>JAJHSJ010000015.1:21075002-21471511 GCA_021015155.1 Magnolia officinalis
GACACTACGCCAAAAGGGTGATTTTGCGACGTATTTTTGCGACGGACTTAGTCCGTCGCTAAATCCTCTTGGTTTAACGACGGATTTAATCCGTCGCTAATGGAAAAGGTCCGTCGCTTTCTCGAAAATCCGTAGTCCGAACGTCCCTGAATTTAGCGACGGACCAAAATCTGTCGCTAAAATCTGATTTACGACGTATGTACGACGGATTGTGGTCCGTCGTTAGTAGGCGACGGACAAAATCCGTCGGAAAACATGATTTTGTCGCCGTCGTAATTTCCCACCTAAAACACCAAAATGGCGCGCTTTTCGGTTGCCTTTGCGACGGATCAAGATCCGTCGTAAAAGGCCTTTTGCGACGAACCATGTCCGTCGTAAAAGGACTTGCCTTATTATTAATTTTTTTCATTTTTATCGAAATATGGTGGAAAATGAAGTTTTTTTTTTGTAGTCAAATAATTGTTTTTTAATAGAATTTCAGGGGTTTAATTGTACATATTTGTATCTAAGATTATTTTTTAACAATTGATTGAATGCAAAAAGAAAATTTATTTTGTTTTTATATCAAATGAGTGAAATTTTTATTTTTATTTTTTAATTTAAAATTAATATTTAAATGATTTGTAATATCACATGAAAAAGAATATTGAGAAGTTTAAAAAATTTAACAATGTTTGAGAAAACAAATTAGATTTTGACAAAATAAAAATAGTGATTTAATAAAAATCTATTTTGTGGGAAAAAAAGAAATTTGAATAAAGTTGATAAATTTGAAAAAAAAAAAAGCATTTGATTTTGAGAAAAAAAAATATCTTGAAAAAGAAAATTAAAAAAAAATTAAAATGTGAAAATTTTCACAATGTGGGCCCCACATAATACCATATTTTATAAAAACAATGAGATTTTGAAAAAAAAATATATCATTTTAAAAAAGAAAATTGAAAAGTTGAAAACCAAATAATGCTTTTAAAGAAAAAAATCAGCATTTTGTAATTTTTGGGGAAAAAAATTTAAAATTTGGGAAATTTTTTGAGATTTTGAAAATAAAAATCTGAATTTATATTTTAATTTTTTTGAAATATTTTATAATAAAAATGATATTTTGTTAAAAGTTTTCAAAGAAAAATTAAGAGTAAAAAAAATATTTTAAAAAAAATTGTTATTTTTAAATAGAAATTGAAATTTATCTGTAAAATAAAAAATATTTGTTAATAAATTATTAGGTACATCCACTAATTGAACCTTTAAATGTTAAAATCAAATTTCACTCAAATTGTTGATCAATCTTGTATGCCCAATATCTTCCTCATATGTAGCTTGATCGAGGCGAATAACTAGTCAAATTGTGGGTATTGATCAGTAAAGTAGAGTGAATGGACCAGACATGTAAAATGGGCCAAATATTCTAGTCAAAATTATGACCCAACTTAGTAACATCATGAGAACCTAAAATTTGATGTTAGTAAGTTTTGTGGGGCCTATCATGATGTGTGTCGAACATCAACACCATGCATTTGATGTGTCCCTTTTAGGTTATGAGATATCTCAAAAATCATCCGTATACGAAACTTAGGTGGGCCATACCATCTAAAACCATATGAAGACATCCTAAAAAATATAAAAGCACTTGGTGGGGCCCACATGAGTTTTGGATGCGACTGAAACTTGGTTTGACCCCTCATCCAAGTGGGACACACATAATGAGTGGGTTGGATATGTGAATCACATTTAGGCAGGTCCAATATATGATTATGAATGTTTCAAGGAAACCCCTCTCTACTATATTTACTATATTTAGGTTACTCATTACCCTTACCAGAGTAAACTCTGTGGGGTCCACCGTTATTTATTTATTTTATCCACTCCGTTCATCCATGTTAACAGATAATTTGAGGTCTAAAGAACAAAAAGGAAGCATATCCAAAGCTCAAGTGGACCAAACCACAAGAAAAAATGTGATTGAACCTCTACCATTGAAAAATTCTTGGAGGCCATGGAAGTTTTGGATCAAGCTGATGTTTGTGTTTTATCTTCATTCATATTTTTATATTATGAACAGGTTGGATGAGAAATAAACATTATTGTGGGCTCAAGGAAGGTATCAACGTGGAAATCATTATTCCACACCGTTCCATGTGGCATGGTCCACTTGAGTTTTGGATTTACTGAAAATTTGGAATCAATCCACATTATTCATCTATTTTTTGAGATCATTTTAGAGAATTATCCAAAAAATGAATCATATTCAAAGATTAAATGGACCACGCTACAAATAAGGGGAACGGATTGGCTACTCCCTTGGCACCCGCCAATGGTTGGTGGTCGGTGCTCTGTGGGCCCCACCATGATGTATGTGTTTCATCCATGCCTTCCATCTATTTTGAAAGATTATCTTACGGCATGAGACCAAAAATGAGTATATCCCAATCTGAAATAGACCATATTACAGGATACAATGTTGAATGAGCGTCAACCATTAAAAACGTTTCGGGGGCCATAAAAGTTTTGGATCCAAATGATTTTTGTTTTTCCCCTTCATCTAGGCCTATATGACCTAATAAATAGATTGGATGTCAAATAAACAGTACAGTGGGCCTCATGAGGATTTTAATGATGGATATCCAATCACTATTATTTTCATGTGGTATGGTCCACCCGAGATTTATATACCTCTCATTTTTGGAATAAATTCCTAAAACGATATTTTAAAATGGATGGAATACATGCATTATGGTGGGGCCCACAGAGCACTGACCACCAGCCAAGGGGTTGGTGCTGGGGAGACTAGGGACGCGAATTTCCAGTGAAAGCATTTCGCAGCAAGTTCCTGTGCAAGGATGCTGGGTGGGGCCCCACCGCGATGTTTTTTATCAATCCACCCCATTCATACGTTTTTATAGGTCATTGTAGGATGTGAAAAAAAATGAGTTGATCCACAACTCAATTGAGTCACACGAGAGGGAAAATTGGGGAAAGAAATTTGTACGGTTGAAACCTTCCTGGGCTCCATTCTGATGTCTTTGGGCCACCCAAACCGTTCATAACGTCACTCTCAATGGGATAAAGTAAAAGAACTGAAAAAATATCCTGATACAAAACTTTCATGTCCATAAGAATGTTTCAACGGTGCTCACCGAATCCCCATTGTTTCCTCTCTTGTGGCTCACTTGAGCTTTAGATCCACCTAATTTTTGGTCACGTGTCCTAAAATGATCTCCTAAAATGGATGAACGGAGTGTATTTCTCTAAAATATCTCAGTGGGCCCCACCCAGCATTCAAGTTCCTGCGAAAGCTAGCGTCCCAGGAGACCATGTACTAAAGTGACGTCACCAAACTCCGTAGGCCACCATGATGTACGTTTTGTATCCACACCTTCCATCCATTTGGAGAGATCATTTTAAGGCAATATCCAAAGAACGAGTTAAATCTAAAGATTGTGTGGTCCACTCAAGATTTAAATCCAAAGCTCCAGTTGACCCACATACGTCCAACCAATAATATTTTCAGATTGTGTGGTCCACCCAAGATTTATTTCAATATAATTTTTGGGGATCTCATACAAAATGATGTCGTGAAATGGATGGACGGCGTGGATGAAACAAATCTATCATGGTGGGGCCCATAGAGCGATGCCAGGTCCAAACGTCAAATTACCGTTTTGAATCATGGTTTTGCAATGTGAGTTTTGTATTTTATGTAAAATAGTGGTGACTCGTACATAACAATAGTGGCTATGATTCAGAGTAATCCAAACCATCCAAATAATCAGTCTAGGTGCAAATAGTAAATATTTATAATTTTATTATGTAAAATAATCTTAACCATGCAGAAAATGGTCCCACGCATGTACGACCGTTAATAGAGCTTGTGTTATAAATTAGGGTAAACTCACAATATATGGATTTGAAAATTTTATCATTCCCAACAGGAAAACCTTCCCACGCCCGCTCCTCTTCTCCCTCTCTTCCACTTTTCCCTCATCTTCCATCGAGAAATCCTCCCCGGGCCGCTGGAGCGTCATCGTCCGCGTCATCGTCCATCGACCATCACCCTTAAACGGAAGGCCCTGCGTTCCGTTTCACCTCCACTGAGGTACAACTAATTTCTCTAATCCATCTCTTCCTTTTCTTCTCCTTACTATCCTTACCAAATCTCTTGCATGCATTTCCATCGGAACGTTCATTCATCCTTTTTTTTTTTTCCTTTTCATTCATCTCTCAATCTCTCTCTCCCAGCGCCATGATTGGAAACCCCTAGATTCGGAACCCCCATGATTGGAAACCCCCCTTTTTTTTTGGGTGTTGGGTTTATGTGTAATTGTTATGGGAAATGATATTTTCAGCCCCTTGGTCATGATAGATACACCCCCTTTTTGAACTCATTGTGATTGTAATGTTTTCACCGTACATCCAAATAATAATACTGATCCAAAACTCAGATAGGACATGAACAGGAGCAATGTAAAATCACGCCTAATACCTATATATTCACATGGTTTGGCCTACCAGAGTTCTTCAATGGCACACCTTTGGTCTGTGCCTTCATCCTGGTGGGGTTCTCCTGATGAATGGGTTTGATGGCCTATACACTGAGTTCTTCAAGGGCACACCTTTTCAGGTTTTTGAACAATGCCAAGGACAAAAACCACCATCAGGTGGGCCATGTTGGTTAGATGTGCTGTCCAAAACAACTAAAAGCCGTCCGTTTCATTTAATGCACTAAATAAATGGACTGCCAAAACAAGCTTCCAAAAAGCTGTGGGCCGGCCTTATTAGGGAGTGGATTAGGTATTTTTGGATAACACCAAATTCCATAAGACAAAGACATGGCATTATTTTATTGGATTACATATGCTTGTTAGAGAGTGGACCACCAACTTTCAAAAGATTGTCAATGATTCTTTTTTGACAAACATCTGCATGCTAATGAAATAAAGCCAAGTTGTTAGACTATGATAGAATTTTATTATTATTATTATTATTATTATTTTTTTAAAAAAGAAATATATGCTTGTGAAGGTTCATACAATAGTGTATGGATGTGCGTGCATACCTTAACAGAAGCCATTCAATTCATGGGCCTTTGATCAGATTGACCAGACCATTCCCTCTGACAAATAGAGCTTTGTTCGCACAGTTTGGACTGCTCTACATTTTAAACCGTTGATTTGATGGCTGCCATTGAAAATTTAAAATCAACAGTCCTGCAATACGATTTTTGTCATATGAACCATCTGCATTTGGCCCCACTATTTGAACAGTGTTGATAGAGATACATGTATGCCACGTGTACAGTGGATATGTCCAGGTATTTGGATCATGAAAGGACACGTACCCAAGAGACCAGATTCTCAATGAAAGTAGAGATTTTGATCTGCTTAATTTTTATGATTGTCTCTTAAAATGAGCTGAAAAAATTGATGAACAGCATGGATATATACCAATGGCCCCCAAAATGAAGCAGATACAAATCTATAGGTGATTACACCATTGAGGGCCTTAGGAAGTTTTTTATGGTGGTAGTACAATTACCACTATTTCCTATGGTGTAGTCCACTTAAAATTTTGATTTTTATAACACATACATTAAGGTGGGCCCCACAGTCCGGGAAACACCCACTATGGTGTTACGCAGGTAACACCTAATCCATTCTCGCGTTGAATGGGTCGGCACCACATTTATTGTGCAAGTGGTATACATTTACATCAGGCTGCGTTTGTGGATGAACCATTATCACACTGGTAAGATGATAACAACCGTCTAATTTCTCCTGTTGATGGCCACCAACTGGACGGCAAGGATCATCGGATCAATGTAATTCTTTTGGTTATGCTCATTCACAATGGGACCTATACCATTTGGTGGCCCTATGTGGGGTGGACCATTTGAATGAACAATGGATGAAATTAAATACAGGTCCGAATAATCTATGCTTAGAAAAAGAAAGGAGGATAAACCTGTTACACTTGTATTGAGCATTTTCTTTTTGTTACTACTGGTGAAAGGAGGATTCAATGTTATTTGATGTCACGCTCTGAGTTTTGTTTATCTGTTTATGTATGGAGAACAGGTGGTGCTGGCATCTGGTGAGACTGGTTGCAGGAAAACAACTCAGGTTACCAGTTCTTTTCTTTGATTCTACATTTAGAAATGAGTTGTATTTTGAATCATGTTCATTTAGATTACAAATTAGATAGACATACTCATTCGTAATCTGACTTAAACACATCATGTACACGTTACCAGAGATGGCTTCCATGACACCATGCAAGAACTGGATGAGGGCAGGAAGGTTAACTGTTGAATACATGGAAGGTGTTGCAACGTTTCTAAAGTACGTGAAACAAAATTCAAATGGGGAAGACTGGCACAGCTGTCCTTGTGCCAAGTGTTGTAATATACGTGGGAAGATGACATTAGAAACCATTTCCGAACACTTGGTTTTTAATGGCATAGATCAAACGTACACGACGTGGTTTCTCCATGGGGAACAACGTCTTGAAACAGGTGCGAGTACATCTGTCGATAATCGTAATGAAGATGTGTTGCCTAGAATGGTCGATTTGGTGAATGATGCTTTCAGTCATTTTCAACCCATTGAGTTAGATGCATGTATGGATGAGGTTAACAATGAAGATGATATTGAACCTCATGATGACTTAAGCGATGAGGCTCGGTATAGGAAGTTAATGGAGGATGCAAAACAACCTCTATATCCATCGTGTAAACCGGAGCATACAAAGTTGTCTGTGACAGTGGAGTTGCTGAGTATGAAAGCTAGGTTTCGTTGGTCAGACAATAGCTTTACAGAGTTGTTAAACTTGCTCAAGAAAATTTTGCCCAACGAGAACTCTTTGCCAGATAGTACTTATAATGCAAAGAGGCTGATCAGTTCATTGGGTATGAACTATGAGACAATACATGCATGCCCTAACGATTGTATTTTGTACTGGAAGGACCATGTTGATAAGCAGTGTTGTCCAAAATGTGGAGCAAGCAGATGGAAATTTAAAAGTGTTGTAAGGTCAACCGCCCCACGTGTACCTTGTAAGGTGCTGAGGTACTTCCCATTAACACCGAGGTTAAAAAGACTCTACACTATACCAGAGATTGCAGAGAATATGATATGGCATTCAAAGTCGGCTCAAGATGATATTTGCATGCGTCATCCAGTGGATTCGTCTATGTGGAAGATTGTAGATGAAAAGTATGCTGATTTTGCTGCGGAGCCACGTAACGTTCGTTTGGGACTTGCAACGGATGGATTCAATCCTTTTGGGAATATGAGCAATTCATATAGTTGCTGGCCTGTTATGATTGTTACGTATAATCTCCCGCCTCATTTATGCATGCGGAAGGAGTTTACCATGTTAACACTTTTGATCCCCGGAAAAAAAGGTCCAGGACATGACATTGACGTTTACTTGCAACCGTTGATTGCAGAGTTGCTTGAATTGTGGGAAGGATCTGTGACATATGACTCGCACAGTAAGAATATGTTCACAATGAGGGCAATTTTACTATGGGCAATACATGATTTTCCAGCATATGGACATCTTTCTGGTTGTAGGACAGGAGGAAAGTACGCATGCCCTGTTTGTAGTGAGGAGACAGAATCAGTTTGGCTTGGACATGGAAAGAAGTTTGCATATATGGGACATAGAAGATTCCTGCCATCAGGTCATAACTTTAGGACTGACAGAACCAGATTCAATGGGAAAGAGGAAAAAAGGAAGGCTCCGAAGCGTATGAAGGGTTCAGATGTACTACGTAAAATGAATAATATTGAAACCGTTTTTGGAAAGCAAGTGGGAAAGACTAAGAAAAAGTCTAACAATGACCCGAACAACATTACTGCCTGGACGAAGAGATCAATCCTTTTTGACTTGCCATACTGGGAGCATTTGCCCATTCGTCACAATCTGGATGTGATGCATGTTGAGAAAAATGTCACCGAGAACCTCATTGCAACAATCATGGATACAAAAGATAAGACTAAGGATGGTTTACAAGCCCGTCAGGATCTTCAGGCTATGAAGATAAGAAAGTCTATGTGGCCTGAAGAAAGAAACGGCAGGTTATTCTTACCCAAAGCTCCTTTCACGTTGTCCACATCTGAAAGAAACATGTTTTGTCTGACACTGAGCAATTTGAAAGTTCCAAGAGGATATTGTGCAAACTGGACACATCGTGTCAATTTAGAGGATTATCAGCTAAAGGCCCTCAAGTCGCATGATTATCACATTGTGATGCAGCAATTGCTACCAGTTTTGTTGATGCACTCGTTTTTAGGAAAGAAGAAGACATTGCGCACCGCCATTTGTGAAATGTCAAGATTCTTCAACGTCATATGTTCGAAAGTTATTAATCGTGAAGAGCTTCAAAATATAAAACATAAAATAGTGGAAACATTATGTGTATTCGAAAAATATTTTCCCCCATTTTTTTGTTCCTATGACACACCTAGTGGTGCACTTAGCAGAGGAAGCACAACTTTGTGGACCAGTCAGATATCGGTGGATGTATCCTTTTGAGAGGTAACATTAATTATCAGAATTTATCAACTTTCTTTTTCCTTATTATTATTATTATTATTATTATTATTATTATTATTATTATTAATTTATATCTATATCTGATTTTAATGTGTATAGGATGATGAGAACATACAAAAAGTATGTGATGAATCAAAGTTATCCAGAGGGTTGTATTGCTGAACGCTACATACTGGAAGAGTCCATGATGTACTGCATGGACTACATGCCTGATAAGATGTTAGGAAGCCATAAGAGAGTGAAAAAGATATTCTATGATGAGGGTGATGATAATGCCAATAATTTCCAAATCGATAAAAAAGGGAAAAGTTATCTTCTTACTAATGTGCAATATCAACAAGCACGCAGATGGGTATTACAACATCATGCTGAAAATGCTCAATGGCTGGGGTATGTTGATAAAAGTCTATGTTTCTATCCTTAAGGTTTTTAAATTGTACCATGCAAAGTAAAAATTTAATTCATATATTATATTGTATGTGAATTGTAGGAAGTACAATGAATATATTCATGGCCAAACACGTAAGGGACAAAACAGGAGGGGCAATCGTCGGTGCAAAAAGAAGTAAACTACAATGCTTGGTTAAGGGAACAATTAGAGAATGAAGAAATGTCACAATTTAAGAGAATCGCTATTGGTCCTAGCTATGATGCCACATCATACAGTACATACTCAGTAAATGGATATGTTTTTTGCACATCAGACTCTGAAAAAAACTTGACAACACAAAATAGCGGGGTCTCTATGAAAGCCTTAACTATGTTCAGGGCGAGTGCCAGGGATAAGAACTTGGTAGAACAGGAAGCCACCTACTATGGTATCATTAGACAAATTCTTGAATTAAACTACTTCAGCTTCAAGATAACATTGTTCTACTGTGATTGGGTGCATATCGAAGATACTTCAAATGGATGTTATGTAGATCCTGAAACAAATCTGATATTTGTAAACCTAGGAAGGTTTAGAAGGAATATCAAGGAAGAGGATGAGCCATTTATCCATGCATCTCAGGCGGCTCAGGTCTTCTATTGCAAGGATCCGACAAGAGATGACTGGCATGTTGTCTTAGATGTTCCGAAGCGACTGACAAAAGATGCATATGCATTTGAGGATCCGCTAGTGTTTGAGGCCAGGTTGACTGCAGGTTCCTCGAGCCCTTCCTTAATAGATGATCCGTATGACCCAACTAGTGAAGATATACAAGAAGGGTCATATGTAGAAATTGTTGAATGTAACCCACGTATTCAGAAGCGGAAAAGAAACTGATCAAGTTTCATATCAGGTTGAAGTAAATTTAATTACATTTACTATATTAGATTATTTTCCTTTTCATTCAGCAAAAACATATGCATGTGTATAGTGTCATCTCTTTATAATGTATAGCAACATATTAAATGACTAATCATTTTAATTTTTTTTTTTTTAGAAATTATGTCGTATGTAGGGCCTTCTAGTTCTGCCCCAGCAAGCACCACAAGGATTAAAGTTTCAATCAGTCCACTTGGAGAGATTACTGGAGTTAATAAAAATCAATTCACCTCATTTCTAGGAAATGTGGTCAGGACTCATTGTTCAATTGCATACAAAAATTGGCGGCTTGTGCCAGATACCATCAAGGATAATGTTTGGTCAACTGTTTTGGTAAGCATTTAAATACATGAGTTTTACTTTCTAATGTTATAATATCATTGTTGTTGACTAATTGCCCTGTGTAATGAAATATGTAGGCTAAATATGATGTTGACGATAGTAACAACTGTAAAAGTGCCATAATTAAGCGTGCTAATGATATGTGGAAGGACTGGAAGAACCGATTACGAGGAAGTGTCCTGGATATGTATGATAATGATGGAGACAGAAAGAAAAATTGCCCAAATGGTGTCAAGCTAGAAGATTGGGTCAAATTCGTTGATTACGAATCTACAGAAGAGGCGAAGTCTCGTCGTGAAAAGGGAAAGGAATCCAGAAGAGAGATGAAGTTCCCTCACACGACTGGTCGACGGGGGTCTGCTAGGACGGCAGAGTTGATTGTAAGTTTTTAACATAACTTTAATTTCTTTTAATCCAATTTAAGAATACAGAATAATTAACATGATTTCTCATTGTAAATTACAGCAACAAAAAAATCCAGATACTCAAATCACGAGAACTGAATTGTTTCTGGCAACTCATACTAGATCCGATGGGTCTCTCCCTTCACAGGAGCTGAGCATCACAACGGAAAAAATAAAAGAAATAGTTGCCAATGACCCGGCTTGTATGCATAATGATTTAAATCACGATCCGGTTGCACAGGTTTTTTATTCATTCTCTTCATTTTGACATACTTAGCTTTCTGAACATTTTTGTTACTAATATACATGCATTACTAATAATGGCTGATTATCATTTAGGTTTGTGGTATTGATAAAAGAGGACGTGTAAGAGGGTTGGGTCATATTCCAAAAACTACCATTATTGCTTCAACCCCTTACATTAATGAAATTAGAGAAGGAAAGGGCGAAATTGCTGAGATTAAAGCATCGATGATTTTATTAGAAGAGAAAATGGAAAACAAGTTGGAAAACAAGTTCAACGAGCACAAGAACATGATATTGAACATTGGAGAACGTTTGCTTGAAGTTAATAATAAAATAGATAATCTAATTCAACCAATGCATAGCTCTCCTGGCACTGCTGGTTCTCGGGTATTTTAACAATTAATTAAAGAATAATGTATAGTTACTATTTTATCCATGAAAATAATTAAAATTATTTCTTGTAGGGGTTTTATCGATCTGGCGATACCTCAAGTCATCGTGTTGAATCAACTCCACCTCCACCTCTACTTCCACGGGTGGAACAAATCTATCATTTGACAGATATTTGTAGTCGAGTTGTTGCACGTGGGCGTCTGATTAGAGATAATGCAGGCATCCCTCCAGATTGCATCAAAGTTATATTGGATGTTGTTGAAGTTCACAGCGTGAATGTGTTTGGTGACATTGAGAAGACGTTAGCCGATTGCAATGTGGGTGATGTTCTCGTTTGGCCTAGAGTGCTGACGAAAACATAGATATTAAAGTAGTTTACTTAAAACTTTTCCTAAATCAAGAACATATTTTTGTAATTTGGTCAGGACATATGGATTGTGTTTGAGGTTATTTTGGATATTATTTGACTAAATCTTTATCTTGAATTATTTAGTAGTTTTGTTTGACTAATCTAATGATTTGTTTCAGCTTTTCATCTTCTTATGCGTGACGGAAGGTACACATATTTCTATTAGGTTTTGTTTTGATTTTTTCTTTGCTTATGCATAAAATGTTCTGATTTAAATATTAAGAACTACGTAGTGGCTTGATCCCAATCTTCCAACATTGGGTACGTAGGCAGCCGTTCATACTAGACCATATCGGTGCAGCCACAATTTTTTTTTTTTTTTTCCCTTTCTTGTAGTGTGGATGCATTTTCATCAGGACTACTTGGCAATAAGAGTAAGGTGGATGTAAGTTTTCGAAACCTTTAATTAATCTTGAATGATTTATATCTTTATCGCTTCATTTATATGCTGTCGTCAGGGTCAACTTGTAACTTTTCAAAACCCGCTCTGCCATAAGACATTACGGTGCATGACGGTTCCTAGCAGGTTAAGTTGCAAATTATTATTAAGAGTTGGTTGGATATAATTTATTTTTTGTAAATATTGTTAATAGTATTTGTGAATGTAAATGAAAATAAAAAACTTATGGTGTGTGTGTGTGTATATATATATATATATATATATGTTATCAATGGAGATGCCTTGTTTAGGGGGACATGAAATTTTGTAGCTTATGGTATGGTGCCCCAATATTGTTGTATGCTACTAGTATGTAGTAGATAATACTAGGATCAATAGTAAACATTTTGTTTTGAGTGGAGACCGAGTAAAAGAACTTGGAAGAGGCACTTTTTATGCCTTTCAGCTTCAAACTGGATACCTTTTAGATAAACCAAACATCCATTCACCACTAGTTCCTCTAATACATGGTACAATGGGGGTGGGATAATGTCGGTTGCTCCAAATTCCAATACATATACTAAGTGTATGTAATATAGTTTATATATATATATATATATATATATATAATATATATATATATATATATATATTCATATTGCAATTTATATATGAAATAATCATCATCATCGTCATCATGTAAGCCATATCCTAATTAATTAGGGTTGCCTACATGAATCCTATTCCACCGTTCCACTCTATCAAGGGCCATACCTTCAGTTAGACCATAGGTCATCGGGTCTTTTCTTACTACCTCCATCCACGTCTTTTTGTACCTTCCCCTTGCCCAACAATTTGTTCCCTAAAGCGTGGTTGGTCTTACAGTTATTCTATAAAACTTCCCTTTTTAGTTTGAATAGTACTCGACGATCATTTAAAACTCCCAAGGCACATCCTATAACAATTTTTGCCATCCTGCTGGCTTGAAACACTCTTGACGGTAGCAATGTGAAATGGCATCATGCTGCCGTGGATTGGCAAAAGGACAACCTCATTCTTTTGGTCGATCTGTATCATTAATTCCCTCGACTGTTAGATATCATTGACATTCTTGTAGGCAATGAGATTCCTTGAAGCTTTTGCAGAACCACGGCCATCTCCTACTACAGAACCGCCCATTATCCGACCTTAGAGTCGCTTTCGACAAGAATGCCTCAGCTCCATTGGATTCGGCTTAGATCTTTGGACGCTCTTCTTTCTCCTACCTCATCTTCCTCATTGAATGAGTATGCAACATCCTTAACTAACTTGGAGCTGATTGAAGTCACAACTTCTGCAGCTTTTTCATTGACAATAATGGTGTCTGCAAGCAACAACGAGAACATCTTAGTCTTTGGATTGTTGGTTTCTGATTGTAAGTTCTGGAACCCAAGAGATACATTAAGAACCATTCCAAGCTTCAACACCCGATCGTTCCTGGCATTTAAACTCAAGCCCGACTCACGGAACTCCAGACCGATTCACTGAATTGGTTCGATTTGAGTTGGGTCCGATCCGAGTCAAGTCGAGCTCGGGCAGCCTTGAACTCGGTTTGAAATTTTGTCCAGCTCAAAAACTCAGCTAGACTCAACTCGAGTCGAACTTTTTCGAGTCGAGTTGAGTGAGCTAACCGTGCTAACTCAGTTCGTGTACAGTCCTAATGGTGGGTGTATACATCCTGGGCGCAGCTTATGTTGATCTATTGAGGTAGGTGGGGTCCACTGTGATGTATTTGCATCATATCCACCTGTCCATCCATCTTGAAAACTCATTTTTGGTCATGATTCCAAGAATGAAGTAGATCCAAATCTCAGGTGGACCATAATACAGAAACAGTGGTAATCGACCATTAAAAACTTTTGTGGGCCAACAAAGTTTTGAATCAAGCTAATATTCGCATGGTCTCTTCATCCAGGTCTTTGTGACCTTAACAATAAGTTGGATGGCAAATAAACATTCCGGTAGCCCCCATGAAGTTTTTAATGGTGTGGATTTAATCACGACTGATTCCTGTCATATAGTCCACCTAAGATTTAGATATGCTTCATTTTTAATCGTATGACCCAACTAGTGAAGATATACCACTATCTTTGCTGCACATAAAGCACATCTTAGGCAGCACCATGGACCGATGCCACGCGGAGTTCCTAAAGGGCTATTGGGGATGCCTTTCAATACAACAGTAAGGCGAATAACATGCTGATTAGCTCATTTGTTTCCATGTACCAATAAATTCCTACTCAACAAGTATCTCATTCACCCATGTTCCATTTTGGGAGTTGAAATGGTGAACACCGCAGTGACAAATCTCGCTCTTGGAAATTTCCCGGCCTAGGAAATTTCTTGGCATATTTTCAAATTTTGAGGTTTTTCTTGGGATATTATTGGGGGAATCTCACTGAAAATAAAAAATATTTGAAATATTTATTGTAAATAAACAAATAAACTTAAAACTTAAATATATGTATATTTATATAACAATTCCTTTAGGTTTTTACTATTTTTGAAGTTAATATCATGATATTTTGAAATCTCGTGATAACGCCGTTTTGTATTTTTTAGTGATATTATTGGAAGAATTTCAAAATGTCAGCGATATTCGTCATTGGTGCGCACTCTTTCAATTTCCAAAATGGAGAATGGGTAAATCAGCTGGGGTGCGTGTAGGTATCAATTCCAATGTATTAACTCCTTAACACTGGAATTGGCAGGCTATAGATGGGCTTTATTGTGTGGGGGATAGCTGTTTCCCAGGGCAAGGTGTTATAGCTGTAGCATTTTCAGGAATTATGTGTGCACATCGAGTGGCTGCTGATATTGGTAAGCAAATTTTAGAAGCATAACTTGGAATTTGTACTTTTGTTCTTTTTTCTTTTTTCCAATTTTTTATTTGTACTTTCATTCTTTTTTCTTTTTTTTTTTTCCAATTTTTTTTTTTTTGTACTTTGTCCAGAGTAGATGAATAGAGGTCACCTAATCTCTAAAAATAGGAGATTTTCCTCTTACCTCTTTCTATAGAATCTGACTTTAGATTGGTTCAAGCAAGAAGTTTTGTACATTTCATACACACCTCCAGTGATGATGAAGTATCATTTGACTCCATGTGTGCCATTGTGGCAAGTATGCACAATATGTGGGTTGTCATAGGTGACTCCAAAATCAGGCTGGTCCAGTTAACAGCTCGTCCGAACTTGTATGAAAAAAAATGTACACTTGCTAGACTGAACTATGAAAAAAAAAAATGTAAACTTGCTAGATTGAACCAATTTTCGGGCCACGGCACTTTCATGGTGGGCTCACCTGATGAGTGGCCTGTATGTAACATGTGCTCTCGTGATAAGCATTCACATTTTGTCCTTGTAATATTGATAGGACAAATTCTCAATGGACTTACCCCTCCCTTTTTATTTATTTATCCCCTTTAGTATCTCTTCATTTTCAGGGCTCGAAGCAAAAGCCCCAGTATTGGATTCTGCTCATCTCCAACTGCTTCGCTGGTTAAGGACAATTGCATGAAAAACATAGGTTTTATGTATGGCATAGACAGAAATTGTAAATAACACCAGCGGCTGTTGGCTTGCCTCCCAAAAGAAGGTTTAATGAAATAGCCTACATTAATGAAGGCTTAATGAAATAGCCTTAAATCTGAATTTGTTTCTTCCTGAGTAAGTTTGCGGCTGTACCCAGGCATCAATCAAATCAATCATGTTTGCAAGTTGTCATAGGTTCTGCATTTAGGGCTGAGCAGTGATTATCCACGGCAGAATTCACGGAAGAAAAGCTTGCGGGGTGGTTCCACCTTTCAAACCAAACAAGAGTATGCAGCCGCTGCTTTAGTCTCTTCTCTCATTTTTGGCTCAGTGAATTTGGGTCTGGGGTTCTGTTCTAGTCCTCAAAACTGTAACTGTATGTGTATAGTGGAGCCATGGAGTGTTGTTGTAACATAACATTGCATTTCTTCTTGCTTAATTGTGTCTGTGATAAACGAAGTGGACCGCATAGCGCAGGAACATGCATCGCACTTCCCTTGTAGGAAGAGCGGGCCCACAAGATCGGCAACCATACAATGTCTGGTAATGGTGCAGTGCAGGGTCCTGCGCTGCATGATGCAATATAACCTCTTTTGTGTATGGTGAATTGTTCCTTGCATCAATGATAAACTCCTACACATACCTTCTCTGAGGATTAGCTGCAATTCCGTTAAGTTATATCCATTGTATCTCACAGTTATGGCACCATTCAGTGGCAGGGGAAGGTGTAGGGCCATCTGATGTGCAGAGAACCTCTACATCCATGGCTGCAGGCTGACTTCATGAAAATGCCATTTTGCGATGATTCTTTTGACGCAATATATGCAATAGAAGCAACATGCCATGCACCAGATGTGGTATGTTCTTTCAAACTCTCAGCATTTCTAGTAGTTATTTCCCATCAATACCAGCAGATAATGTTTCACATTTCAAATCCTAAGTTCCAATACTTCTGCATGATCTTTGTTGTCTGGTTGCAACAGCTTGGGTGCTATAAAGAGATTTATAGGGTGCTGAAGCCCGGTCAGTGTTTTGCTGCGTACGAATGGTGCATGACTGATTCCTTCGATCCCAATAACAAAAATCACCAAAAATCAAGGTGATGCTCTCACAGAGCATATAGAATTGTAAAGCTCTTAGTGAAGGTTTTTATTAATTAAACAAGATTACTTTCATAGCATCCATCACCTCATGCGTATGTGCACAAGGTGTCTCTAACATATAAGCAAGCCACATCGTGCATGGAGTGTCCTAGCATACACATGCATGGGACATGCATGATCGTGCATATATAATAATGAGCAGAGTGCTGACAAAAACATAGATATTAAAGGAGTTTACTTAAAACTTTTCCTAAGTCAAGAACATATTTTTGTAATTTGGTCAAGACATATGGATTGTGTTTGAGGTTATTTTGGATATTATTTGACTAAATCTTTATCTTGAATTATTTAGTAGTTTTGCTTGACTAATCTAGTGATTTGTTTCAGCTTTTCATCTTCTTATGCGTGACAGAAGGTACACATATTTCTATTATGTTTTGTTTTGATTTTTTCTTTGCTTATGCGTAAAATGTTCTGATTTAAATATTAAGAACTACGTAGTGGCTTGATCCCAATCTTCCAACATTGGGTACGTAGGCAGCCGTCCATACTAGACCGTATCGGTGCAGCCACAAATTTTTTATTTTTTTTCCCTTTCTTGTAGTGTGGATGCATTTTCATCAGGACTACTTGGCTATAAGAGTGAGGTGGATGTAAGTTCTCGAAACCTTTAATTAATCTTGAATCATTTATATCTTTATCGCTTCATTTATATGCTGTCGTCAGGGTCAACTTATAACTCCTCAGAACCCGCTCTGCCGTAAGACATTACGGTGCATGACGGTTCCTAGCAGGTTAAGTTGCAAATTATTATTAAGAGTTGGTTGGATATAATTTATTTTTTGTAAATGTTGTTAATAATTGGATGGATGATGAATGTATTTGTGAATGTAAATGAAAAAAAAAAAACTTATGATATATATATATATATATATATATATATATATATATATATATATATATATATATATATATATTTATATATATATCAATGGAGGATGCCTTGTTTAGGGGGATATGAAATTTTGTAGCTTATGGTATGGTGCCCCAATATTGGTTGTATGCTACTAGTATGTAGTAGATAATACTAGGATCAATAGTAAACATTTTGTTTTGAGTGGAAGACCGAGTAAAAGAACTTGGAAGAGACACTTTTTATGCCTTTCAACTTCAAACTGGATACCTTTTGGATAAACCAAACATCCATTCACCACTAGTTCCTCTAATACATGGTACAATGGGGGTGGGATAATGTCGGTTGCTCCAAATTCCAATACATATACTAAGTATATGTAATATATATATATTATATATATATATATATATATATATATATATATATATATATATATATATATATAATATTATATTGCAATTTATATATGAAATAATCGTCATCATCGTCATCATGTAAGCCATATCCTAATTAATTAGGGTCGCATACATGAATCCTATTCCACCATTCCACTCTATCAAGGGCCATACCTCCAGATAGACCATAGGTCATCGGGTCTTTTCTTACTACCTCCATCCACGTCTTTTTGGGCCTTCCCCTTGCCCAACAATTTGTTCCCTAAAGCGTGGTTGGTCTTATAGCTATTCTATAAAACTTCCCTTTTAGTTTGAATGGTACTCGACGATCATTTAAAACTCCCAAGGCACATCCTATAGCAATTTTTACCATCCTGCTGGCTTGAAACACTCTTGATGGTAGCAATGTGAAATGGCACCATGCTGCCGTGGATTGGCAAAAGGACACCTCATTCTTTTGGTCGATCTGTATCATTAATTCCCTCGACTGTGGGATATCATTTACATTCTTGTAGGCAATGAGATCGCTTGAAGCTTTTGGAGAACCACGGCCATCTCCAGCTGCAGAACCGCCCATTATCCGACCTTAGAGTCGCTTTCGACAAGAATGCCTTAGCTCCATTGGATTCAGCTTTGACTTTTGGACGCTCTTCTTCCTCCTCCCTCCTCTTCCTCATTGAATGAGTATGCAACATCCTTAACTAACTTGGAGCTGATTGAAGTCACAATTTCTGCAGCTTTTTCATTGACAATAATGGTGTCTGCAAGCAACAACGAGAACATCTTAGTCTTTGGATTATTGGTTTCTGATTGCAAGTTCTGGAACCCAAGAGATACATTAAAAACCATTCCAGGCTTCAACACCTGATCGTTCCTGGCATTTAAACTCAATACCGACTCACGGAACTCGAGACCGATTCCCGTTCCTGCTGACTTTGTAAGATAAGAGGCAAATTCAAGAGCATCCTTCTCTACCACCGAGACTACTGCTTGGTAAACAACACTGACCTTATTCCCAGCCTTCAATGACCTAGCGTTGCCGCATGGGCCTTGAGGAGAACCTCATAAGCCTTACTTTGGTTTTTCCGGCCCATAACCACGACGGTGGCAATGGTGATCCCAACTTTGGTCTGGTCAACTGGCCAGAATTGTCAGATCCAAATGGGCTCTGACCTAAATCGATCCAGAACGAGTTGTCCGATGATTCATCTTCACTGAAAACTGGGCTCTTCATGACCTCCCCAAGTGAAATGCTCTCCCCTTCTTCAAAGATGGTGCTCCCCCATCTCGATCCAAGCTGTTATCTTGATCCATCTCACTCTCGAATACATCCCTCACCTGAGCTGACGTGAACGCACCCGAGAACCCGAGAAATCTGGCAGCTGAGATCCACGGCGAGCTTCGGGCATGAATTCTTCATTCCCATCGACACCCTCGTCTTCGATCCCAGCAAATCCATCCAGATCATCCACAGAGTCACTCAGATACTGAGGGAAAACTGGAACAATCCTCACCATTCCGGACCCTGCGCTAACACTCTGATTATGCAAGCTTCCCATCACAGACTTTTTTATAAGGAGGCATCCAAAACCAGTTGGTCCGACCCAAAAACTTGTGTAGAATGAATGTGATGATGAAATCCGGCCTAAAAAGCGACAGCCCAAGTGAATCCATGTCCTTCGGACCCAAAGATCCCGCATCGAGCAAAACATGCCAATGGTTCTGCTGCGCCAATGCCATCCACTGATACGAATATTTCGCCCCTGTAACTCTTGACTGACTGCACGGGGAAGACAAAAAGTCCGACAGCTGAATCCTTCTTCCTCCGCTTCTTATTCGAGATCTGCTTCCTCGGCTCTGTCGAACAGAGTCTCAGAGTGGGCCATTTGAACCACGCACTGTTAATCTTCGCCCCTTTCTCTTTTGCACTCTTGGCCATCCAATTCACAGATTGGCTCTCATAATCGAACATCGTTAGCAGTTTCTTGTTCGTTTGGAATGGGTAGGATTCTGCGAGTAATCTGAAAGCGGACCCTCTACTGACGGTAAAAACAAGGCCATATTCGCTCTCTGGAATGTTCAGATAATCCATTATCCTAGCTTTTATGTCATGTTCGGCGGTGCCTTTCTCAGCCCCGCCATAGAGAGCGTGGTTGCTCAAATTCGCAGTTATTTCAGATAAGCTGAAAGCTGATGACTCCCAGCATTGAATGTTCTGAAGGTAAGAGAAAAGCCCGAAACCGCAGTAGTCGAGACATACCTTGGCGGCCATATCAGAGAGGTGGCTGTACTCACGGTCGCATAACTGATCAATCTCCTCCGAAGATTGAAACTTTGGATACATTGTGATGAACTTGGCGAATGATTCCTGGAGATTGGGGATGGCATCCTCGGCGTCGAATGTGCGGTCCGCAGCAAGTGCTGTAGCCCGGAGGAATTCCCGCTGGGCGTGGAGCCGGGCAAGAGATCTCGACCGCCCGAAGCTCCCGTCCAGATTGGCGAACGAGTCAGAGTCCATGTCTTGAGATTTCACAAGGGACCCATCTTCCGATGCCTCTTCAAGGGCCTCGCGCAGCTTGCTTTCTTGCAATTGCCGGAGGATCGAAGACTTCCTCTTGCCTTCCTCTTTCAAACCAGACCCATCTCTTCTTCTGCTCTTTCTCTAAGATTAGAGCAGCACAATGAGATATAGGCTTCCATAGAGAAAGATGCATGAATGCTCTTCAATCTGACCCAAAAAACCCAGACAAGTAAAACAACAAAAGCTCTGGTTTTAGCCCATGTAAGAGCCAAACACCACCACAAACAGTTCAAAATCCACATCCCGCAGAAAGCAGAAGAATCTGAACTTTCCCAAAATCAAGACACTGATTTTCAAAAATCAAAACCCAAACTGCAGGAGGTAAAAACAACACATCCAACAGAGAGAAAAAGGAAAAGGAGAAAAAACAGAGGTCTGATTCCAGTCCAACCTTTTACCATATTTTTTAAAAAATAAAAAAATCCTGACTTTTAGCCTCACCTCAAGAGCTAAAAACCACAGATCCAATTCAAATCCTAACAAATCATCAAAAACAAAGAAAATAACAAAACTCCAAATCAAACACCATAAATATCCCCCATTAAACTACAAATTTTCAGATATCCATCACATAAACCCAAATTACATAGAAATCCAACACCCCATTAAAAAACCCACCCACATCCCAAAACACCCCAAAATCAAACATAACCAAAGTCTAATAACCCCAAATCCCCAACAAAACTCAAAATTTTCAGATATTCATCACCAATAGCAAAAACCCACCTCAAAAAACCAGTAATTCCATACAAATGCAAAACCCAATTAAAAACCCATCCATACCCACATCCCAAAACCCCCAAATAAATTCAAACAAAGCTCAAATGCATTCCAATCCAACACCCAGAACCCAACTTCTCAAAATGAAAAAAAAAAAAAAAAGAAAAGAAAAGAGCCCAAAAACCTTCTACCCCAACACCCCAAATTTTTTTTAAAAATTTTAAAATAAAAAACTTAAATTTTCTTATTCTCTTGCAGAGAGAAGAAAGAAAGCTCTAATCACAGCCCAAACCCCATAAAAAACCCTGATTGAAAACAACAAGAACAAAAGAAAAGAAGTCCTAACCACCACCTTTTCTCTCTTCACCAACCCAACTATCAAAGTTCTTCACTTGTCTCTTGTAAAATAACTTATTTTACAAGAAACAAGTATCAAAGATCTTCACTTGAAATGATAATAATGACTTATTTACTTTGCATTACACATAAATTTGAAAAAATAAACACACCCTTAGTAATTTTGCGTGAAAAAAATACATTATTCCCATTAGTGTGACTATTTCTATTTTCATAAGGTTGATCATTTGTATGTACATTCAAATAAGGGTTATGATCTCATAAGCGGAGTGATTTCAGGTATATATACAACATGGTGGCCTAAAAAAGCTAGGGTGTTTTAAGCATTGTGTTATAAACGATTGGGGTAATCCCATTCACTTAACATAGCACAATAAATTATATTGGTACACTAATGGGGTGAGTTGCACCATTGCAATGGATGGCTAAGAATCTCACTCAACATGCAGGCATGGCCCACCTAATGAGTGGTGGATCAGCTTGATTTTCAAGACAACCAAATTTTGCAAGGCTTAGATGTCCCACACATGCATGTAACACAGTAAGAAAACAGAGTTGTATGCTAAGTTATTGTACATCTGCTGCATGTGATCAATTTCCTTCATCTTTTCTCAATTGTTTTTCATCTTCCCCTTCAGATGTCATGGATGACAAATACTTGAAAAACATTTTGACATCATGAAAATTACTTAGATATTGCATACCTCACATATAATTAATTGAAATTAATCTGCTCAAAGGGTCCCATTTTAATGTATCAAGATACAAAAATTATGCTTATTTAATTATCTGAATTTTTTATTGGTGCACATTGATTGGGACATGAAAATTGAAAAATATACCATGGACCTCTTTCAACAAGCCATTAACCATAATAAGAGGTTATGATTTGCTTAACCAATCTAATTCTAGGATTGTGAGTCAGCAATAATGGATTCCACAATTTAGTTAGACTAATATGAGTTAATGCAAGTTACGTGTAACACTCTAAGAGCCTACACAAAAAATGTTAGACTTTGGGTGGCTCATTAAACTGATGTTGACATGTATGTATCCATTCGTTGGAGTCTTGAGGTTTTACTTTTGTGCCTATTTGTAACGGATGTCATTGTTTTATAATGACATATATACATTGATGTGCCTGTCATTATAGTGATGCTGACATATATATTGATGTTTGGATTGGCTATCACGATAAGGTGTTCTCAATATTTGTCTATTAAAAGGCTTAGTTCACTTCACAGCACGGAACATTGTACACTCTACAATCACGACCAAAAAAAAAAAAAAAGGAAGACAATACTCATTGTCATCAGTGATCTAGAATATCTCTGTTGGGCCCAACCATAGATGAACCAGCTCTGAAGAATATCACTGATTGGATATTCTAATATGATCATGTGTCACATTGGGGAAAGCTAAACATCAAACAAAAAAAAAAGAAAAAACAACAGGGGAAAGCTACCCTAAAGAAAACAGAGCTTTATAGTTTTATTAGTAATTGTGGTATTTATTTTTCTCAAGTTTTTTTTTTAAATCTTTTGTTGGCATTTATATATTATGAAGTTTGTACATATGTTAGCATATTGTTGCTGAATGTGGCAATCCAGTGCATCTGGAAGATTGAGAAAATTTGTATCTGAAAATGCTCTCTTTTCCACTAGGATTTTCTAATCGACGGTTGTAACAGGCCTTACAAAGAAACATACCAATTGAAATGCTCTTACTTTAACATCTAATTGGTAGGATGAATTCTAATATTTTATTTTGTTAATTGGTTTCAGTTGATTAAACTATTCACTTTCCATGGATTTGAGCTGGTTATTTGAAATATATGAAGGGTTGACTAAACTAGTCTTTTCTTGGATTGAATTTGGTTGCTTGTAATATATGTAGGAAGGGCTCAAAAGAAGGTTGAACAGGAGCAGATACTAAGTAGCCAATACAAAACAATGCATAGCCAACAGTTGGAAGTTCCAGGTAATTTCTTTTGTATGGGTCCTAGTTTAGTAGGGGGAAGTCTTTAGTTAGGAGGGTTGAAGTGAATTTTTGTTGCAGTGGGCCACTTGGGTCATTTCCTCTTTTATTGAATTGAGTTGTTACCAATTTTGTGAATAGGATCCTTATCAAACAATAGTGTGAATTGTTTTTTGAATGACTATCAGGTGCAAGATCTAAAAAAATTTTAATAATAATTTATTATAATATATATATATATTTTTACCAATATTTTAGCGACGGACCAAATCCGTCGCTATGCTCTAAACAATGAACATAACGACGAATTGAGGTCCGTCGCTTACTAATATTGGCGACGGATCTTATCCGTCGCTAATTCCTGACCGTTAAAATCAACGATGGATTTGGGGTCCGTCGCTTACTAATATTGGCGACGGACCTTATCCGTCGCTAATTTCTGACCGTTAAACTTAACGACGGATTTGAGGTCCGTTGCTTACTAATATTGGCGACGGACCTTATCCGTCGCTAATTTCGGACCGTTAAAATTAACGACGGATTTGAGGTCCGTCGCTTACTAATATTAGCGACAGATCTTATCCGTCGCTAATGTTTTTATTGACGAATAAATTTCTGAATTTCACCGACGGATTTTTTAATTTTTACGACGGATTTTATCTGTCGCGGTTAGGCGACGGACCTAATCCGTCGTATATTAAACGACGGATAAAATCCGTCGTAAAACCAAAAACGACCCACTAAACAGCGACGGACCTTGCGACGGACGAAGTCCGTCGTTTACTTGGTTTTACGACGGATTTGGTCCGTCGCAAATCAGCGATTTTGGCGTAGTGGGAGCTTAACCAATCACAAATGACAAGTGTAAGGCTTGTATCCTAGTTCATATTGTTCCCTATACTCCTGTGATTCTCCCCATCAAATTTTGACAACCTGCAACCTATAATCGGTGTTTGCGTGCGACCCTAAGTCACATCTCGTATACCTAAGTCGACTCGACCCGATACTTGTACCCTAACGACCGCATCGTACCGCAGTTCCAACGCCGCAACTTACGCGCCGATGCGATACTCAGCCCAGGAGTTGTGGTCCCGCGTTTATTTCAAGGAAAACACAATGCGTTGCGAATCTTGAGAGAATCTCTACCCAAACATCACATCAATCAATCAAGTACAAGTCAAATACACATCCCATCACACACATCCCTCTCTCACCCAAAAGTCAACCCAACCCATGCCTCTCATGTCACTCTCTTACACAACCCATACCACCCATCACTCCATCCCATCTCTCTTACAACAACCCATCCTCTCTCTCATTTTCTCTACCCATCCCAAGCAACTCAAAGGGAGGAAACGTTCAAGCATTCTAAGGGATAAGGAGAGCCAAGTATGTGGCCCACTTCCTACCCCAAGATCTCACTAAACGACCATTTAACCTTCATCACCCTCCATCAAAGAAGGAGCTCAGGAGCTTGGGAGATCAAGGAGCCAAAAAGAAGTGAATTCAGTGGGTGTTCATAACACTAGATCTTGATTTTTATTTAGGGCCCACATGATTTGGGACCCATCTTGATGTATGCATTGTAATATAGAAGGGAGCTCATAGTGGTGGAGCTTCCTCCATCACCGCACGTCTCTCTCTCTCTCTCTCTCTCTCTCTCTCTCTCTCTCTCTCTCTCTCTCTCTCTCCTTTCCCCTGTTGTGGACCACCATGATTTATGCGATTCTGGCCATCCAGGCCGTAGAGGGCCAGCAGGCCCACCATGAGGGATTTTATCCAGACCATCCGTCAAACGGACATCCAACAGGGCTGGACGGTAGAAAACACAAGTATCACCTTGATCCCAAACACTGGTGGACCACGCTGACGAGGACCCCACATGGTGTATGAGTTTCATACCCACACTTTCCACCGTCCAGCAATGGACGGTCAAGCCTTCATGAGGTATGTGCTTCATCCACACCATCCAGATGTCTGGACAGTGGGAACCCACCTGCTGCATTGATGTCAGCAAGTCTGTGGGTTTGATCATGAGGTGTGTTATATCCAACCGTCCATACATGAGGTGGGACCCACCTTGGTGGATGCTTTGCATCCACACGTGTGGGGCCTACCTTGATGTATGGGTCTTATCTATCACCGTCCAGCAGCTGCTGGATAGTGGGGCCTACCTTGATATATATACTATTTATACAACCGTCCGTTCTAGACGTGAGATAGTGGGACCCCCACATGATGTATCTATTTCATCCAGTTGTCCATTTGTTTTAGACGTGGGCCCACCCAACACATGCTGCACGTGAGGGGTGGGGCCCACCTAGATGTATGTAATTTGTATCCACACCGTCCATCCTTGGGGCCCGCTGTGATATATGTGTTTTATCAGCGTCATCCAGCCCATAGACCCCACATAGTGATGTATATGAGGCCTTTAAATGAGGCCCAATGTGATATATTTGTGGCCCATTGATGAGGCCCAATGTGATGTATTTATGGCCCATTGATGAGGCCTAATGTGATATATTTGCGGCCCAATGTGATGTATTAGCGGCCCATTTGATGAGACCCAATGTGATGTATTTATGGCCCATATGATGAGGCCCGATGTAATGTATATGAGGCTCATATAATGAGGCCCGATGTGATGTATATGTGGCTCATGTGTGAGGCCCAATGTGATGTATTTGTGGCCCATATGATGAGGCCCATTATGATGCATATGTGGCCCATGAGTGAAGCCCAATGTAATGTATATATGGCCCATGAGTGAGGCCCATCGTGATGTATATTAGGCCCTTTATGTGAGGCCCATTATATTGTGTATGAGGCCCTTGTGTGAGGTCATGGGCCACTATATATTAGGTTCTATGTGGGTCACTCCTTGGGAGCAATGTTGGTTAAATGTCCACATTGATAGGCAATGATGGTTAAATGTCCACATTGTGACCTTCCCTTAGGCCCTTATTAGGCCCATCTCATCCTTCTCTAAGTGGGTTGACCGTAATCATTAGGTCTCATTAATATTTGCATGATCCATCTATTTATATTAGACTAACCCAAAATGTTGGGGCCCCATTGGTTGCTAGTGAGGTTATTTTAATCTTGGAGTCCATCTAGGACTTATTTGGGCGCCCTAGGAAATCTAGCAGACTATATAATAGCATGAAGAAGGAAGCCCGTTCTGGATCCTTAGGGATATAGGTAGGCCACCTAGGCCCAACCTTGATATGGGGAGAGTATATCATTACCGTAGATGGTAGAATCTGCGATGTCAGATTTGGTATATCCACTATTGAGGACTGACCCTCATATTATGGATCTCTGTCCATCTATGAACCCCGCCTTGTATATAGGCCGGTTATCGATACCGAGTATGAGTATGTGATAGCATAACATCTTGATACATGCCCATGTGCATCATCTGCATACTTATGATGAGATGTGGTTGACCATTGCATATGCCTTTAAGCAGGTTATTTATGAGACTCCCTGATAGGCGGAGTTATCCCTCATGAGTGCACGGTACGCGCAGGATTGATGCATGACTAGATTGTATGACTCATGCATATCACATTTGTGTGATATGATCACTTGGCGCCCTAGCGATATCGGGGCTATGGCCTCCACAAGCATATCGTGAACGGGCAGATGGGATACCGAAAATATTTGGTTCTACCACTGTGGCACTTTGGATGTCCTTAGGCGAAAGTCCCAGAATCCTCTTGGTATCGAATGATACTATAACATCTAAAACGAGTGGATACATGAGCACCGAAGTGCCGAATACCAGTAGGCGACGTCTCCCACTGTGTCGTGGTCGGTTGAAAGAGGGTGTGACCTTACCCGCCTAAGGGGGCAATGTCTAGGTTGAGTTTGACCAGCTTGAGAAATGGGTCCGCTATCAACAAGCCGAGCCCGATATTGGCAGGTGGATAGTGAGGTCTCTTCCACTTACCCAGTTGTGCGCTCGAATAGGGGCGATAAGTTGGCGTTGAGTATACTAGACCCCGGTGATCATCCCAGAGATGTACGGTACTGATATGTGGACTTACTGAGCAGGAGTTGCATACTTAGTATTTTACTCATTCATTCACTATCCACTCGGGTTGGTAATGCGCAACTAGATCATTATGTGCACATTCGCAATAGCCACGATTTCGGTTGGAGCGCGCAACCAACCTAAGATCAGGAGTTTACCACATTGAGTCTGACTATCCAAATTTAGGTATGGGACTGGTTTGGTTAGAAGTCCCTTATGATGGACCCCATTGCCTACAATACTACGTACTATCATCCCGACTTCACACTCTAGCTTGGTGATTTCCTTCGCACTTCATATTGCATTGCATCCCCATTACATGGCATTTGGTTTACCACGACCTCGCATGTCATAGTTGATCTACATTTCATATTCTAATATTATATGATTCATGGACTTGTCAATATTTTTGCTTACTCTGATATCGTATGATTCATGAACTTACCAATATTTTCGACATTGTATGATTTATGTAATTGTATTGAATACTTGGCACTTACGTTGTGCACACACGTTCACCACCCTCTAAGCTTTCTATAAGCTTATGCACGATAGATGCATGCAGGTGACGATAGGACGCAATCGAGATGAGGCAGGAGCATGCGGCTAAGCTTATGGCAGATCACTTTGGAGATTTTCTTATGTATTTCCCTTTCAGTACTGTAATTTAATGTTTATATTAGTGGATATATGATGATGATGTTGCCTTTGTGATTTGGATACACTTGTGTTTATGCTTTTTTATTTACTTAAAAAAATCACACTAAAAATCCTCCTTATAGGATCCCAGGATTGAAACCTGGCGTATAGGCGCTGATAGCCGAGAATGGGGTACTACTGAGGCTGCCGACGCCGAATTCGGCGATCAGAAATTCTGTGAGCTCGGTTTCCGAGTTTGGGGCGTGACAAGAGCAAACCTAATTAGCTAGTGACGACTCTAAATATTCAAATATACCATTTTCGACCATCTTTAAAAGGAATTGCACCACAAATGAATCAAGTAAAATTAATTCAATCATAAGCAACATCTCACTCGGTAACCAAAGAATGGCGAGCATGTGAGCCCCAACTTTCTCTCCTCGCGACTGAAAGCATCAGTGCCGACCAAAAGGGGTTGAGCCCGTGGCAGCATTCACAAATACATATTAGTATTTAATTTTTAAAACATAAAACCCATAGCTTGATAGAAATCGGATTGCGTACTGAGTTACTCAGTTCGGCCTACGGTGAATGTTTGTGTGTATCCACACCGTCCATCCGTTTTTACATCTCATATATTTTAGTGGTTGACTAGAAAATTGAAACATGTCCAAAGCTCAAGTGGACCACACCACAAGGAACAATGGAAATAATGACTTCCACCGTTGAAACCTTGGTAGGGCTCACAGTGATGTTTATTTGTCATCCAACCTGTTCATAAGATCACACAGATAAGGATGAAGGGAAAACATAAGTAACAGATCGATCCAAAACTACAGTGACCCAGAAATTTTGGACGGTGTAATTTCAATTCACACTGTTTCCCGTGGTGAGGTCCACTTGAGACTTAGATATACCTCGTTTTTGGGCTAGAGACCTCAAATTATCTGTTAAATGGATGGTCGGAGTGGATAAAATATGTAAATCATGGTGGACCCCACAGAGTTTACTAAGTACGCTCAGCGTGCTGAGTTACTCAGTACGCAATCCACGTCCAGTTTGATACTTGAGAATTTTACGCATAAAGGAAAACAGAAGGGCCACACATGATGAAACGGATCAGATGTCACTAAAACAATACGAGCCCACACGAGCCCACACGTCAATCTCGTGCTTCCTTTTTCAATGACTCAAGCCATTTGTATGATAGGAGCCCCCTTGGATGGTGATATCCTAAAAAACCATTAGATTGAATGCTTCAACACTTTGTAATCATCCAAAGGCTGTGGTGACTGTCCACTTTCAAAGCAAAAGATTTAGATTGAGTTGAATAATCAAATTGGGAGATTTTATTTAGTGTCTATCCACCATCCAAAGTGATAATCATCCAATAAATTTAATTTATTTTTTTTTATCATTAGATGTGTTTTATCAAATCTCATACCATAGAAAAAATGCAAGTCAACCTGCCTGTATAAATATATTCACCTTGCACAACATGTGCACATGCTTAAGATTGAATCTACCCACATAAATAAATAAACAATCGTCCAGGAAACAAACGAATGACACCAAATAAATATCATGAAATTTCATGATAACTAATACAACATAAATAAGGCAGAAGATCCACCACCAGCCAGCTAGCTGCTGTCAAAGCTCTGTGGGCCACGCCATGACGTATGTGTTTTATCCACCCTGTCCATCCATTTATTGAGCTCATTTTAGGTCATGAACCCAAAAATAAGGCAGATCCAACTCGGGTGGACCCCACCACAGGAAAACAGGTTGATTGAAATTCCACCACTAAAAATTTCCCATGGCACACTGAAATGTTTATTTGTCATCAAACCCGTTGATGAGGCCATACAGACCTGAATGAAGGGTAAACAAAAATATTGGCTTCATCAAAAACGTCTATGGCTTTTAAGATGTTTTCAACAGTAAGTATTCAATCCGCACTGTTTCCTTTAGTATGATTCACCTGAAGTTTGGAGATGCTTCATTTTTTGTCTCATGCCTTAAATTGAGCTGATAAAATGGATGAACGGCGTGGATAAAAAACATACATCATGGTTTGACCCACAGAGCTTTGACATCATCTAGCTGGCTGCTGTTGGGATCCCCAGCCAAACCACGTCCAGAAAAATCGACAAAGGGTAGAAAGCATATGTATACGTGTGACCCACTTATCAGGTCTGGTGTGATATTTAATACATGGAATCCACAAAGTGGGAATCCGTTTGTGTTGTTGGTGATTGACGGAAAGAAACTCAATGAAAAAGCCATAGAGAGACCAAATGCCCTCAAAAGCCGAATAAAAAGATATAATGTTCATCTTTAATTCACCTCATAAGAGATCCTATCTTTGATAAATCAATCAAAAAAATGCGCACTAGCATTGTGGGCACACAAGATAAGCACAAATGCGCGTTTTTAATTTCTTTTGCTTATCAAATGAAACTATGACTGTAATATCAAATGAAATCTTTTTTTATTTTTTATTTTTTATTTCTAAAATGAAATTATCATGCCAACATGGATGCCAATATAAAATACGCTGACCAGTCCATCTGTTTGGTCACAGATTTAATGGTTTATCTCAAGAATTAGGTAGCTTTACATGCAACGCATGCGCATTTTAATGTTTTTAAATGCTTTGGCCGGACTTTTGGGCCTTAGTTAGGTCTAACTTTTGGTTGGCATCTGATGGTAGAGTGCATTTCACGTATTCATCATGGTGGACCCTATAAAAAATAAATTGAGCGTGTCACACTCCTAATTATTTTCTTTGGTGTGACCCACCTAAATCACATATGCATTATGGATTTTTGGCCTTGGGCCTAATGTGAGATGACGCATCTAATGGTCAGAATGGATTTCATAAATCACTGACTCCTCTAGTTTTTATCCTTAGGGCTAACATGGAGTCACACACCTGATGGTTAGAGTGGATTTCCGAAGAACATCATTGTGGGGCCGACTCTTTTGTGGCGTGGATGGTCCTGCCCTATATAATTACCTGTGTACACACACGTAGTTGTCCTGCTGAGCAAAGTTGTAAACATGCATGGGCGGCCTATTCTAATAAGATTTGAACTATTTGATGATTTTTTATTTTATTTTTTTCCATTTTAAAGAAAAAAAAGGTTGGAAGTGTTCATCTATAATCATCATACCATTAACGAATCTTGACTTATTTGAGCTATTTTATATACATCAATTGTTTATAATTATTTAAAATATTTTTGGTTTAGTTATGGATAATGACCCATTTAAGCAATAACTCAATCACTGCACATCCAATCAGGTTTTTGTTTTTTGTTTTTTAAATATGGTGGATAGTGTCCTTTTTGCAAAAGAAAACCCTAAATTACAATCTTCAGTTGTGGGACTCACACTTGAACTTTTACCAAACCAAATCATAATCTAACTTAATCATGTGCAAGGTCCCACCACTAATGAGCCCCATATTAAAAAATCAATCAACCAAAGTGAGTTTGGAAACAACTTCCCAAGTTAGCAGTTTCTAATGGCTTAAGCAACATTAGTGCCCTTCAGTAGGAGTAGCGAATGGGTCGAGTTGGGGTCTAGTCAGGTTTGACCTGGACCCAACCCATTTAATAGATGGCCGAAAACAGTCAGCGGACCTAGCCCATTTCATAGATGGATAACCTGACCATTCGGTAAGAAGATCGATTCTTTCGGGTTCAGATTACATTAGGGTCAACCTGCCAAACCTATTTAATAAACAAGCCTGGATTCGATCCTGAGCCCAACCTGTGACATACGATGAGATTACTAGGCCCGACATGTGTTCAAATTCCTACGCCAGGCCCAGCCTAACCCATTTATATAAATGGTCATCAAACAGTTGTATTGACAGACTCGGATGCATGGAAAACATTGTAAGCGTAAGAGATTTTTATTTTACTTTTACTTTTTAGAGGTACACTGATCTTGAACAAGACTTCAATGTTACAAGCTGACAACTGAAAATCAGTTATTTATATCATATATGAACAATATGTAGTTTTATTGGGTCATGACAACATCAAGGCAAGCTCGAACCTCTAATTAAATAGGTCGCAGGTCAATGGGACCATTGCAAGCCCAAGTGAGCCTTCTTAGCTTTTGACTTTCCAAAGTTCATGATTCCTAATTTAACAAAGAGAACTAGATGGCTATATCTGAATGGCATCTGAAACTTAGGTCTCTTTCATGGCAGGTGTACAGTAGATCTGACTAACTCATCTTGTAGGGTCCCAGTTTTTCTTTGTTATGGCTGAAAAATAAGCCAATCTAGTCATCAAGTAGGCAACCTATATCAAAACTATTGGACTATTTAAAATATAGATCCAAGTTTTTCTTTGTTATATATGGCTGAAAAATAAGCCAATCTAGTCATCAAGTAGACAACCTATATCAAAACTATTGGACTATTTAAAATATAGGCAGATGGTCCAATTCAATGTGCATTAATATGTTGCCCACCAGATGATGATCAATTGACTTGTCTGTTTTAAGGCTGCAGAAAATAAAAGGTGGGACCCACCTTGTAAGGGTCCAAATCTGACGAATGAGTGACGTGTGTAGAGTAGGATTGAAACGACTCTTTCACAAAATTATTGCAACATGGGAATCGAAACTCAAGAATCCATTTGCCTATATTGAGAATCAGGATCACCGGCATGTGTGCCCCAAGGGGCCCACACGAAAAAATGGTCCAAAAGTCCAAATTGTCCATCTTTTGATTTGATGAGCTGAAGGTGACCATGACCCATTGATTTGATGAGCCTGCGATCCCATGGTGAACTGAAAATATGATCATGACCCATTGATTTGATGAGCTGAAGGTGACCCATTATAAACTTTGTTCAATGGTAGCTGTTTAACCAACTGTCAAAACCATCTTTTCAGCCTAAACTTCTAAAGCATAGTTCAAAAACTCAAAAAACTCAACTCAAAGTTCAGCTGGGTTGGATCGAGTCAAGACAGGTGAGTCTTTACTTGACTCAGCTACAGTATTAATAATAAAATTAATTACATGTAATGTAAATGCTGGTATATATATAATGCATATACAAAATTGTTGAAGCAAACATAAGTTGGAATAATGGTGTGCTGGTTAGCCTGCTGCCTAACCTGGTTCAGATCATGAGTTTCACTCTCATGGTTATGTTTTCAAGCGTCTCAGCTTGAAATCTAGCCAGGTTGAACTTGGATTAGATAAAAGAAAAAAGAAATGGAAACAGTTTATACTATATATAATGTGAGTAGTTATGACATTTTTACTGATGCAGTTAGTTTTGGATTGGATGAAGCTTTGCCTTATTTAAAGGAAATGGTATTTAGAGAATATAAGAAATGTACGATTATATATGGTACATTTCTTGAATTCCCAAAATCATATATGGTACGTTGAGTAATTCATTTCGGTTTGCAAGATATGCTGATTGTAAGGTTCTGATGGTCCGGATCATTTTCGCCTTCGATCGGGCCTTCTTTGGTCTATCTTGGACATGAGTCCCTGACCTGCTCTATATCACTTATCGTGATTCATTTTTGAGAGCTTAGGGACACATGGCATTTTCTCATTTAATGGCTGGAGTGATAGGCCCATTAATTTAAGTGATGCTTATTAATTAATTTTAGGTATTTTATAAAAGAGAAGATATGAGATAGCTTTCAAGTGGTAGGTGAATGATGAGGACAAATGGAAATAATGTTTTAATGGGGTTGTAGAGTTGACAACCAATTTCTGATTCTGCCTTTTGATCCAATGTTGACATTTGAATGCTGGTCGTTGATTGAGGGGCACACGTGGAGAGCTTTCGAGGTCAATTGGTAGGAAGGGAAATTGGATTAATTTCCTCTTTTATTATTTTTTGGCAAGATGGCTTAGATTTGGGTATCTTGGGTGTCATAAAGGTTAGGAGTTTTGATTGGATTTGAATTGGTTTGGGTTGATTTAGATGAGTGGTTAGGATTCCTAGTGAGAAGTGAAACTTTTGATCTCACCCATCTAGTTGTTCTATTGCTAAGTAGAGTGTTTATAAGTATAAAGAAAATTAGGTTGAGTTTGAATTCTAATTTAGTTCAGGTTGGGCTGCAATTTGGATCCTCTTAAGGCCAAGTCGAACTTGTGTTGAACAGCAGCCAGCTCAAGTTGCACCCCAACTACCTTCTACTTGTTTATATATATATATATATATATATATATATATATATAATGATTTGATTTTATTACTAACTAATTGGTGGATATTCAATGGATGGCCAAATAAAAATGGTTGAGGTCTAAATTCAACAAATAAATTTTTATTAATCAGATATTAAAAACATCCAAATTAATCAGAAATTTGAAAAATAACTCTTTTAATGTAATCCAAACTACTTTGAATATTTTCTTTGAGTTATTATATGCCACTTGTATGGAATAACTTTCTACTTCTGGCTCTCTCCTCTCTTGCAAACCTCTAGCTATCTCTTCATAGGCGCTGCACATGTGCCATACCCACTAGTCTAATGTAAAGCTTGAACTTGGGATTATGCTTCCTTTGGGAATGTCTGACAGGATTACCTTTCTAGTTGATCCCCCTTCCTTTGAGAAGTATCAGACAAGTTCATACATTAAGGCTACAAACAACTAAACCACTGTTTAGACACTTTGGTAAATCAAATAGGCATTAGCACTTACCTGATTTGATTCTTCTAGCCTATTAGTCTTCCGAGGTGGTATTTAGACAACCATATCTGATTGCTTATTAATTTTCTTAGCGCTCATTTGGAAGCTTGTAAATGAAAAATGGAATCAAAGGTAAATGAATTGGGAGTAAATGTCTTACTCAGTTGTGTTTAAATGGAAGTAAATGAAATGCATTTGAAATCCAAATAACTTGTTTCGAGGGGAGTAAATGAGAGGAATTGGTAATGTTTTAAATAGTGTACATGTGATATTTAATAGAATGATTATGATATGCTTATTAAATTAGATGGCCAATCTTTTGAACGATTTGGATCATTCTATTGGTGTGATTCCAGTAATGTAGCCGATAATTGAATTGTTTCTAAGTATCATCAGTGTGCCATATGTATGATGAGCATGTGCCTGGTTACACAAATGTTTACTTGTATGACTCTCTAAGGGAGTTAATAAAGGCATTTCACCCCATTTATTTCGAAATTCTTTCTTAGAGAGGATTTTATTTACAAGTCGATTCACTCGCATTTCATTTCATTTCCAATGCATTTATTTCTATCCAAACACACCTTAAATGCCATTTACTTCCATTCACTCTCATCCAACGCTGCAAGACAATCGAACAACTCTCATTTCTTTTTAATAACTGTGATTTTACAAGAAATGCTGGAATGGCTAAAGATTAGTTTGACCAATTCAATCGAACCGTCCCAATAGATGGGTTGATACCAGGGGTGGCAATGGGCCTGGCCAAAGTTGCCCCTGGCCCAACCAAATCCCCTTAGCCCTGACCCTAATTATAAGGCTAAAAATGCTTGGGTCCAAGACCCAGTTCCTCTACAGGGCCAGTCATCTGGGGAAATGAGTGAGATGATTAAAGGCTTAAAATAGTTAATTGAAAAAGATTTTGGGGCTATCTCCTCCATGCACAACATGTCCCGTCGTATAAACGGCTTTATCATAGAAACCTTGGCCCTGCAAGACCCAAATAGGCAGCCTGGCCCATTGTCTCCCCTAGTCAACGTCAAGCCGAATTTTAATTTTAGAACATTGCTGCAGATGGTCAGTGTGATAGATATTGTAGAGAAGTTTAAGTTTTGCAGTTCTAACAGGAAAACAATATTAATGTTTTTTAAAAATCTAGCTAATTCATTTTATAAGAAAATGTCTTAAAGACCTACTAGATGGACCATGAGTTACAGTCCACCCATTAAATAATTCCCCACCTTTCAATTGCCAGCTATATCCTACTCATCTAATGGGTTTTCCATACCACGAGTATCACCTTATGAAAGAATGACCACATCCACTCATGGAGTGGACCACACTTATATATGTTGTTACATTGTTATTTATAAATTGCTAGTCATTGTTTTCAATGGTGTGACCCACCTAATGAGTTGGTGAGGCTGATTTTTTTGGGAAAGGTATTCCTCATGGTGGGTCAACATTTTAGAATCTACACACTTACATGATTGATTGGAAGTTATTTGCTGAGTGGTGTATGAGTTATGTTAGCTGATTGGACTTTAGGCCTTCTCTTTAATAAATAATTTATTAATTTATAATATAATATATATATATATATATATATGTATGTATATATATATATATATATATATATATATATATATATATATATATATATATATATATCTTTTATTTTGGCAAGATTTTTCCAATAATATCCTTAAAATATCCTAGATTTGACGCTATGCAAATGGTTGCTGCCTATCATCCCAATGCTGATAGATTGATATTTGTAAAGTAGATAGGCTGACTTCAAGACTAGATTGTTTGATTATTTTTAAGAAGGCAATGAATATAATCTCCTCTAAATTCCCTTGAAAAGCCAAAAAGCTACGAGAACCAGTCCAAAGTCCGGGAATCACGCGCTTGAATTTCCACGTCGTGAAACACACGCGGATTGACCCATTGTGGTGCTTGCTTTGCAAACGCCCCACGCCACCGGAAGCGGATTGGCTGGTGTACCACACACCACCGAACTGGCTTATGTGTTGACGTCACTGAGTTATGTGGGTCCCACCATCAGGTATATGTTATATCCAGGCCGTCTGTCGATTTGGAAAGCTAGTTGCAAGGCTTGAACTGAAAAATAGCACAGATCCAAAGATCAAGTGGACCACACTACAAAAAAAAAAAAGCAGGGGATTGAACGTCTACCATTGAAAGCCTCTTGGGGTTCATAGAAGTATTGGATCAATATGATATTTTTTTTTTCCTCTTCATCCAGGTGTGTGTAACCTTATGAACCGATTTGATGGAAAATAAACGTCATGTTGGGCCCTATGAATTTTGTAACAATGAGAATCATTCTTCCCACTTCTATGTGGTCCACTAAAGATTTGGATATGAATCAAATTTTTATGATGCTCTAAATTGATATCGCCAAATGAATGAACGGTGTGGATATAATAAGTACTTCATCGTATGGCCATATAACTTTGGTTTCTCCCATAGTAAGGCCGCATTGAGGTAACGATCTATTTGATTTTGATCTCATGTCCTAAATTGATGGAAAAACGGATGGACAGTGTGGATTTCTCACAAACATCATGGTGAGCCCCACCTAGCATCTCAGCAGACGAAGTCCCTGTTAATTGCTCAGTTTTAAGAGAACATCACGTAAGGCCAAGCCCCACGCACGCAACTTGTAGTATCGTACTATCTGTTTTATTTTTTTGTTGGACAACATGACATTGATGATATCGCGCATCATTATAGTATGTCAACCACTCATTAGGTGGAGTTATAAATGCATGCGGTGTCAAACCGTACCTTACCAACTCTGAGCGCCTGGTCTACCTTACTGAGAACGGATTGGCTACTCCCTGCCACCAGCCCGGTGCTCTGTGGGTCCCACCATGATGTATGTGTTTCATCCATTTTTTACAGATAATTTTAGTAATTGAGCCAAAAAATTGAGAGGGAAATAAATCTGAGGTGGACCACACCACTGGAAAATAATAGTGATTGGATATCTACCATTAAAATCCTCCTAAGGCCTACTGTACTGTTTATTTGACATCCAATCTGTTAATTAGGTCATAAAGACACAGATGAAGTGAAAAAACAAAGATCAGCTTGATCCAAAACTTTTATGACCCTTAAAAAGTTTTTAATGGTTGGTGTTCATTCAACACTATTTCCTATAATGTGGTCCACTTGAAATTGTTATATATCTCATTTTCGGTCGAATACTATAAAATGATCTAGAAAAATAGATTGACAAAATGGATGAAACACATACATCATAGTGGGGCTCACAGAGCACCGACCATCAGCCATTGGCTGATGGCAGGGGAGTAGCCAATCCTTTCCAACCTGACTAGCAGAAGAGCTTGATTTTTGGGGGAACGGATTGGCTACACCCCCTTACACCAGCCCCGGGGCTGATGGTGAGTGCTCTGTGGGCCTCATCATGATGTATGTGTTTCATTCATTCTATTCATCCATTTTTAAAGATTATTTTAGGATTTGATCTAAAAAATGAGAGATATATAAACCTCAGGTGGACCACACCACATGAAAATAATAGTGATTAGATATCCACCATTAATATCCTCCTAAGGCCTTTATTTGACATCCAATCTGTTGATTAGGTCATACAGGTCCAGATGAAGGAAAAAAAATAAAAATCAGCTTGATCTAAAATTTTTATGGCCCCCAAGATGTTTTTAATGGTTGACGCTCATTAAACACTGTTTCCTGTAATGTGGTCCAATTGAGATTGGGATATATCTCATTTTTTGTCTCATAACTTAAAATAATCTGTAAAAATGTATGAACGGCATGGATGAAACACATACATCATGGTGGGTCTCACATAGCACCGACCACCAGCCATTGGCCAGGGAGTAGCCAATCCGTTCCCGATTTTTGTACCAGGTAATCATTATGGTGAGGCCTATTGTTTTCATAGGACTAACTTCCTACCAAAATGACACATTGTCTAGGAAAGATTCTACAGTGCCGGAAGCTAAGGTCACTTTCCAGCATATGATCAAAATGAGAGAGCCTAAGTTAAAATGGTGAGAAATAACACTGGTCGTCCAATCTTTATTGCTTGGTTGAGAAAGACAGAGAACATTACTTTTGACTAAGAGTAGCAATGGATCAGATGGCTAGGGCCTTTTAACTTGACCCGATGAGGCCCAGGGCGGCTTGAATCTAGGTCTAGCAGACCACTGTAGACCATGACCAGCAATGAATAGCTGAAAGCGGATTGGCCAGTGTCAGCAGCTATATAGCTGGTGTAGGCACGTGTCGTACGAAGACGAGGGCTAACGCTCCTCGAGCTCTTAGTTGCATATCAAAGTTATATAGGCCTCACAATTATGTATTTATTATATCCACACTGTTCATACATTTTTCGAGATCATTTTAAAGCATTATCCAAAAGTTGAATCATATCCAAAGATCAACTCAACCACACCACAAATAGCAGTGGAGATAATGATTTTCACCGTTAAAAAATTCCTAGGGTATGCAATAATGTTTATTTTCCATCAAATATGCTCATAAGGCCACAGAGACCTTTGATGAAAAGGAAAAACAAATTTCATATTGATCTAAAACTTCTACCACCTCCAAAAGGGTTATCAATGGTAAACCAAAAGGGTTTCAATGGTGGACATTTAATCCCCAATGCTTTTTTCAGTGTGGTCCACTTGATTGTTAGACATGTCTTATTTTTCGTCTCAAGTCTTATTACGAGCTCACAAAATGGATGGACGGTTTGGATATAAAATATACCTCATGATGGGACCATAAAACTTACTGACGTCAATACAAGAGCTATATAGCAAGCCTGTTGTACACCAGCCAATCCACTGAATAGCTTAGCTTGGCCTGTTTGCTCAATCCAATCATTAAGCGGGTCACGGCTATAAATGAAAAAATTTAAGAAAAAAATAATTAAAGAGTAGATAATTTAAACACGCTTGCAAGTTGTTCCAGTCAAAGCACGTGTATATTTAAAGACACTCTTTCAGTCGTTGGGCTTGGCCAGCAATGACAACTTGGACCCACGTCAAGGCTTTTCAGTTTGATTAGGGATAGCCGACTATAGCCCACACGTCCACGCTAGTTTTCATTTTCTTTCTTTTTTATTCTTTTTTTCGTTTTTACTCTTGGGCAGGCTTGGACATGCTTCGACTTAGGGCTGATCATGAGTCAAGCTAGCTCAAAAAGCTCGCTCGACTCGGCTCGAGTAAGCTCGAATTGACTCGGCTCGAATGGCCGATTCAAGCCAAGCCAAGCTAATTATTTGAAGCTCGAGTTGAGTTCAAGCAAAGTTCAACCAGGGGGCATTTCAACTCGAACTCGACTCGACTCAAAGCTCGAACTCAAGCTCGACTCGGCTCGATTAATAAATATATTAAATATTATTATTATTATTATATATATATAATAAGTTTTAAGTTTAAACTTAAAAATAAATAAAAATTAAAAAATAAATCCTAGAGTTTCTACCCGACCGCACGCACCCCCATCCTTTTCCCTTTCTTCTCTTTCTCTGCCCACTGCCAGCCGCATGCCCGCCTCGACCACCACCACCAGTTTTCATTTCAGCTCCACAATAGTATGATTTTAATCTCTTGAGATCTACTTTTTAGGCGAGAAACCCAAGAAATTCGAGATGGGTTCTTTTTAGATTTGTTAGAGCTTCAAGGAAATCCAATGATCTGATTGGCTAGAGCTCTTTACTTGGATTTTTTATCTTTGTTCTGCTCTGTTTCTTTTCTAGTACTTGGATTTCTGTTGGTGGAAGAAGATCAAGAACGGATCGGTTCTTACATGTTTCCTCATCCGATTCGAAGCTTTGTTTGGTTTTTTAATTGGGTTTTGTTTTGATTCTCTTAATATTTTTGAATTTTTCATCAATGGAGGAGGATCAAGAACAGAATCCATTACTCTCTCGCCCAACAAGCTCGAGCTCGACTCGAGGTAAACTTGACTCGACTCGAACTTGACTCGACAGCTTTGGCAAACAAGCCAAGCTTCAATGCGAGGCCAAGCTCGAGCTCGAGCTCGAACTCGAGTACATCATGAACAAGCCAAGCCAAGCTTGGCCACCTCGACTCGACTCGGCTCGATGCCCACCTCTACTTCGACCCTTCTTATTCGTCACCTTGCTCATCCCTACGGTATTGAACTTGATGAGGTTGATCACGGTCTTCCTCGAATATAACTATACTAACTATGCTGAATTTATGAGGCTTATTTATATTTCTGACATAGACTTTTGAATTCACGGAGAAAAATAGTAAAGAAAATAGAAAATAAATTTTATAAATTTTATAATTTAATTGGTAAATTAAATAAATGAGTTCACAACCTTTTAAATAGGGATACTAAGCTATAAGAAAAGTTTCAGAATCAAACTACAACTAAAAATCTTAAAATTCATGACTTACTATAAATAATAAGTGTCCTATTTAGCCAAATCATGATGTTCTCCTAATTATTCTAAGCAATTTTTATATTAAGCACAACTTCTAAAAGTATATAGTAAAAATGAAAATAAAGTTGAAATTCAATCATTGATACGATGGTATTTCAAAAATTTAGTGTGCACATCTTGACACACGGAGGTTGGGTGGCTAAAGTAGCTCGTGCTATTTTGAATGGCTAAAGTAGCTCGTCCTAACCTAAAATTATATATGGTAGGCTGAATAACTCAATTCATATTACAAGAAATGCCCGGTTTAAGATCCTGACTGCCCGATCATTGTCACCCGTGATCGGGCCTTTTTCTGATCCATCTTGGCTGCGTGGTGTAACTTTTATCATCTAAACCACTGATCATCTGCGAGGCCCAACTTGCGTAAGTGATTTATAAAATTAGACTGAGGGGACATGTATTGCTGACTGATGTTCCTCATTCAAACTGAACTTTTGGCTTTTTTATTTTTAACTTTTATTTTTTTACGTCCATGTAGTGGGTGGGCTCAATCTGATATGCACGGTATCCTCGGGTTTTTCGTTTTCTAAAATGGGCCACGTTCAGATGATCCAGATCGTCCATCTGTTAAGTGTTGGGATTTTTGGCCTGCGGAATCACACAGATCTAGATCTAGGATGGTAATCCAATGGCACCAAGCACATACACAAGAAAAGAGAACACACAGATTTAACGTGGAAAACCCTTGCAGGAAAAAACCACGGCACAAAGCGACAAATCACCACTATGAAAGCATCAATTACAAAGAGAAAAGACTTATCCGATTCGAACAACCTCGAATCTCACCCTTGCTACACCCTTTGATAACCCTAGAGCCCTTTTAGAATACCTTTAGAAAGTCTTCGAATAATCAAAAGAATAGCCCTAGGGACCCCAATTTATAGTTTTGGCAACTTCCCTTTCGTATCCCAGTTGCGAAAGGACTTGCGTCACAAAATCCGCGAAACTCCTTTTGCATCCCAGTTGCGAAAGGACTTGCGTCACAAAATCCGCGAAACTCCTTTCGCATCCCAGTTGCGAAAGGACTTGCGACACAAAATCCGCGAAACTCCTTTCCGCATCCCAGTTGCGAAAGGACTCAGATTTAAGACATCTCGCAACAATCTCCATCATGTCTTCAATCTTCAACCGTGTAGCTTCTTGACCTCTTCTCTTATTTCTGCATCACATCATAGCTCAAGATCACATTGGCCAACCAACGCCAATCACGGATCTGATAGATACTTGCTATACCGTCGGCGCGAATATCTCTAAGAAGCCGATCTCTTCTCTCTGAGAATAACTCCTCGCTACCAACCTCGCCTTGTATCTATACTGTATCCTCTTGAAGGTCCACCTACATCCAACCGCTCACCGGCCCACTGGAAGCTCCACCAGCTCCCATATGTCGGTCTGGTACAACGAATCCATCACATCGCCCATAGTCACCTTCCACTTCTCAGCACCAGGCTCACCTAGAGCCATCAGAATAGAAGATGAATCCCCTGCAATATTGGAGTCGTCCATGTACCTTGCCGATATCCTGCAATCATGTCATGTGGTTCTTCTCATAGGTGGCTGCTCCACCTGCTCTGTATCCCTGTCCGCACGTCTCAGCCTTCTTGCCTTGCCCGCTCATGTGGCCATGCTCATCATGCCACACACGTGCAGAGGTGGAATTCGCTACATCCACTGTAGCTCCACCTTTTGAAGTACTCCCGATCAACCTGTAAACATGATCGAGTCGTTGCGCTTTCATGACTACCCGTGCCCCCTTGGATACCTTAAGAGCACCATCAATACCTGTGTACTTGCATCCCTTTGCCTCAAGCACACCAAGAGAAATCAGATTTTGTTTCAAATCAGGAACGTGCCTGACATCAGTCAAAGTACGCTCCACCCCATCAAACATCCTGATGCGTACCGTACCAATAGCCACAACATTACAGGCAATGTCATTGCCCATAAATACCTGTCCACCATCGCACTCCCTATAGCTGGTGAACCAACTCCGATGAGGAGTCATGTGAAAAGATGCCCCTGTGTCTAACATCCACTCGTCCTTACGATCATCGTATGACCGTCTGAGCGAAGACACAGACAAAACATCACCATCACATCCACTCGATTTATCTGACGTGGCAGTGTTAGCCTCCCTACATGAAGCCTCAGAATCTTCCCTCTTAGATTTAGGATTTTCACAATCCCTTTTCACATGTCCTTCCTTCCCACAATTCCAGCACTTTACCTTTCCTTTGCCCTTGCCCTTGGATTTGGATCTAGAACCTGAAGAACCTATACCTTGTTCAGAATTCCTAACCACTGTAAACAGTGCATCAGAAGATGTCCCCATGTTGCTGTCTAGCTGTCTCATAGCCTTTCCTTGAAGGGCTGAGATAACAATGTCGACACTCAGGGTTTTCTTCATGCTGCACATAGTATCCGTGAATGACTCATAGGACGCCGGGAGAGAATTCAGCAACATACATGCTTGTTCTTCATCTTTCATCACTTCCTCCATATCCAGCAATTTGCAAACTAATTTATTAAAGTTGCTGATGTGAGCCTCCAGATCTCCACCCTCTGCCATCTTGAAGTTATACCACTGCCGCTTCAAGTGTAGGCGATTTTCAGAGGATTTCTTCGCATAGACATCCTCTAACTTCGCCCATAACTTAGCCGCAGTTTTCTCCCTCATGACGTTGTAGAGAACCTCATCCGTGAGACATAAACGGATCGATGATAAGGCTTTCTTATCAAGAGTATTCCAATCATCATCTTTCATGGTGGACTTCCGCTCCTCAAGAACACTATCTTCGCCTTGTTTGATTAAGGAACTCATCATCTTGATCTTCCATAACTCAAAATTATTTTTCCCTGAGTACTTCTCAATCTCATACCTGGCGCTCGCCATTATTACTAATCCCTCAAATTCAGATCTGTGCCCCAATCGAACTCAAGCTTTGATACCACTTGTTGGGATTTTTGGCCTACGGAATCACACAGATCTAGATCTAGGATGGTAATCCAATGGCACCAAGCACATACACAAGAAAAGAGAACACACAGATTTAACGTGGAAAACCCTTGCAGGAAAAAACCACGGCACAAAGCGACAAATCACCACTATGAAAGCATCAATTACAAAGAGAAAAGACTTACCCGATTCGAACAACCTCGAATCTCACCCTTGCTACACCCTTTGATAACCCTAGAGCCCTTTTAGAATACCTTTAGAAAGTCTTCGAATAATCAAAAGAATAGCCCTAGGGACCCCAATTTATAGTTTTGGCAACTTCCCTTTCGTATCCCAGTTGCGAAAGGACTTGCGTCACAAAATCCGCGAAACTCCTTTTGCATCCCAGTTGCGAAAGGACTTGCGTCACAAAATCTGCGAAACTCCTTTCGCATCCCAGTTGCGAAAGGACTTGCGACACAAAATCCGCGAAACTCCTTTCCGCATCCCAGTTGCGAAAGGACTCAGATTTAAGACATCTCGCAACCTTAAGGACCACTGGACGGATAATGACTTTTAATATCTCCTGGGAATTGACCATTGTTTTATTTCCCTCCTTAACCGTCTACTTGAAGGCCACAGATTGGAAGGTTATAACTGTCCCGTTTTGATGAATTTTCGGGCATGGTCCATCTCAGATTGGACCTATCAACGGTCTGGATTATTGAACCGTGGGCCCCATTTGTAAAATAAAATATCTAAACGCAAGTATGGAGACCTTATCATGGGCATCGAGGTCCTATCATTCATCTTATTAAATATTTACGGTTAGACTCCATCTCTCGGCCGACCAGATGGACAGTCACGATCACTAGCAGTGCGGACACGCGTACCTCATTAATCGGGTGACAGGCGATTGAAGTGGAAGTGGCGATTGAAGGGTCAATAGGTCAGGGTTGCTTCTGGTTCATCGTGCAATGAACCATTAACAGTACATTGCTTCTCTTACTGTTTCCCCGGAGCTACAATCATTGAATCCAACCGTTTATTTTGTCATACCTTCTTAGCATTTTCTAATAACGGAACGAATACACTAAAGAATTCTTACCAACTTATTCGTAGACTAAAGAATTTATATGTTTTATCCACAAGTTTCATAAATTCCCAATTATAAATTTGAAAGTCGACTATTTTCTTCCCATTAAAATAATATTCCACCATATTAAAGGTCCAGATTCACCAATCCTGTAACCGTGTATATAATGGAGAGAGACGTACAGACACTAATAAATTGCGTCGACGGTCCAGAGTGAGAGGAAGGACATGGACGCGAGTGCAAACCCACTCAGAAAGGCACTCCCTTCACGATGGAAAAGAAGGGAAGCGGATTGCGTCCGACCCCGCCGGACGTAGCAAGGATTTGGCAGATCTGTGTGGGGTCCCACCATGATTTATATGTTAATCCACACTGTACATATTATTTTAAGGTATGAGACCAAATATAAGATAGATCCAACGCTCAGGTAGACCACACCTGATGGTAAGATTGGTTGCTTTAAACGCTTAAAGCATCTATGGTGTGGTCCACTAGAAAGTTGGATATTAAAAAATTTTGGTATTATTCAATAAAATAATCTGGGAAAATGGATGGACGGTATGGATATAAATATACATTACGGTGAGCCCCACAAAGACTTGACCGTTTTTTGCTGTGTCCGGGCGAGGTCGGACACAATCCGCTTCCTAAAAGAAGCAAGCTTCTTGGAACGTTCTGGAGTCTTGTACTGTTGTTTGGAATTTTTAAAAATAGTAGGTACTACTCCGACCGATTGATCCAGAAGTAATAATCCATCCAGCTGATAACTTCCAACTTTTAACTATAACATTAGATCTAACCCTTCAAATAGGCTGGACCCATCATGAGGATCTTCTCATAAGAAAAAACAGCCCTATCTAATCATCAGGTGGGCCACACCTTAAAAAACAGTTTCTAATCATTGATGCACAAAAAATTCAAATTAAATGGGGCTCTCTCGACGAGTAGATATAGTTGAACACGCAAATGTACAGTCAGAAGTTATCAGCTAGATGGACCATAACTTAATAATCTAACCCAATTTGCAGGTACAGCCCACACGTGTATCATCCAGGCCGTTCATGTATATGGGACCTTGATGAATTTTGAAAAAGATAAATATAAGGTTTGTCTATATATAGGTCCACACTCATGTAAGCTTTGGATCTCTCAAACGTGGCACACGTGGGACGGTTGGTTTTGGTGGAACTGCATGGTGGGTTGGTGACCCGTTCGTGGAAAGCGACGTCTCTTTTCTCTCTCTATCTTTCGCTATCGAAAGCTTGTCAGCAGCTTTCTCTTTTTTCGTTCGTCTTATCCCGTTCTCTGGCTCTTTCCAGAGGTTTCTTTACACGATCCCGTTTTTTCATTTAGCATGTTTGGAAGGAGATTCTCATGGATAGCCATCGTTTTGGAATATACCTTTCTTTATTAAGATCCTCGTGTGGGTTGAAGGTGAGTCGACTCGGTGGAGGTGGAGGGAATGGGTTTGCAGTAGGGCTGACAATGGATACCTGTACCTTGAGTGTCAGATGGACCCGACATATTTAACGGGTCCGGATCCGGTAAGAATTTGAGTTGGGTTCGGATCTTGCCTTATGGACCGGTTGACAATCGGGTTCGTACAGTTTCATGTGGCTCCATCTACTTGGACTTGCTAAGATGGGTCAGGTCAAGCTTAGGTCTAGGCAAGCTTAGGTAAGCTAGCTTTAAATAAATAAATAAAACACTATTATATATAGTGGTGTGGGTGTGTGGGTAAGTGTGTCGTGTGGGTCTATATATAAATAAATAAAAAGTTTAGGTAAGCTAGCTTTAACAACACTATTATATAGCTTTGGAAGTGAGGAAGGAAGAGAAAAATGAGGAGATATTTTTATAAACGTTTATTATTTTTTTTATAAATATTCTAATAATTAGTTGGATGGGCAAAATTAAAGTACACCCAGCAGATAACTTCCAACATGGTAAGTGGACAAAACATCCAACCCTCCCAATAGGTTTGGCCCCATTGTGAAGATCACCAGTGAAAAAAATTAGCCTTCCACTAGTTTTTGAACTTTATTTTAATTGGGTTTGGATATCTGGCTTAAGACCATGCTAAGCTAAGGGTAGGGTATGGTTCAGAGGTTTAAACAAAGGTTTGGGTTTTGCGTGATGTGGAAATTAGAGCCACCGGCGTGTCAAGTACCACATTTTCCAAGTTGTTTATCTTAGGTGAGTTGTATGTAACGGTGCACTAAGAAAGGAAAATCATCAAGAAATAGAATTATGAGCAAACATGGTAACATAATAGTTAACTGGCCTCATTTCAAACTAAAAGCGTATTAAGCCAAGGCTACTAATCAATCAGCCCATTAATCCTAAAAGAAAATGAACCATATGTAAGACTACTGCCTAGCTCAAGTTTATAAAAGTAGCAGAGAACAAAGAACTTCAGGCCCTCATCAACCTAATTAAGCAAACCTCTTATCTAAATTAACGTTGTTTATTAAATATTTTCATCGCATATGTGTTGCGAGATGTCTTAAATCTGAGTCCTTTCGCAACTGGGATGCGGAAAGGAGTTTCGCGGATTTTGTGTCGCAAGTCCTTTCGCAACTGGGATGCGAAAGGAGTTTCGCGGATTTTGTGTCGCAAGTTCTTTCGCAACTGGGATGCGAAAGGAGTTTCGCGGATTTTGTGACGCAAGTCCTTTCGCAACTGGGATACGAAAGGGAAGTTGCCAAAACTATAAATTGGGGTGCCTAGGGCTATTCTAATATATTCTAAGACTTTCTAAAGGTATTTTAAAGGGTTCTAGGGTTATCAAAGGGTGTAGCAAGGGTGAGATTCGAGGTTGTTCGAATCGGGTAAGTCCTTTCTCTTTGTAATTGATGCTTTCATAGTGGTGATTTGTCGCTTTGTGCCGTGGTTTTTTCCTGCAAGGGTTTTCCACGTTAAATCTGTGTGTTCTCTTTTCTTGTGTATGTGATTGGTGCCATTGGATTACCATCCTAGATCTAGATCTGTGTGATTCCGCAGGCCAAAAATCCCAACAATATGGACATCTATCTTAGCCTAGCTTAACTTAGTTCACTTCTGTCTAGCATCATGGCACAACAAGTCTAGATTGATTAGTGTAGCTTAGTTACTCTCTTTGGCACAACAAGTCTAGATTGATTAGTGTAGCTTAGTTACTCTCTTTACTTTTCTTTAGCACATCATTACAACAAGTTGGATTTAGTTTAGTTGCATCCATGACCTTATGGTTGGACCACAAATCTCTAAGTCTTTACTTAGTGATTTCATAAGCCACGGTCTATTGGTGAAACCATGATTGTATCAGGTTTAGACTACTGTCTCATAAACATTCAGGTCAAAAAAATTATCAATCATCCATAGTCGTTTCGTTTGCTTGAATTGTCATTTTTAATTTCTTTTTATATATTTACTTTTCTATTGATTGTACTATATTCATATTCAGTTTAATAAAATTAGTATTTAATCTTATATTTCTTATTTTATCTTTAAGTGATTACTTTATTGATAAATGCCATAAGCTATCATTGTTGTAATAAACATCTAAGGTATTATTTAAAAAAAAAAAAAAAAAACCCTCATATGAAAGACTAATCCTCTAATTCACAAATCGGATGATTCTTTGTCAATCGGTTGTTGAGTAGTCAATCTAATTTATACATATTTATTCTTAATATGGTTATTTCGATGCCTGAAATCAAAAGGCATTCAGTTTAGTTCGAGTTGCATACAACTCTAGCACGCTAGGCACATACTTACACACATGTGAACAAAAATTGGTTCATCCAATACTCCTGGAGCTGTGTATCCGAATTGAAGCCCTATAAGCCTAACATGGTGTTTATAATATGTCATCTAGTTCATTCAAAATTTCTTAGAAATTATATTATTCCAAAACTCAGGTGTAACATACCATGTGAATTAAAAATCTTAATTAGGTGTTTTTTATTTGGTGGTCTATTTAAGTGTTGATTCAGCATGATCTTTTGGATAAGGGCAAAGGCTAAACAACCCAGTAAGAGCAAGGCGATGCACGCAAGCGACTTCAATATAAAAACATACAGGAAGTCCACGACCAGGTTCCGAATCCTCTAAAATATAAATTACATGGATTATTGAAACATCACCCTGCCTGGCCACAGTTGCCGGTGAAAAAATAAAAGAAAGACGAGCCTTCCCCATGTGAGTGTTGATTGGAAACGGCCTCCTAGCATAGCGCCGTGCGAGGGTAGGCCTTCACCTCGGATTGCATCGAAGACGATGATCTGAACCGTTCATGTTCCCATTAATGTCTTATAGAAGCTATTACCATGGAGTCAGGCTTAGTTGATTATCCTAACCGCTTGACTCTTAGATTTGAATATGACCCATTAACATAAACATTTTACATTGTTCCCATCGATGTGGCCCATATGAGTTATTAATCGAGATTATCTTCTACTGCAGTCAAAACAGTGGCTGCTGCTGCCTAATGGACGGACTGGATTTTACATATACATCATGGTGGACGCTGCACAGCTTTGGATGTTTCACCCGCTGGCTTAAAACTGTTGTTGTAGACATTTCAGTCTCTGTGCGGGTTACAACAAGGTATAGATACCATAATCGTTTACCATCATTTTAATATTGATGGTGATTCATCTTCCTCACACATGACAATCATGAATGGTTATCCAGACCATCCAAATTGTGGAGCATATTGTAGATTAATTTGTCTAAAATCACACCCATCAAGCAATCTTAATTTTCATTTGATGGCTACCAAATGAATAGCTAAACGTAAAATAATACGTGATCCAATTTCAAACGAAGACAAAATAATTAATATAATAGTATTAGAATAATTTCTTGGTTATGCTCCCATTGACAATTGGATCTGATTTGGACGGCGTGGATAGGCTTACAGCCATGCCATGCATGTGGCAGAAGAGTAACCACCATTTTTTGAAGAAGCTGTCAACTATTATAAAAGCCTCGGCATTTTTTAGGGTAGCTTTCGAGTAGAGCTGTACAGGAGTCGAGTTAGCTCGGTCAGCTCGTTCAACTCGACTCGGAAAAGTTTGACTCGCCTCTGCTTGAAATTGGACTTGGACCGAATCGAGCTGATTTTTGGAGCTCAAAAAACTTTCAAGCCGAGTTCGAACTTGCCCAAGTTGACTCGACTTGGATTGAACCTCAACTTGAATCGGCTCGATGACTCGGTTATTTTAATATTGATGCTGCTCATGGAGCGTTTGATGAAATGACTCAACGAAGTGTTGTTTCAGGTGCGGACATTCTCCACAGGATTTGCCGGTGGCAAAGAAGGAATTGATACAAAACAACTCACTACAAAAAAAAATACCCATCATATATTGATTTTGATGTTTCTCGCCGAGTGTTTGATGAAATACATGTAAGGTGTTGTTACTATTTTGCATTATGTGAGAAATTGAAGATGCATTTTATGTGTTTGATAAAATGTCACATAGGCTCGAACTCGGCTCGAACTAGCCTGAGTTGCTGATCGAACCAAACTGAGCTGGCTAGTCAGGCTCAAGGACCGAGTAGAGCTGAGTTCGAGCTAGAGCTATCTACTAACTGAACCGAGCCAAGCTATGCCAAGCTCGACTCGATTTGACTCCTATACGGCTCTACTCTCAAGTAACTATAAATTATAGACCACCCAGAAAATAACTTCCAAAATGTGACGTGTGTTCAAAATCCAACCCGTCTAATAGGTTGGCCCTATCACGAGAATTGCCTTATGCAAAACTCAGCCATAATCACTTTTCAAGTGGACCATAGTTATAATTTTCTATTTAAATGGTTAGAAATTGTTTCCAACGTTGTGGTCCGCTCAATGAGCAAATGGGGCTAATTTCGAACTTAATTGATCCTCATGGTTGGGCTAACCTATTCAAGGGGTTAGATTTCACATGATCACAATTCATGTCCGCAATAAAAGTTAGCAATCATGACAAGTGAAATCCAACATATCATAAAGCCAAGCGGTGGTCGAAGCGCGAACTTCATGTTGTCGCGTGTCATGCATTGGAACGACCGTTGAAAACATGATCATCACGCGTCCCTCGTATCTCCTAATATGAAGGGACATAGAGAGCATTGTTTACACCCATTTTCGATCCCCTAACATGGGCCAATCAAAGGCTACCACATGTCAACACCATGAACTCACAATTGTGGCAAAACATACTCTCACCTGAGAGTATCGTCATGGGTGTTTGCTTCGATGATACACATTCTATTATACATATGGAGGCACGAGCCCTTATGCCCGCCTTTCTAGAGAGCAAATCAGCATAGGCCATGTGGCCATGATTATCATGCCTATTAATGAGGCAATGTGCCCACCATGTATATAAGAAACTCATCGAGAAAATAGATTTTATCACAAATCTAGTGATGATTCTCTCAACGGGGCCATCTCTCATTGTCTTTCCAAAATAGGAGATATTCTAAGAGACATTTGGAGTTACTCTAGCATTCTACAAGTTTTCAAAGATCCGAAGATCGGACCGATTTCTAAGCAAACTTGGCCATGACTTGGACCCAAATCGGAAAAGACAGAATTATTAGTTCAAACAGATCCTTCTCCCCATACCTTAATCAAAATCAAGAGAATGAGAGAACTAGATCCAAAATCTAACTTAACTAATCCCCGATCAAAGGTTTGGGAGATCTTAATGTGATGGATCATATCCATCTACTCCCTCCAATACTCTAAACCATTAAGACAGTGAGATCATATGGTTAGGTGACCTTAATTTCTTAGAGGGGTCCCTTCCAGATCATTCCATGAGGTTCCTGGAACCTAATCTAATGGCTCAGATCCAAAGGAATTTTGGCAATCCCATGCCTAATCTTTAGTGGGCCATGAAGGTCTTTGCCACAAATCAGCTATGGGAAGAAGATCTGGAGAGCTATCAAGTCCAAGTTGAGTTAGGAATCTTTCTTTTCGATATAAGTCGATAGTTTCGGATCAAGGATTGCCATATTCAAAACGACGGCGTAGGCACGAAGAATCCATAAGCAATAATGAAATCCTAATGAGGGTTTCACCACCTCAACGATCTATAAATGGAGCAATCAAAGAAGAGCTCGAGACCCTACAATAAACACATCAAGTTATATTTTATTTATATTTCCTTTATGCTTCTTAACATAGCTTAACTTAGTTTAGCTGCTTCTTAGCGGCTCCCGCTACAGTACCTTAGGAGTAGAGATGATCTTTCTACAACCTTAAGTGGTAGATTGTGATCTTCTAAGTTCTGATTTGGTTGATTCACCTGCCTCGACTCATCCGTTTCTATAGGTGTATCATGTATTTATCCCTTTTCATTTTTGTTTATTCATTTGGTTGTCTCGCAAGTTGTCAATTATAATAAACATCAATTTACAATAACTAATGAAATCGGCAACATTTTTCTTATTTAATTTGAATTCATATCTTTGTTTATTTTAGAGGTGTTTCGAACTTAAAATGTTGGTGAAAGAATAAGTCCTTAAGGCCATAGATCTGCGTATATTATCACAAAGCAAGAATAACTCATTCGGAATGATTAGCCTCATTTCCTTTCACTAGTCACCTAAATGGAGCTCAATATTAGTGTCCGAGAGGACTTTGGATCTTCAATCACAGTCTCCAATCTGTTTATCTTAGTGAAGTGGACCCCCAACAATTCAATCAACCATTGAGTTAGGCAGACTCCGGATGCCCACACATCTTACTCACACACACGTGGATTCAATCTAGACTGTCAGTCACATAAGCAGTCCAGTTTGATTTAATTAGAGTGCAACAACAACTATTTCATAGCTTAAGTGGGTCGTAACAAAGGAAACAAATGGATCTTAACCATCAATTTACTTTGTACAATTCTTTGATTGTAATAAACTTATGTAATAGATTATTAAATAGTATTTAATTGTAATCAACATATACAAATCTATTATATATATTATGCATGTAATAAACTTATGTAATAGATTATTAAATAGTATTTAATTGTAATCAACATATACAAATCTATTATATATATTATGCATGTGAGAGTTTTGTATTCTTATTACCGGTCCTAAACTCAGATAAAAGAGAAAAGTTGCACCAAATTAGCAAACAATGTTACTTTTGTGTTATTTTTACTCATGAATATGAATCATGCAAATAATACGACATTCCAAATTTATGCTAGAGCATTAGCCTATCCCTGAATAGGTTGGAATAGCGTAACAAAATTCACGTAGCCGACCCAAATTAATTGGGATAAGGTTTACACGACGATGGTGAAGATGACGAGTTTTAGGACAATGCAGTCTAATTTTCAAGATAAAAAAGCTGATCATTATTTCTGTTATGGGGAAATCCAACTCGACAAGTCAAGCTAGCCACGGACTTCGGAGCTCTGAGGGGAAACCTCGGGAACGTATGAAGGATAAGCAGGGCCGAGTCCTCTCTCAGCACGTCTCAACTCCGAGCCGTTATCCTCGCTTAATAGCCCGGCGGTAAAAAGGTCAATCTACGCACTAGTCTTGATCCGAGGCTTAGAGCCGAGCCCACCTTAGTTCGAGGTCCAGAGCAGAGGCAAAGGGAATCCAACCAGTCCCTAATACTAGTACTCGGCCTTGGGACGGGTGAGTCCGAGACTGAGGCTAGAGGCGGATGTTCCGAGTGTCAAACCAGGAAACTGCATTACGCGGACATGACCGAATATCTCGCCCGTGGAGACGCTCTCTTAAGACACGATAGGCTACACAATCCATGGATTACAGACGAAATCTCCACAATCATAATATCCCACTGATTGAGCGAATCGTGCTGAGATTAACGGACGACGCAGATCATCCAACACGCAGGTATAAATACGGGGGGACTCCATTACTACAGGTATGCAATATCTCGTACCCTCTCTCTATATTCCACTTAGACCCAGATTCCTAGCCTGACTTAGTGTAACAGCCCAGATTTTTGCCAACCTAGAATTAAACATCCTTAGGCAATGGGTCGATCCTAACACCTTATTAACTTGTCAGAACTGAATCCCACAGTCTAAAATCACTCCTTAACCCATTTCCTTCACAAATCCCACCTTTTACCACCTTGTTCTTTAAATTTTTCTAAGTACTTTCACCCTAAACACTGTCTTAAACTAGCTAAGTAGTATAACTTGGATCACTTTATATACAAACTACAAAGGCCCAGGTACCACCTCAGATAGAAATCACCCATGACTAAATCCTTTAGAAATTAGGCGAGAATTAGCCAGTGTGAAACTAGAGTACCCGTGAAATTAGTACCAATCGCTTTAAATACGATCTGCAAGACCCAAAACTTGTAGAATCATTGACGCTAGGGTACCCTAAAATCTAGGATCAATCTCATTACCTGACTGCTCTTGGGAGCATCTCGAAACCCCGTATCAGATCTGGACCGCACGTCGGAAGTCTAATTAACATGAAGTTAAGGAATTAGGACCGCCTTGCTGGGCTTAACAACCATCTCGAAAATCAAATCCAGATAGTGTCCCAGCGTTATTCGCTTGAGCTCGGAGTGAAGAGTGTAAGAAATGTGAAATTAATTCAAAATAAAATATCTCAAATAGTAATCTGGCACCTCTTGCTTGCGGATCAGTTTTAAGCAACCAGACCGTCAGAATCAAACCAAATTACACCCTCGGATCAGGAGAAATTTCATACACATATCCATGTACTCGGAATCTCCGATCGAGATCCGCTGACCGTTGAACTGAAACTGGTCCGCCACGCGTGATCTGAGAATCTCACTAGAACGAAAACTTAATGGAACCTAGATCCATAGTCTGTGAGCTTAAGTCCGACCTTTGGCTCAAGGAGGCCCGCCAGAAGTCCTCCATTGAGCTGAAACTGACCCGCTTTGGTTATAGCCTAAGTATACTTTGACCTGGAGTCTATTTCGATGAATTTTTAGGCTATATAAAGACCTTAAACCCTCTGTCATTGCAGCCATACGAATTTGAGAGAAACCCTAGAGAGAGAAGTGAGAAAAGAGAGAGAAAGAGTGAGAGAAGTGGGAGATCTTTCCTGTTACTGTCCCCTGCCGCTACACAAGCTGCACCACCTGATTCTCATCGCTTTCCCGGCGATACCGACTTTGTTTTGAGGTAAGAAACCCTAACCCTAATATGTTTTGGGGTGTGAAGGTTATAGGTTATGAAATAGCTAACCGGTTTCATTCTTTAGGCTACAAAACTGCCGAATACGGAGGCTTAGCAAACCTAGCTGATTCGTTGCGATTCTACGGTATAAGGTGAGGACTTTAGGTGTATAGGTTACGGTTTTCAACGCTTTCAATGTCAGATAATAATAGATTCATGATCTGCATGTAATTGCACATGTACAAAGTGCTGTCTGTTTTCCGTTTCGATTAAAGATGAAAAATATGGAATTCTACATACTCTAGGTATTTGTAGAAAGTACCATATACGTACAAATTTTGAAAATGTGTTTGACATGATTATTTGTTCTATAAATATATTATATGTGGATAAATTACTTGTTTGGCGAAAGGACTCGCCCTAGTACATGTTTTGCTTATATACACTATGTATGTTGAAATTGTGTATTCTAGAAAATACCGTATACGTATAAATTTTGGAGATGTATTTGTCATGATTATTTGTTGTATGAATATATTATACATGGATAAAATACTCGTTTGGCGAAAGGATAGCCCTAATACATGTTTTACTAACATACACCATGTATGTTGAAATAGTGTATTCTAAGTATTTGTGAAAATGCTTGTGAGAGTAAGTGCTTGGATGTTAGTGCCTTAGGTAGGTGTTGAGATGGGATTCTCAACTACCTTAGAGACCTGCATGATTTCCTCCATGTGGTTGTTTACTTAAACCGTTTACTTGTGAAATATATGTGTTTGTATTCTTGTTCATATGGTGCTTATGATATGCTTTATAACATGCTTTATACATGCTTATGACATGTTTATTAGCATACTTGAATTACTTTGTTTATTATGCTTTACTCCACATGCTTCGAATATGGATAAATTGTGATTAAGACTATGTTTATAGTCCAGACAATCGGTACCAAACTTGAGATCGTGGTTGAGATGCATTTCGCCATGTAGGATGTGTTTGACGAACCCGAGTCGTACTTCAGTTGGCGACAGTGGTTAAGCCACACGGAGTGCTTATGCACTTCATGTCGTTCAGTTAATTGTGCACTCAAGCTAATCAGGCCCGTCAAATAACCCGATATGTCTAATGTATGTTCATCATGTTTGGTCGCTACTTCTTGAACCTAGGGTACCAAACTTACCAGTGGAATCCCGTCAACCATGGTACCTCGATCCGCTAAGACTCATGAGCTGGGTATGGTGGTATGGGACACCGTGGTTGAGCTGTCGGCCTACGCTGGGGCCACGTACCTCCCCGTAGTGACCAGTGAGCAACCAGACTCGTGAGCCGATTATGGTGGTATGGGACACTATATTCGAGCTGTCGGCCTACACTGCTTGATGGGTGATGAGGGAGTAGTGCAACGATTCCGTGTAACGGCCCTAGCAACCCTGACCGTACCCGGTGTAGTGACCTCGAGCATACTTTAAATCTGCAGTGAGGCGATGAGTCTTCCCGTAGTAACAGAGTATAAACTAGGCCTGTATTGATAAGGTGATGGGGGAGTGGTGCAACGATTCCGTGTAACAGCCCTGGCAGCCCTTGCAGCGACCTAGAAACACACCATCGTATGAGATTGTCTAAGACTGACGACCCTAGAATGGATCATGTTTGGGAATGATACAAGGGAGGTACCTTAGTTTCCTAATCCTGTTGTTTGGACTAATAACAACTCGGTAATCATGCTCATCATGCATTGCATGTGCCTGGAAGATGTGGAACACTGAGAAAAGCAAGCATGCCGCGAACGTAAGATGGTATCGCATGAGGAAGTATGTCGGTGAGGGCATACATCATGACTGCATTCCATACTTGCATTAATAAGAGTATTTAGAAGTATTTGATTTTACTGCTTTATCATTACTGCTTGACTGAGTTGATAACATGTTAACCTATGCTTTATTGTTTCACTGAGTTAGCTACTCACTCCCATGTTACGGGACGGTGTTCCGAACACCCACCAGACTTTGTCTGATTGCAGATAGCGACGCTATACTTGAAGCGGAGCCGGACCTGTATGATGACGATGATGCTTGTTCGTATATGCTATGTTGATGGCTTTACGTGAGCCGTATCTTGATCAACGAGATTACAGGGATGTTGACTAGATGACACTACACATTTGGTATAATTTGAACTGTACTTGTAATTCATTAACCTGGTAACCTTATCACACTCTGGAAACTCACAACAGTTTTTATATTATATATATTTATCACAGTCTTCCGCTTGCAATTTAACTGTCTCTGGAGTATGATATGCTGTTTTGGCTTAATCTCACTCATGTTTACTACATTAATGCAGACAACATTCAATCATCATTCATTTTGTTGCATAAGTGATGCGTTGGAACTCGGGAGTTGAGTTTATGCTTGACTCCCGATTTTCAGGGCGTTACACTTAGGCATCGGAGGGTCCCCCGGCCTAGCCAGAGTCTCCTTTGTTCACCCTTTTATGCAGGAACAGGGTCCGTCGAAGGTTCACTGCATTGAGTGAAGGGTGGTCCGAATTTTGACATCAACATTTTTGGCGCCGTCTGTGGGAAACGCAAACAAAAAGCTAGTAAGCTTTACCAAAAATGGCGAGAGGAAAGAAAAAGGCGATAGTGGTTGAGCCTGAATTGAGCGGGCAACACCAATCCTCTTCGTTGTTGCACACCGAGTCAGCCCCGATAGGGTCGTCCCAATGGACTCGGAGCAGAGGAGGAAAATATAAAGCACTCCAGAACGAAGTCCAGATGCTGAAGGACGAGATTAGCCAAATGAAGGCGGAGCAGAACCGGTAACCACCGCTAAACTTGGTGGAAGCCACTCAGTGCTCGAAGAGTAACCGCAGCCAATCTGTTCTCGGGCCAGAGGTTCCCAGGCACAGTCCGCACGCACCCCCGACCCTGCGCACAACGCAATGCCTCAGGAGCAATCCGCCCGAATTCCAGAACCCGCTCGGGATGCCGAGCAATCTTATGTGTCTATCGCTTCGGCTTTGGCTCCCACTGACCTCCGCCATCGGCTGGAGAGAAGTAGGCGGGGCAGAAATCCAAAGTGGCGGATGCCCTCCGAGAGACAATGGCTAAGAATCAAAACCCACTAAAAGGTTAGTTCAAGGAACTCCGAGACCAGTTTAAGGCATTCCAGAAGAAACAGTAATCTACGTGTCTCCCAACTGCAGTCCAGACAATGAGGGAAGAGATCGAGCCTCCCTTCACCTCAGAAATCATGGACGAGGTGATGCCATCGAGGTTCAGGATGCCTCCTGTCATCTAATTCTCTGGGTCCGGAGACCCCTCGGAACATATCGAGTCATACCGTTCGTAGATGCAAATCTAGTCAGCCACGGATGTCATGATGTGCCAAGCATTCTTAATAACTCTCTCCAGATCAGCTTGGAATTGGTACTGACAACTTAAATCGAAATTCCTTACCCAGTTCGTCTCTGGTAAGAAGAGTCAGAAGTCGACTATGCATTTGTTCACCCTCAAGCAGGGGAACAAAGAGCCGTTGAAGGATTACATTGCCCGCTTCAACGAAGCAGCATTGTTAGTGGAAGATTATAATGACAAAATGACGCTCTCAGCCATGTTCAGCAGACTCAAAGAATGAAGGTTTACTTTCTCAATCGGGAAAAATCCACCGACTACCTTGGCTGAGCTCAGCAGCAGGGCTCAGAAGTACACCAATGCAGAAGAATTCTCCAACTCCTGCAGGAACATTCAAGCAGCTGGAGCATCGTTAAAAGAAAAAAGACTGAGGAACGAAGAGCCTCAATCATCTAACAAAAAACCTGATGACCGAGCCCCTCATGATCATCGGCCGAGCCAAAGGCCCGAGGGAAAATTCCATTCTTATACTCCTCTCAACACCTCTACGGAGCAGATTTTGTTGGATATTAGGGGCCAGAGGCTCTTGAATTGGCCTGTCTGCATGAAGACCGATGCAGAGAACTGAGATAAGCACAAGTACTGCAGATTTCATCGTGACCACGGCCACAACACGAGCGACTGTGTAGATCTCAAGGACGAGATCGAAACCCTTATCCGAAGGGTCATTTGCGCCGATACACCAAGGAGGATAGGTCGGCTCAGAAAGAAGAACGGTCGACTAAAGTGGTGGAAGAACCTGGGGAAATACGAACCATCTATGGTGGTCCATCCAGTGGTGGCGACTCGAACAGGGCTCGCAAAGCCCATTCTTGGAGTTCAGACCCCGAGCACTATGTCAATCTGGCCGAAAGGCCGAAGGAGCTCCGTGTTAACCCATGCAACTTGACTTTCACAGAGGATGACGCGTACGGAATCCAGCATCCGCACGATGATGCCCTCATGGTGGCTATGACCATAGCTAACCGCAAAGTCTTCCGCATCCTGGTTGACACAGGGAGCTCAGCCGACGTCATTTACTCCAAGGCGCTCGAGAGAATGGGTATTGACAGGTCGCGCTTCTGATCCGTGAAGACTCCTCTACATGGTTTTGTCGGGGATAAGGTAATTCCGAGGGAGCCATCTCCCTCCCAGTGACAGTGGAAGAAAGGCAGTACCAGGTCACGCTTCTAGTATACTTTCTGATCGTCAATGTGCCATCGGTGCATAATGTTATTATGGGCCGACCCTTCCTTAACATAATGAGGACAGTTGTGTCCACATACCACTTAATGATGAAATTTCTCGCCGAAGGTGGGGTCGGATACCTCCGAGGAGACCAACATGAAACTCAGAGATGCTATGCAATAGCTGTAAGAAAGGAATCAATGAAACAGGCCCTCACTGTCAATGTCCTCGACATTATGGAAGATCCTCCCGAGAACTTACAGATCGTCCGGTTCAAGGAAGCCGACCCAAGCAAGACTGTTCAACTCGGGACATTGTTGGACTCCGAGCAGACATCTCAAATGCTAACTTTCCTACGACAGCACAGAGACGTATTCGCATGGTCACACGAAGATATGCCGGGAATCTCTTTCGATGTTATGGTCCACAAGCTTAATGTAGATCCAGATCATAAACCAGTGAAGCAGAAAAGAAGAGCGTTCGATGCTGAGAGGTATACAACCATAGCCGATGAATTTTCTAAGCTCCTCAGCATCAGCTTCATTAAAGAAATCCATTACCCAGACTGGATTGCCAATATGGTCCTGATGAAAAAAGCGAGCAGGAAGTGGCGGGTTTGTGTCGACTACTTGGATCTGAATAAGGCCTGTCCAAAGGATAGTTTTCCGTTACCACGAATCGATCAACTGGTCGACAGCATGGCTAGTCACAAATGCCTCTCCTTCTTGGATGCCTATTCCATGTACAATCAGATCCCAATGCATCCCCCAGACAGGCAGAAGACTACCTTTGTCACCGATAAGGGGCTCTACTGTTACCGGGTCATGACTTTTGGCCTGAAGAACGCTGGGGCAACATATCAGAGATTGGTAAATCAAATGTTCACTAAGCAGATCGGACAAACAATGGAAGTTTATGTCGATGACATGCTTGTCAAAAGCGTCAGAGCATCCGACCACCTCGGAGATCTCGAAGTGACGTTTTCAATCCTCCGAGAGTATCGAATGAAGCTGAACCCGGACAAATGTGTCTTTAGAGTCGGTTCAGGCAAGTTCCTCGGGTTTCAAGTCAGCCAAAGAGGCATCAAGGCGAATCTTAAGAAGATAAAAGTGTTGCTCGACATGAGCTCCCCTCGGACAGCAAAGGAAATCTAATGCCTGACTGGCTGAGTGGCGGCACTCGGACGGTTTATCTCCAGATTTACCGATAGGTGCCTCCCCTTCTTCCAGTAACTGAAAGGTCACAAGAAGGCTGAGTGAACCTCTGAATAAGAGCAAGTGTTCTAGAAGCTAAAGCAGTACTTGGGTTTGCCTCCCTTGCTGTCGAAACCAGAAGAGGGTGAGCCCCTACTATTGTACTTGCCTGTCTCGGCTTCGGCCATTAGCTCGACACTCATCAGGGAGGTAGGGAATAAACAGTATCTCATTTACTACACGAGCAAAGCAATAGTGCCCACCGAGACCAAATACCCGAGCATTGAAAAGTTGGCGCTCAGCTTAGTTTTTTCGACTCGAAGGCTTCGTCCGTACTTCCAAGCGCACACCATCATCGTCCTAACCGACTACCCCCTCAGGCAGGTCCTTTAGAAACCTGATGTCTCCAGACGGCTGACTAAATGGGCAATAGAGCTCGGGGAATTCGACATCCGATATCATCCGAGTACTGCGATCAAGGGCCAGGCTGTGGTTAACTTCATAGCCGAATTCACTATCCCAAATGACGATACCAAAGCAGAAGCAGCCTCGGCGACGCCACCAATTTTATCGCCAGATAAAGATCTGGGGGTAGAGCAGAGCTGGGTCCTTCACTCTTCTAATGTCAAGCGAGTTGTCGTCCTGGTAGCGCCCGACTCTACAACTATTCAATATGCCATCAGGCTTGGTTTCAGAGCCTCCAATAATAAAGAAGAATATGAAGCTCTGTTGGCCAGACTTAGACTGGCGGCAAGCCTAGGGGTTCGGTCCCTAGAAGTGCGATGTGATTCCTAGCTCGTAGTGAACCATATCCCCACCGAATATGAAGCCAAGGAAACTAGAATAGTGGCCTATCTGGACGAAGCCTGGAAACTGATCAAAAGGTTCTTGAGTTGCACCGTCAACTAGATTTCGAGGGCAAAGAACTCTTGGGCCGATGCTCTAGCGAGGTTAGCCTCGGCCACGGAAGGAAAGATTCCTCGGATCATTCCCGTGGAATTCATAGAGAACCCGAGCATCGACCAAGGGGAAGGAGAAGTGGTCAACCCGGTCGGGACTCTATCGAGTTGGATGGACCTAATCTACAACTACCTTGTATCCGGTAAGGTCCCCCATGACAAGCTGGAGGCTCGTCGTCTGAAAATCAAGGCAGCCCGATATATTATTGTCGACGGGGTTTTATACAAGAAGGGATATTTACAGCCCTACCTCAGATGCCTTCGACCCGAAGAAGCAGATTACGTGATACGAGAAATCCATAAGGGTATTTGCGGTAATCACTCTGATGGCTGAGCCTTAGCTCTGAAGATACTTCGCAAGGGGTACTTCTGGCCAACCATCCGAGAGGACTCGAAAGATTATGTCCGAAGGTGTGACAAATGTCAAAGGTTCATAGCAATACTTAGTTAGCGTGCAGAAGAAATGGCCCCTATGAGTGGGTCATGGCCGTTCGCTTAGTGGGGGGTCGATATCATTGGACCCCAGCCCACGGGGAAAGGACGGGTTAAGTTTGCTATTGTCGCAGTTAATTACTTCACTAAATGGGCCGAGGCCGAGCCCATAGCTAAGATAACCGAACAGAAGGTGATTGACTTCGTCTGGAAGAATATCATCTGTCGATTTGGGATCCCCCGCACCATCGTTTCTGACAATGGCAAGTAGTTCGACAATGATAAGTTCAGAGGCATGTACAAGGGACTCGGCAACTCAAACGCTTATTCCTCGCCTCGACATCTGCAATCTAATGGGCAAGTGGAAGCCATAAACAAGGTCATCAAGCACCACCTGAAGACGAAGTTGGAAAAAGCGAAGGACAATTGGACTGAGGAGCTTGCATTTGTCCTGTGGGCATATCGGATCACAGCCCAGACATCTACTGGGGAGACCCCCTTTTCACTATCTTATGGTTCGGAGGCAGTCGTCCCAGTCGAGATCGGCCTCCCGACAGCTCGGGTCAGAAACTACCAAGAAGATCAGAATGCAAAGCACATCATAGTGAGTCTCGACCTGCTCGAAGAAGTCAGAGATATCGCCCGACTCTGAACTGCTGCAAGGCATCATCAAGTGGCGCGATTCTACAATTCGAGGGTCAAGACAAGGTGTTTCCGACCAAGGGACTTGGTCCTCCGTCATGTCTTCCAAAATACGGTCGAACCGGGGGCTGGGACACTCAAATCAAACTGGGAAGGACCGTATCGTGTGGTTAGGTCGACTCAGCCTGGCTCCTATCACTTGGAAGACCTCGAGGGACGACAGCTCCCCCATCCTTGGAATGTCGAGCACTTAAAAATCTAATATCAATAAGAACCTACTGGCCATTGAGGGCCCTCAATAGATGTACTGCTCGGAGCTACTAGCCTTTTTATGGCCTCTAATAAAAGTTCTCTCGTTTCTACATTATCTACTTGAGCAATCTACAAACGAAAGTAGTTACCTCTCACAAGCATAGGCTAACTTGAAGAAACAATCCCTTCAAAAAGGGGTCGGGATGTCAAACCCACGAAATTCTACATAGGAATCCCCTCACACGAGGGAAACCCAAAGATGACCTAATTCCCTGAAGAAGGGGTCGGCTCGTCACATAACAACTTATCTATGAAAACGATTGAGCACGCCATTCGGGGGGGTTGGCCCCTCAGGGGTCAGTCTTTAAATATTAACATCTAAGAATCATCATGACAATCAACACATACGAACCGGTCATCGGCCAGTAATCATCATTAATCAAAAAATTGTCCATTTGCATTGGTATGTGTAAAAAAAGAAAAAGATTCTCACTCCCTCTGAGTAGAGGGACCAACTTCTGAAGTGGGGGGCTGAGCGTAGGCAGTGGCTTCGGTGATAGGAACCTCTAAGGCAGTTTCGACAACAGGAGGGGCACTCTCGGGCTCATCTGCTACCGTAGGTTTTGCATCCTCGGTATTATCTGTCGTGAGGGCATCGAGATTGAAAGCGAGATAAAGCTTTTTGACCTCAGTCAGGTAAGCATCGTAGCCTGTATCATAACCGAAATAGTACAGTTTATCCAACTCCTTAGCCCTCTTGGCCGACTCCTTATAAGCTGTTACGCCCGCAGCAACCTGCGAAGCAGCTCTGGCCTCGAGCTCACGCCGCAATCTGTCTTGGTCAGCTACAACCACATCCTCGAGAACAGCCCACTGTTGAATTAACCCCTCGACAGCTTCACGCTTCACCAGCTTGAGTTCTTTCTCCAGTCGCAAAGCATCATCCACTGCATCCTTAATATTGACCTTCAGAAGTCTGATGGACTCCTAGAGATGAATGACTTGGGGTTTAACTATATCCACACAGGCTTAGAGCTGGCTGATCTCACCCTGAAGTACAAGCTCCCTCGCCTAACCCTCCGTAACCTCCCTCCTTAGCTCCTCTTGTTCCACAATAGAAGCTTCCAGCTCCTTCTCGAGCTTAGCCCACTCTGCTTCTTGTTCGGCCTTCTTGACCACAAATTTGGCCCACTCTACTTCGAGCCCTTCCATTTCCTTTAGCCTCTCCTTCACCTCCAGCATCTTTGGCAGCGACTGATAGCATACAACCGCAAAATCATTCACAAAGTTGACGTGGCGACGGGAGAGCGTGTCGGTTATCTGCGCCTCTGGTACATGCTTAGCTACCCAAGGGTTCAGCTGAGCCATAAGACCCCTAGAGAGGGTGCAGAAGCTCCTCCCCTTAAAAAGGGTGCGGAAGCTCCTCCAACCCCGCTGGCCGCGGAAGCTTGGGCAACCACCTCTGGTGTGTTCGCATACCCAACAAAGACACCACCTTGACCGACCAAGAGCTCGGCCTCAACAACAGCAAGAGGGACTACGGATCGTGCAGAGATAGTCGTGTCAGGGGTCTCCCCTACTACTTCTCTCCTCGCTCCAGGACCAGCAACCGCTGAAGGAGCCTTGGGGACTCGTTCCTCCACAGAAGGGGACGAGATGGTAATATGCTTGACCCTAGCAGGAGCCTCAGCTGTTGGAATCTCAGGAGCGGGGGTCGGAGTAATTGCAGGAACAACCTCAGAGGGGGCTATGGCAGACACGGTTCTAGCTAGTTCTACAGTTGGGGCGGCTTCAGCCTCGGCCTCAGAAGCCTTCCTCTTCCTCGACATCACCCTCGTCCCTGGTTCAGAGGAGAGGATGACGTCCACCGAAGGGCGCGGGGACCTTCTCCTCTTTGAACCACCTGCCTCCATCCCTGTAAAAAGTAAAAAGAGGAATCGGCCCAATCAGACCCACAGAATCAACGAAGGTCGGCGAACTAATCTCCAAAGGCCCCAACTCCACTTACCAAAGGCAAAGAGAGTGGGCCAGACTCTGTAAAAGCCGGATGATACCAGATTCTCCTAATTGATTAGGTTCAACCAGGTGCGCTGGTCTGCAGGGATCACTCGAACCCGGTCAACCTACTGCTTATAGAAAGCGGAGAGGTCGAGGACCCCCTTCGACTGTACTGCAAGCGGAAGTGAGGTGTTAGAACATGAAAGGATGATTCAAAGAATGCGATACAACCAAAGGAAGTGTCCGACCTGGGTTGGCGAATTTGGTGGGGACTCGAACCCGTAGTCTGTCCAGCTCAGAGGCAGGAGCTTCCCATTCCCTTGAGGCCTAGAATCACTTCCCCTTCCAATCTTTGTTGGAAGAAGGAAGTTTTTTTTTGTTAGCTTATTAGTACACACCAACTGTCAGTACCTACACTGTTAGCCACCCCCACTAGCGATACCAACACCTCAAGTGTTGAAACGAGGTATATTCACTCAGTCTACCAGTTGAGCTATGGATCAGGGTATTTGGAAGAAGGAAGTTGAGTTACTAAACCCGGGATGCATGGAGGCCTAGCCGAGAAGTACCACTAAGCCTTGTCCGACCTGTCGGACTTGGCCATGTACAAGAACAAGAACTCTTTCGGCGTCAGCCTCTGGTTCCTCACCCGATGTCAAAGGACAAAAGTGGTGGCGATGATTCTCCAGGAGTTTAGAACTATCTGCCCCGGTGCGATTCTCAGTTGCAATGTCAGCTTGCGCAAAAATGGATGGATGGGAAATTGGAGCCTGCACTGGAGGGCGCAGATGAAAATGGCAATCTCCCCCTCAGCTGGAGAGCCTGCTTGGTCTGTGGGGGCAGGGGCTCGAATATGAACCGAGTCAGGGATTTGGTAATCTTCACGAAGCTGAGCCATCTGAGGCTCGACCAGGATCGAGCCCCTAAGAACTAATGGTTTTGGTATTCCTCCTGCGGGACCTATCTTTGATCGTCCAGCGAGATCTCTAAAAGTCTTATTTGGCCTCTTGCCTCGACTTTTGGCCCTCTGACTTGCGGTTCTTTGGGCCGAGGCTGAAGTACTAAGGGGGTACGGCCTCAAGAGGACCTTTGGACTCCCCGGATCTCGAGACTGAAGTCTCCAGTTCGGACTCTGAACCAACTCCTCGGACTGAACTCATCTCGTCAAAGTTGCTCAACATAAAGGAAAAATGCGTTAAGTGTTGGAAGACTCACAGCGTTGCGGGCGATTTCTTTCGACGTCTTCCGATGGGATGAATCTCCCCTCTGATGGTCGGGAATCCCTTATCCGGCAATAAAAACGCTCTCTCCGGCAGAAGGCGATTCCCAGTGAAGAACGATTTCCGGCAAGTGCGATTTCCAGCAAATGCGATTTTCGGCGAAGGCGATTTTCGGCAGAAAGCGATTCGGAGGGAGGGAGCAGAGAAAATGAAAATGTGAAAAGTGTGAGAGCGGGGAAATGAGGGGTTTATATAGCCACCTCACTGCTCGGCGCTATCATTACAAACGACCATTCCAGAAGCCGATGCAGCTCGTCGCTGGTGCCAAAGGACACGTGGAGGAGTGCGATACATCTGAACCAGTGCTTCGAGGTCAGAATCTTCTCAGCATTTAATGTCATTAAAGGTGTAGGCGCTTCCTCGCTCCTCTGGCACATGTGGCGCCATTTCCTTCGCCTCGCCATCTGCAAAACGTAATCGTCGCCACGTGTCCTGTACTAAGAGGACAGAAATCGAAGGGATGCGGCCGTTGCGCCGCACGCGAGATCGAAGATGCATGAATCACATTAAGTGTGCCCCGATCATCCCAATCAACATCATGAGTAGATATACGAAGGCGTTGTCTCATTTCCCCAGGCATTTACTCTTTAAGTCCGGGCTCGGACTAAAAGAGTAGGAGGCTTCTGTTATGGGGAAATCCAACTAGACGAGTCAAGCCAGCCACGAACTTCGGAGCTCGGAGGGGAAACCTCGGGAACGTATGAAGGATAAGCAGGGCCGAGTCATCTCTCGGCACGTGTCAGCTCCGAGCCATTATCCTCACTTAATAGCCCAGCGGCAAAAAGATCAATCTACGCACTAGTCTTGATCCAAGGCTTAGATCCGAGGCCACCATAGTTCGAGGTCCAGAGCCGAGGCAAAGGGAATCCAACTAGTCCCGAATGCTAGTACTCGGCCTCGGGCCGGGTGAGGCCGAGACTGATGCTAGACGCAGATGTTCCGAGTGCCAAACCAGGAAACTGCCTTACGCGGACATGACCGAATATCTCACCCATGGAGATGCTCTCCTAAGACACGATACGCTACACAATCCATGGATTACGGACGAAATCTCCACGATCATAATATCCCACTGATTGAGCGAATCGTGTCGAGATTAATGAACGCAAATCATCCAACACACATGTATAAATACGAGGAGACTCCATTGCTACAGGTATGCAATATCTCGCACCCACTCTCTACATTCCACTTAGACCCATATTCCTAGCCTAACTTAGGCATCGGAGGGTCCCCCAGTCTAGCCAGGGTCTCCTTTGCTCACCCTTTTGTGCAGGACCAGGGTCCATCGAAGGTTCGCTGCATTGAGTAGAGGGTGGTCCGAATTTTGACATCAACAATTTTCAAAGACATGAAGGCTGAGATCTTGTACGTGTCTTATACTAGAGCATGTGATTGCCTGTGGATGGTAGGCACCACACCAAGCTATGGGAGCCCACCATGTTATCTACAGGACATCAACTCCATCCATAAGATATGCCCTTTAAAGCTTGGCCATGTGCCCAAAAATCAACTGATCCATAACCTAGGTGGCTCACACTATACAAAATAATTGACATGGAACTATAAACATAGGTTCGTGTGTGGACCATCATGGTTTTTATCTTTCATCAAAATCGTGACTTATCAAGGTGAATGAAAAAAAAACAAAAAAAAAACAAAAAAAAAAATCAATCCAACCTAAAACCCATATGGTGAGCGTGGACACAATGGCTCTTTCTGGCCTTTTGGCCTGAGTTTCTCACCAACCGAGGTAAAAGGGCAGACTTTTGGCTTCAATTTCTCACCAACCGAGGCAAAAAGGTAGACTTTTAGCCTCAGTTGCTCACAAACCGAGGTAAAATGACAGACTTTTAACCTCAGTTGCTCACCAACCGAGGCAAAAGGGCGGACTTTTGGCCTCAGTTTCTCACCTACCAAGGTAAAATGGTAAACTTTTAATCTCAGTTGCTCATAAACTGAAGCAAAATAATAGACTTTTAACCTCAGTCTCTCATCAACCGAGACAACAAATAAACTTTCAACCCCAGTTCCTATACAACTAAGGCTAAAAATTACATTTATCCTCATTTTTTGTTTTTAACCGACGCCAAAAGCCTACTTTCTTGTAGTGTGGTGGTGGGCCACTTGAGTTTTGAATGAGCTCGATTGTTATAATCATGTATACATGAAGACGAATATAATTAATGAAGTGGGTATCTTACACGCACCACCGTGGCCCACAGCTTTTTGTTGCATGGGATCCCTACAATAGTAAGGGAAATTCGTGCCCCCACCCTCGGTCAATGGAATTGGAGGAATTATAGGGTACTCGACTCATGGACTTGGACTGTTTACTCGGGTTTTCAGTTCTGGCAATTGGGAGTCATGGTTCAGTGATCAAAACCATTCATCTGTTGTGTCCCACCATATTTGAATTATGTGATGTACTTTTTAATAATTGGTAGATTTTGGTTGTTCTCAAGTAGTTTTTTGGAGCATGGTCCTTCCAACGTGGGATGCAATAGACAGTGATCTGGATTACTGAGATATAGGGTTCGCCTGTAAAGACTAAAAACCCGAGTTTACTGTTCCAGATAATCGATTAGATGATTATTCGCTCTAGCATCTGAGGACAGATTATGTAAGCACTGGCAAGGTATGGGAGCGGGACTTCACGTCAAACGGCCAAATACAAAGCATTTGAAAAGTACTCTGACGACTCATTAAGTAACGAGTCATACTTAGAAATTTCCTTATGAAAATAGTAGGTTTGGTGTATTAGTCAGATGACCCATAGTTGTATATTGAATTTAGACCATTTATTGTCTTTGTTTGTAGTTGGGGAGACTGACGAGTAGATTGGAATCTGCTGGGGAATGGGGATTCATCACTGGTCTTTACTCTTTTAAATATGGACCGTTTTTGTATTTCTCTTCTTATAAATCTCCTAGCTACTATTGGAAAGGTTAATATTACTCGCCCACAGACATTTATGGAAGGTCTGACACAAATAAAAAAGAGAGGATATAAGAAGTGACACAAATTTTAAAAAATATATATATATGTTTTATTTGAGAAGATATTTTGGTCATTTAATGAATTAAATTTTCTCTTATACATCTTCACACCAGATATATTAAAGAAAGTATTATAAATCTTAGGATAACTATAATTGCTTGGGACGAGACTTGGGTGCAACCCCGGAACCAGTAATGTGGGTGGGGCCCACCTTGATGCATGCATTATTATATATTTATGCAGTCTATCCAAATTTTCAGCTCATTTTAGACCATGGGACAAAACATGAACAGATCTAAATATCTAACGAACAACACTACTGAATGCACACCGTTAAAATTTTCCTAGGGTCCACCATAATATTTATTTGTTGTCCAACTGATAGATAAGTTCATAAAGATCTCAATCAAGAGAAAACATAAATATTAGCTTATACATAACGGCTTATAATAAGTTTTTAATAGTGACCGTTCAATGATGTGAAGATCTTTATGACCTTATCAAGTCCAACTAGTTGGACCAAAAGTTATGGTCTACTTAGCAGATAATTTCAAACTTGCTAAGCTCATAGGACATCCAACTCGATTGATAGATTCGCCTCACCATGAGGAACACATAATACAAAAAACAGCCCCATCCACTGATCAAGTGGACCATACTTGTATTTTTCTATTTATCAATGCCTATACACTTTTTGCTATAGTGTGGCTTACCTGATGACTGGATAGTGTTGATTTTTGCATTTATTCATCCTCATGGTAGGGCCAACCTATTACGAGGAGTGGATGTCACAAGCACTTAACAGGGTGGAAGTTATCCAATAGGTGGATAGTGTATTGAACCAGTTGGACTTGAGACCATATATATGTGGATGTCAAGATCACTCTTCTAGAAAATCATGCAACTCGCTCATCATTTGGCCACGACATCGGAATCAATGGACAACAGATGGTCTAACTCAACGTACAAGCATGAACATCTAGTGAAGCTGTCCAATTGGTGCCCATCCCATTGATGTGGACCATCATACTAATGACAATCTTTTAAACGGTCCACACCTTGAAAACAAATGGATTTAATATTATTTCTAACAGTCTCATCAGTTGCCAGCTTTCGGACAGTTCAATGGTCCACGAAGACAGGCCATCGACTGCTCCAGAATATTTCGGTCATAAGTTATAATGACCATGAAAGAAATGGCTGTCTTCTGGACACAGCTTAGGTTGATGGATATGTAAGTTGGATGAACAGTAAATGCAGGTCTATCAAACACTTAGATTTTTGTCTGTGTAGCCACCCCACTTGGTCCCACACAAACGATGTTTGGATAATCAGAACTATCTAAATTTTGGGCTCTACACCAGAAAAAAACTTATGGTGAATGGATGACATTGACTATTGATATATGTAGCTGAATGGAGACACAGACAATTTACAACGGCTCATATTAAACTGAATAGATGAATGGTCAGGATCATTTGTTTGAGCATGATTACTAGATTATAGACCATTCAAAATAGTTCCAACAAGATGGACGCTTCTGGTTATGGAACCACATTTTCATGTGGACCCATGAGGCAACATATGCTGCTGATCCTTGAGTCGTGAAATCCTGCGTAACAGTCTCTTTCAAATGGACCAAAGCCTGCCGCTGTCGTGTATACTATTGGTACCCACGGACATGGTTTTTTATTTGAAATTGCTCTCTCAATTTTATTTGTTAAAAAAAAAAAAAGTAATTAGGTTTTTTATAATTCGTAGATGGATTGTGAGCCCGTCAACTAATCCTTCTTCATTTTGAAGTCTCAATATATATAATCCCTTACCTAATTTGGCATAAACCACACACAACAATTAAGGTCTAAACATAATATAAAAAAATTAAAATTTTAAGGCAGAATAACATTTCTACAGCAATTAGAGAGTGTGAGGAAGGATGTTGCTAGTAGAGCTACTTGTGGACCAAACAAAACAAAACAAACAAACAAAAAAAGTATAAATAATCTTTTCTTTTTTTTTAAAGCCTAACTAGAATTTCTGAAATATAAGAACCCTAGAAAAAAAAAAAAAGCCTAAGTTAGAACAAAAAATCAAAAAACTAATGCTTAATGTAAGCCTAACTTATTCTCAATGCAATTTCCCCAGCAACAACGCGAAAAACTTGTTAGGTAACCCCAAGCTGCGATGCAGTAATAACTCGGGAGTCTGAGGTCGATTTAGTGAGAATACAATAAAAACTAATCAAGTTGTCTCCGTTTTTAATTTAGCAAAGTAGAAAAGGTTTTTTTTTAAAAAAATAATAATGACTAAAAATTTAGGAATCCACAATCATAATATATAATCTATTGATTCAACTCTTGTAACTCAATTGGAATTGAAATTCTTTTACATCCAATCAGAGGATAATTCTATTAAATCAATCATCAACACCAATAAAATATGAATTCAATTTAACAATTCTCTCATGAAGCACTCTGATCTCAATCACAGGGAATTCGATCATATATTTTGCCCAAGGTCTACAATAAATCAAGGAATTGTACAGATTGATTCCTTCTCTAATCAAGTTAAGAAATTGCTCAATAAAAACATCTGGTGTAACAAGAGTTCACTACGAATTAAAGAAATAAACAACTCATAGGCTTTTATAAAGTAATTTCAAACCAATTCAATCTATTATCATTATTTAAACCATTGTTGTTGAATTAAATAAACTAAAAATTATAATTAATTACAAGCATCATCATTTAGCCTTAGCTAAGAGATTAGCCTAGCATGGCTAACATCTTAGAACAAAATAAAATATGAAAGACAAACTAAAATCAAAGGATTGAAGAAGAAAGACGGTTCTGTGGAAGCTCCACCACCCTTTGCTCTCTCTCAAGCCCTAATTCGTCCTTAAAATTGCCAAAAACACCCCTTTAAATAAGAAAATTATGCACCGACTTCAACTTTTTACAATTTCATTATGCTTTAGTCGCACCGATGATAGCATTTGGTCACACCGAAGTTGAGGTGAATTAACTTTCGGCTGTAGCCGAGTTTCTTCAAATCATGTCTGAACTCTCTGTCTCCTTTCAATCGCAATGAACCTTCCTTCGGTGGCATCAAATATCACTTCGAACGCACCTAACAGTCAAGCCAAATTTACTCTGAGAATCACTATTTATTGTGGGATTGTTTTTGGCACTTTCGGTCGAACCTATCATCGGTGGGGACCGAACAGTCTGTTAATTCTGTTATTAGACTGTGTGATTTTTCAGACTTTTAATTTCTTCATCTTTAATACTTGGTTTTCTTGAATCTTTGGCACTTGAAATCTTCACTTTTTGGTTCATACATCTCCATTTCTTCAATGCCTTTGAGCTTAATATCTTTTTGAGCTTTAAACCTTCAATTTAAGCCCATATTCGACTTTATATCCAAAATCACCTTACATGTAGAAAAAAATATTTTATTAGCTCAATTTAATACTTGAATATAGCTTAAACAAATGCAATTGAGGAGATAAATATGCAATATTTAGGCTTGATCATTGATATCAATCTATCTTTATTGAGTTGTTGGATCTCCTCTATCCTTATACATCTGTTTGTATGCAGGCCACACACTCTAGCATGGAATGGTCATGACCGCTTTTGCTTAATTGGCTCAATATCAGGCCTTGTTGACAAGATTTCATGCAACTATTTTTTTTATCGAATCCAAACAAATCTTCATAAGATGCAAAACTGGGCAGTCATAACTTCAAGAATTTAATCATTCTTTGCTCATTTTCCAAGGAATAAGGATTCCCAGAATACACTTCCCTAGGGGGTTCAAAAGACCCTAGGTTTACAATTTCAATTTTTTTAAGGATGGCATTGGCTATTGAATTCGAATTTTTAAGGAAGTCCTCTAGTTTGAGAGTCGGCTCATCATCTTCATCACCATCGGCTTTGTCCAAACCCTTAAGTTCAAAGTCTAACTCTAAATCTAAATCATATGAGTCGACTTCATATTCAAGTGCTTCAACAAACAGACTTGACACTTTTACTGATTTAAGATTTTTAAAAATATTTCTAAATAAAAAAAAAAAATTAATAAATTTTGGGATTTTGAAAATATCTGAATTTTTTGAAATTTTGAAATATTTGTTGTTTTGGATTTTTTGAAATCTTTTGATTTTTTGGGGAATATTGATTACAAGGGACCCCGAGCAAGATGGCATTACAAACCAGGGTTGTCTGATTTGGCTTGGGAAGCCATGCATTATTTCATCGGCTTTTATTGTGCTGGTATGGGAATTGCAAACCAGCTATTGTACTGCACTCATTCCCCTTGAGAGGCAGGGCTAGAGGGATCAGTAGGTGGGTCCCAATCACTGTGCCCAAATGTTAGGATGAATCCGGGGCTCGGCTCCAAGTCAGTGTCGGATGTGATTTCTCGCTGCACATACTCGCTGCACATACCCGATACGTTGCAGCTCCTCATGTTCTTCCAACTCAGGTGGTGTAACGCCCCAAGTTTTTGTGGCCCGAGTACATACTCGTGCCCGAGATTTCCAGTTGTTAGTGAAATGAATGAATGGATACTTCATAATTGCACCTTATTTTTTTCTTTTTCAAATCATGTTAATGAAGGTACCCATCAACGAGAATAAAACCAACCATATTATAAATTTTATTCCATTTAAATATAAAAGCTCAACTAATAATTTAATGCTCACTTAGGTGGGAGCTTATTACAAATATCCAAATTCACAGTATGAAATGTAAATAAAGCTAAACTAAAATGAAAGCATCGCAACATAATCCTACATCACTCGTATCCTTTCATAGGGAGACCATGCATCACCCATATCTTCAACCTATGCATCACATGCACCATCTGTATGGGAGGAGAGGGTCAACACCCTACTCATAGTGATGCTTGTCCTTTAAGATTAACAATAATTTAAGTGATTCATCATAATAATAATTTAAGGATTCTGATACACCTCATATTCCACCATTACGAGTGGTATCGATATGCGCAACCAATCTACATAATTGCATACTTAATATAGTGTGTAAGGCTTATCATACATAGTGACCATCACATTGTGAAATATAATTTATAAAGATCCAGCTCGCTCTGCATCCCATAACTATGGAGATTCATCGGTGTGTCCAATACTACAGTAGATTTACGTAACACCTCAAGATGACACAACACATGGATTCAATGAATTACAAAACACAATTTGTTCATGGAGCAACTAATTATGACATCCAATCCCATAAAGGTAATGTAACACGCGTTGCAAATTACTCACATCGATGTGTGCATCGCTATCCAAATCTAAGGATTTATGCATCGACCAAAAGGGTCACTACCCAGAGTGCATTACGTCCATGATAAATACATATAAATCACTAGTTGTGAATCCTTCAACACATCACTTACATCAATAGATAATTAAATCAAACCATGAGAGTTTTTGAACTTCAAGACACATGCCCAAATCATAATATAAGAAAAGTAGCACAAGCCTAACCCAATAAATGAAAACAAAGTAGCAATACGCTAATTCCATAAAAGAGAATAGTAGAAAATAGGCTAACTCAATAAAATAAGAGAGATGAGCAAAAGTTAACTCAATATATAGTGAAAACACACGTCGCTCTCAAATTTGGTGAAGGGCAAGTCTTGTATCCATCACTCCTCATGAATTCATAAAAAAATTTAGTGGTGTTTCATATAATAATTAATCTGAAATTACAATAAAATAAACCCCAATAGGGTAGAAAATAATCCACACACTTCAAAGTGAATCCATAAGCACAATATTATGATTTCGGGTCAAACAGGTCACCCGATAAGTCCAAATTACTCTAAAAGTGAGTCCCCGGTGTTCGAAGGTTTAAAATATAAAATTTATGTCATATTAATATCATTAAATTCATAAGATTTGCTAACATAACTATCTGGTCCATTGGATGCGCAAACTATGAATCGTTGGAGCCCAAACATGTGTAGTTTCATGATTTAAAGCATAGTTTTGTGATCTGACCCACAAAATACATTTGACATAATTAAAATCATATACTAAACATAATTCTAATATGGATTAACAATTCATAATAATCCAGTATCAGAGCTGAGGACGGCTCTGCCCTCGGTGGGGGATAATGTGACGCCCCGGTCACTGTTTCATGTGGGCGGGCACATGTGGACGGGTACACATGTGGGCGGGCCCCCAAGTGCGGCTGGCAGACTACTGTGTGGCTGGCAGGCTACTGTGCTGGGCGAGCTACTGTTGCAGTTGACTGTAGCGTAACTTGTCCCACATCAGAAGAGTTGTCTGGAGTTGTGGTGGTTATATGTTGGGTTTCTCCCTTAACAGACATGACGCGTTTTAAACCCGTGAGCTTTGGCAAAAGCGGACAATATCATGTGTTGTGGGGGTGGGCCCCTGCCGTGGGGCCCTGCCATGATGTATATGTTGTATCCACACCGTCCATAAGGTGGACCACCCCGTAAGGTGGGTCCCCTCCGAAAATCAGGCCGATCCACGGCTTAGGTGGCCCACACCACAAGAAACAGCTGTGATTGAATTTCACCGTTGAAACTTTTTGGGGCCCACAGAAGTTTTGAAGTAAGCTGATATTTGTTTTCTTCCCTCCACCCAGGTCTCTGTGACCTTATCAACAGGTTGGACGGCAAATAAACGTTACAGTGGGCCCCACATGGAGCCCACAGTGATGTATGTGTCTTAATCCCACCGTCCAGCGGACGGTGGGAGCCCGCTGCAATGTATGTGTTCTATCCCACCGTCCAGACGGACGGTGGGGCCCCTGTGCATGTGTGTGCACGTGTGTGGGTGGGTGCATGCGTGTGTGTGTGTGAGTGTGTGACGTGTGTGTGTATGTGTGTGTGTGTATATATATATATATATATATATATATGTATGTGTATATATATAATATTATATCATATATAATATTGTATATATATATATTATATATAAATTATATGTTATATTATTTATATTATAAGGGATGGTGGGCCTTCATGTGGGCCCCACCATGATACTTGTGTTGCATCCCAACAGTCCACCATTTGGCAAGCTTGTATTAAGGCTTGGGGCCAAAAATAAGATAGATCTAGTTATCATGTGGACCACACTGTTTAGTGACGATTGAACGTCCACCATTAGACCCTTGGGCCACCAAGTTCTTGGTGACCCTATGAACAGATTGTATGAGAAATAAATGTTATGGTGGGCCCTAGGAATTTTAATGGTGGAATTCTTTATCACCACTTACATTGGTGCGGCCCATTGATGTGGCCCATTTGATATGTATACGGCCCACTTGGTATATATAAGGCCCATGTTGTGAGGCCCATCTTGTGTATTTGTGGCCATTGTTGAGGCCCACCTTGGTATACATGTAAGGCCCATGTGATTAGGCCCATCTGAATGTATTTGCGGCCCGTTGTTGAGGCCCACCTTGATGTATACATGGCCCATGTGTTTAGGCTCATTCAATGTATTTGTGGCACATGTTACGAGGCCCATTGTGATGTTTCAAAGGCCCATGGGATATGGCCCATTGCAATGTACCTAAGGCCCATTAATGTGGCCCACTTGATTTATATAAGGCCCATATGATGCGTGTAACACCCCGTACTTTTCAGTACTCGGGTGTTACCATGTAGATTAATTTAATATAAAAATATATAAATAATGTAACCTAGATATATACACTAGGAAATGAATATACTTTGTAAAGACTTAAAATTTCATGCTAAAATGATGCATATGTATTTAATGTATATAAGACATTATGAAAATAATATTATATTAAATAATTATAATGAAAAAAATAATAATAATAATAATTTCTGAACATGAAATCAAAGTTTAAATAATAATGTAGCATGGGATATTGTTTTTATATACGTATGTATACAAGAGTCATTAGATAATTAGATGGAATGGTATATTATTTAGCAATATTATCGAATACTAATATAATTTTAATTAAATATGATATTGTGTATTACGGATTATGTATGTGAATGAATGTGTGAACAACAACATGCAATTAATGATATGTTAATATAAAAAATTATATTTATATATAGATATGTAAGGTTTTAAATATTGTAATCACAAGTAATAATAATAATAATAATAATAATAATAATAATAATAATAATAATAATAATAATAATAATAACAAAATTAGTATTGGTATCAGTTAGTAATACATAACGAAAGCCTTTCATGTGGTCCATTAGGAGTTTTTAACCGTTGACGCCCAACTTCAGAATCATCCGACCAATAGATTGACGAAAAACCCATCAATGCAATCTAAATCAAGTGGCGGGCCCCACCCAGGCATTTCATCGGCCTGATCGCTGATCCCGGGCCCTGCTTAGGACCTTCAAGCAGAATGGACGGTGTAGATTTCTCCCAATCATCACGGTGGACCCCACCCACATGATGCATGTGCACCATGGTCGTGCACTTGAGGTGCACCCGACGAGCCAGCGCGGTCAGCAGCGGGCTGACCCGCCATTTCCAAAAAGGAGAGATTTCTCTCTCTCTCTCTATCTCTCTCTCTCTCTCTTCATTGCGGCAACCGACGGACACCGTCCGTTTGGGACGTGTGGTGGCCCACCTTCAACATCCATCTCTGTGATCCAGACCGTCCATCGTGCGCGCGGCTGGGGCCTCACCAAAACCCAACTTCTCTCGCACGTGGAAACACGTGTGAATGCACACGATCCTTGCCGCAAGTGAGCCCGAAAACACAAAATTACCGAAAATGGAAATCTGCTGCTGCCACGAGGGCGATCCGCGTGAAGGGTCTCTGGCTGATCTCGGCCATCCATTGGAAGGCAATCCCAGCTGTTTGTCCTTAGGGTTTTGCAAAGAAGTATAAGATATAGGAAAGACAGCAACCAAAAATAGCTCTCCCAGCCGTTTCCTCCCAAGCTTCGAACCCACCATGAAAACGCTTATGGAGCTTCACTCCGACCATTCACCGAGCTCTGTCGCCCCCCTAGAAACTCTCTCAAGCCGTCGGATTGGAGGAAGAAGTCTCCGCTCGAGATCTGCCATTAATGGCGGTCTTCTTCTCCACCAAGAAGCAGTCGGTTACTGCTGGTTTTGACCTTCGTCCGACCTCGTCCAAGCTCTGTGGGATGTGTCTGAAAAGAAAGAAAAAAAAAAGAGAGAGAGAAAGAGAAAGAAACGAAGAAGGAAGAAGAAGAAAGAAGAAGGGAATGGAGTGGTGCAACTGTTGCACCGCACCGAGTTGCTGGACCGAGCCAGCCACATCGTCTGGTCAAGTCCAGACACTCTCAGGTCATGAGAAAGAGGAGGGGAAGTGACAGGAACAGAAAGAGAAGAAGATGAAAGGAAAAGAAGGCAGAAGGAAAAGGAAAGAGAAGAAAGGGAGAGAGTTGGGTTCGACTGCGAGTTGACTCGCTATCGAGTTAGCCATGCTCGGCTCAAGTTCCGTCGAGCTGGGTGTCGCTGATGGACGTTCCAGCGTTGAAGGAAAGTAGAAAAAAAAAAAAAGAAAAAAAAAAGAAAAGAAGAAGAAAGGAAAGGAGAAGTAGAGAGAGAGAGAGAGAGGGAACCGTTTCGATTCGACTCGACTCGACTCGGCTGAAACTCGCTGAGTCGAGTGAGGCGACTCAGCCGCTGGCTGGTCCGTGATCAGCTGGAGTACCAGTAGATGAAAAAAAAAGGGGGGGGAAAGAAAGAGGAGGAAGAAAAAGGAGGAGAAGAGGGGAAGGAAGAGACAAGGAGAGGTGTTGGCGGTTATGCTTGAACCGAGTCAACTCGACTCGAACCGAGTCATCTAGGTGAGAAGTTCCATTTCTTTTCATGTTCGTTAGCAGTTATTTTGTCATTAATGATATCACTATTATTCCCTACCTATTGTAACAGCTAATGTTATTTCTATGATATTGACTAGGAGTAATAATTAGTACTATAATGCACAAATTAGTGTCATGAATAATATTATCATCAATCATAATTCTATTATTAAATTCCATCATAATGATTTTTATTATCAAGCTAGCTAATATACATCATAACACTAATGACAATAATGACTTTGTAGTTAGTAAGTCTATATGGCAATTAATGGTACACCAAACTAGAAGGATCTCGATCTACAATCCTTGATACTATTATCATGGTAAATTTTATTATGGAGGTGATTAGCCACTAATAATTACTCATAATAGTTAGTATAGATAATACCATAACTTTCATTATTAGGATTTTACTCACCATTCTTAGACATCGTTATTAGTAGTAGAAGTATACTAATTTTACCATTATAAATGATTATTATTGCCACAACCAACTAATAGTAATTCTATCATTAATATTAATTATACTATAGTTATAAACTATCATGATAATTAATTTTACATGAACTAACATTCAAATCCTAAGATCTAAGTTTAAAACTAAACCCTAAGATGAAAACCCTAATTCTACACTAAAACCCTAAAGATAACCTTAGGCGATGATCTTAAACCCTAAGTAGTAATTAAAACTTGGACCTAATTGTACAAGTTTATGATTTGTGGTAGGATACAATTCTAAGGGCACAAGCACTTAGCAACATTAGAAGACGATTCAAAGTATAAGGTGATGATTCTTCCCCTTGAGCTTTCCATCTTCTCATTAGCTTAAGTTATAGTTTTATTTAAATTCATAATTGATATCTCTCTCTTATAATCACATGTGTTAGCTGGTGGAAATTGAATTGTTGTATTGCCTGCTTAATGTTCATCCTGTATATTTATTCATGCTTGTGGATCATCTGTGTATTGCTTATAGACTTTAAACTGATACATTAGTGGGGAATTCCCACATATGAATGTACACCCATACTTGGGATGCAACTTGACTAGTTGTGATCATAATGGACCTTCGACTTGGTGGTTATTGAGTGATGGTCTAGATGGATCATTGATGTGGGCCTACCATCCAGGGTTGTTGTGCTCAATGGTTTTTAAGGATGGTTTTCATCGTATGGTTTTGATATTCGCCCTATGTGGTATATTTTAATATTCGCCCTACGTTGTTTTATTTGATATTTTCCTTATATGGGTTTGATGTTTTATACTATGCAACCATGTGATGGTAAGCCCCATATACAGTAATATGATTGACTACTAGTCGACAGGGTTCCATTAAACATCCTAAGGTGGTAGTCTCATGAGCCGGGGATGGTGGTATGGGACACTATGCCCGAGCTGTCGGCCTACGCTGGGCCATGTGCTCCCCGTAGTGACCCTTGAGCTTATCTAAATTGGCTGGTTGTAAATGGACTAATAATGACTTGACTAATCATGCATACATGGCACGTTCCGACTGGTTGATATTTCCCAGGTTCAATGATTCCGACTGGTTAATGTTTCCCAGGTTCGATGATTGCATGGGTGACGGCCCACTGTCCGCACGGATGAGCATCCCCGGGGCGATGATTGCATTCACGCATTCATGCATTTAAAAAGACTGCATTTACTCTGTTTTAGTTGTCTGGATGTTTTATAACTATGCTTACCTAATGCGGCGGTGTGTAATCTTGAGGGGAATTCACACTGAGTTGGCCACTCATCCATCAAAAATATAACCGTACAGGTAGCACAGGTGGCTTGAGTGATTTACAGGTTCAGGCTGATGAGGAGCCGAGTCCAAGTGCGAGGGTTACATGACTGTATTTGCCTGGAGGAGTTGTGCGATCTTGCAGCTTATATTTATGTGCTTTCTGTTATTCTTCATGTATCTAGATCATGTGGATTCTTGTATTTGTTATATTCGAGACATTGGTTTGTATAAGTCATTATGGGCGCTCTTTTGTATATTATAAATGATAATGGAACTTTCCTTTATGCTTACTTGTCCACACTACGCTCATTTGCTTACTCTGATAAAAGAAAAATATTATATCTGACCATCCTTTAAGGTTAACACTCGAGTTTTTGGGAAACGGGTTGTGTACTCGGGTCCCGAAGATTCGGGCTGTTACAATGCGACCCACTTGATGTATCCAAGGCCCATAGGTCGAGGCCCAACAGGAGGTCCTTAGGGTCCATTGCAATGTATGATTTCCCCATGGTTTGTGTAATGATGTCTTATAGCGGGCTATGCCTTGGGAGCAATGTTGGTTTGACGTCCACATTGTAGAATAATGTTGGTTTAATGTCCGCATTATAACTCTCCCTAGGGCCCATTAGTAGGCCCACATTTATTGATAGTTCACCACTTTATAACATGCTTAGTATAGCTCCATGATTCATACCCATACGCATCATATGTATGCTTGATATGAGTAGTGACTGAGCATAGCATACGCCATTGGGCAGACCACTTAGGGGACTCCTTATGAGGCGGAGTGCCCCACATTATCGTATTGTACGCGCATGGGTTGCTGCATGATTTGACGGTGTGATTCATGCATCTCGCATATGTGTGACTTGATCACTGCACACCCTAGCGACATCAGGGCCGTGGCTTCACAGGCACATCGTGGATGGCCGTATCGGATACCGGAAATACTTTGTTCTAGCACTGTGGGCACTTATTAGGATGTCCTTGGGTGAGAGTCCCAGAACCTTTTTGGTACCAGGAGATGCTCCAACGTCTAGACCGAGTGGATACACGAGCGCCCGAGTGCCGAATACCAGTAGGCCGCGTCTCCCACTGTGTCGTGGTCGGTTAGAAGGGGGTGTGGCCTTATCCGCTTGAGTGAGGGGGCTATAAGCTAAGCTGAGTTTGACCAGCTCGCAAATGTGTCCGCTATCGACGAGCCGGGTAGGTTTTGGCAGACTACTGGTCAGGCGGATAGTGTGGTCTTTTCCACTTGCTTGACTGTGCAGCTCGGGAGGAGGCAGTCAGTGTGAGGTGTATTAGACCCCGGTGATATCCAGAGAGGAACTGTACTGATATGTGTACATGACGAGGAATGACATGCTTGTATTGCATCTCGCATATGGCATTCGGCTACGTAGGCCTTGCATTGTGTCGGTGTGGCCGATAGCACTCATGTTTCGCATCGCATGGCCTTGGTATGGCCGATATCATTCATGCCTTACATTACATAGCTCTGGTTGTATTCATGGACTTACCGCATATTTTCGCATTACTCTGATATTGTACACTTGGCGTTTGCCTTGTACGCACACTTACACCACCCTCTAAGCTTTTGTAAGCTTATGCACGACCGTTACGTGCAGGTAGCGTTGGACAGCAGCCGCGCTGAGGCAGGAGCGCGTATCAGATCTTTTTGGAGCTTTTTGATCACCTTGTATTTCCCTTTCTGCATTGTACTTAAAAGTTTTTAATATAGTGGATATGTGGTGATGTTGTTTTTGTGACTTGGTTATGCTTTTGGTTATGCTCCATTACATTATAAAAAAAAAATTTCATACTAAAAATCCTCCTTGTAGGATCCCAGGATCGGAATCTGGCGTATGGGCGCTGGAAGCCGAGAATGGGATACTACGGAGGCTGTCGGCGCCGGATTCGGCAATCGGGAATTTTGTGAGCCTGGTTTCCGAGTTTGGGGCGTGACATCCAGCAACTTATTAACATGAAAATCATAGTAAAAAATCAAACTATACACAACTTAACATGAAAATAAGAGAACTATGTATAAATTTAACTTAAATTAGTAAAATCTTAAAGGAATCCCTTTCCTTAGCCTTAGACTAAAACTTTAAATAGATCTCGATGTATGAGAGCTTTTACATGAACTACAATGTCTCTTAAGCAAGAGGGACACACCACACGTGCGGAGAAGGAAGAGAAGGGATGAGCGTCTAGGCTTAAATGTTTTTCTCTTTCTTGCTCTTTGTTTCTCTCTCTCTCTAACGTAGAGTTGGAAAGGTGGATTTTGTTATTGGAGAAGGAGCTCACGCCCCTTTTGTAATGAAGTGGGCATGAGAGGGGTATTTTGAATCCCACTTGAATTGGATTTCTCAAATTTATCTTTTATGGAAATCTTTCTTTAAATATAATTCATCCATGTTGTCGGGGTCATTGAATAAAGATGGGTACATGATTTTGTTGGTGATTCAAAATTTATATTTTCTTATCTTGAAATTTCTCGCACCGAGTGTCAAAATGACATTATCTCAATTAATGGTCCACACTTAATGATTAGGTCCTAATTTTGGAAAAATCTGTAGTCAGGATAGGCAAACAACTGAGAAAATTTTGGTGGTTAATCAATAGTGGAAAATGCTTAAATCTGAAATTTCACATGCTATGCCAAAATGAAGGAATTAGTTTTAAGGTGGTCAACATTCAACGGCGTAAGATCATATATCGGGGTCTAAATTTTATATGATCTCACATTCTTATGAGGCCAAAGTATGGTCCCAATTTGAGTTGCGATGGACGACGAAAAGTGGGTAAATTGAAAGGTCCAGATTTAGAAAAGGTTGATAAGCCTAAAACTAATAACTTCACGCCTAAGGAAAATCCTACCAAGGTGGAGTTCTTACATTTCATATTCAGTCCATATGATGGGTAATCTAAGTCATTAATAAGAAGGAAAATATTCTATTATAACTACCCACGAGTTTTCCTCACTCGATGGACACCAAAATCAACGGTTAAGGAGTTAATTTATCAATCAGGCCACTTTTATAATGATCTAAGGGCTGAAATTCAATGTGTATAGTTAATTTATAATACATAGGCATGGTATAAAATTTCACATCAAACAGATCATTAAAACCATGTGAACTAAAATTTAAGGGTCTACATAATGGCATTTTCATAATTATTGTTTATCTAATAGTCTTGGAAAATCTAATGTTTCTACCTGATAATAGGCACATTTCTAAGAAATCATTACAAAAGAACTCATATTTAAATCATTACAAATAAATATTTATTTACCAAATAAGTTAAAATTATCATTAATTAAGGCAAGATACATATATCAAAAAACATGATGGATGGTTATATAACATGTCAAAAATAGAAAAACTTGATGGTTAATAATCTTACCATGTATGTAGGTGGATGTACAGTCATTTTCGTAAATAGATGAACATAAAGTGAATTTTTGGAGTGATCAAGAAGTAAAACATGTATACTGTTAGATTTAAGTAACTTGTTCACATATATAAATTCCTTGGATTATAATTTTACTGGTGGGTTAAACATATTTATAGGTAGTGAATAATGAACGGATCAACATCTCGATTCGATACATGTACGACTGGATGTAGAAATCAGGTAGTAAGTTTACTATGATCAGGTGGTCCAAAATCAAAGTGACCGCCAGATATCTTTACCTAATGGTGAATAGTTGACTTAATGATAGGTTATGATGGACGAGTGAAAATACTTGGATATATGATGATTATGTCTTAAAAATCAATGATCGAATGGCTTGATATATGGATGAAGATTATTCCCAAAAGTCAGATTCAGGTTAGAGAATAGAAGTAAGGTTATGATAGGATAAATTGGTGACATACACATGTATATACTAAACTAAATTTCATGGTAACACTCAAGAATTTTTTATATTCGAGTATTGAAAAGTTCAGGGTGTTATAGGTGGGACCAGGATTGTGGTCCACTAAATCTGAGAAAATTCATGCCCCTTTCCCGAGTCTTCTTCAAGTAGCTCAATTAGGCTTAGTCTGATCGCTTGATCATCTAAAGTGGAATCTGACCTATCATTGGGGTACATGATCCCTGTATCGATAAGTTAGATTGGTGTGCAAATGAAGGGATTGTCCTCCTCTTAGTGACCTTTCCCTCTTCTAGTACCTCTGCGCCTTAGTTTCTCCCCTAATAGAGATTGATATCCCAGTCTTCTCCTTTTCACACTCTCGATCTTCAATAACTAGGGTCTGTAAGTGCCCTAGTATGTCAATTAGTGCGAGTTATGAGTCTTAAAGTCAGGAGAACCCCAAACAAGAATCAAGTATAAAGACTCAAGGATTAAAGGTGTCTAACTCACACCAAGGTAGGGAAATGATAAAGACCTCGTCAAAACCTGTATTAAAACCCCACTAAAAAAAAACCCTCTACCTAGCCCATACCTTCTAGAAAAAGCTATCTTAAAGAATACTAGTTAGTTGAGTGGGTAGAAGTTTGTGTAAAAAAAAAAAAAAATTAAAAAAAAAAAAAAAAAAACATCTCAAAACAAACAGTTTCAACGGCATTGAATACCCATCAAATTGCCTTCGATGACATCGAGGACAACTCGATGGCATTAAGCTCAGACCCAAACAGTCCAGCAAAAAAATGTCAAAATTCTTGATTTTCTTGATGACATCGAAGGGCCCTTCGATAGCATCGAACGCATCTTCGATGAAATCAAACAGGACCTTAAATTATCCAACAACTTAAAGCTAAAATCTAGGAATTTTCTGATGACATCGAAGGTACCATTTGATGACATCGAAGCTTAAATTGATGGCATCAAAATTAACCTCCAAATTGTCCAACAACCTCAAGTCGAAAATTCTACTTTTCTCAATGGCATTGAGCAAGCCTTCGATGTCATCGAAGGACCTCTTCGATGACATCGAAGGTCACTTGATGACATTGAACTTAAGTTCAGAAACTGTCTAGTAAGATTCAAAACATAATTCGAAATTTCTTAATGTCATTGAAGGTCGTTCGATGACATCAAAGGGACACTTCGATGCTATCAAAGACCATTCGATGACATCGAAACTGATAGATTTCTGCCTGTTTTTTTACCATTGCAAATCTTCTCTCTCTCTCTCTCTCTCTCTCTCTATATATATATATATATATATATATATATATAAAGGTTTCTTAGCAATTTAATGAGTAATAGAGAGAACCTCGTGTGAGTGAATACCCATGGTTATTACCCATCTTCTCAAAGCTCTCTTTCCTTATGGAGTTCATCATTCAATATCTATCTTAATCAATCCATGTCTTAAAGACATTCATTGAAGCATTTAAAGCTTGGATTGAACAATGAACTCTAGTATTCATTAATGCTCTAGCAACCACACGTATTGGTAAATCTTTATGTTAGCTTGCATTAAATGCCCAGCCATGGGAATCCTTAATTCATTTCATAAAGACTCAACAATATCAAGTTAGGATTCACCAAACCCTAAATCCAAAAACCTCGCTATCTTCAACGACACATCATCCTATGGTTGTGGTACAAAGGAGACGAAGATCCTTCACGATTTAAGAATATCTTCATTAAGGTGCTTAATGGGGCTCATCCACTTTTAGGTAAGAAAGTATTTTTGAGTCCATAGTGTCCGGAAATCATTACTTGTGTAGGATTGGGTTTCAGAGTTTGAACCACCAAACCCGACAAGTCCTTGTGTAAGTCTCCGATGGAAGAGTACGTTTTTGTTATCCTTGTGTAGGACTTCTTAAGTTCTTGTATAGGTTGTGAATATTTATGGTGAACCTGATTTAAAACCATCTGAATAGTGAAATCTGACACACTCTAGAAGAGAGTGGGTCAGCCAGGAGTGGAGTAGGCATATAGCTGAACCACTATACATCTTGTGCATTGTGGTGAATGATTTAAATCTATATTTGTTATGTTTTGTTGAATAATATACTTGGTTTATTTTCTACAGCAAACATGTTTAACAAACGCCTGAATGATGATTTCACTAAGTAGACTTTTTTTTCTACACTTCTTCTTGCTTATATTCCTTTGTATATGTATTTAGAAGTAAGTGCATATTAATTGTTTAGTTAAATTTTAAAAAGTCCTATTCACCCCCTCTAAGACATTAGTCATATCTTCAAGCTTCACTTGTAGCAGTAAAGCCACAATTTTATAGTTGAGTCTTGATATTCAAGATGATAGTAGAAGATTTGATGCTTAGCAGGAAGGAAGACGTATTTTGATCTGATAGGACATGCAAGAGGAATGTAATTTGCAATATCGACCTTGAAATTATAATATAGGGTGTCATTGTTGGAGCATTGTATAAGGCTAGGATGACAGGCTCTTGAGGGTTGGTTGCTTCTTCTAAGAAGATTTATTTGGGACCAGCGAGAATGGTAAGCACCTTGTCTTTGAAGATGTAGATGGCATCGATTCTGTGCAGGCCAAGATAGATCGGGAAGGAGATGGAATGAAGCTGAGATGTCTAAGGCTTGAAAAGAAATGGTTGATGTTTCTAGACTGATCAAAATCTTAAAATTAATCTCTCCCTTAGCCTGTCTTTTGGAGTTGTCAAAGGCTGGAACCATTTATCTCTGGGGAACTAGTGGGGTTTAAGACACTAAAAGCTCATGATCACAGAGAATGGGGTCGGAGTGATCAGAGTGATTGACTAGACTCTTTGCTTTGAGGATCAAAGACTGAGGGGGATAAGGAAGGTCTTCTTGAGGAGTCGTGCCTTCTCCCTAAATAGTGGCCACATGATTGAAGTTGGGCCTTGATTCTTTTAAGGTATGTGGCATGTTGTCCAAGGAAGGAGCTCATTCTTGAAGGATGAAGGTTGGGGTAAGGGCCAGATAGGCAACCAACATCCCTATATATTTTAGGATGTAAAGATCGTTGGTGCATAATTTGTGTATCTTGTATGTCAATCACATGAGTCCATGTGTCATATAGTCGGTTGAGCCCTTAGAAGTTGAAGATCGAAGACACAAGAGCACATGAGAATCAAGGAGCAAAGAACATGTAAATGTGGTGCCTTAGTGACCCTAACTCTTAACCCAAAAATAACCAATTGAACCTCTAAATGATTCTGACCTAATAGGTAAACCTTTCTAATCATCCCTCAGCCTTAGGAGCCTAATTGGAACATGATAAGTAATGTTATAAGAGGTGCAAAGATGTTATGAAATTATATGCCTAAAACAACAGTCTTTTAAATGGTGCTTGATCTCATCGAGCAGACATTGAGGGGTCTTTAATGGTATCGAAGATCCCCTCAATGGAATCGAGTAGGTAACTCAGATCTGTTTAGCAGAGAGATCTTTTATCTGAGCTGCTCGATGTCATTGAGGACCCATCGAATGGTCCCCTCGATCGTATCATGTAGTAATGTGTAAACTGTCTGGTAACATTTTAGCTAGAAATTATATTTTCTCGATGCCATCGAAGAAATGCTCAATGCCATCGATAGAGCCATTATCTACCATATTTCCATTGGAGCTCGAACTCCATATATAGGGCATTTGGTTCTTGGGCATTTGGATGTGTTTTTAGTATAATAGAAGCTTAGGTGAGTCCATGATCATATCCCTTATCCTGAGCCTTTTAGTCCATAAGATCCAAGTTATCTTCCCTGTCATTTATTACTTGAAAGAGGATTTCATCCTCGATAATGAAGATGAACTTATTCTCCACCTTGTTCTAAAGATTAAACTTGAACCAATAATTATATCTTTATCTAAACCCTCTAGAATACCCATATTGATGAATCCACTAAGCATTACAACTTTCAATTAATTGTAGGAGATTCTACCTAAGCTCCCATCACCTTGGTCACTCCATCAGAGTATTGCATGCAAGGTGCTTGATCTTGAAGCTGAAGCATTGAAAACTCATTGACATAATGATCGGAGGTGAAAAGGGGAGTTGATTGAAGCATGAGAGATTATCAATCAAGCAACCTGAGATGACACTACAAAAGGGGTTCAATCCAATAAGTAAGTTGTCATTTGTAAGAGTCTGTATACTATTTTTCCTTATGTAAGACAGAGGGTAAGAATTTGCGATCTAAATCGATAGATTTTTTTTAACACCTAGGCTCTTGTGTAACACCGAATTCACTAGACACGGGTGTGTACGTATTAGTCTCTATAAGAGCCTCCGATGGGAGTATACGTAAGTCTTTTGACTAGGACTGAGGTTGTTGATTAGCTGATAAAAAACCAAAGAAAGTCTCATGTGAGAGCCTCTGGTGGGAGTGTACGTCATTAGGTTCTTTTATAGGACTGAGGTTCATGAAGAGCCTATACAAAACCACGTAGAGTCTCTTGTGGGAGTCAGTCATTGTGTATGATTGTAAAGATTAGAGGTGAATCTAATGTAAAACCTCCAATAGTGAAATTTGATACACTCATGGGTTGAATGCATCTACCAGGAGTGGAGTAGGGAAACCAAACCACTACACATACTTATGTTTGGAATTGTCTTTGAGAACTTGTTTAATTATGCTTATTTGATGAATATCTAATTATATATGCATGATTAGATGAATATATTATGAGTAGATAAGTTTCATATCCCGCACACATGTACACTATCATGTTTATAGACTATTTGCTTAAATGGTATATCATTTATTGTCTATGTGATTAGACCCTCCAATGTCTTGAAAGCCTTATAGTTAATTGTCTTACTTAGTTTAATTTGGATATTAGTTTAAGTTGAGCAATTGTGTTTTAAAAGAAAATTTTTATTTAGTCCTAATCACCCCCTAGGGCATAGCCATCATTCCTTAGCTCCGCCAAGCTTCCACATGCATAGCCCGTGGTTACACCACACGTAATTTCAGAGACTGGAGTAACGGTAAATGCCCCTTGCATATTTAAGGATATGAGGATTGGACTGGCCAGGGCGCACCTTGTAAGATAAGAGGCTCTGAGATTAGACTAACAGGGGGTGCCCCTTACAGGATGAAGGCTCTGGGATTAGAATAGTTAGGGGTGCCCCTTGTAAGATGAAGGGCTCTATGACTAGACTAGATAAAGATGCCCCTTATAAGATAAGGGGCTCAAACTCTAAATAAGAGTCGAAGGTATGGATAAATTGGACTTGATAGAGAGGAGATTCTTCCCTAATGATATGGGTGTGTGATGTGTTGGAACTCACTTAATGTTGTGGTAGAGAATTCTTGAATGTATTGTTCACAACTGTGTTAGAGGTCACGGTCAAAATTTTTCCTTAGTTCATCAAGTTTTGGACAGCATGTTTTAAGGTGAAACAGTGATCCGTTGTATAACCCTTGTCTTAGAGGTATACACAATATTCGTTTTCATTATAAGTTGGTGGCAATGGGTTTGGTGGGGGCCTCAGCGGTAATGGGATAAGAAGCTGCCCCTAGACAAGCGTGGTTTGCATTTCGCTGTAAGTTCGGTCTATTAGTGTGAATCGGTTCAACTATCGAGCCTACCCATTTGCCAACTTTGATTGAGGTATTGTGCTTTCCATCTTGCTTGCTTGTGTGCCTGTTGTTGTTGTTTCTATTAAGGGGTGAATGTTATGCCTTGGGTAGAGGTGACGAGATTGTCTTCTTCCATTGCATGGAGGACGAGAAAACTTTCATTACCGTTCTCGTATCCAATAGGCCTTCATTCCACTATCGGCTATACTGAGGAGGCCTGATGAGGCCACCAAGGGGAGATCATCCCAGCCCTTATTCTGGCTTCGACTTGTTCCCAAATGCTGATAAGTTGGGTAAAGTTGGCATATAGATGCAAGACAAGGTTCCAGAGATACTCGAGTTTACCAAGTAGATGATCATGAAGATTTTCTTCTCTTCGTCGATGGGTGTCTATATTCTGGTAGCCATGGCCCGCCACTATCCAACGTAAGCTGATAATGACTCATCATCCTCTACCTTAAGTCAGCAAGATTAGCCCTTCTGAGTGTTGAGTTAAGATTGTATGTGATACGATCAACAAATGCTTCAGAAAGTTGTTCCCAAGTCTTGATTCGATGGTAGTCTGATGTGTACCAATTTAAAGCATCATCTTTCATGAACTCCTAAAACATACGGATCAATGTTGTCATTACTTACCATGGCATAAGCAACACTGCAAAATGTTCTTAGGTGGGCTATGGTACATCCGATACTATTATATCTTTTAAATTTTGGTGCCTCAAAGTCCTAAGGTTCCTTTGCATGAGGAAAGGGATAGAGATCCTTGAACTTGGTGAACGGGAGATCCACCCCATGCTGCTTCTTCAGTTTTCTCCCAATCTCTCATAGTTGCTCTCAAAGTTGCTCGATTTTGAAGGAACTAGATGAGAGGGGTTTTAACCCTTACCAAGTCCGCCATGTATCCTTCTTGTAATAGTTGACCTTGTTGACACCTCTATAACTCCTGCTTTAAGCAGGTTGGACATGGTTATTACTATTCTTATAAAGAGTTTGTTAGACTGGGGCTGAGAAATGAGCTTGTAAAGAAACCTTGGTTACAGAAGGATGTTGAAATTGACTGAAATTCCCGTTAGGGAGAGAAATTTGGAATTGGCTGAGAGTTCAAGGTGTGGGATAATGGAACTGACTCCCGTTCGTGGGAGGATATTGGAAGAAATGCCCTAAGGTAGATGTGAGGCCCATATCCTATACCGTACCATTCCGTAGGCTTTCGCGGTCCTCCCGGTCGAATTTCGGCGACCCGTGACGTGTAGATAGCAATTGTGCATGACCCTGAGTTGTATCTTATATTCCAGAATCGACTCGACCAGATAATTGTAGCCTTGTGACAGCGTCGTCGCTACGGTTCCGACTTCGTGTCTCGAGCGTTAAGGCGATACCCGGGCCAGGAGATGTGGTCCCTTGAGGAAAACACCGCGCTTTGTAATCCCAAGAGAATCCATCACATCAAAATGTCAAGTACACATCCCATCACCCCCATCACTCACACTCATCCCCAAGTAGAATACCATCCCCAAAGTCACTATCCCTCTTACACATCCCTTACATGTCAAGTACATCTATCACTTTTCACCCATCCCTCACCCATCACACCCATCTCTTACAACCCTCTCTCTCATTTCCTCACAAGCTCCCAAGAGCAACCGTCCAAGCTAGCTCCATAAGAGAGAAGCTAGTGTGGCCCACCTTCCTACCACCCAATCCCACCCTCCATGATCAATCTCAACCGTTGAATCATGTTCCATTAGAGATCTAGCATGCATTGGCAGAAGAAGGAAGAGGCGATCTAACGGTGGGTGTCCATAGCATTTGATTTTGATGTAGGGTCCTCATGATTTGGGACCCACTTGATGTATGCATAGTATAGGGAGGGCCCATAGTGGCGGGGTCCCTCCCCTTCACTGATCTCTCTCTCTCTCTCTTTCTCTATTCCTCTCTCTCTCTTTCTCTTTTTTCTTATGTGTGGCCCACCATGATGTTGGACGGTGGAGATCCACCACACCATGATGTATTTATTATATCTGCACCATCCAGCAAATTTGGACGGTGGAGATCCACCACACCAAGATGTATATGTTATATTCAAACCGTCCTCCACTCGGCAGCGTGTGGGGCCCACCCCACACGTGTTACACGTGTGGGATGGGACCCACCTAGATGTATTTGTTATATATCTAAACCGTCTGTCCATTTGCAAACGGCAGGGCCCACTGTTGTCCGACATCAGCAGGTATGTGGCCCCACCATGATGAATGTGTTGTATCAAAACCGTCCGTTCTTAGGGCGTGGGGACCCACCTCACACGTGTTGCACGTGTAAGGGTGGGGCCCACCAGATATATGGATTTAATCCACACCATTAGCAACTGTTGTGGTACCCCATCATGTGGTATGAGTTATATCGAACTGTCCGTCCATCTGGACGTGACCCACCGTGATGTGGATTTTATCCACGCCGTGCATCTATTTTTACAGCAGCAACAGCAGCTGCTACTGACGTCAGTAGTTTGTGGGGCCCACACATGATATATGTGTTTTACCTGTGCTGATCATCAGCACCGTCCATTGCTGGATGGTGCCGTGTAAAGCCACCGATGAATGAGTCTCATCCACACCGTCCACTATGTGGGACGGTGTGACCCACTGTGATATATATGTCTTATCTCCACCGTCCAGTGATCTGGATGGTGGACACCACAATGATGTATTTATTTCATCCACACCGTCCAGATTGTGCTGGACGATGCTGGACAATGTTTGGATAGTGCTGATTTACATGAACAATGTTTGGATAGTGCTGATTTACATGGATAATGTTTGGACGGTGCTGATTTACATGGACAACGTTTGGACAGTGCTGATCATAATTAGTGAGCCATGTGCCCCATAGAATGATAGTGTATAGTGGTACACATGTTACACCTGTAACTATTGAAATGATTTTTGGTATAACCAAAGCTCTCTCTTGAGGCCCATTGGTGCAGCCCATCCATGAGGCCCATCTTGATGTATTTGTGGCACATCCATTAATGCCCACCTTGATACAATTGCGGCCCATGTGATGAGGCCTATTGTGGTGTGTATTAGGCCGTGGGACGTGGCCCATTGTGATATATTTCTGGCCTATATGATGAAGTCCATTGTGATGTATTTCCGGTCTATTTGGTAAGGCCCATTGTGATATATTTCTGGCCCATATGATGAGGCCCATTGTGATGTATTTTCAGCCCATTTGGTAGGGCCCATTATGATGTATTTCCAACCCATATGATGAGGCCCATTATGATGTATTTCCAGCCCATTTGCTAAGGCCCATTGTGATATATTTCCGGCCCATATGATGAGGCCCATTGTGATGTATTCCCGGCCCATTTGGTAAGGCCGTGTGATATTGCATTCTGGACCCTTTTTGGGCCCCTTTGGCTTGCTTTCCTCAGATCCCAAGCGTGTAAATTCTTCATTATTGGTTCTCTGGAGTCCATCCCGTGCTCTGCTGACTTTGGATCATCAAATCCATGCTTTTAATTCTCTTTTCAGTGTAACGCTTATTATTACGTCCTGCAATGAAAACACGATTAAAACACTCCATTAAACCTTATCATGTACGTATCATTAGGCAATTACTGGGGTCTGATATGTAACATTCGACCCTGATCACCCAATGAGATGTATTTTTCAACCCATATATTGCAGCCCATTTGACATATATGAGGCCTATGTATTGCGGCCCATTGTGATGTACATGAGGTCCATGAGCGAGGCCCAATGTGTTGCATATGTAATCCATAAGTGAGGCCCATCATGATGTGTATTAGGCCCTTGAGAGAGGCCCATGGTGATGTACATTGGGTCATTGTGTGAGGCCATGGGCCCACTATATGTTTGGCTCTATATGGGCCACTCCTTGGGAGCAACATTGGTTAAATGTCCACATTGATGGGCAATGATGGTTCAATGTCCTCATTGTGACCTTCCCTTAGGCCTTTTATTATATCGATTATCGATGCAGGTTAACGATACCGATTATAAGTATGTGACAGCATAGCATCATGATACATGCCCATACACATCATCTGCATGTTTGTTATGAGATGTGATTAACCATTGCATTTGTCATTGGGCAGGTTGTTATGAGACTCCCTAATAGGCGGAGATTGTCTCACATGAGCGCACGGTATGCGCAGGATTGATACATGACTGGATTGTATGACTCATGCATCTTGCATTATGTGTTATAATTACTATACGCCCTAGCAACATCAGGGCTGTAGCCTCCATAGGCATGACGTGGATGGCCAGATGGGACACCGAAAATTTGTTACTAGCATCGGGCACCATAGATGTCCCTGGGTGAAAATTCATAAACCTCTGTGGCCAGGAGACACCCCAACATCTAGACCGAGTGGATACATGAGCGCCCAGGTGTCGAATACCAATAGGTCGCGTCTCCTACTATGTTGTGGTCGGTTGGGAAGGGGTTATGGCCTTACCTGCCCAAGGGTAGTGGGCATAGCTAGGCTAAGTTTGAATAGCTCGTGATTGGGTCCGCTATCGACGTGCCGGGTAGATATTGGCTGACTACTGGCCAGGCAGATAGTGAGGTCTCTTCCACTTGCATGGTTGCTCATCTAGTGGGTATTGATATGTGGACTTATTACATGTAGAGTGAACAAGACCCCGGTGATGATACCAGAGATGTACGGTATTGATATATGGACTTATTAAGTAGGAGTTGCATACTCATTCATTCATTCATTCACTATCCACTCAGGCTGGTGGTGCACAACTATTTGTTACGTGTACCTTCGCAATGGTCAGGATTTTGGTTGGGGCGTGTGACTAACCTGAGATCAGGAGTTTACCACATTGAGTCTAACTATCCAAATTTAGGTATGGGACTAGTTTGGATATAAGTCCCTTGTGGTGGACCCCGTAGCCTGCGATACTACGTACTATCATCCTGACTTCACACTCCAGCTTGGTCATTTCATTCGCATCGCATATTGCATTGCTTCCTCAACACATAGCATTTGGTTTATTGTTCTTCAGTATTGCATAACCTAATTAAGGTTGACGGTATTCGTGGACTCGGTATCTGATATTTGGCTTACTATGTCTCCACATTGCATAGCTAATCTACATTGCTTCTTTAGTATATGATATTGGTTTATTATATTTTTGCAACGCATAGCCTAGATAAGACTGATGATATTTATGGACTTACTAGCATGTTTCCGCATTACCTTGATAATTGCCAGTATTTTCACTTACTCTGATATTTATATGCTTGGCATGTGCATCGCACACACTTACACCACCCTCTAAGCTTTTTATAAGCTTATGCATGATAGATGCATGTAGGTGACATTAGGTCGCGGCAGCGTTGAGCTTGGAGCGTGCAGCGGTCTTCTGGAGCTTTGATTTTCAATATATGTATTTCCCTTTTAGTATTGTATTCAACTATTTATATTAGTGGATATGTAATGATGATGTTGCTTTTGTGATTTGGGTAAACTTGTGGTTATGCTTCTTATGAGATAAATGTATGTTGGAAAATCCTCCTTGTAGGATCCCAGGATCAGATGCGCGCTGGGAGCCAAGAATGGGGTACTACGAAGGTTATCGGCACCAGATTCGGCAATCGAGAATTTTGTAAGCCTGGTTTCCGAGTTTGGGGTATGACATAAATGGCATGTGCTGGTTGGAGGTCTCTATTGGGAGGATATCAGAAGTCCTGCGTGAACTTTGATTGCTACGGTTGGATTGAACTAGAGGCTAGGAAAAGGATGAGAATCAGTTAGTGTATTGGGCCAACCCAGGTGTTAGCTGTTGGAACTTAAGCTTGTGCGAGCTGCCGAAGCATTTCTTACATGATCTTCATATTTTGGACCACCTCCTGGATGCAAGACAGTGGCAATGATCATGTTGGATGTGGTTGTGGGGAAATGCCTTCTTGTATATTGAAAGTGGAAAAGGGGAGAGTTCCTTTTTCGTGTTTGGCCATGGACGTTTAGGATCTAGTTTGGTTTGCACTACAGTGGAAGGTTATGGTGGTGGTTGTTTTTTTCTTTTTCTTTTTTTGCCTTTTTTGGAGATTGAGATTAATGCTAAATATAAATGCACAAGAACTATAATCCCTAAAAGTTCGTAAAATCTTACTTTTCAATTCGAGTCTCAGCTTGGTGGGACTAAAGCAATCCTCATTGGAGTCGTCATTCTGTTAGTGCTGGGTTCCGATAATAGGGCCAACTAGTTGCTTTCACGGGTAGCTCTGTCGAGGGTTTTTATGTTGATGTGTGTTTGGAAGGAGTGTTGTATATATGACTGAAGTCGCCACTAACCAATTACTTTGAATCTACAGACGGCTAGTGATCGAACCCAAGGGTTAACAACCACAAGTGCAATGTTGCGATGTGGTAATAACTCGGTGAGACTGAGGTCGATCCACTGGGAAATTAGTGAGACCACAGCTAGAATAAAAAGGTTTGTCTGGGTTTTTAATCCAGTGAAGTAAAAAGGATTTAGAACAATGAATAAAAGTGACTAAGGATTCAAGAATTCCAAATCAATAGAATTTAAACTTAATTTGTCTTCTTGAGTTGATAACTCAACTAGAATTGGATTCCAATCCATTCTCCTTGGAAGATATAACAGTAAATTCAATTACAAACATCCAACATATATTAAAATTGCGATAAGTTTAATCTCTCATGAAGATCTAAGCAATCTATCACAGGGAACTAAAAACATTTAATATACCTAGAGGCGACAATAGGTCAATAAAATTTACAAATTGATTCCTTCTCCAATATAGAATTCAATCACATCCCATCAAAATTCAACATATAAAAACTAATAACTTTCATTGAAAATTAATCAAATATCTATCAAGAGGTTCATCCATTAGCCTTAAATAAGAGATTAGTCAAACATGACTAACATCTTAAACAAAAAAAAAAAAAAAATAGAAAAACAAAATCGGTTCGACAGATTGAAGAAGATGAACGATGTCAGACAAGCTTTGCCTTCTCTAGAGCATTCCCTCTAACCTAATTCGTATTTAGAATGTCTAGAAACAACTCCTTAAATAGGAAAATTCCAAACCAACATAAGATTTACGTAATCGCGTATGTCGTTGATTGATCGTTCGATCGATTGATCGATCACATCAAAAAGTGTCTAGCAAGCTTTTGTCAAAATTCTGAATTTTCATTGGTCCATCAGACTTCTCCATCAATCAATTGATCCTTTCAAAAACTATCTAGAGATTTCAGCCTTAAATTTGATTTTCTACCGATCACTCAAGTGGATCGCTCAACATAGCTCGATGCATCCTCGATCATTCGGACCTTAAGTTCAATCGATCAAACCCTGAGTTCGATCGATCGAGCCTCTTCTAGTTACTTCAGATGCTGACTACTTGATTTCAGTTACTTTCACCACCTTAATACTTGATTTCTTCAGGTCTTGGGCATTTAATTCACATTCTCGTCATCCGAATCTTTAGTTCTTCATCATAACTTCCTTTTGTGCTTTAATTCTTTCTTTTTAAGCATGTACTTATTCTTGGCTATCGAATTATCTCGCATGCTGAAAACACTTATTTGTATCTCAATTTAATATTTAAATGCATGCAAAAATAGTGCAATTAAGAGGATAAATATGTAATATTTAGGCTTGATCAGGTAGACCCTATAAAAAGCTTAAGATGGAGAATCTGAAGACCCTTAGCCCTAAAATGACTCCATGATCTATGTCCAAAAATTCATGGTAAGGACCACGGTTATAGAGAGGGAAGGTGTTAGGCACCTGCTCTGTCCGTACGATCTCTACTTCATAGGATTAAACAAACTTCCAAGGATTAATTACAGTTCTTGCATGTTGACTATGCGTTGTGCATGTGATGTTATGCCCAATGTCAGTCAGCATAAATATTTAGTGGGCAGGCTCAATTAAATCAGTAAGCCACAAAGTATACATTCGTATTGACAGAGTGCTCGGGTGAGCGTATGTGATGTGTACTGACCATAGTTTCTGATAGGCAGGTTCCAATTTAATTAGCGGGCCACACAATATATGCCTAGGTCATGTTAATGCAGAATGTTATGCAAAGTGGATGGATGAGATGAGCAAGAGGGTTGAGAATGGAATGGATGCTGCACAATGATAATCCATGGTTTAGACAAAGTTGATTTGGAGTTTAATGGTTTGGATGGATGGTAGTGTCGCAAAGGCTAGATAGAGTGGCTTGGATTATGACTTAGATGGCTTAGGAGATTTATACTCTAGCTAGGCTAGACTAGACTAAGGTTGGACTCTGTCTTTCACTCTTACTCTCCTTGGTGGAGGGATGGAAGGGATTTGTTAATGGATGCTTTGATGACTACGGATGATTCTGAGATAATTGAAATGGGAAGGAAAGAGGCTATTTATAGCTCACAAGCATGGTTTTTTAGTAATTTTAGGCAAGTTTAGGGGTGAAAAGTGGTTTGAGGGCTATGATTTGAGACTGCAACATGGCAACATCTCATGGCTTGGATTGGGTGGTAAAAGGGTAAATGTGGGTCGGAGAGAAGGGTACTAGAGTTAATACATATTTTTGCACATTTGGGGTTATAAAAGGGGAGTCCACACGCGTTGAGAGTTGCTACTAAGAGAAGAGGGGTGCCACATGGGTGGCGGCACACTAGGTGCCACCACCCACTCATGGGACCTCCTATCTTGGCATGAGGCCCCCCACAAGCGTGTGGGAGTCTGCCTCCTGGTTTGTCCTGTTGTTACTCCACCTTAAATTTCATTTGGGCTTGGTTTTGGGCTTCATTTCAAGCCTGGTTTTGGGTTGGGCTTGACAAGGTGAGTCAACTAGGTTGTTAGACTAGATAAGTTGACCAGGTGAGTTGACTTAGTGAGTTAATTTGGCGAGTTGACTCAAGGCTCTAGCTTTTAGGGTCTTACAATTTTAGACTGGATCGAATGGATTGATTGGGTTAAGTTAGGTTGATCTTAGGGTTTAGGATTAAGATTTGGGCTAGGGTTTTAACTAGGGTTCGGGTTAAAGTTCGAATTGGAGTTTGGATCTAGGATTTGGATTAGGGTTTAGATATAATGTTTGGATTAGGGTTTTTATTTTAGCTATCAAGTCGAATTGATTCGAGCCCAATCCTAATCATCTTGTCGACCCGGGGTGGAGTGTCTACAGGTTTATTTACATTTTATATATAAGTAATGTCATGGGATGTGGGATTGAAGTTTGACCAACCCAAATATCGGATTTCAGGGCTTGACACCATGCTTATACCTCTCATCGTGAAAATAAATCTACAATTCACATACCCTCTTATCCAATTTCTCATTAATGGAAAAAGTACATCAAGATGTATTATCACTTCATTTGAGAAAATATTTCTTCTAGCCTTCTTTCTACGTTACATGTTCAAGAAAAGATCAATTAACTCATATTCTTACCAAAGTGGTTCAATTTTCTTGTCTTTGTGATCCAATGGGCAAGTAGAGCATGTAAGATATCTACACTCTAACTGAAGGGGAGTATTCAATATTCATAATCTAACTACAGGGGAGTGTTCGATCCTACTATTTTCCTTATCTCATATTTTAGTACTCATTTCTATGTTCTCTTAGGACACCGAATGACTTGTATTTTATTTCCCTTAAAGGTTGTTTGATTTTCCATTTCCACTTATAAATAATAGAAAATAAATCATTGTTACATTTACACATATTTGGTAGAGAATAAAATTCCAAAGTAATTATGCCTCAAAAAATGTGATTGCATGCTAGAAATGAAAGCAGGATTGTATACATGCCATTTCTATGGGACCCACCATGATGTATGTGCCTGATTCATGCATCCATCCATTTTACCAGTTCGTTATAGGGCATGAGCCCAAAAATGAGGCAAATTATAAGCTTAAGTAGTCCACTGTAGACACCCCACTCAGGCTAGCAACTTGATAAAGCATGGATGATCCTTAAGAACTAAACCTAAACCTCACACCCTGCTTAAAACCATAACCATTCCCCAAACCTTATCCAAACCCTAGCCGAATCCGAACCCTTCCGTTACCATAAACCCTAACTTAACTCAGGCCATCACCCAAGCCAAAGCATGCCCCAAAATCATCCATCTTTTAAGCCATTTTTGAATCATTTTCAAGCCATAATTGAGCCATTTTCGAGTCACTTTTGAGCCAAAAATCCAAAAGGGGCTTTGGGCCATGTCTAGGGCTAGAATTGAGTCCACCGGCCACACTGTGGGAACAACTGTACCCAGGTGGTAATCGGATTACTACGGGTAGTAATTGGATTACTGCCCCTCTCGAAAAATGTGCGCAGTCAAAAGTGGTAATCCGATTACTGCCCTACCTCGATAGATGTGCCCCTCTGAGCAACAATTGTTGCTCCCTTCTAAAGTCAATTCTTCCACAAATTTGACCCCAGCACTCACCCTATTTACTATCCTACTAAGACCAAGGACTTATAAGAGAGTGTCACATGGCACTACCCTCTCATCAACCAATCACAAGCTGTCACATCATCATTCACCCTTCAAAGTCCTTAAAATTACCAAAAGGTTATCCCAAGGGGCTATAAATACCCCTCACTTCTTTTCATTTCACACAACAACAAACCCAAAACTAAAAAACAACAACAACTACCAATCCATCAAGAGAGAGAGAGAGAGAGAGAGAGAGAGAGAGAGAGTAAGTGAGTGAGAGTGAGAGGGTGTTCTTGAGTTCTCAAGCTCCCATCTTTTTAGCCCCCTCTAGCCTCCTCCAGCCATCTCTTAGCCTCATAGTCCTACTCAAGTCAATCATTCCCAATCATGGTGCACCCAAACATCTAAGTCATTTCAAGTACAAGCCAAAGATCATGCAATCATCACTAGTATTCACATTTTATCAATCGCATCATTACTTCCCTTCTCAACCCCCCTGCTTCTCAAGGTTGTCAATGAATGTATGCTCTATGACTTGCCAGAACTCTGGATCTTGTCACATCAGAAACTCATGGTAGTTTAGTCCTCTTACATGCCATTCTACCATCATCATATCTCCTCTTGAATCCCATCTCTAGACATTCAATGGACATATGCTCTGTGACTTGCCAAAATTTTGCATCCTGCCACATCAGAAATCTGAGTCTGCGTACTCTCATTTTAATACTTTGCATCTTATCATTTTATCCCCTAAAGATCAGCTTACCACAAGAAGTAGAGACCATACACCTGTACGGGCATGTAATACCCCGTACTTTCCAGTACTCGAGTGTTACCATTTAATTTAATTCAATATGAATAATAATAATAATAATAATAATAATAATAATAATAATAATAAAGGATAATACAACCTAAATATATACACTATGAAATGTACATACTTGGTAAAGATTTAAAATTTCATGCCAAAAGGATATGTATGTATTTAATGTATATAAGACATTATGAAAATAATATTATATTAAATAAACACAATGAATAATAAATTCACAACATAAAATCAAATCATAAATAATAAAGTATTATTGAATATCTTTTATAAGCATGTATGCAAAAATCATTAGATACTTAACAAGATTATTGGATACAAAGTTAATTTTAATTAAATATGATATTGTACGATCTTAAATTCATTTATATGTATAATATGATATTGTGTATTATAAATTAGGTATATTGATGAATGTGTGACCAACAACATGTAGTAATATGCTAATGTTAAAATTATATATATATATATATATATATGTGTGTGTGTGTGTGTGTGTGTGTGTGTGTATGGAATTTTAAATATTGTACTTATAAGTAGTATACAAATAATAAAAATTATATTAATATTAGTCTTTGGTTAGTCAATCATTACAAAAGACCTACAAATAGCTAATACGACCATTTTAACCGTTGAGATCCAAATTCAGGATGATCTGATCTCCAATTCAACGAAGACCCTCAATTAAAGCTTATAGCTGAGAGTATGGCCCACCCAAACTTTGGATCTGCCCCATCCTTGGTCAGGGGCTTTGATTTGGCCCTGAAAATAGAATGGATGGAGTGGATTGATCCTAGACATCACGGTGGACCCCAGTTAATGGGGTGTGTGCACGAAGCTGGTGCACACCTGTTGTGCATTGGACGACACTGCTCGGTCAGACCAGGTCTGACTGAGATTTCCAAAGAAGGAAACCTCCTTCTCCTCTTTCCCGTTCCAGCCTGCAACGGGCTGAAACCGACCGTTTATGCTCAAATGATCAGTGGCCCACCAAATGTAGTCACGTGCATGATCTGATCCGTCCACCGGGTAGAGGGGTCACCAGAGATCCAAACTTTACAATATCACATGTTTATGGACCCGTTCATGCACACGGAACTAACCATAAGAAGGCTGGCGTGAGATAGATGTGTGCTTTCTAGCCCTCTCAAAACCGATCCATCACGATCAAGGTGGGCCACCTTAAGCTAATCCAAACCGTTGAAGTTGTAGCCCTCTCAAATCCATCTAGGATAGTGGGACTCTTCTAGAGGCATGCACACGTGTAGGTACGGAAACCTGGCCCAAAGTCACTCGAGCATTTCACTGCCAAAAACAGAAACTACTCCTTTACTTTCTCCAGCCGGCTGGCACAATCCATGTGAGGATCCTTCCTCCAATCACACACCTCTATTTCGAACGAACCCAAACCACCCACGCGTTGTTCACGTGAGAGAGGAAAACCGACTTTAAGGCCACCGTTTTGCATAGCGGTTTGCAAGAGCGGACAACGGGATCCAATCCTGGTCGCTCACTACCCATCCAAGGGCTGTAAGGAAGTTAGGATTGCTACAAAAGGAAGAGGCAACACGTCCCTTCCTGCGTTTTTCAAAAACCCTAGAATGAGGACCGTCATCTTCTATCTTCAAACCCACCGCTAGCTTCCTCTGTTGAACCCACCGACTGAATCCCCTCGAAGTTTCGATGAAGCTTACCTATAAGCTCTATGGGATCCTCACGGACTGTTCGATGGGGTCAAATTTGAAGAAAATGTGGTGATGGCAAAAATGTCATTAATGTCCATCATCTTCCTCGCCGCTCCAAACCAAGCCAGATTCGGTTCGGGGCCATTTTCGGACTCTCAATGACTGGTGGTGCCCCTGGTGAAGAAAGAAAAGAGAGAGATGAGTAGTAGGGAGAGAGAAGCTGAGAAATGAAAGAAAGAAAGAGAAAGAAGAAGAAGGCAGGGAAGTGTGGTTGTGCACCGCACCACCTCAACTCGACTCACTGCCGGGTTAAGCCTGTTGGATGTCCATTGCTGGACGTTCCAGCACATGAGGAGAAATAGAGAGGGGAAGAAAGGAGAAGAAAAAAAAAGGAATAGAGGGAGAGAGGGGGTGTGCGGCTGTTCTAGCCAAACCGAGTCAACTCGGTCCGAAACCGAGTCCAGTCTAGTTGAGTGGAGTTTGGTCTGTCCAGACTCACAGCTGGGCATTCCAGCAGATAGAGAGAGTGAGAAAGAAAAGAAAAAGAAATGAAGAAAAAAGAGAGGAAAGGGAATGAGTGGGTGGATGTGCTGCCACAGTAGTTTGACTTGACCGGGTCAAGGAGCCAAGTCAGGACCGAGTCTAGGTCAGTTTAGTCCAGCACACTGTAGCAAGCCAGACCTTCTCACAGGATCGGGCCGGGTCTTATGAACCCATCCACTTAGGTATGCCAACTTCCAACTCTTGCTATACATTGAATCGTGGAAATTAATTATGGTTATTTTTACTATTGTTAGAAATTATTATTAGATCCTACAAACTTTACTACTTGACAGTTAGTATTAAAATATTAATATTTATCAATATTAATACTATTCGTATTTCATCATTAATAGGCTATTGATTTTAAGATTAGTGTTGTTGGCACTTATTACATGTTACCACTTCATTTCTAACATTATTTTAAAGTAATTATAAGAATTTGATTTCAAACTCTTAATTAGATTAGTGGATAAAACCCTAAATCCAAGTAACTTAAACCATGAGTTATGATCCTAACCGTAGATAATGTATGAAACTTGAGTCTGACCGTTCGAGTTAATTCACTTTCTTTCATCGAGTTGAGAACTATGGTCGATGGGTTTGTTCTCTATTATTTAGGCTCCTTTTACTATTTACCATCACCCTTATTATGGGGATTCCTGATATCGTATATGATTAGGCATTAGCAGGTTATTTATTATGAAACTAGATACTATGCACAAAATTTTAATTATCAATTACTAGTAACTTATAAATAGTATCCTTAATAGTAGATCTTAGTATTTATTATCATCATAATGATTGCTACCACTATGTCAACTAATATTAATTATGAACTAAGGTTAATAATTATTTCTAGATATTAAGAATAACATTATAACGTAGTGTGCACCCACCACAATTCAAATCCTAAAAATCTAAAGCATATGACTAAACCCTAGTGTGAAGCCCTAATTCTATAATAGAACCCTAAAAGTAATCCAAACCCTAAGTTGTGATCTCAAACCTAGGTAGTATGCAGAACCTGTATCTAATTGTACAAGTTTGTAATTTGTGGTAGGATACAATTCTAAGGGTGCAAGCACTTAGCGATACTAGAAGGCGATTCAAAGTATAAGGTGATGATTCTTCCCCTTGAGCTTTCCATCTTCTCATTAGCTTAAGTTATAGTTTTTATTGAAATTCATAGTTGATATCTCCCTTTATAATCGCATGTGTTAACTGGTGGAAATTGAATTATTATATTATATGTTTTATAATTATCCTGTATAATTGTTCATGCTTGTGTTCTTTTTGTGGATTGCTTATGGAACTTAAATTGGTACATTAGTGGGAATTTCCCAAATACGAATATACACCCATACTTGGGATGTAACTTGACTAGTTCTGATCGTAATGGATCTTCAATTTGGTGGTTGTTGGGTGATGGTGTAGATGGATCATTGATGTGGGCCTACCATCCAGGGTTGTTGTGCCCAATGATTTTTAAGGATAGTTTTCATCGTATGGTTTTGATATTCGTCCTATGTAGCATATTGAGGGCTGGGGACGGTAGTCATGGGATACTATGCCCAAGCTGTCGGCCTACGCTAGGGTATACGCTCCTCATAGTGACCTTTAAGCTTACTTAAATTGGCTAAATGTAAATGGACTAATAATGGGCTGGCAAATCATGCATACATGGCATATTTCGATGGCTTGGATCACTCTGCCCTGCGATTACGCTGCGTGTTGCGCTTATGACCAGTCATTCGATTGTGATAATGACTTGGATCACTTTGCCCTGTGATTACGCTACGTGTTGCGCTTATGACCAGTCTTATCTATGGGTGACGCCCGTCCGGATGTTTTACCTAGGGCACAGTCCGTCCGGATGTTTTACCCGGGACTGATTGCATTCATGCATCCATATATATAATAAGACTGCATTTACTCTGTTTTGGTTGTCTGGATGTTTTACTATTTCTTACCTAATGCGGCGGTGTGTAATCTTGAGGGGAGTTCACACTGAGTTGGCTACTCATCTATCAAATATACAACCGTACAGGTAGCACAGGTGGCCCTGATGATGTTCACACTCATACTAGTGAGGAGCAGGCTATGGTTGATAAGGGTGCATGATTATAATTGCTAAGGGTTGCTATAGGATTTCATATCTCAAATTTGTTGTAATTTACTTTATTTCACATGTAATATTATTTCAATTTGTAATGGTAAGAATGGGGACATTGGTTTGTATAAGCCATTATGGGCAGCACTTCTATATCCTAAATGAAATTTGAAATTTTTCTTTATTCTTACTTGTCCATTCTACGCTCATCTGCTTAGTCTGATAAAAGAAGAAGAAAAAAATATTTGACCATCCTTTAAGGTTAACACTCAGGTTTTTGGGAAACGAGTCGTGTACTCGGGTCCTGAAGATTCGGGGCATTACACCTAACTCCTTCCCTCTCTGTAACTGAGGTCCCTTACTCAGAATTCCAAATCACAGATCAGGAGTCAACTTAAAGCAAGAGAATCTCCAGATTCTCTAGCTTTACGTATTCTGCAGGTTCTAATCGACTGCGGGATTTTGAGTTAAGTGGCTAGTGGCAACTCCAAGTCTATTGCATCATCAATCCAAATCAGCCCGATCACCCCCACCATGAACATAAATCAGCGTGGGCGCCGATTTCCCAGTGTTCAGAGAATGACGACTCCACTGGGGACTTTACCAGTTACGATAGCTGAGACCCGGTTCGAAAAAGTGTGGCAATCCAATCTTAGGGGATATTCTACATATAAACATTTGCATTCATACCTTGCATTAAAAAAACATTAAAAAAATGAGCATCGATCTTTAACTCGCACTAACTCAAGGCTTCTGCTCACCCCATGCTTACCCAGTCCAAAAATCCAAGGCAAACCAAGAAGAAGAAACCATTGCGCCTAAAAGGCACCCCCTGGATCACCTGAGCTCACGGCTAGTAATACAGTAACCACTGCATCCATGGCCGATGTGGCCTAAAATTTCAAGGCTTTGTAGGACCTTCTTTCCCAATGTATTGAAAGAAGGGTTGCCCAAACTATACAAGTATCATCGCCTAGTGCCCCAATCATCTCTACTTTCCAACATCCTCCCCACAATATGAGTCACTTTCAAGGCCAATTTTTCCCAGCCGAGAATCCTTTCCAACAGCCTCTCATTTATGAGAGCCGCAACCAAAATCAACTTCCCGTAACCAGGAATCTCAGCCAATTCCAACATTCTCTTCCTAGTAGGAGATCTGGGCAATTCTAAGGGACAAAACCCCTCTCATCTGGTCCCTCTGAAATCGAAGAGCTCCGAGAGCAATTGCAAGAGATGCAGAGGAAGCTATGGAAACAGCAAGGAGTGGATCTCCACCCACCAAGTTCAAGGATCTTTGTCCCTTCCCTGATGCAAAGGTACCTCAAGACTTTGAGGTACCAATATTCAAAAGATATGATGGTATAGGATGTCCTATGGACCACTTAAGAGCATTTTGTGGAGAACTTAATACTGTGGCAGGTAATGACGGAGAGTTAATCCGCTTGTTTCAGAAATCTTTGAAAGGCGATGTGTTAGATTGGTACACGTCATTAGATTACCATCGAATTAAAACTTGCGAACAACTTTTCCAAGCTTTCATTGATCATTTTGTGTACAATCTTAATGTAGCGTCCAGAAGGGCGAATCTTGCTGCCTTAAGACAGAGGAATGATGAGTCATTGTCGACTTACATTGGACGATGGCGAGCCATGGCTGCCAAAAAGAAAACACTCATTGATGACGAGGAGAAAATCTACATGATCATTCACTCGACAAACCCGAGTATTTCTTGATACCTCGTCTCATATCCATATGCCAACTGTACCCAACTCATCCGCGCTGGGGAACAAGTCGAAGTCGTAATAAGGGCTAGGACGATCTCCCCTTGGTGGCCTCATCAGGCCTCCTTGATGCAACAAATAGTGGAAGGAAGGCCTACTGGATACAAGAACGGTAACAAAAGTGTTCTTGACCTCCATCCAACAGAAAAAGACAATCTTGCCACCTCTACCCAAGGTGCTCAATTCCCCCCCCCCCCCCCAAGAGGGACAATGGTAACAACCACAGCAAAGGGAGATTTCTCAATACCTCAATCATGGTCAGCAGATGGGGATGGCCTAAGAACCTAGGCAGTTCACACTGATAGCCCAAACTTATAGTGAGATACTAGCCACGTTAGTCCAAGGGTAAATATTTACACTACTATTGCCTAGGCTCCCACCAAACCCTTTGCCACTAAACTATAATGAGAATGAGTATTGTGCATACCACCAATCAAGAGGCCACACAACAGACCATTGTTTCACCCTGAAACATGCAGTCTAAGATCTAATTAACAATTAAAAGATTGTGGTTACCTCTCCTGTTGTTGCCGCCACCAACTACACCCTTCGGAATTCCCTACCACCGCATCAAGTGTGCCCCATCTCATCAGGAACCCCTACCAACAATATTATTTAGGGAGAATCGCCTTGTCATCCAGTTCAATGCATCCATTCAATCACCGCCATCCCAACACCAATACTCTCGATTCTGCAAGGGGCACACCCATCCAGTCCAATCTCTACACCCTTAAATATGGAAGAGGCATCTCCAACTAGTCCAATTTCCATGACCCCAAGTCTATAAGAGCCACCCCCAATCAATCCATTTCATACATTCTCTATCTTGCAAGGAGCACCATCTGTCTATCAAGCCCCTACTCCAACCGTCATACTCCAAGAAAATGCCGCTTCCCCAATCAACACACCGCATGCTCTAACAAAATTAGGGCCCAGCTTTAATCATGCAGTAACTTTCCAAGAAGGACATTCTAATACTCAAAGTGATTTGCCTATCTCTACTCAGTCTTTGATCCTTCCAAAAAAGAGTTTAGGACGGGTGGTTCCCGCCTCTAGGAAACAAGTCGAGGAAGAGATTGAAGTCGAGAATCTGATTAGTCCCAAAACATCAACCATCACTTTTCAGGTCTTCGACATCACGACTTCATTTCATCTCCTCCCTGATCAATCTTGGATCCACGGAGTTGAGGCTATCTCTTCGACTCTTCTACAAAAGGTCAAGTACAGTTTCAGAGACAAGGTGCTGACCATTTTGGATGATCCTGAACAAATCTTTCCAATGTAAGCAGCCAATCATCAAGAGCTAGATATGTCGGTAATAGACGTATAATGCATCGGTGAGGACATTCCATACCATAGTCTCGAGTTTGAGACTGTGAATTACATTCATCTTGCATGTCCCATCAAATCAAACTATGTCTTTCCTCCAGTCGAACACCAACATTTTTATTATTAGCTCGAATATCAATAGAATGCAGGCATGAGAGGACTGAAATATCTACCTCCTATGGGTGAGATAGAAAAACACAGATGTATCGAAAGAGGGCAAAGTCAGTAAGAGGAGGATGATCCCTTTATCCACACATCAATCAAATCCATCAAAGGAGGGATTGTTTATCCGGTTGGCAGGCCGAGATCCACCGTGGAGGATCAAATGAGCAGAATGAGCCTAACTAAGTTGTTTGAAAAGGACTCGGGCAAGAAACAAGAATTGCCCCTGATTGACTGGACCGCAGTTTGAGTCTCACCTGAGCTGGAAGAATCCAAAGAGTCACAATGCATCGAGAATGAGCTGAGAAAAATGACATCCAACACAAACTCAAAGCACAATTCTGATTTCATCATAACGTTTGGGCACAACGATGAGGGCCCACTTACTGATCCGTCTGGCCCTACCTGTGAGACCCGTATCCTAGCCAGTACCATTCCGTATGCCTCTGCAGTCCTCCCGGTCGAATTCCAGCGACCCGCGATCTGTTATCAGCGTTTGCACGCAATCCTAAGTCGTGTCTCATATATTAGAGTCGGCTCGACTCAAAACTTGTACCCTTGCGACTGCGCCATCGCCGTGATTCTGACGCCGCGTATTACGCGCCGAGGCAATACCCGGGCCAGGAGATGTGGGCCGGCGTTCAGTTCAAGGAAAACGCCGCACGTTGTAAATACTGAGGGAATCTCTACGACACATCACATCAATCCATCAATCAAATGTCAAGTACACATTCCATCACTCCCATCACTCACACCCATCCCCAAGTACAACCACCCTCCCCAAAGTCAACTCTCTCTCTTACACAAGTACTCCTATCACTCACTCACCCATCACTCACATCTCTCATATATCTCATCTCTCTTATCTCTCTCATTCTCCAAGCAAGTAACCTACGTCTTAACCCCCCCCCCTCCCCCCCATGAGAGAACTTGGTATGGCCCACCTCCCATCTCCACCATCCAAGCTTCATCTGGACCGTTGAATCTCATCCATTGTAGCTCTAGAATGCGTTAATGGAAGGAGAAGTTCATGATCAAAGGTGGGTGTTTATAGTGTAGATTTTGATCTTTGGATCCTAGTGGGACCCATTTTTTTATGTATGTATTGTGTTTACATGGCCCACCTGGGGAGGGCTCATAGTGGCTAAGCCCCTCCCTCCATCATCCGTCTCTCTCTCTCTCTCTCTCTCTCTCTCTCTCTCTCTCTCTCTCTCTCTCTCTCTCTCTCTCTCTCTCTCTCTCTCTCTCTCTCTCCCTCTCCCCTTCCTTTTCCTCTTTTGTGGCCCACCTGATGTGTTGAATATTCACACCGTCCAGACCATCTGGACAGTGTTGGGACTATTTGGACGGTGTGTGGACCACACTAATATGTATGTTTAATCAACGTCGTCCATCTGTATTGCACCCAGGCCGTATGTCTGTGGGGCCCGCTAGAACGTTTGAGTGGCACCCACACATGGGGCCAACAATGATCCAGACCGTCCATCCATCTCTAGACGAGCAACCTTAGCTACTGTAGTGACGTCCCAAATTTTATGGGTCCCAGTAGCCCCGCTGCACCACATCAGTGAGTTTTGTGGGCCTGACCTTGATGCATGTATCAGATCCACACCGTCCGTCCGTTTTCAGATCATGGGACGTGTGGACCCCACTGCAATGAATGGGTTTCACCAGGACCGCCCACATGGGACCCACCTTTGCTGCATGTATATGATCCACACAGCCCATTAACGGTGGGACCCACCTTTGCTGTGTGTGTTTATACACACCGTCCATCTGGGACCCACGTGCAGCATAGCTGCTTTACCACGTCAACAAGATCTGTGGGTCCCACATGATATGTGTTGTACTCCACCGTCCAATACGTGGACGGTGGGGTCCTAATGTATGTGTTTTATCTACATCGTCCTGTGCGTGGGACAGTGTCACCCACCGCGATGAACGTTCTGATCCACATCGTCCACTGTCCAGTACGTGGACGGTGGGTCCCACAATGATGGATGTGTTTTATCTACACCGTCCAAACGATGGGCCCTTCCATGATGTATGTGTTATATCCAAACCGTCCATCTAATTGGCAAGCTTGTCTTAAGACTTGAGAAGAAAAATTAGGCAGATCTATCAGGTGGACCAGCCTGCAGAAAATAGTGAAGATTGAATGTCCACCATTGAAAACCTTTTGGGGATATAGAAGCTTTGGATTAATATGAAATTTGTTTTCCCTCTTAATCCAGGTCTTTGTGACCTTATGACCAGATTGGATGGAGAATATGGTAGGCCCTACCTTGATGTATTTATGGCCCATCCATGGGGTCCACCCTGATGTATTTGTGGCGCATTGATGCGGCCCACTTGTAGATGGTGCGGCCCATTGGTGCAATCCGTATATGCGGCCCACCTTGATGTATCTATGGCCCATCCATAAGGCCCACCTTGATGTGTTGGGGCCCATTATGATGTATTTTCGGCCCATTTGGTAAGGCCCACTGTGATGTATTTCCAGCCCATGTCATGAGGCCCATTGTGATGTGTATTAGGCCCATGTCATGCGGCCCATTGTGATATGTATTAGGCCCATGTCATGCGGCCCATTGTCGTGTGTATTAAGCCCACGTCATGCGGCCCATTGTGATGTGTATTAGGCCCATGTCATGCGGCCCATTGTGGTGTGTATTAGGCTCATGTCATGTGGCCCATTGAGATGTGTATTAGGTCTATGAGTGAGGCCCAATGCGATGATTGCGCGGACCGATGTAATGTGTGATTTCACTATAATGTATGTAATGATGTTTATGTGGGCCACTGCTTGGGAGCGATATTGGTTAAATGTCCATATTGATGGGCAATGATGGTTAAATGTCCACATTGTGACCTTCCCTTAGGCCGATTCTGATTGTTGAGGCCGATTTTGATTATCGAGGTCGATTCCGATTGTCGATTCCGATTCCGATTCTGATTATTGAGGCCGATTCCAATTGTCAAGGCCGATTCCGATTGTCGAGGCCAATTGTCAATGCCAATTATGAGTATGTGACAATATAGCATCATGATACATACCCATACGCATCATCTGCATGTTTGTTATGAGATGTGGTTGACCATTGCATATGTCATTGGGTAGATTGTTATGAGACTCCCTGATTAGCGGAGTTGTCCCGCATGAGCGCGCGATACGCGCAGGTTTGATGTACGACTGGATGGTATGGCTCATACGTCTCGCATATTGTGACATGATCATTTGGCGCCCTAGCGACATCAGGGTTGCGGCCTCTATAGGCATATCATGGATGGTCAGATGGGACACCGGAAATGTTTGGTTTGAGCATATGGGCACTTTGGATGTCCGTGGGTGAAAGTCCCTAAACTCTCGTGGCCAGGGGATGCTCCTACATCTAGACCGAGTGGATGTACATGAGTTCCCGAGTGCTGAATGCCAGTAGGTCGCGTCTCCCACTGTGTCGTGGTCAATTAAAAGGGGGTGTGGCCTTATCCACCCGAGTAAGGGGGTTGTAAGCTAGGCTAAGTTTGACCAGCTCACAAATGGGTCAGCTATCGACGAGCCAGGTAGGCATTAGTATATTACTGGTAGGCGGGTAGTGAAGTCTTTTCCACTCGCTAGGCTGCGCAGTCGGCAGGGGCGGCAGCCAACTTGGAGTGTACTAGACCCCAGTGATGATCCCAGAGATGTACAGTACTTATATGTGGACTTATTGAGTAAGCATTGCATACTCATTCATTCATTCACTATCCACTCGGGCTGGTGGTGCGTAACTATTTGTTACGTGTGCCTTTGCAATGCCGGGATTTCGGTTGGGGCGCGCGACTAACCTGAGATCAGGAGTTTACCATATTGAGTCTGACTATCCAAATTTAAGTATGGGACTAGTTTGGATATAAGTCCCTTGTGGTGGACCCCGTAGCCTGCGATACTACGTACTATCATCTCGACTTCACACTCTAGTTTAGTCATTTCATTCGCATCGCATATTGCATTACATCCGCAGGCATATGGCATTTTGGGTTGTTATGTTTTTGCACTTATATGGCCTAGACGGACCCAGCAGGATTTACATATTGCATTGTACCCTCGGCATCTGATATTTGGATCTCTTGAACTCCTCATTTGCATAGCTGATTTGTATTGCGTACTCTGATATTGTATGACTCATGGACTTATCAGTATTTCTGCTTACTCTGATATTGTATGGTTCATGGACTTATCTGTATCTCCGTTTACTCTGATATTACATTTTGAGCACGCATATACTGTTCACACACTTACACCATCCTCTAAGCTTTCTATAAGCTTATGCACGATAGATGCGTGCAGGTGACATTATGATGCAGCCAAGCTAAGGTGGGAGCATGCGGTTGAGCTTCTGGAGTTTTCTTTGATATTTCTATATTATATTTTCCTTTCAGCATTGTACTCAAATGATTATATTAGTGGATATGTGATGATGATGTTGCTCTTGTGATCTGGGTATACATGTGGTTAAGCTTCTTTTGAGACAAATTCATGTTGAAAATCCTCCTTGTAGGATCCCAGGATTGGGATCAGGCGTATGAGTGCTGGGAGCCGAGAATGGGGTACTACGGAGGCTGTCGGCACAGGATTCGGTGATGGAGAATTTTGTGAACCTAGTTTCCGAGTTTGGGGCATGACACTGCCTCCTAAGGGGAGGGAGTGCAGGTCAATAGTTGGTTCGCGATCCCCAAGACGGCACAATAAAAGAAAATAGTGTTTGGCTCCTTGAGCCGAACCAGGCAATCCCTAGTTCACATCACCGTATTTCTCCAAAAAAAAAAAATCAAAAAATTCCCAAAAGCCAAAAACACTAGATATTTCCGAAATACCAAAAAATTCAGATACTTATCAAAATCCAAAAAAAAAATCAGAAATTTCTCAAAACACAAAAATAATAGAAAATCTTTAAAAATAAAAATAAAAATCATAAGCAATAATGTGCCAGGTGTGTCTATCAAAGTACTTGAGTTTGAAGTCGACTCATATGATTTCGATCTGGAGTTAGACTTCAAACTCATGGGTTTGGACGAAGCCCGGGATGGGGAAAATGATGATCCGACTCTCGAGCTAGAGGATTCCCTCAGAAAATTTGAAACAAAAGCCAATGTCTTTGCAGACGATTTTGAAACTGTGAACTTGAGATCCCTCGAGCTCCCTAGAAAAGTACGCATCAAGAGATCATCACCTCTTGAATACAAGTAAATGATGATAAAATTCTTGAGGCCAGGCTTATCCGACCTTGCATTCTCCTATGAAAGCCTTACTTAGATCCAATGAAAAGCTATTCATATACCATCTGCTATGAAGCCTAAAGTCAAGCCTATCAAGTGGAAGTTGTCAAGATCATATCTGAAGTCCACGATGAAGTAGGCGGCCTACGCATAAATGAACATATGATGTCCAAGAAGAACTTTTGACTAAGCTGTTACTGATGAACGACGGAGACAGACTATTGCAACATATCACGAAGTGCTTCAAGTATTTGAAGGTTGCATAACGGATCCATGTGCATACTTAGAAACTTTATAACATGACAACACCCTAGCCCTTTTCATTATTGAGTGTTGACATCATCGAAAGAGTAAACCCAAAGGCGTCCAATGGTCATGATTGCATTATCGAGGCAGACTACTACTATGCAAAGTGGGTAGCGTTAACATCCTACATCATGGGTACAAATGAAGAAAGAAGTCAAGGAAAATGAGTGGTGGTAAGCTCAATGCAACCAACTACATCTCGCAGACATAAAGCGCACAATGATCGTTAGGACCAATGACAAGCAGGTTTGAAAAGAAAGGTTAGCAACATGATATAATACATATCTTATCATTGCGCCTACTAGATCCAGGGGGCGAGTCCAAGCCATTCTAGGATGATCCGCTAATCATTCATGAAGTTGTTCCGGGAGGTGCCCTTCATCTCACCATCATTAGGGGCAAAGATTTTCCAGAGCCCATCAACGCCGACAACATGAAGATCTATCACAGGTAATCCTACCTGATTATGTCAACTAATATAATCGTCAAGCTAAAGTCAAGAGGTTAGCATCCTGAGGTACATTCCATCATCATTCCTTTCATCGAATAAGTGTTCCAAAAAAAGGCTAAAAAATAAAAAGAGACAAAAAATGGACGAATAAAAGCGCGCAGTCCAAGAAAATAAGAAGAACAAAAATTCAAACCCAATGGGTGATAACACAATTCAACAACCCATTTCCCCTCAGGATAGTTTACCCCGATGTCAATAGTTTTACGATCGTGATCGAAGACAAAGTCAAGCAGCTCACCAGTCGACCAGCAATGAATGGAATCTAGCCTCCTGCCTCTATAGAAGAAAAAGAAAAATAACATGCCTAAGCGAAACAGACGAGGTTAAAATCCGAAAGGGTGCCTCGAGTACAAACAGCAGGCATATAGCGGACTTGGTGAAAACCTATAAGGGCGCCAAGGGTAAAAAGAGCACAGCTGCCAAGGGGCAGGTAAGAGCAAAAACCCAGAACGTGGTGAAAATCCGAAAGAGCACTACAGGCAAAAATAATGGGAAAGCCGATTGTGGCAAAAACCTGAAAGGGCGCTACGGGCAAAAATGGCTAGAAAAACAAAAATAAAAACAAAAAATGCAGGGACAAAAGAAGCTTGAGGCAATGGGCAAAACGAAGAAGCACAAGGTACCAGAGTTCTTCCAAAATCACGAACCACAAAGAGGAAAAGGTCTAATGGTATGATGGATTTGATCTTCAAGAAGGACAAGTGGGGGCACCATCCATCATAACCGTCCCGCCACCATCACCACCACCTATCATAGCCATCCCATCACTCAAATCCATATCGACCACCGCAGCCAATCTGCTACCATCGCCATGGACCGCATCATCCATCGAGATCCCATGGCCCGCACTATCCATCGAGATCCCATGGCCCGCACTATCCATCATAACCAAAATATCCCCATAAGCCATGCCGCCCATCATGGTCCATAATCCGCACCAAAAATCATGGCCAAACCATCACCCTAAGACACACCACCCATCATGATCCCATGATCCATACCATCCATCACAACTAGCCCATCTCCATGACTCATGCCATCCATCATGATCAATCCATCCCCATGATCTAAGTCATCCATCATAGCAATCATATCCCCACCATCAACACCCATACCATCAATCATGGCCAAATCTGAACCATCCATCATCATCATGGTCTCATCTATACCTTCCAATGACATGTCCATATCAAGGCTCTCAAAAATCGGCCCTCCAAAATCCTCAATCTCACTACCCAATGGCCCACCAAATGTGGACCGATCCAAGCCATCAAGCACCCATCCACTTCCCGAACCTTCTCCCATTATTTCTCCAAAACCCATCTCTCCATTAATAGTGGTTGGAGCCACATCATAAATGGCATTCACTTCTTCAAGTGGCACCACGAAACCACCATTGAAGGCTCCACCCACAAATGAGCTCTCCTCCACAATCACCTCTCCATAAAAAAGGTTAAGAGAAGCATCATTTACTTCAACCATGGGATCCAAGCGCTCCTCATTTTCAGGTCCACCAAGGTTCTCTCTAGCTTCAACCATTGAAAGAAAACACAAAGAAGAAGACAAGAAAGGGAAAGGGACAAAAAGAGGGGGCAAGAAAATAAACAAGAGAGCAGATCCGTACTGCAAAACAGAGAAGGAATAATAGGACAGCGACCTAAGAGGATAAGGGAATAAGGCCCTGCCGTTGGAAGAAAAGACGAACAGGGGCGGTAATCCGATTACAGCCCCAACATGGAACAGGCCAAAAATTGAACATTGTCCATCCTCGAGGCTGAGAGAGACCAGAAATGCATCATAACATGAACAGATGATCATTAGGGACTTAAAAAGCATATTGAAGTAAGGCGAAGGAAACTATGTTTTCATCGAAAAAGGAAGTTTCTAGATACAGAGTGCATAGGTAGAGAAAGAGGGAGACCATTGCCAATCAGGTACATACTCGTCTGAATCTGTCGGAAGTCCCACAAAATCCCCAGTGGAGGCAACAAAACTTTCTAGACTTATCCAAAAAAAAAAAAAAAAAAAAAAAAAAAAAAAAAAAAAACAAACAAACTATAAAGGCCAAAATAAAAACCGAACGACAACATCCTCCCGCGATATTGGACGAATCCTTTCAAAAGGCCACTAAAAAATCTTCAAATTTTGCAATAAAATCCCTAAGGAGTGTAGCTCCTTATGTGAGATAGTTTTCAAAATAAAAAATTTTTAAAATAGCGCTCAGTATGCAAGGCGCTAGGAGGCCTTCTATACCTTTTAGTGACATCCAGCGCAAACAGCAAAATAAGATTCGACCACTTCCAGTTTTTCCGGGAGTTGTCAAATCCGTATGCGATATAAGCATGGTTGGCCTGGATCTTAATGTCAGAACAACCGTGCAACCATAAAGTTCAATGTAAAGTGATGGTAAGCACGATCTAAATCTGGTCAAAGTGATCGTTTCAAAAGAATGGAAAAGATCGATTGTAACCAACGTATCAAAATCAGAAGACTGCATGAAAAATAATCACCCGCACGTACCTAGTCCGGGATGCTTGGAAAGTCTGATCGAGTCCAAGTTGACATAGTGAGTTCCCCATAAGGCCGCAGAACACGCAGAGCAGCTAACCACTTTGACAATCAAACAGAACAAGTATTCCTAGAGTGATTACGTAGCAAAGAAACAACAGAGATCCAAACAGTAAGGGAATTCCCATAAAGCTGCAAAAGCGTTGGGGCCTTTCTTTTCAAACTTATCCTCCAATACTATTATTAATCCGATGCGAAAAGGTTGTGATTCATGGCCCGTAATGCCGCAGAAAGTGCAAAGATAATTACAACGTTTTCCTCAAACCCTCGTGATATATGCAAGTTACCTCTTTTCCAAACAGTAAGCTGACCATGATACTATAGCAGGTAACAAGTCCAGACCATAATCTTTTCTGACCAGAAGGGTGGGGTATCCACTCGCTTTGGCGTTCGATTGCATGCAACCTCCGCTAAAAAGGGGCATCTGTAGACACCCCACCCAGGCTAGCAACTTGATAAAGCATGGATGATCCCTAAGAACTGAACCTAAACCTCACACTCTGCCTAAAACCATAACCATTCCCCAAACCTGATCCAAACCCTAGCTGAACCCGTGCCCTTTCGTTACCATAAACCCTAACTTAACTCAAGCCATCACCCAAGCCAAAGCATGCCCAAAAATCATCCATATTTGAGCCATCTTCGAATCATTTTCGAGTCACTTTTGAGCCAAAAATCCAAAACAGGCTTTGGGCCATGTCCAGGGCCCGAATTGAGCCCATCGGCCAAACTGCGGAAGCAATTGTACCCGGGCAATATTCGGATTACCGCCCCCTCTTGAAAAATGTGTGCGGTTAAAGACAGTAATCCGATTACCGCCCTACCTCGACAGATGTGCCTCTCTGAGCTACAGCTATTGCTCCCTCTCAAAGTCAACTCTTCCACAAATTTGACCCCAGCACTCACCCTATTTACCACCCTACCAAGACGAAGGACTTATAAGAGAGTGTCACGTGGCACTACCCTCTCCTCAACTAATCACAAGCCACTACATCATCATTCACCCTTCAAAGTCCTTAAATTTACCAAAAGGCCATCCCAAAGGGCTATAAATACCCTTCACTTCTCTTCATTTCACACAACAACAAACCCAAAACCAAAAAAAAAAAAAACAACAACAACTACCAATCCATCAAGAGAATGAGAGAGAGAGAGAAAGAGAAAGTAAGTGAGAGTGAGAGTGTGTGCTTGAGTTCTCAAGCTCCCATCTTTTTAGCCCCCTCTAGCCTCTTCCAGCCATCTCTTAGCCTCTCAATCCTACTCAAGTCAATCATTCCCAACCATGGTGCACCCAAACATCCAAGCCATTTCAAGTGCAAGTCAAAGACCATGCAATCATCACTGGCATTCATATTTTATCAATCGCATCATTACTTCCCTTCTCAACCCCCCTACTTCTCGAGGTTGTCATTAAATGTATGCTCTGTGACTTGCCAAAACTCTGGATCTTGTCACATTAGAAACTCATGGTAGTCTAGTCCTCTTACATGTCATTCTACCATCATCATATCTCTTCTTGAATCCCATCTCTAGACATTCTCTGAACGTATGCTTTGTGACTTACCGAAATTTTGAATCCTGTCACATCAGAAATCTGAGTCTGCCTAATCTCATTTTAATACTTTGCATCTTATCATTTTATCCCATAAAAATCAGCTTACCACAAGAAGTAGAGACCGTACACCTGTACGGGCAGAGAGGGTGTCTAACTCCTTCCCTCTCTGTAACTGAGGTCCCTTACTCAGAATCCTGAATCGCAAATCAGGAGTCAACTTAAAGCAAAAGAGTCTCCGAATTCTCTAGCTTTACATATTCTGTAAGTTCTAGCTGACTGCGGGATTTTGAGTTAAGTGGCTAGTGGCGACTCCAAGTCTATCGCATCATCAATCCAAATCAGCCCGATCACCCCCATCATAAATATAAATCACTATGGGCATCAATTTCCCAACGTTCACATCAACATAACAGAAAACGATGTTCACCGTTGAAAGTTGAAACCTTTCTAAGACCCATGAGGATGTGTATCTATCATCCAACTTGTTCATAAGGTCACATGGATATGGATGAAGGGAATACACAAATATCAACTCGGTTCAAAACCTACCCCCCAAGAAGCTTTCAATGGTAGGCGTTCAATTCCCCTTGCGTGCTTGGTCCATAGAATTGAATGGTATTGAATTGTATTAGATGGGATTAACATCATTATTGCACGATGATTGCATGTATGGAAATACCATGGTATTGTAGCCATCCAATCCCATGTTTGGGATAAAAATTTTGCCACCAGAAAACATCGGATCAAGCAAAATCATGTTTGGTGGACCATAGAATTGTAATCAACGAACCAAATTCACAACGGATGTTGTTAACATGTACTCATATATAATCAGAATGTCATGTGTAAATGGTGTATATGGATGGACGGCATCGATAAACGCATGCATCAATATGGGGCCCACACGTGTTGTGGATTTCAAAATCTATAGAAATCCAGCATGGGACCAAATGCAATTCCATGAGACTAAATGCAATTCCATCCCACCCAATCCCAACCTTTCCCATCCTCTCCAAATGTTAGATGGAATTGCACGGGACCAAATGCAATTCTATCTCACCTAATCCCATCTAATACCTTGTGCCAAACGCCTCCAAGTTGGTGGTGTAGTCCACTTGTGATTTGGATTTGCCTATTTTTTAGCTCATGGCCTAATACAAGAAACCAATCTATTTTCGTCTCTTGGTTGTCTGCTCAAAGAAGCTTTGGGTCAACATCAACCTTGGTATTGGGCCAAAATTACGTTGGTAAGTAATAATTATAATTTTTTACTTATGTTTAAATATAATTAAAAAAATCAAACAAGCCCATGAAGAAAATGGAAGGGAGTAGGGGTTAAGTGGGTGTTACCCTGACTATGTAGCATGTTATATATCCATATTGTCCATTCGTTTTTCCAGCTCATTTTAGTACTTGATCCCAAAACTTAAATAGATCCAAACCTCAGGTGGACCACACCATGGGAAACAGTGGTGATTGACCATTGAAAACTCTTTGTAGACCACAACATTTTGGATCAAGCTGACCCTTGTATTTTCCCTTCATCTGGGTCTGGTTTACCTTATCAACCGGTTGGATGGCAAGTAAACATTATGGTGGGCCCTAGCAATTTTTTAATGGTGAGCATTCTATCACCATTGTTTCCTCTGGCGTGGCCCACCTAAGATTTGGATCTAATTAATTTTTTTGAACCACGTCTTAAAATTAGCCGTAAAAACCAACGGATGGCATGGATATACAGCACATCATCAAGGTGGGACCCACGGTAAGGGTAAAACTCAGTAAGGTGTCACCCGGGTAACATGTAATCCGCTCCCTAAGAAAAAAAAGTTAAGGACGTCTCTTTTTTCTTTTTCTTTTTCGATCAACAACTTTCTCAAGTAATACAAACTCTGGTATCAGTGACCATCATTAATATACGGTTGAATTAAGACCATTTACAAAGGTTGGACTATTTATGATAGTAACGGGAACGCTGCCGGGTCAAACCATCAGACCATATCATTTCATATTGAAATTTTTTCTCCTTTTTTCTATTTTCTATATATGTTAGTATTATTATCTTATAAGTACTGCATAACCAAGTTGTGCTGAATATGACCTCAGTGGGTGATATCCTTGTCGTGTGGGGTTTGTGATGTTATTTCAAAGCTTAAGCAGATACAATCCTCCAGGGCACCACACAATTAGAAGAATTGGTGAGAAGATACAGCAAAACTTTATGTAGGCCACGAAAGTTTTGGATCAAAGTGATATTTGTATTTTTCCTTCATCTTGGTTTGGATGACCTTGTCAATAGGTTGGATGAAAAATAAAATTAAGTTTTGTTTTGCACCGTGAATTTGGAATACTTGAATTAAAAACACAGTAAATATGGAATACTCCCAGTTAAAAATCTCCTAGATTTGGAATCCATTGATTAACACCCTGAATTTAGAATCCCTTGTGATCTAAAAGTAGCTATTTACTTAAATTATGTAGAATATTTACATAAGATTGAATTTAATTACTACATCAACTTTAATATTTCTAATTAATATACTTGCGTAATATTTGATGGAATGATTCTAGTAAGCTTATTGAAGTATAATCTTTGGCTGAAATTTGATTAAATTTCAAGCCTTAGATAGGCCACAAGCATATGATCACAATCGAGGAACTAACTTGTTGATACTGAAATTTTGTCAATCCCGCCTCACTTCCTGTGAGCTGTTGAGTACCTGCAATTAATGAAGGGGTACCAGTTAAGGCCGGGTACCATTCGATGCCTAAGTTAGGTTTATGGACTTAGAGTATGCGTAGAAGAACTGGTATATTCGTGAATGTCTTGTTTCATGATGAGGGTCTGGATTTGTATTCCATTGACATCAATTACAAAGTAGATCAGTCTCTGGATATATCACGTCTTTCTCGACATAATTATCGGTAAAAAATCGGAAGGTAATCATATCTTTACATATTGTAAGGATGTTTCTATTCTGATGTGGTAATCCTATCTTTATATATTGTAAGGATATTTTTATTCTGATGCGGTGGTTGATATCCGAAGTCGAGATTGATACCTGAAACTTAGGTCGAGGTTGGTGTGAAACAACTCCAAGGATCTGCTTGCAGCGGGCCTTGAGACGTTTATAATGGTGGGTGGTAAATCACCACGGTTTCTGTGGAGTAGATCACCTGACATTTGGATCTGCTTAATTTTTTTGACCACGTCTTAAAATGGGCTGAAAAAAAGGACGGACGGCATGAATATACAACAAATCATCAAGGTGGGACCCACAGTAATGGTAACACCCAAACTGCTCCCTGCCTCACCGAGTTGTGCTGAATATTGATCGAGCTTTCGAGTCGACTCAGTATGTCAGATGAGTGGAGCTTGAGTTTTTGTAGTCTGCAGGACCACAGTTTGCTAGCGCTACCAACTTTTCCGTAGTGCAACTATGACGCGTTTGGCATGTGGTCCCCACCATTCACTTGGTATACCATGACATTTGTGTTTATCTTGTGTGGTCCACACTATTCACTTACCATACTTTTACTTTGATATGGACCGTCGATCTAGAGGTTCAACTTGGAGTGTGGCTGTCCATTTTTCAGGACAGCGATTTGGTGATTATGGTAGTCCAATCGTCTTTCCTTTTTGGCTGTGACCCACCATGCGATAGGTCAGTTCTAATGGATGGTCCATATTCAACATGTAGCCATGGCCCACCTGACCAGTGAACCAATCTAATATTTGCACCATTCGACTTAGTCGGTGGGGCCCACCTTGTGCGTTGCTTGGGGTTATCCCCAGAAGGTGACATGTCGACATGTGTGCAGCGTGTTTATTGCGTGTGGGGCTAGCAAACTTCTAGATTTTGTAAGGTGGGTCCCACTTGCGATCTGCCACTGAATGTGGCATCCTTAGGCTCTTATCGTACTGAGTAAACTCTGTTGGGCCCACCGTGAATGCACGTGGTTTATCCACGCCGTCCATTTGTTTTTTCATAACATTTTAGGGTTCAACTCAAAATTGATGGGTATACAAAGCTCAAGTGGACCATACCACGGGAAAAAGTGGAAATATTGATTTCCACTGTTGAAAACTTTCTAAGGCCCCAGTAATGTTTATTTGTCATCCATCTGTTCGTAAGATCAGACAGACACGGATGAAAGGAAAACACAAATATCAGCTTGATCTAAAACTTCGGTTGCCTCAGGAATTTTTCAACAGTAGATGTTCAATTCACACTGTTTCCAGTGGTGTGGTCCACTTGAGTTTTGGATATGCTCCATTTTTTGCATAAAGCTCTAAAATTATGTGGAAAAAGAGATGGACGGAGTGGATATAATGCATGAATGACAGTGAGGCCCACAGAGTTTACTCAGCATAAGCATCAAGTCAAATCTTTGGCCGCCTGTTTGGCTTGAAAGATAAAGAAAAAGGACAAAACACATAAACATCAGCATAAGATATTATGCCAGATTATGAGATTTGATTATCAAATTGCAGTCACAAGTATGAGCCTAATGTGGGCCACGTGCACAAATGTGGGTGGACCACACTGAGGATATGGTGGGCCCAAAATCTAGGCCAGTCCAATCTTGAGATGCGCTACAGCGTAGTGATTAAATGGATATCCATGACAATTAGTTACCATTTGCTGTCCATTTTATATATACATGGTGGCCTATTTGATGGGTGGCCTGGTTTTTAGGAGAGAGAACTTACATCGTGAAGCACATCTGATGGACGGTTTGATGGGTGATTCTGGCCGCTGTACAATATGGGGACTCAAATTCGGTAGGGCCGTCCATCTATTTTTTTCAGCTCATTCTGCGGTATGAATCCAAAAATGAGGCAGATTCAAATATTAGGTAGATCACACTACATGAAACAATAGTGATTGAACGGCCACCATTAAAAACTTCCTGATGCCCGCTGTAATGTTTATTTGCCATCCAAATTTCTGATTAAGTCATACAGAGCTGGATGAAGGGTAAATCAAAATTTTTGTGGCCCCCAAGAATTTTTAATGGTGAGCATTCAATCACCACTATTTCCTCTGGTGTGGTCCACCTGAGATTTCGATCTGCTTCAGATTTTGGCTAATGTCCTAAAATGATATGGAAAAACGGATGGATGGCATGGATAAAACACATGCATTATAGTGGGGTCATAGCACCGACCAGTACTGGGTCAGTACGGAACTGAGGCCACAACATAGGTGCAATATTGGCAGAACCCATGATAAGATACCGGGGAGGGGAACGGATTGGCTACTCCCCATGACACCAGCCAATGGCTGGTGGTCGGTGCTATGTGGGCCACACCATAATGTATGTGTTTCATCCATGCCATCCATCTGTTTTTACCGATTATTTTACAGTATGAGTCCAAAAATGAGGTATTTCCAAACCTGAAGTGGACCACATTACAGGAAACAGTGTTGAATGAGGGTCGACAATTAAAAACATTTTGGGGGCCATAAAAGTTGTGGATCAAGCTGATATTTGTTTTTTCTCTTCATCTGAGCTTGTATGACCTAATCAACAGATTGGATGTCAAATAAACAGTATATTTGGCCATAGGATGATTTTAATGGTGGATATCCAATCGCTGTTGTTTTCATGTGGCGTGGTCCACCTGAGATTTATATCCCTCTCATTTTTGGGTTAAATCAATAAAATGATCTTTAAAAATGGATGAACGGAATGGAGGAAACATATACATCATGGTGGGGCCCACAGAGCACCGAACACCAGCCACGGAGCTGGTGTCAGGGGAGTAGCCAATCCGTTAGCTACTTATTTTCGGAAGTGGACTGCGTCCAGCCCCCGCCTGGACAGAAATCGGTCGAAGCAAGGGATCTGTGGGACCCACTATGATGTTTGGATTTTATCTACACGGTTCATACATTATTTTAGATCATTTTAGGCTAGGATCCCAAAAATAAGACAGATTCAAGGCTCAAATGAACCACAACACAGGAAACAGCAGTGATAGTGACATGTACCGTTGAAACCTTACAGGGATCCACCGTGATGTTTATATGCCATCAGACCTGTTCATAAGGTCAAACAGGCATGGATGAACTGAAAATACAAATTTCAGCTTAATAAAAAATTTCTACATCCCCCAGAAGTTTTCAACGGTAAGTGTTCAGTCCCCACTGTGTGGTCCACTTGAGCCTTTGATCTGCCTAAATTTTGAATTCCAACCCTAAAGTGACCTGTAAAAATGGATGAACAGCGTGGATTAAACCCAAACACCACAGTGAGCTCCACAGATCCCCTGCATGTACCGATGCTGTCCGCTTCCGATATTTTACTGATGCTTGATACCCACAGGCACTTATAAATGATGAAGACGGCCAACGCCAGCTCAAATTAAACTGCCTAATCTGTGCAATCCACTATAATGCTTAAATTGTGCAACCCGTTGTAACTTGTGATGAACTTATGGTATCAAAATTAAATTGGTCCAACAATCCTAGCCTTTAATTCATAGACGCTTCTTGAATTAGTAATGTTGGATGTTTTTCATTTCAACTGCCCAGAAAATATCCACTGATCGAATAGTTAGGTAACCAAATAAGTAAAATTATAGTTTATGTGATACATCTAAGCTAAGACTAAATATTTGACAAGTTCAATTTGAATTACTTGTATACCAAGTATATGATTTTTAGGTGCAAGTAAATCATCCACCACTATTTGCTAGAGGATGGAAGTTTTAATATATATATATATAATATATATATATATATATATATTATATATATATATATATATATATATATATATATATATATATATGTGTGTGTGTGTGTGTGGTGTGTGTGTGTGTGGGGCATGAGCCCAAAAATGATGCATGTATATCCAATCCTCAAGTGAACAATACCCTAGGAAACAGTGGTGATTTACTGGCAATGAGCCACTAAATTTTTGAATCAAGATGATGTTTGTCTTTTTATTTTTTCCTTCACTAAGTTTATATGATCTTATCAACAATTTGAATGGCAAATAAACATTATAGAAACATTATGTTAAGCCTTAGAAAGTTTTTAATGATAGAGCATCCATCACCACCGTTTCCCATAGTATAGTCCACCTGAAATCTAGATTTTCTTCATTTTTAAGCTTGGTCCACAAAACAGGCTGGATAGCATGAAGATAAAGTAAATACATCGAGGTGGGCCCCACGGTAAGGGTAGGACATCCGGACACTGATTAGCTACTGACGGGTATGGCTGAAAGTCGGGCAGGTTGGGTCGGTTGGTGCTCAACCCTAGCCCAACTCTAGGTTCCTATACCTTAACCCTAACCCAATCCAACCCAACCTCAAGTTGGGAATTCTCAACCCAAGCCCAACCCAAGTGGGCTTGGTCGGGTTGTGCGGGTGGATATATGCTAATATTTTTGTTATTACATTATGCTATTATATTTTTAATACATGCCTCTTTTTTTTGTACCTATAGTTTTATTAATTATATACATAGTAATTTATCATAAAGAAGTTCATTTTCCTAAACAAACAAGCTAAAATATAGGACAATTACTCTAAAAGTTGTGTTGTATTGCACGTGATCTATTTGGGAGAGAAATATGATGTATCTTGTTAGCTTAATTCATTGGAAATGACGTGGGCCAATGAAACCTGACGGCATTAGAATTTCCTATGCCTTCAATAAAGATGATTCACACTCAATTATAATTTATAAGGAACTTATATATCGACCGGGCTTGGGTTGGGTTAGGTAACCTGAGACCTCAACTCAAGTCCGACCCAAGTTTGATCAGGTTGGTGTTTGTATAGCTCAAGCCCAATACTGAACCCAATACATTCTGCCCAAGCCCAACCCAATGTCGGGTTGGTCACGGGTTGGTCGGTTTGAACCCATTCGACTTTCAGCTCTACTAACAGGTTGAGTAGCGAGACTCACTTATGAAGTGATGTCATCCATTTAGAGAGATCATTTTAGTCCATGATCAAAAGAATGAATCAGATCTGGAGTGGACCCCACCATAGAAAACAGTGGGAAGAGTGAAGTCCACCGTTGAAACCTTCCTAAAGTCCACCATGAATCCATGATGTTTATTTGAGATCCAACCTGTTCATGTGTTAAAGCAGACATGAAAGAATGGAAAGCACAAATATCAACTTGATCAAAAACTTTTGTGGCCCTTAGAATTTTTTAATGGTGGGCACCACTCTCCCCATTGTTTTCTGTGGTGGGGTCAACTAGAGCTTTGGATCTGACTGATTCTTTGGATCGTGCCCTAATAAGATATCTCCAGATGGATGGACGGTGTGGATACAAAACATACATAATGGTGGGGCCCACAAAACTTGGTGACATCACTTCAATAGCGAGACGCCCCACTATGATGTATGTATTGTATCCTCACCGTCCATCCATTTCAAGATATCGTTTTAGGGCATGAGCCAAAGAATGAGGCAGATTAAAAGTTGTACTGGACCCCACCACAGAAAACAGTGGGGAGAGTGATTCACACCGTTGAAACTATCTTAAGGCCCTCATGATGTTTATTTGAAATCCAACCTATTCAAAAGTTAGAAAACACAAATATCAGATTGATCTGAAACTTTTGTGGCCTTTAAAAGTTTTTAATGGTGGGAGACACTCTCCCCGCTGTTTTCTGCACTAGGTCTACTGGAGCTTTGGATTTCACTCATTCTTTGGATCTTGCCATAAAATGATCTCTTCAAATAAATAGACGACATGGATACAAAACATACATCATGGTGGGGCCCACGGAACTTGGTGACCTCACTTGAGTAGCGAGTCTCGCTACTCAACGTATCAGATCTAATCTGCGCCTGCTTCCCCCTTTCTTACTTTCCTGGATGTGGATTAGCTACTGAAATCGACAGTATCTGATCTTCCTACTGCGTTCTATTAAACCTTCATGATGTCTGTGTTGTATCACATACCTCATTCATCTGAAGAGATTATTTTAGCGCATGAGCCAAAGAATAAGGTAAATATAAAGCTTAAGTAGACTCCACCGTATAAACTAACAGGGACCACCAATGTTAATTTGAGATCCAACCTATTTATTAGTCGATACATACATGAAATAAGGGAAAGCAAAAATATCAGCTTGAAATAAAACTTTTTAGCTCCGAAAAGCTTTTAATGGTAGGTGTTCAATTCCTAATATTTTCTGTGTTGGGTCCACTTGAGCTATGGATCTGTTATCCTAAAATGATCACTTTAAATGGATGGACAATATATATACAACAATGCATAGGGCGGACAGTCGGGCGAGTTGGGTTGGGTTGGTGCTCAACCCTAGGCCAACCCAAGGTTCCTATACCTCAGACCTTAGCCCAGCCCAACCCAACCCAACCCAACCCAACCCAGGGTTGGGAATTCTCAACCCAAGCCTAACTCAAGTAGGTTCAATCGGTAGATATATGCAAATATTTTCATTATTACGTTAGTCTATTATATTTTCAATATATGTCTTATTTTTTATACCTATAATTTTATAAATTATATATGTAGTTATTTATTGTAAATAACATTTTTTTTTAAAAACAAACAAGCTAAAATATATGACAACTACTCCTTTAAAAGTCATATTGTGTATCAAGCAATCTATTCGGAAGAGAGAAATATCAGAAATGGCGTAGACCAATGAAACCCGATGGCATTGGAATTTCCTGAGCCTTCAACACAGACAATCCACACTCGATTATAATTAATTTATAAGGAACTTAAATATTGATCGGGTTCGGGTTGGGATGGGCAACTCGAGACTTCAATTCGAGCTCAACCCAAGTTTTATCGAGTTGGCGTTTGTATTGCCCAAGGCCAAGACCAAACCTGATACATCTTACCCAAGCCCAACCCAATGTCAGGTCAGTTCGGTTGAACATAGAACATGGTGATCAAGAGGAGAATAGTGTGTAAGCCATAGCTGACAATAGGAAAACCAGATCTTCCTCTCCAGATCTTTCGCTTTTCTAACTTGTGTGTAGGATCGGAGACCTAACCATATTATATAGTTGTTGGAAAACGAGAGTTTGAAACCCATTACAACTCTCTCCCCACGGCTCCACACTTTTTCAATTTATACAAATAACTCTAATTATCACATCCATAGCATTCCAGCCCTATATCACACTTACACCGTGCGGATCACACTGAAGTGGGACCTACTGATCTACCCATTCACACGGTCCACCCTACAGGATAATCCAAACAATTGATCAATTACACCCACCTTATATTGCATACATTATAATCGAGCCCACATACCAAGGTTACGTCACTTCAGTAGTCGTACTCGCTACTGTCGGGTTCAGTACTAATCCGCGTCCCACTTTCCTCATACACGTGTCACGCACCTGTTTGCCCTGCTTGAGGCCTCTTCCACTACGCTGCTTACGGAGGTCGTGGATCCCTGCCTATGGGCCCACCGTGATGTATTTTCCGTGCATCCACACGATCCATATATACGTTTCATCATATCATTTTGTTTTAGAATTTGAAAATTAAAACAGATTCAAATCTCAACTGGACGACACCACATAAAACAGTGATTATTAAACATAAACACGGACTATTAAAAACTTCTTGGGGCCACCGGAGTATATATGTTCCATCCAACCGGTTGAGAAGGTCACAAAAATCTGGATGAAAGGATCACACAAATATCAGCTTGATTCAAAACTTTTGTAGCCTCCAGAAGTTTTTAATGGTCACTCATCACTGTCTCCTATGGTATGGTCCACCTGAGATTTAGATCTGCTTAATTTTTGGGCTGGTATTCTAAAGTGATACGAAGAAATAGATGGACGGTGTAGATTTAAGATACATACATCACGATCAGCCCCACAGTCGTATTACCTCAGGTCTTTGTAAATCTAAACCATACGGTCTTAGTAATGGTATTTCAGTCAATTCCAATGACTCGTGGCTAACTCATAGCCACATGCTCTTATATCAATGGGAGGGGACACAACCATCTCAGCAGTGGACACGTAGCCTAGTGACGCTTAGATCAGAACCGTCCTTACACCAATAATATCATGGAATATCCAGTTCTGCTAATATTGCACTTGTTGAAACGATGTGCATTATTTTTCTTCGCTTTATTAAATTCGACCGTTAATAATTTTTATTTTTCCACCGTCGCTTTGAAGAGATACTGATCAGAAGGATAGGATCATACCATCTTTATGTACGGGTCCTTACTCTTACCCCGGTGGTAGACTATTAGGTGTTTCAACACTTGTTGAGGGTTCGAATTAGGGCGTAAAGTTGGGCGGGTTCAACCCGGCCGACCCGTGACCGACCCGACATAGGGTTGGGCTCGGGCAGGATATATCGGGTCCGATCTCAAGCTTGAGCTATACAAACACCAACCCGATAAAACTTGGGTTGGGATCGGGTTGAGGTCTCCGGTTACCCGACCTGACCCGAACCTGATCAATATATGAGCTACTTAAAAATTATAATTGAGTGTGGATCCTTTGTGTCCAAGGCACACTAGTGATGTCAGGTATCATTTGTCCACGTCATTTTCAAGGACTCAAGTTAACAAGATATGCCGGATTTCTCTCTCCTAAATAGATTGTGTGTTATACTACATGACTTTTAAATGAGTAGTTGTCATATATTTTATCTTGTTTTTTTTTAGAAAAAAAAACGAAATTTTTTATGATGAATAATCACATATATAATTAATAAAATCATAAATATAAAAAATAAATCCTATATTAAAATATAATAAACTAATGTAATAACGAAAATATTAGCACATATACACTCAATCAACCTGACCGAGCCCACTTGGGTTGGGCTTGGGTCTCAACCTGAGATTGGGTTAGGTTGTGCTAGGACTGAGGTATAGGAACCGTTGGTTAGGTTAGGGTTGAGCGCCAACCCACCCGACCTTCAGCCCTAGTTCGAGTACTCATAGGTGGCGAAATTCCACTACAGCGTGAGTGTGTGGTGGTGTCTGTGCACGTAAAAAAAAAAATAATACCGTCTTTGTGTATTTTGAAGCATTTTTCATTCACATCATGAGAAAATAAATGGACGGTCATGGATGATAATTGGCCCTGCCACGTGTATGGTTAAAGATAACCCCAGGAGCACCACCGTATCGGCCTATCTTCTTTTGGTAACACAAGTCTATCCGACGGGTCAACCGGACGCTTGACTCGCGGGCCCGGATTCCACGTAGGTGCTGTGATATATTTGACTACATCAAAGCCGTCCATCTGTATTCATTTCATGGCATGATCCAAAAAATTGGAACAGATACAAATTTCAGATGCACTATAGCACAGGAAGCTATGGTGATTGACCATTAAAAGCTTTTTGTGGGCCACAAAATCTTTGGATAAAGATGATATTTGTATGATCTCTTCATCTAGGTGTTTGTGACCTTATCAACCGGTTGGATGCAAAATAAACATTCCGGTGGAATCTATAAAGTTTTTAATGATGGGAATTCATTCACGATGTATTTCCTATTGTGTGGTCCACTTAAGATTTGAATTAGCTTCATTTTTTGGGATTATGACTGAAAATGAGCTGTTAAAATGATTAGCCGGTGTTGATTTAAGGAAAATACATCTATGTGAGCCCCACAATCAAGGGTCCCACCCACACCTCTGTGGATCCAGGGTCTCACATAATCTAGGGTCTCACTCTCACATAAACCGCCTGAGGGAAACGGATTATCTGACGAGAGCGGATTAGGTGAGACCTCGGCCTCACCCTTACCGTAGGTTAACCGTTGGGCCTATCTTAATATGTTTATTATGTATCCACGCCGTCCATCCTATTTTTCAGATCAATTTAGGATATGATCCCAAAAATTAAGCAGATTCAATTATTAGGTGGACCATATCATAAGAAACAGTGGTGATTAACCTTCCTACCATTAAAAACTTCTTATCACGCAGATCAATCTTTCCAAAGTCTTTATTTTCCATCCAATCTATTGATAATGTCACATAAGTCTGGATGAATGGAAAAAAAAAAAAAAAAAAAAACATTTCAGATTGATCCAAAAAAAATGGCCTATTAATAATCAATCACTACTGTTTCTTATGGTATGGTCCACCTAATTATTGGATCTGCTTAAAATTTTTTAAATATACTAAAAATGATCTTTAAAAACGGATGGACGGAGTGGATACATAATACATAAATCATGGTGGGCCTCATGGTAAGGGCCGCACCGTCTCGGGTGAGGCCGGGGTCTCACCTATCCGCTCTCATCATGTCACAGAGTGCAATTTTCCGTAAGCCTGCATACAAAGGTTGTTAATTTGGAAAAGAGGTATCTCAATCCGAACCGTTAAAATGTTTGGACGTGATTTATCTGGAGCAAAAGTTTGAATTTAGATTGATTATGCTATTATAATCTCATCATGTGGACATCTTTTGTTAAATCTTCACCGTCTATTTCATGGCAACAAATTCGGTAGTTATTATCTTCTTTTTAATAAAATTTATATATTTTGTCTAACGGACAATGATCCTACGATCGTAACCGTCTAAATTGATTTCGATGCATGCCACGTGTACATAAGCTATGTCGATGGCTATTGTCCTTTGTACTCTGCCAGGGCAAGGAATAAGTCAAGAAACAGGGAAGAACAGTGACAATTCGGAACATTCATACGCGGTCACTGTACATGTGACACGTATGCATCCTTTCCAAAATCCAAACCGTTAAAATAGTTGAACCCACTGTAGATGGGCCACAACCTAAATATCACACAGATCAGACTATCAAAAATCTAGAACTCTTTATGTGGACAGTGAATCAGTTGAATGACATATAGTCAACGGCCATCATTCATCTATCTTGTTTCCGCATCCATCTAAAATAGCGGTAAGGAATTTGACGGTTTGGATAGCGACACATGCATGCCACGCGTACAGGGGCGGTCAGCCTCCTTCTCGATCGCGACAGCCAGCGTATCGAAGACGTCTTTAAATAGGGGAATTATTTAAGTGGCTGGTTCCCCTGCAACGTCTGTAGAATAAACCAGTTCTACAATGATACGTGTGGGGCCCACTTCGATGTATTGATCAAATCGAATCCGTCCATATGGTGGGCCACTTCAACCTGACAGTGTATGATGAAAATCAGGTCAATCCAAAATAAAGATGGTAATAACACAGGAAAGGTTTGGTTGGGGATGCCTTTCATTGAAACCTTTTAGATATGGTTCAGCAACCAGCTATGTTTTGGTATGCCATCCAATCCATTCAGGAGATATGGCCCACCAGGCTGTGTGTATAAGATATAAATCAGGCAAATTCCAATTCTTACTTTGACCACACTAGGTGATTTTGAGAAGTTTCTAGGCATGGTTTTAGGGACGCGGCTCGGCTGGTGACCGAAGACCAGCTTGCTAGCTGAGCTGATATCATAGCTACGGGGGCCCCCAAAATGATGTGGTTGTTCTATCCACACTGTCCATCCTTTTTTTCGAATCATTTGCGGACATGACCCAGAAACAATAAAGTACATCCGAAGCTCAAGTAGACCACACCATGGAAAATAATGGGTACAGACATCTACCTTTTTAGGGGGCACGAATGCACGATGATGTTTATTTGTCATCCGATAACTCTTAATGCCACATAGGCCTGGGTGAAGAGAAAAAGACAGATATTAGTTAAGAGTGGGACTCAGGGTGTTGGTGCTCAACCTTAGCCCAATTTAAGGTTCCTATACGTAGAGCTGGGCAAAATTCGAACCGATCCGACGAATCCAACCTGATCCAATTCGAACTGAAGGTCAGGATCGGGTTGGATCGAATTAGCCCAGTCAGATCTGACCATATATTAGATCGAGTTTGAAACAATGGTCAATTCGGACCGATCTAATCTGGAATCCGATCCAATTAGATCCGATCCGAACCGATCCCATCGGATATATATATATATATATATATATATTATATATATATATATATATATATATATATATATATATATATATATATATATATACTTTTTACCTACCCAGCAGCAACTATCCTCATCCGAACCCTATTTTTTTTCTTTCTTTCTCTATTCGAATGAGCGTCGCATGGCCTACACCTACCCATCTCGACCTATCAACTTAGCAGCTTATGACTCATCATTACCGTTCATCTTCTCCATTGATCAGGTACGTATCGTAGGTTTCATTTAAAATTATTTTTTTTTATCCTGTATTTTGGAGCAGTAGCTCACCCTAGCTCGCTGGTGGACCACATATCCTTCTTTGCTGCCTTTGACGGAATCGTTCTCGAAAACCTCGCCGGCCACTTCATGAACGAGGTCCAGGTCGCAGAGGCCCACGCTTTCTACAGCTTCCAGATCACCATTGAAGACATCCACTCCGAGATGTACAGCCTCCTTCTGGAGTCCTACATTAAGGACTCCATCGAAAAGGCTCGCCTCTTTCGTGTAATCGAGACCATCTCCTGCATTGCGAAGAAGGCTAATTGGGCGTTGAGGTGGACCGACGGTTCAGAATCTTTTGCTGAGTAGCTGATAGCCTTCGCCTATGTGGAGGGGATCTTCTTCTCGGGGAGCTTCTGCGCGATCTTCTAGTTAAAGAAACGCGGTCTGATGCCAAGCCTCACATTCTCCGCCCTGGTGGTTCGCTCGCCCTGGAATTTTTTTATTTTAAAAAAAAATTTAAAAATAAAAAATAAAAATCAGGTCCAATCTAAACCGTACCCAATCCAATTCGACTCAGTTTCCCTGACTAAGTCGGACTCGGATTGGATTAGGCTGGTAGCGCACTGGATCAGATCGAGTCCGATGATTTGTACTCGGTTCAGGATCGGATCGAGTTCGGGTCAGGCCATGGAAATTTCGGATTGAGTCGAGTTGGACCCAATTCGATCTGACTCGACTCGATGCGCAGCTCTACTTATACCTCAACCCAACCCGACCTCGAGTTGGGAATTTTCAACCCAAGCCCAACCCAACCTTGGGTTGGGAATTCTCAACCCAAGCTTAACCCAAGCGGGCTCGGTCGGGTTAGTTAGGTGAATATATACTAATATTTTCGTTATTACATTAATTTACTATATTTGAATACATGTCTTATTTTTTGTACCTATGAGTTTATTAATTATATATGTAGTTATTTATCTTAAAAAATTTTCAATTTTGCAAACAAACGAGCTAAAATATATGACAACTACTCCTTTCAAAGTCATGGTGGGAGAGAGAAATCCGGCATATCTTAGTAAGCTTGAGTCATCGCAAATGGCGTGGACCAACGAGACTTGATGGCACTAGAAATTCTTGTGCCTTCAACACAAACGATCCACACTCAATTGTAATTTATAAGTAACTTAAATATATTGGTCAAGTTGAATCAGGTAACCCAAGACCTCAACCCGAGCCCAACCCAAGTTCTAGTGGGTTGGTGTTTATATAGCTCAAGCTCGAGACCAAGCTTGATACATCCCGTGTCAGCCCATCCCAATGTCGGATCGGTCGGATTGAAGCCTTTCAACTTTCAGCCCTAGTTAAGAAGGTTTCAACTGTGAGAGTTCAATTCGGATCTTTTCCCATGGTGTGGTACACTTGATCTTTGAATCTACCTCTTTTTAAGTAGATACTCTAAAATTATATAACGAAATGGATGAAAGGCACTAATAAAGCACATACATCCTAATATGGCCATAGAGCTTTGACACAAGCTACTGGCTGGTGTTGGGATCAACCAGCCCAACCGCATCCTGAATTTACATGGTGTGGCCCACCTGAATTTTGGATCGGCCTGATTTTTTTTTGATCCAATCAGAAAATAAAGTGCCCACAAGATGGACGCATTGAAGGTCATGCATATATCATCACACACTACCATTGTGGAAAAAGCTGATGCGGCTCACTCTACAAAAGTTAGGGAGGGACCAACCTCATAATACAATACTCCTTTAGGGCCGACCGTTCGTACGCATGCACTTAGCAAACGTCACATTTACTTAAATAAATTTCAACCGTCCATTTTGTAAGAACTAGCGCCAGCCAAAATAAAAAAAATCCGATCAGTTGAGCAGTTGCTACCACTGATTAATCGACAATTGATTCAACAATTCAGACCGTTGAATGTTTTTCATCATAATCGTCGATCACTTAAAAACATCAATTCAGTCTAACCGTTGATTTATGACCATATTCAATGGGTCCCACGGATTGGACGGTTCAATTGACTTATGCCACGTTGCAAAATCCCAGCTTTTAACCGTGTAACGGTCATCCAGCCGTTGATTTTAACCGTTACTTTAGTTTTATCCCTTATATCACAGATACTCATACGTGTTCCATATTGACACGAGTATGTAGAATTCCAGCACTTCCATGCGCGCGTGGATTTTAACAAACTTCCATATAAAGATGTGATAAAAATTGTCGCATTAGCAGACTGGGATGGCACTAAGAAATAATATACATGGAAGACAATAACTCAAATCTAACCAGTAAACGTTTGGGCCCCACTTTGGATGGATTATAAACGAAATTCGCACTTACATTATAAACAAAACTAGCCGTTTCCTGGACATTCATTGGACGGTTGAAATGAGAAATAGACAAGAATTGGAGTTGGGATTGTTCAACCGATCTGATTTTCGGAACACGATTTATCTGCATTGGATCACAGAATTTGGACGCTTTTAATTTGAGTTAATATATGAGAGATGTACAAGTTCCGAGTGACGGCGTATCAAGTATCAGAGTTTATCAGAGTATAAATATGAGCCACTTGAATTTATATTCCGTTCACGTAACAGTCTGCGTGAGAGGAGACGAAGATTCTTTGTTTTGGGTTTCTGCCCGTTTCTAGAGGACCACTCTCGTCAATCTATCTCACTCGCACAAGAAAGAAAAACTCCCGAAAAAAAAAAAATTTAAAGAATGAAAATCCACCAACTCCAAAACCACTCCTCTCCATTATTCTAATTGCCATCTCTTCCCACATCTTTCCTCCCCATATCTTTCTATATTCTCTCTCTCTCTCTCTCTCTCTCTCTTGTGATGGTTGAACTGTCATTTGGACTTCCAAGAATGGCTAACTCCTTCTAGGAAAGAATCCATTGTCGTTGATTTTTTCTTTGAAATTGTTGTTGTTGGAGAAGGTGAGTCTCTCTCTTTTTGGGTCGTCTCTGTTTTTTTTTTTTTTGTACGGAATTGGAAGTGGAAATGGTTTTTTGAGATCTTTAAGAGTCGTATGGAAAATGGGTCTATGCTAAAATGAGCAGGTGGGTGATGTAGAGTGCTGGTTTCCTGATTGGCTGCATCTGGGTCGTCGCTGTTTTCTTCTGCAAAGATAGCTGGAGGAATGGGTTTTCTGAAATTTTGAGGCGTTTGGAGATGGATCTTGAAGGTCCTGTTTATCGGAATCCTGTGAAGGTAAGATGGGTCTTTGCTAAAATGCGCCAGTAGGGTACTGTAGAGTGTAGAGCACGCCACTAGCCCTCCCTGTCTCATTCCTGAATCGCCTTTTTGCTGTTCCAGAACTTGCAGCTGGAATGGTTCTGTTGAGATTGTGGAGTTGTCGTCTGGGCATGGACTGGTTGGTGCTAGGATGCGCCGGTTGGTGTTGCATGATGTATGATACAACGGTCTATGGTTTCCTGATTCCGAATTTTTTGTTCCCTCTCTCTGTTTTTATTTATTTTTATTTCCTCATCGTAATTTCACCTGAAATGGTTTCTTTAGAAGCTGGAATTTATGGAAATCCTGTTGAGGTAGATGGGTCCTTGCTAAAATGCGCCAGTAGGGTGCTGTAGAGTGTAGAGGCCGCCCCTCTGTCTGGTTTCCTAATTCTGTGTTGCTGTTGTTTCTATCGTAAGATGGGCCTTCTGCAGCTCTGCTAACATGCGCCAGTAGGGTGGGTAGAGTGCAGAACCGACCCTTCCCTGTCCGGTTGTCTCATTCTCTGTTGCTGTTTGTTAGTATAAGATGGGTCTCTGCAAAAATGCGCCAGGTGGATGCTGTATACACAAAATACACACTACCTATCTGGTTCTTGATTCTGGTCTGCTTCTGTTTTTATTATGAGATGGGCCTCTGCTACAATCGGTCCGTGGGTGTTCTGGACTGGAGACTTCATTCCTGATTGGTTTTCCTGTTCTGGGCTTTGCTGCTGTTTTTATTGTGAGATGGCCTTATGCTATTTTGCGCCAGTGGGTGCTCTTGGTACATTGAATAGCACCTCATCCTCTGTCCAGTTTCCTATTGGAAGATGGGTCTTTGCTAACATGTGTTCATGGCTGCTGGCTATTGTTGATTTGTCGTTTGTAAGATGGTTTGTGCTAAGATGCGCCAGGTGGTGTCTTGTTCCTAATTTGAAATTGCTTTTCCTGTTACTGCAGAAAGAGTCTTGGAAGACGGTTTTGACATTGGCATACCAGAGCCTGGGCGTCGTCTATGGGGATTTGAGTACTTCCCCTCTTTATGTTTACAAGAGCACCTTCGCCGAAGATATTCAGCACTCGGAGACAAATGAAGAGATCTACGGCGTTCTATCGTTCGTGTTCTGGACGCTGACGCTGGTCCCGCTGCTTAAATATGTGTTCATTGTGCTCAGGGCAGACGATAATGGTGAGGGCGGGACGTTTGCACTGTATTCGTTGCTGTGCCGGCATGCGCGGGTGAGCTTCTTGCCGAACTGCCAGGTGGCAGATGAGGAGCTGTCAGCTTACAAGAAGGATGGTGGGAGCAATCTGAGGCCTGATAAGGGAGTCGGGGCGCGGATGAAAACGTTGTTGGAGAAGCATCGGGTGTTGCAGAGGGTGTTACTGGTTCTTGCATTGATTGGGGCTTGTATGGTTATCGGTGATGGTGTACTCACACCGGCGATTTCTGGTAAAATAGCTGTTAATTTGTAAGTTTTGAATTTGAATTTGGACTTGGGTTTGTGATAATTATCTGATTTCTGCTCGCTGGAACTTCTGGTTGTGGTGATTTGTGCAGTGTTCTCTGCGGTCTCGGGCCTTGAGCTTTCAATGTCGAAGGAGCATCACAAATGTAAGATCCTTACCTTGGTAACCTTTTGTATTGCAGTGTGAATCTGTTAACGGGCTTTTGAGACAGTGGTTGCTCTTTTTTTATCTAATAATGGATGAATTACTAGTTTTAAGATAGAGTAATTTTGTATTTGCTAACAATTTGCATGTCCAAGATTTAGCTCTTTTGGGAGAATTGATCTGTAGGAAATAGAGGTTTTTATGCTGCTTTTTGGATCCCAGAGATCTTTCTGATGGTTTTTGGAATAGGAATAGTGGTGTGTTCCAGTCATCAAGATGAAGTAAAACCCTATTTTGTTTTGGCCACAGTTTGTCTATTTCATTCTGTCATGCTCCATTTCTGTCTGCTTCACTCATATCTTTTTGGCGGTTTTTCTTTTTCGTTCTAATTTTCAATTTCAGGGATTCTTGTGTGTTTCAGCCTTCGAACACATGCTTAAAAAAAATAAATAAATAATCTCCAGTCAATGGGAGGGTTAAGAGTTTGTGATAATCCTGGGAAAGAGCTTCTCATCATCATCATTGTCATCATCCGAGCCTTATCCCAGCTAATCGGGTCAGATACACAAATCCTGATATGTCATTCTGTCAGGATTCATTATAAAAATGGTGGTAGAAGTTTCATGTCAGTTGCCAACCTGATGCAACTCTCGTTTGGGACTGCAATGAGGGCACAAAACTCCCATGGGTGCTATGTAATAGTCAATTACATAGGTTGATTAAAATCAGCGAGTTTCAGAAAGTGCTCTACTTCTATATAATAATAATAAAAAATTGTCTTTTGCTAGATGGAACCCTGAATGGCCTGAAGTTCTGAAATGTTTCGTTTTAGTAGTAAACAAAATGTCCACCTCTCTTTCTTTCTTGACGCAGTTGGAAATGACTGTGGAATCCCATATTTATAGGGAATGGAATCAAGACTGCATATGGATTCTCAAGCTCACGCATGTTAACTAGATCAAAGTTTGGGAGTGGTTCGTTGACCACAGCAAATAGCTGCATCTTATTTTGATCATTTAATCGATTGCTGACCACAGCAAAGAGTATTCACATGCTCCATGTGAATAGACAGTGCACTCTCCAAGTCAGTATTGTATGCTTGTCTAAGTCCTTCTGTAGAACACATAACACATCATCTTAGGTCCTTGTACAGGAAAGGAAGCTCAATTTCAGCAACAAGAACGATGCCCAAATTGAATTTACTTGGTGTAGAGGCCCCTCCCCATCTTTTGCCTTGATATCAGACTCTGTAATCTCTTTTGCTAATTACTCCTTTATAGCAAGCATCATACCTGTTGTCAATTGCTTGCTGGATAACTTGTTTTCTTGCATAGTATGAGATCAATTGACAGAAATAGAAGATGACCTCCGATCTATGGTGATGGCCTAGGGGAAAAGTAAATCAGTTGGTGTCCCAAAGGTTATTTCAATCACAACTATTTGAAATAAAGATTTCCGATGGAGACGTATGTACTGTTTTTGGGGTGGAGAAGGCTCTTGAGGATATCTGAAAAATTCTAAGGAGTTTGATGATTGGTGGGTGAAGGTGAAATTCCATATGCTTTATGAATGGCTATGGAGGACAATGTTATATGCCACAAATTAGGAACATTGAGGTTCATAAGAAAATCCATACAAGTTGGAGACTTTATCCATCTGAATAATGTAGTTGTTGTATCTGAAGGAGAGCGTTGCCTCATTGAGAGCAATATCACCATTTCACAAGAACATGACAATTTTAACGGACTGTCTCAGCTTGATTCTAAACTTGAGTAGATGATCAACAATTGAAGTGACAAGCATTCTATGGCTGAACAAGGAGTTCCAGACCATCAAATTTGCCATATGAGGTTGGGAAACTGTTTTTTTGTTATTGGAGCTTGAAGCGAACCTAGTAATGGGAGAAGCATTGAGGTGTCAACTTAAGGACCTTTCAATGATGGAAATCATGAAGGGACACTATTCTGGTAAAAATGGAAAGACAAAAAGGTTGATTGTGACCAGGAAAAGGAATCATGGTGACTCTTAACAGTGGGGAGGTGATCGCTACCAAATTGGTCACATATGCAGGCCATTCATTCATGCACCTTGCATGTGTGTGCATGGTTTATCTGTACTATAGTTGAACAAAGCCTGAAGAGCAGCAGCAGCAGATTTGATTGTGAGAGCTGGGAATTATCTGTTAAGAGAGGCTTGCTAATTCTACACAAACCATGCAGTGAAAACATGCTAATCTGCTTGAGCGACACAGAATGTAAGTCAAGAGTTAAAAGTCAGGCAAGGTATTTGAAATTAATTAGTCTCTGATTTGTCAGCCTGCGCAAAGAGATAAACAAGGGAGTGGGGAACATGTGTTAATATCTATGTGTTTGAGATTCGTATCGCCCACCTGATGATTGTTTTTTGTCCAACCCATCCATTAGATGATCCACCAAATTGTTGGCATCGATCCCAAAATCTAGCTTGATTTATAACTCAGATAGACCACAACAAAGGGAACAATGGGAACACCGGGGAGAGAAATACCCACCATAGAAAATTCCTGGTGGATTGTGCAGTCCAATGTATCATGTATGCTTTATCCAACCCATCAATCATGTGAGACCCATCAACATGAAGAGACGCAAAGAAACTCAAGCCATTTCAAATTTGGGTGAGCCAAAACACCTAAATATAGGTTTAAAGAGTGATTCATTCTTTGTCTGTGCAATGGGATTGTTTGTTAGAGATGGGGCTGGAATCCTCTACATCAGGTGTTATAGGGCATGCATGCAACATTGACTATGTGGCGCCAATCCCGATGTATGTTTCCAATCCATTTTCCACAATATTTTCATCGTAAATTAAAAGTCATTGAGATCTCAAAACACCTGGGTTTTTTATTAGGCTTTTTTCCTTTTTCTTTTTTCTTTTTAATATGTAGTTCTATTCATCCTAGTGGGTCGCCTGATTAACAGATTGGATGGGTATAAAATACACGGTGAGCCTGGGAAGGTTTCTATGGTGGGAGTGTTGGTAGAAGGCCAGTGGGGTCCACTCGTGAGCAATCACTAGTGGGTGGGTCCCATTTGGTTTGACTCTTTCCGCTGCGTTCTTTGATTTCATTTGAAATTTGAAATTCATATTTGAATTTGATTTTGGGTAGGAGGTTGGGAAAAGACCGGATAATCTGGTCTCATCCCATCTCCTTACTTTCCTATAAAAAGGAATACGCCCTCTCTCATAAAAAAGATAAGAAACATAGAGGGTATACAATCAGAGATAGTGCGCAGTATAGTCTGTCCATGTTAAGCTTGTCCTTGAGACGATCTGATCCATAGATCGCTATCCGGGACCACTATATACCATAGGATCAGAGGTGTGAACAGTTCAATCTGCTCTAGTAGTAGATAGACGGGCCATTGGAGCATCAGTTTTCAGCTTTGTGAGGGTCCCAATTATCGTGTAGACCGTCAGATCTTGAGGGCTCACATTCTGCATTTTCTAACAGTGGTATCAGAGATATTATACGGCGGATCTCCGATTTATAATTTTCATCTAAAAGGTAAGTGGCCCCCCGTTTTTTTTTTTAAAATTAATTGAAATCATGCTCTCGGCTTTTGAATGATATCATATCAGTGTACATAGATGTGTGCACATGTGACTCTGTACATAGATGTATGATAGTGTGACCTATTTTCATGTATGACCGTGTGGAATAACACATGTGAAATAAGCATAACTTGCTGCGGATTAACTGATGTGCATCATTCCAGCCGTATAGTAGTTGTATTGAACTTCTCCACTTTAATAAAGGCAAGCTCACCTACGCACCTGAATACATGTACATCTGAACACACATGTCATGGATATCGAATCCAAACGATCCATAAGATCCGGAATCCCATGAAACCTCAAAAGGTTAATTTTCACCCTGAACTAAGATTATAGTGGGCCATAATAAAAAGAAATTCAAATCAAGGGAAGAAACTGATTGAATTTTTTGGCCCACCATAGTTTTGGTACGAAGTAAAAAAATTGGTACCAAGGGGATTTCATGAGATTCTGCTTCATGTGGACCGTTCAGATTTTTTAAGACTCTTTAGAAGTGATGAGTTCTGAACACATGTACATTGCCTACAAGCAACACAGTGGCTGCTACACGTTATATACAAAATCTGTACAAAATCTGCTACACGTTATATACAAAATCTGCTCACTTGTGTATGAATCTGCACACTTGATGATGGATCCTTGTGTGCACACGTTATATACAAAATCTGCACACTTGATGATGGATCCTTGTGTGCACACGTTATATACAAAATTGTGCACACGTTATATACAAAAATTTGCACACGTGTACATATGTATATTTGCAACTGTACATGTGTCCAAAATCTGCACACTTCTCCTGTTAGAAGACACGTTAATGTGTACAAAAATCCTTTTTAACGTGTACATGTGTCCAAAATCTGTGCAAGATAGCACACGTGTACATGTGTATATTTGCAACTGAGTATATTTGTACAATAAAATGTGTATATTTGCAACTGTGTATATTTGCAACTGAGTATATGTGTACATGTGTAAATGCAAGATATTCAAGATGCTTCCTATTAACAATATGTCATGGTATATTTGCAACGTGTACAATATGTCATGGTATATTTGCAATTGTACACGGATATGTACACCATCATGTATATGTCCAAAATATACGTGTATGCAAGATAAAAATCTGTTGTACATGTATGCTGCACATGATCTCATGTACACGTTGCTGTGATCGTCACATGGTGGTGATCTCATGTGTTCACATGGTGGTGATCTCATGTACACGTTGCTGTACACATTGCTGCACATGTTGCTATAAATGATTCTGTTTCATAGTTGTACACATTGCTTTTTCATACCATTGATGTACAATAACATCTATGATATCCATGTGATATACTGTAATTCACAAGTACATGTACAACAAATTATATCTAAGAAATGTTTTAATACTTCTTACATGTATGCCAATATGAAACGTGTACAACTATGCCAATATGTGTTCACGTGATGGATTAGATTTAACTACTATGTTTTAGTTTTACTATTTCCACATGAGTAGATGTGTTGAAAGATAAATGCAAATATTTGTTGAATTCATGTTTCCTTTATTATAACTTCTTCACTGTTGATTTAAAACTCATTAGTGATTGAAACGATCATCCACCATGATGATCAATGTTGATGAAAGGATCCATCATCAACAATGATCATTAACGGTGATGATCGAATCTATCTCTAATGGTCATGATCACAAGTGAAGATTATCCTCTTTTTATATTTAGCACTTCATTTTTTTTTTGTTGATGTTTACATTTGTGAAATAATTAGGCTTGATGTGTTTAGATTTAAGCCCTCCTTATTTTTCATTTGAACATATATAGAAAAATTTAGTGCTAGAATCCTCCTTAAAACAAAAGGTTGTGCATAACCTGAGTGGGAGTTTAATCTCCTCCACCAAATGATGCATGCAACCAAATAATGAAAGGTTGCATGTTATGCAATTATAACTTTATAAAAGTACCAATTTCATCTTAAATTGAGAACTTGATTGTTCTACACCGCCCATTCGGGTATGTAGACTTTCAGATTTCGTTAAGATGTGTTGACTACTTTTATATTATTAAAATTTGTGTAACACGTAGAAATGCTGATGATTAGTGTCAATACATTAGATCTTAGCTAAGTAGTGATACTCATGCAATGTAGAGATGGCCACCAAAGCGTTGATCGCTGAACAGTTGAAAGGACAACATTTCGACGGCAACAACTACGATGACTGGTCCCGCGCGGTGCGATGCCTTCTGGACGAGGACGACATATCTCACACACTCGATGTAGTTCAGGAGGAGCCCATCTTGGCTGAAAACGGGAATTTACAAGAACATAGGGTTGCGATGACTCGCTACAATAAGTGGCGAAAACAAAATCGTTCAGCCCGAAATGTCCTTCTTAGCACCATGCACAAAGAACTCATACCTACGTATGAAGTGTATGAAACCGCTAAGGGAATCTGGGAAGCACTGACAGATGCCTATGCGCAAAAGTCAGATGTAAAAGTTAGGGCAATGGAATTGGAATTCCAGGAGTATAGGATGCCGTCGGCTGCCCCATCAAAGATCATATCCGTAAGATGGAGCAAATGATAGGTGCCCTTAGGAATGTTGGGTGTAAATTGACTGAAAATCAGAAGATTATTTCTATGCACCGTTCCTTGCCTGAATCTTGGGCCCAAATCAAAAGAATTCTGAACCATACTGATTCTATCACTACGTTCAGAGACTTTTGTGGCCACTTGGTACGTGAGGTTGAAATGAATGCAATTCAGCCAAGTTCGGCCAGGGCCTTTGTAGCAGAGACTCATAAGCGGAAAGCTAACAATAAACGGTCCAAAGCTCGCAAGAAGGCGAAGAAGAATAACCAAGAACAGAAGACCACAACACTTGCTCCAAATCTCAAGAAGGGGAATGGGAAGAAGAAGCAGAAAAAGACAAATGTAGTCTGCTTCGTCTGTGGAAATTCCGGCCATTATGCTCGACAGTGCATCCATAAAAAGACGGTAATTTCTCAGCCACTAAATACTTTGTAGGCGTTTGTTCTAAAATCCTTTCCGTTGATACTATATCTAACGAGTGGATTTTGGATTCAGGCGCAACAAAGCACGTGACAAGTAGTCGTCGAGGACTCGAGGAATTCCGGCATGTAGCCAAGGGGAGTTACAAGCTGTACATGGGCAATAACGCTGTTGAAGACGTACAAGGGATTGGCGTTTTCCATCTTCGTACGCGTATAGGGCGAACAATAATACTCCGTGATATTTTATATGCACCGGGGATGCGTCGGAATTTAATTTCTGTTTCTAGGTTATTAGCTGATGGTTTTGATATTCGTTTTTCCGGGACAAGAGTTTCTTTGAGACAGAATAACCTCATCTTTTCTTGGGGTAATTTAATTTCAGATTTATTTATTCTAGATGTAGAATGTGATAATGCACCTCTTGCTTTGTCTGCTATGTCGAATGAAACTGTAGTATCTGAATCTCAAAAATGGCACGCGAGGTTAAGTCACATCGGAAAGGATCGTATGACAAGACTAGTACACTCTGGTCTGTTAGACTCCTTATCCAAAGTTGATTTGCCATTTTGTGAACATTGTGTGTCCGGGAAGACTTCGAAGAAACCATTTCCCAAAGCGGCTAGGTCAAAGGGCACACTAGAGATAATCCATTCAGATATCTGTGGACCCTTTAATGTACATGCCAGAAACGGATGTCAATACTTTGTCACTTTCATTGACGATTACTCGCGTTATGGATATGTGTATCTCATCTCACACAAATCTGAGGCTTTTGATTATTTTCTTAAATATAAAGCTGAGGTGGAAAATCAGCTTGAGAAAAAGATTAAAATCCTTCGATCTGATAGAGGTGGCGAGTATACGTCTGAAATGTTTAAATCATATTGCGAAAATGTTGGCATTGTTCGGCAGTACACAATGGCTTACACACCACAGCAAAATGGTGTTGCAGAGAGAAGGAATAGGACATTATTGGACATGGTTAGATCGATGATGGCTCAAGCCAATCTCTCTATCACATTCTGGGGAGACGCACTGTTAACAGCCGTCTACGTCCTAAATAGAGTCTCATCCAAATCTATTCCTAAGACTCCATATGAGATGTGGTCTGGAGGACTCCTTCTCTAGCCAACCTACGCCCTTGGGGATCTTTGGGATATGTTTTGCTACCTACTCCGCATAGAAGTAAACTTGATAGTAAAACCATTGAATGCGTGTTCATTAGGTACTCTATGCATTCAAAGGGATACGTTCTAGTTTATGAGGACCATGGACGATAGATTGAGATAGAATCCCGAGACGTGACCTTCATTGAAGTTAGATACCCAAGCCGAGAGAAGCAAAGGTTCCAATACAACTTTTTGAAATACCCGATGTATCTCACGAGAGTGGGAATTCTGCTTTTCAAGATGATGATGCTCCTATAATTCGTCAGGACAGTGGGAGGACATCTCAGCAGGCTCCTGAGTTACGTTGAAGCGAAAGAGGATTGATTCCCCGAAGATACTTCGATATTGAGGGGCAAATATTCTCTTGTGTTGCAGTTGATGATGATGAACCTGATTCGTATCAGGATGCATTATTATCTTCTAACTCGGCCGATTGGGTGAATGCTATGGACGAAGAGATCGCTTCCATGGAGAAAAATAAAGTCTGGGAACTTGTTGATCTGCCTTCCAATCGCAAAGCGATTGGTAACAAATGGGTACTAAAGATCAAAAGAAAGGCAGATGGTACAGTGGACAAGTATAAAGCACGATTAGTTGCTAAAGGTTTTACACAAAAAGAAGGCATTGATTACGAGGAGACTTTTTCATCTGTTGCAAAGTTCTCCTCAATCCGCATGATCTTGTCCATTGTCGCAAGTTTAGACTTAGAGTTATATCAGATGGATGTTAAGACCGCATTCTTAAATGGTGACTTGGATGAAGAGATATACATGCAACAGCCCATGGGTTATGTGGATAAAAAGTATCCAAAGAAAGTTTGCAAATTGTTGAAATCTATCTATGGGCTGAAGCAATCTTCAAGACAGTGGTACATGAGGTTCCACTTGGCCATCACCACTTTTGGATTCACAATGAGTGAAGAAGATCATTGTGTATACATGAAACGGTCTGGAAGATCTTTTCTGATACTATCTCTATATGTAGACGATATCCTGTTAGCTGGAAATGATATGCAATTGTTGACATTGACTAAAGATTGGCTATTCTCGAACTTTGAGATGAAAGACCTCGGTGAAGCTAACTTTATCCTTGGGGTAAAAATCATCAGGGATCGCCCAAAGAAATTTTTAGGTTTGTCTCAAGCAACCTATATACAAAAGATCTTAGAACGGTTTAGGATGGAAAATTCAAAAGCTGTTGACACCCCTATGGATAAAGCTACCAAATTAGACAGGAAATCGTGTCCCCAGACTGAAGCCGAGAAATTGGCTATGTCCTCAGTACCTTATGCAAGCGCAGTAGGGAGCTTAATGTATGCTATACTTTGCACCAGACCGGATATTAGCTATGCAGTTGGCATAGTCAGCCGTTATCAGAGTAACCCGGGACAGTCTCATTGGCAAGCCGTCAAACGTATATTCCGCTATCTCGGAGGAACAAAAGACCTAATGTTGTGTTATGAAGGCACAAGCCTCCAGCTCAAAGGATATTCTGATGCTGCTTGGGGTAATGACGCCGACGAGGGAAAGTCTACTTCAGGGTATGTATTTTTACTCGGAGGAGGAGCTATTTCTTGGTCGAGTAAGAAACAGACATCCACAGCTCTTTCATCTATGGAGGTCGAGTACATTGCATGTTGTGCTGCAGTTCAGGAGTATGTATGGGTTCGCAGATTTCTATTGAGTCTGGGTATTGTACCAAGTGTTCGTCAGCCAATATCGCTGAAGATAGACAATACTTCTGCTATTGACTTGGCGAAGGACTCTAAACACCACCAGAAATCAAAGCACATTGAGATCAAGTATCATTACGTCCGTGATCAAGTAAGAGACAAGAAGGTCACCCTCAGCTACATTCCTACCAAGGAGATGATGGCTGATCCCATGACGAAACCTATAGCTAGAGATCTATTTCAGGTTCACGTCAGGCAGATAGGATTGAGGAGAGCTTGATTGATATACTTGTTTTGTAATACCTTTGATCTTTCATGTAATACCTTTGATCTTTCATGAATAATACATTCCATTTATTCAGTATTGAACACTAATATAACTAGGTATGAAGATCATCAGCATTTACCTTGAGATCATGTAGGATTTCTATTTTTGTCGGCAGGCCGGTCACCCACTCGCACGGGTTGACCAACCTTGAATGTACAAGAGAGGTACATTTGGGGTCATGTTTATACATTGAGGTATGAACTTCCCTTTATTGTGAATAATAAAGGATGAGGATATGAGTGAGTCGTATCCGCCTACAATCCTATAAAGATTTGTAGATGAGACTGATAAAGTCGAATAACATAATCGCACCATTCCTTTACATGCGATCAATGTTATGGCCTGAAATTAAAGCCAGGTTATGGGGTTATGAGATGAGTCGTACCTCATGTAGAATAACCTGCGTATTGTAGACCCGACATACACCTAGTATTGTCTACTTTACGATGTGGATTGTAGCCACATGCAGGGACCCTTTACCTACAGATTGCTTTGATTCGATCTAATCATTGCAACGTGCGAGTAGCCAGTCCCGTAGGTGACTCTTTGTGTCCTTAGCTACCCTCCTCATGTGTATATGAGGATGAGATTGAGTGTCGCTACTTTAGTGTACAATGACGAAAGGTCCTTGATTGGCCAGACTCGGTTACGCTAGGAAAGCGGCTTGATTAATTCCAAATTACACATTTGCGTGGGGAAGATCCCATGACAGCTACACCAAGTTTCTAGAACTATTAATACGCACTTGAAGACTTATCCGCCGGCAGTATCGAGTTGTTTTTAATTACACTTTTGCAAACAGTATTTTTCTTAAAAAGCATATATATACATATATAAGTATTGCTTTGAATTACTTTTAGTCGAAGTTTGTGAAAAATCAAGTTTTCAGAATAACTCGATAAGTTGGATAAGTGCGTATGTTGGCCGAGTACTCCAGATCGGGAGTTAACTCTATCCGGTGTGGTCATGCGGACTAGGACAGGCATTACAAAGCTTGGGTTATTGAGTACTAGTTAGGTGGTCACTTAGTACTTAAGCACCTGTGAGAAGATTATGGTGATCCAGCTGGTCCCACGCCTCTGATTCTTTTGATCGTGATGTTTGGTTTTTTTATTGTTATAAGGCAAGTTAATTGGACAGATTTATGTGCCTATCCCATAATGTGATTGAGTGGGAGATGTTGGTAGAAGGCCAGTGGGGTCCACTCGTGAGCAATCACTAGTGGGTGGGTCCCATTTGGTTTGACTCTTTCCGCTGCGTTCTTTGATTTCATTTGAAATTTGAAATTCATATTTGAATTTGATTTTGGGTAGGAGGTTGGGAAAAGACCGGATAATCTGGTCTCATCCCATCTCCTTACTTTCCTATAAAAAGGAATACGCCCTCTCTCATAAAAAAGATAAGAAACATAGAGGGTATACAATCAGAGATAGTGCGCAGTATAGTCTGTCCATGTTAAGCTTGTCCTTGAGACGATCTGATCCATAGATCGTTATCCGGGACCACTATATACCGTAGGATCAGAGGTGTGAACAATTCAATCTGCTCTAGTAGTAGATAGACGGGCCATTGGAGCATCAGTTTTCAGCTTTGTGAGGGTCCCAATTATCTTGTAGACCGTCAGATCTTGAGGGCTCACATTCCGCATTTCCTAACAGGGAGACCCCTCTCTACCGTTCCTCGTGGTGTGGCCTACTGCCTACTTGAGTTTTAGGTTAGTCTATTTTATTTTATTTTTTGGCTCAGATCCTAACATGACATGTAGCAATTGATGAATGGGGTGGATTGACATATGCGTCAAGTCAATAGTGGGCTCATAGAAATTTTGGTTGGAGACATTGTGATTTAGTTCCAAGGTAAGGACGGTCACTGTGCATGTGTGGCAGCATGGAGACATGTGGAGGTCCACAATCGCAAGAAGTTTTAGGCCATCTAAATCGTGCAAAAGAGGGGCCTGATCATGAGGATCACCTATCTCGAAAACCCATACACTCATTATATGTGCCTAAGCTGTGTGTTTAGTCATGGATCGGCCTTAGATTGATTTCAAAATAGTGTAGCTTATCTGATTAGCAAACTGCGATATTGTTTGTGCCAAACGATCCACACAGCGGGGCCCAGTATTTGCATCATTCAGATGGGATCTTCATGATGGGACCCACTATTCTTATATATGAGAGAAGGGTGTTAAATATTTGAGTTCTAATTGTCAATGCAACTTTTTACTTGGGATCAAATTGACTTGTGCTGCTCAACCAGAGTAACGTAGCACCTTTTTGCTGCATGGGTTGTGTAGAATCAGCAATCCTTCTCTCTCAAAATGTTAGCAAGCATAAACAGCTGGTAGGCAATAGCGTGATTCTTAGCAAGAGCAGCATTTCAATAGAAGGTTCAAGTAAGATTTGTACATGGGTAGATTTCTAGTTTCATTTAGTTTCATATTTAATTGAGTTTAAAGATGTTTCCATTTAGAACCAACCTTGTTTAACAAGAAACAATTGGCTTTCTATGTTTCTAATTACTAATTAGGTAAGTGTGGTGTGCATTGCAAGATCTATATATGCTAGACCATACATATGGTTTAGAACATGGTTATTTTGATGAAAAGACTCTTTTTTTTAAAGCATGTGATAGGTTAGTTTTGTGGAGTGTGACGTTTCTATACTCTAGTGGTATGATGCCCTGGATATATCCTTGTTGATTATTTCTTTTTTATTTCCTTCAAGTGAATTCTTTCACAACAGATCAAGTTCGGATTCCAAATCTGGTACATATATTCTGGAATTGTTTAATTCAATTTCGGGCTCAAAATTTGACTTCATAATCTGCCAATTTTGGTATAAGAGCAAGTTCTCTTCTCAGGAGAGCTCTGACTGCATGAATTTGATCTTATTTGGATCCATCAAGGGTGATTTCTTTTGCCTGGTTTGTGGGGAAGGAAAAAGTGTGAACTATTGAGCACTTAAGAGATGGACAAATAATTACTCTCATTGTTTGCTTGCTATCTTTGGAACACGGTATTGGTGCACCATCTATTTATTCATTTGAGAGTTCACACGGGTTGTTTGGTGGACATTCTCAACCTATTCTAAATCGATTAGTCGATGCCGATGGCAATTAGGGTCTCTTTTTCAGGTTTGACATGGGGGTAGTCATATGTCAAGAGGAAGATATTATGTAATGTGTAGGCTTCTCGATATAGGATGAATGAACATAAAAAAAGAAATAAAATGTTTCAAAATTCAGTGGGTTGGTCTGAAGACATTCACGAGGGCTAGGAGGAGAATGGTTGGGTGTGCCAAGTCCGTAGTTGTATTTGAAATATATTCTTTTGAGCTTTTCCTTTTCCTTTTTTTGATATATATCCTTTAGAGCTTATTGAATCCAGTTGGATATAGATTCACTGTTGTATCGAGATTGATGATTCTCCATTATAGATTTCCTATTCTTGTATTTCTCCCTTTTTCATTTTATAAAATGTTAGGTCTCTCTCTATTTCTCTAAGAAGAAGAAGAAGAAGAAGAAGAAGAAGAAGGTCCTCTAGCCCTAATTTTTCCCGCTCTACATGGTATTAGAGCTAATGTTTTCAAAAGAAGGTCTTCTCGCTCTACATGGTATTAGAGCTACCCCCCCCCCCCCCCCCCCCCCCCCCCCCGCGGCGGCACTCGCCTTAACTTTTCAAAATTACTCTCTCTCTCTCTCCTGTCATCGGCGGCCACTCATAGCGGCAATGATTGCCACCCGGGGCTGCCCTAGTCAATGTTAAAATTGGTTGACCTGTCGTTCCTCCAACCATTAACAACAAACAAATGTCACCGTCGTCTATAACAGTAGCCACAACCACCATCAATAGCAAAAACAATCGCCACCATCAACAGTGGTAGTAACTAAGATATTCCAAACTGGTTACATAACGGCCATAACGTAACGGTAGCAATGGTCGTTATGGAAAAATGAAATGGTCCATTATGAGGCTGAAATAGGTTAAAAAAATGAAGAAGAAGTAACAGCCTGTATCATAATGATAATGATGGTGGCCATTATGGGCACTATTACCATTTTGGAACTGCCACTGTCAAACAACAACAGCCACTCCTGTCCGAAAGAGGCATCCACCATCTATGACACCTAGTGAGAAGCCAGTTTGGTTTTCCGTTATTTTTGTTTGCAGTTGTTCAATTGGTATGTTGCAATTTGTTCTCAATAATTTCCATTTATATGTTGTATAGATCATGGATTGGTATAAGGCTAGCTTCATAGGATTGGTAGACCAACAGCTGAGCCTTTGCATCGCCACCCCCAAACTAGATGATCTTAGTTACCTTACTTTGTCTCAATCAGTGAAAATCTATCTTGATGGAAAAAGGAAGTTGGGATTTATTTCTGAGAGTGACCAACTTCACCTATTGGGGCCCCCGTCCAGTGAAGATTAGGAATATGATAATTTTACTGTTATGGGCTACTACGGAGCCTAACATTAGCTGGTCATTGATGATGTGCTCAATGGCCCAGTAGATATGGGACACTATTGCGAAGATGTTCTCCCATTGTGATGACTTAGCTTGTACATACCAACTACATAAGGACATCATAAACATGCATCGAGGAGAGTCTATAGTCGAGGAGTATTGTGCATTTTTTGTCAGCGGTGGAAGAGACTCGATCACTACATACTATAGTCCACCCTTCTTAAAGGCATAAGTTGCTGAACAGTTTTGGTCATTCTGATTGGTATCCTCGATTGATCGAGATTGCTTGAGTAGACCCTCGATTGATTGAACTTAGACTTCGATCAATCGGACCACGGTATGATTTTTCTACTTGTGTTGCTGGATAAAAATTGACACGTTCGATCAATTGAACATCTGCTTCGATTGATCGACCAAAGTCGGTTAGGTTCTGTTACACGATCTAATTTTCCAAAAATCTTAGGGTTTCTCCTCTCACTCTTAGCTTCCGTGAGTACAATCGATTCGTGGATTAGGTCCAACCCATCCAATGGTTCTCTCATCGTTAAGTTCGGAATAACCAAAGGATTGCATGGATCCAAAATATCTAGGATCTACAATCGTTGGTTAAAAAACTATTTTACAGCATAATCTATCATTCATATATATATATATATATATATATATATATATATATATATATATATATATATATATATATATATATATATTACTCGTAGATCGCCGTGGGAAATCCCTCATTCGGATCACTCTAGGATTCGAGGTCCTAACACGACTCAATTTTAAGGTCCATTGATTTGAATCTTCAAAGACTGATACGGCTAGATTTCTCAACGCCGATCTCCCAAAATACGAGATCTCGCTCAAAACTAATTTCTTTCATCAAAACTTCCCCACAGCTCGAGACAATGATCGTAGGATAAATCCGCTTCGTTCGTTGTTTAGATCCGGGCTTTTAGATAGAAAATTCAGAAAAGAACAAAAGAATTTGATGTAAAACTTACTGTCAGAGGCTTCTCTTTCACGGGGCTTCTCTCTCTCTCTCTCTCTCTCTCTCTCTCTCTCTCTCTCTCTCTCTCTCTCTCTCTCTCTCTCTCTCTCTCTCTCTCTCTCTTCCGACTGCTCTTTAGCTTTTAGGGTTTTCTACAGGAATTTCCTGTGGTTCTTCCCTTTATATAGAGAAAAAGCCATAGATTTAGAAGATTCCACTAGGGTTTTGTGAAATTTGGCAAAAATATAAATACTACGGTGTTAGGAATCAATCCGTTGACCTATCCTTCCACCAAGAGTACCCTACCAATTAGGCTAAGTGCTTGGTTTTGTTAATAATCATAAAATTAAATTATTAGTTTGGTCAGTCCGCTTCTCATATGGCTCGAAAAAATCAGGGTCGTTACAAATTTTGTCTGTTTTTGTTTCTTCTACAGTTGTAGAGGCCTTAAAGAATCTATTGTGGAAAGCATCAATACTTGATGAGATGGTTGCTCTTAAAAAGCAAAGAACATGGGAGCTATGGGCATGTTCCTTGCCCAACATTGATGCATTTCAACGTCATCATTTCAGCTACACTCATCCTATGGACATGTTCCTTACCCAACATTCTGTTCCATAAATCATGGTTGGTCTTATAGCTATCCTATAAAATTTCCCTTTCAGTTTGAGTAATACACGACGATCACATAAAACTTTAGAGCTACATCTCCATTTTTTACACCCCAGTGACCCCACTTGAATTCTATGAGTAACATCATCAATCTCTCGACTTTCATGAATTATCAACCCAAGATATTGAAAGTGGTCATTTTGTGAAACTTTTTGGTTAACGATCTATGCTAATTCCTCGTTCCCACTCTTATTGTTACTAAAATTGCACTCCATGTTAATTTAAATCCTTTAAATTGTAAAGCACCTCTTCATATACCTAGCTTTGTGTTTACACCCTCCCTCACCATGGGATCTCTTCTTGTAATGCCTCGTTAACTCATCCATAACCAATTTGAAAAGGTATGGGCTCAATGTTGACCCTTGGTGCAAGCCGACACTAATTGGGAACTCACTTGTCTCTCCACTAGTGGTCCTCATATTTGTTACTGCTCCCTCATACATATCCTTCATCGCGTCCATATATCCTCTTGAAACTCCTTTCTCTCCCAACACCCACCAAATTAACTCCCTAAGGACCCTATCATAGGCATTTTGTAAGTCAATAAAGACTATGTAGAGATCATTCCTCCTCTCCCTATGTTTCTCCATTATTTGTCTGAGAAGGAAAATAGCTTTAGCGGTAGGTCTCCCTGGCATGAAACCAAACTGATGTTATGATACATTCATGTCATGCCTTCGTCTTCGCTCAATCGCTCTTTCTCAAAGTTTCATAGTATGGCTCTTTTTGTTAAATACTTAAAAAAAAAAACTATTTATGTGAAAAGCATGCCAATGATTTAGTTATTTGTTTCACACAACATCACATGTTTAATTAAATATGCTCCCTTATCTAAATTTACAAAATTTTGCAGATGTTGAGGTTCCTGTTGCGTGTGTCATACTCGTATGTTTGTTTGCCCTCCAACACTATGGTACCCATCGGGTGGGTTTCCTGTTTGCACCAGTCGTCATAACGTGGCTTTTATGCATCAGCACTATTGGTATCTACAATATTTTCCATTGGAATCCACATGTATACCAAGCACTCTCTCCATATTACATGTACAAGTTTTTGAAGAAGACCCAAAGGGGCGGTTGGATGTCTTTAGGTGGAATCCTCTTGTGTATAACAGGTATGTAACAAAAGGTTGAAATTTTGGGTTCCTGGCAATCTTCACCTAAAAGCATCTATTCTAATCCTCCTCATTTTTCACAGGCTCAGAAGCTATGTTTGCAGATCTCGGACACTTCTCTCAGCTATCAATCAAGGTATGTGATAATGTAACATGATTCCCATTTGCAAGCCTGGATAAATCTTACATGTTTTCTCATGTGATGAACATGTGTGCCGACTTCTGCATTATTTTCGAACCGAGCTGTTTCTAACTAACTTCCACACCATTATTCTTCTCTTCAATATTCAACATTCTAGGTTATGTACTGTACAATGAATGCTTCTGGTCGAAGATTTGTAGTCAGAATGCTCTTCACCTTGCTGTCTAATGGTATCTCTCACCTCTACTAAGTTGTAGACCTCAATATATAACCAAGAGCTTTGCTAGCCCCAACATGTGTGCAATAAAGCTCATGTATATGCACACATGTGCCAGCATGGCATGGATCAGTGAAGTTCTAGCTCTAGTACAATGAAAGAATGATGGAAGGAGAGGAAGAAAGGAGGAAGAGAAGAATGTGAAAGAGGATCGGAGTCTTTCATGTGGGCTCACTGTCTCCTTGATTTCTATTAATAGTAAATTAGGGTTACATGAATAAGAGTTCTAATCTAATCAAAATAAAGAATAGCCTTAAAAAAAATCAAAATAAAGAATAGTTATAATCTAATCGCAATCATAATAAAGACTCATAGCCTAATCACGTTTAACAGAACAGAGTAAAAGATAAGAACCAAAAGATATGGTGCACTGCAAGAGTACACAAAAATTATAGTGCACCACATGAGTACATGAAACTGTGTACATTAACAGGAAAAAAGGTCTTTATATAAGAAAAATAACTATTATGGGTCAAATATTACTAGTAAAAATTTGAAGATCATAAATCTAAATATGTAGAGTATATTATTGGGATACTGATACCCTCATTGTTGATTTTGAGTGCCAGACGGTCATATCCCAAGTTCTGTTTGTGTTGATATCGTTATCTGCATTTGGGTATCATAGTTTTTGGACGGAATGGGTGCTCTAAATACATTCTGATGAGTGAATAACAAGAGGTCTTTTGTTCAGAATCCATTGACTGGTAATATGTTTGATACTATTAGTTTTAATATAGAATTTCTCATCAAAATTGGAGGCTAAGTATATTCCTGATTGACTTGGTCCAATCCAATGACTCGAAAGTCAGAGAATTCCTCTCATTATTTGGTATACCTTTTTTTCCTAGTGTCCCTCTCCTTTCTTCTTTCTTTATGTGGTGGGTGGGTGAGGTACTTAAATTCCATGCGTGGATAAGGCAGCCATCTCCTTCTCAGCACTTTTGTTCATGTGGCAAGTTGGTGCGAGATCAAGCTATCCATCAAGTGGATCCTGCTGCATGGATGCCCTGGCCCAAAACTCAGGCTGGTCCACTTATCAGTTGGGCCACCATTATGGAAACCACACATGGTGCAGAAAAACTTGGCCAATTATTTATTTATTTATTTTTCAGCTGCCCATTTTTAGTAAATTGTGATTCATCTGATGAGTAGACAAGAGTATTTTTTCACTGGCTATCTACATGTCAGGACCTAATTGGCAGACAGCTTAGATCTTACACCCATATTTGTGCTGGCACCAAGGATTAAAAACCAGTTTTGGTTTATTGTCTTGTTTATCTCTGATATGGGGTATATTGCCCTGTGTTAGGCTGTTTCGCTGATACAGGCTGATACAGCCATATCAGTCATGGACAATATCGGTACGTAAAAAGTGCTATGTACTGATTCGGATGATACTTCAAGCCTTAGATGGAACATGTTATGTCATGTTGATGGCAGCCTAGCCTTTGTACATTCCTGCATGCTCAGCAAATCTCTCTTTTCCAATAGTCTGAAAATAAAGTTGATGCACCTTTATAGATAACTTGATTTTGAGCAATTTTGATATCTTCAATGCATTATACTAGCAATTTATGATGAGGAGTCAAATTTGATAAGCATGAAGTTCCTTTTCATATAGAAAATTAATGGTTGGAGGAATTCAGTCATTTTTTAATGCATTGTACTGGCTATTTGTGTTGGAATTGTATTTGTGTTAGATTCATTTGAAAATTCAAATGATAAACTCGAGGTGCATTATTTTACGACTAGAGAATTGTTAACATTGAGCAATGAGATCATAGTCCTTCAACACATTTTGTGGATACTCCTGCTCTTTGATTTTATGAGATAACTGAAGTACTCTTCAACTAGCAGGCACACTTAAGCAAGAAACATAGTCTTTTTGTTGTCTATTACTTACTACGGTTGTGGTTATGAAACCAGGGTTGCATACTAAAGACCATATGATCGATATTTGATACAATTGCAAGGTGCTCTATTCATCAATTTCATCTAGACCAGCTCATTTTCTGTGGTAGGCTGAATATGGCCACTCACGGTTAGGGCTGCAATTTGGGTTTGGGTCAACCCAAACCTGACTGAGGTTGGGTTCAGGTTGAAAAACAACAACCTGATTTGAAGTCAGGCTAGGTTTGGGTTGAGCAAATCCAGGTCAGTTTAGGTTGGTTTGGGGATAATCACACTTATTTGTGTACGGTTGGGTTGGGTCGGGTTGGGTTGATTCGAGTACAAAGGACATTGGGTTGGGACCTTGGGTAGAAATTTGGGTTGGGTCCTCTGGAGGTTAAGGTTGGCCTTGGTTGACCATCAACCTGACCCAACCCAACCCAACCCAACCCAACCCGCCCGAGTTGCACCCCTAACAACAATAGTGAAAATTTCCTCACCCTTTATTATTCATTTACACGCTCCTGATCAAATTAGTAGTACTAGGGTCTAACCTTAAAAAATGCAAGGATGTGAATTTTTCAGCAAACAATTCTTGATTTGAATGGGCCAGATTCAACTACCGATAGGAAAACTCAGCTTTGGAGTTCAGGTTTGAACATATGATTCTCCTCCTGAGCATATGCTATTATCCTTGGGGAGCCATGGTTTGGTGATCCTGACAATTGAATTGGCAGGCCCCATGTCAATGGATCATGCGCCAATGGAATAATTCTAACCCGTAGATTCTTGGCGTTCAAATAGATGGTTTAGAAAGAAAGAACATAGTTCACGTTCCATGAAAAAAAAAAGAAGAAGAAAAAAAAGATTGGATGGTTGGGAATTTCAAGTCTGTGACGTAATTCGGATGCCTATCCATGGTGGAACTTGCCTTATAAACAGTCTGTATCACTGAACCAGGGCCCCACTTGTACAAACTGAAAACCTGAGAATATTTTGCATATCCTTGGGTCTAGGATCTTATACTTTTCTCTTTTCTAACCACTGACTGGAAAATCTAGGAATGATTCCAATCGCTCATTGGACTATGGAATATGTGATACTCAAGCGGAGGACATACACAAAATCCTCATATTTTCAGTGTGTACAAGTAGAGGCTGTTGTTTAGTCATCCAGATAATTGAAATGATGGCCCCACATATCGGCAATGCCTCGAAAATTTCCTCCATGGAAAGATCCTAACCCTTATAATTGGGTCCGGAAAATAGGCGGTCAAGAATAGAAATGCAGCAAGGGTCACCTTCAAGTGAAAAGAAGCCAAATATTGGATGGTTGGGATCTTCCAATCTGAGCGGCTTTTGGCAATGCCCATCCACTATGAGGCTAAGTAATCTGAGCAGTAGCCTTGATCATTGAACGAGGGGATCTTACAATCTGAGCGGCTTTTGGCAATGTCCATCCACTATGAGGATAATCTTACCAGTAGTCTTGATCATTGAACGAGGGGGCCCAACTTGTACTAATTGTAAGCATATTGACAGATCTCGTTCTCCGCAATTTCTCAGCCTGGAAATTTCTCGAGAGATTTCAAATTTTGAGGATTTTCTTGGGATATTATCAGGAAAATCTCGCAAAAATAAACTATTAAGATGTGTGGGTGGGTGGGTGGGTGGGTGGGTGGGTTGGGATGGGTGTGGGCGTGTGGTGTTACAAAAACTCAGTATTCAAAATCTTGGTGATATTTGTCACACTGCTTGTAAGGATCATGTAATTCCCTCTTTGCATTTAAAGGGTCAGTATGCACAAAAACTTCATATGGAACAACTCAATGCCTGACCATTGCAAAAGAATCCCCCTCTGTAAATGTGGCATTTGAATTCCATAGACGTCCATAATTTCAAGGATATGATACATTGGAAAGAGTAGGATATTTTGGCTTTCTACATGTATGCCGACAATGTCTAATAGACCACCCCTCATCTGCAGATTGCTTTCACTTCTGTGGTTTATCCATCCTTGATACTTGCATATATGGGTCAAGCAGCTTATCTATCTAAACATCATATTATTGAAAACAACTACAGAATTGGGTTCTATGTATCTGTTCCAGGTATCTCTTTTGGATTTTTCCATACTAGAAAAAGAGGTCTGTTAGAGGCTCGTTGGCAGCTGGCCTCATTGGAGGTGGAGGCTCACTTGTCTCCTGTGTGTTCTTTACACATGTGGTGGACTTCTAGAGCAACTAGAAACGTCGATCCAATGGGCTACCATATGATGGGGCTGCAGCTCAAAAAATCATACAAAGCATGCTATCTTAGCAGCTGCATTAGTGTCCAGTAGTTCAGTAGTTACGAAAAAGTTGAGCAAGGAGCAATTGCTCACATCCAATGGTCGAAATTTTCACAAAACTGGATGGTGGAGATTGTCACATCACGATGAATTTTGGATATGGCTTATCTTCATAGTGGACACTAAATGCAGAGTCCCACTTGCCATAGATGCCTGGTGTATGAAGTAGATGCTTGAGAAAACTGAGCCTCAGTCTTCCATCTCCAAAGAGGCTCACAAGCCTCTAGCAAGCCTCATAGAAAAATAATAATTGTTTATTATTGGATGCGATCTTCGGAAAATTGACATCATTGCTCTTATCATGTTAGAGCGAATACGATGGCCTGTTTTGGCAATAGCCATACTTGCAGCAGTGGTAGGAAGCCAAGCCATCATCACAGGAACTTTCTCGATCATCAAACAGTGCTCCGCATTGGGCTGCTTCCCAAGGGTTAAGATAGTCCACACATCATCTAAAATGCACGGTCAGATCTACATCCCAGAGATCAATTGGATTCTTATGGTGCTATGTTTGGCTGTCACTGTTGGTTTCAGAGATACAAAACGCATGGGTAATGCATCAGGTATGACCATACAAATTAGTTACACTTGAAGCTCTCTAATGTTGAGATTTGCAGGGAGAAAATAAGAAGAGATTAAACCCAGATTCCTGGCATGTGTGAATCTGGCCCATCCATAAAGTGGGGAACAACATGAAATAACCCTGGACCAAAGTCAGGCTGGTCCACTCATCATGTGTGACATGTGAATTAGAAAATGGACAGATTACAAACACTATTTCCAAAACATGTCTTACCCTCCTGATGAGTAGACCTTGATTCTTTGGTCAGCGAATGTTCACATGGTCCCGTAAATAATGATTGGCCTGGGTTTCTGGACATGTTTTTCACATTGGCATGTGTGCCACGAATTGCATCTTCAATACATTGCTCACATCACCTCAATAATAATCCTATAATAATCTCTGGCTCTGTTTCTTAGCTGTAAAAGTTCAAGCCTGGACAGTTTGTTTAGGTCAGGCTTCTCCTAGTCTCGTCTGGCTAGGCCAATGCTGTCCTGGTCGGGCCTAAATGCTGTTTGTTGAAACCTGTCCGGATCTGCTAAGGACAACCTGTCTTGGTCCCAACTGCTTTTCTTGAAGACATCTCGGTCCATGTTTTTATGGGTTTGGGGATAGTTTTTAACAAAAGCCAAACAAGCCTGGATGCGCTCATCTGGGCTTCAACATTTCGTGCTACCAACCTCAGCATTTCCTTCAATCTTACATGCCTACTATTATAAAGATGACTATGGGCTGAAATCCTATCAATTGCCTTGTGACTGTTTAGTCTACCAATATTTTTGGAGATCTGGAAGAAAATTTTCAAATGATCCCTAGTTTTTCTTTCGTTTTTTTCCCTGCATGTTTGTGCCACTGCTTTTTGTTCTTCTATTTTAGGACCAAGTCTCATCTTTTTCCTTGCAAGAAGGTGAAACTTTCTATTCTTATGAAGATGTTCCACGGAGGAATATTGGGTTGTTATGCTTCTTGGAGAAGTTCAAATTATAGCAAAGTATCAAAGGCTTCTTTACAGAACTGAATTCTCTAAACTTCACCACCACCATCATCATTATCATAGCCTTGTCCCAGCCATTTGGGTCTGCTTTTCGCATAAAAGTGCATTACTATCAAGCAGAATCTATCAATGGAGGGTTGAGAGTCTTGAACTCTCCAATACTAAGGAGTCTACAGAAGTCTGAAGGAAAACGCTAGCAAGGCTCGCCACCTTATAGCAGCATCTCTCTTACTCCCTATCATCTTCATCATACATGTGGCAAACGCTGTGGGATTGGTCAAATTTTTGCTCGTTGCGATCCATCCATTTCATCAATAAAAAGGACACTGTCCCCGTCAGCGCCCCCCCCCCCCCCCCCCCCCCCCCCCCCCCCTGTCCTTCTATTATCAACTGTCCATTTTCAGAGGAGTGGTGCAACAATTAAGATAGCCCAATCCAAGTCATTTTTTAAAGGATATGGCTCATCTACCTGCTGCCCCACTAGATTAACAGCCCTAATCAGCCCTGTAGATGTGCAACTTGTAAGGTAGGAGTAAGAGAGGGAGTGCCAACTGCTTGCTTAAATGGTGAGCCTGGCAGAGCTCCAAAAACCGAAAAGTAGGAAGATTTGGGATAAGTTTTCCGTTTTGAAAATTCAGTAGTTTTCTCAGGTTTCTCTTACCATGCTTGCTTCATAAGAAGGCTTTCTTCTTCTTCCTTTTTTTTTTTTTTTTTCATTCCCATTCATAATATCTGAACTGTGCTCATTATATCTCGTAACAGGTTTAGCAGTTATAACTGTCATGCTGGTGACCACATGCCTGATGTCCCTAGTGATTGTCCTCTGCTGGCATCAGAGTGTCATTCTAGCCATCTGCTTCATTTTCTTCTTCGGCTCCATTGAGGCGCTCTACTTTTCGGCCTCCCTCATCAAGTTCCTTGAAGGTGCATGGGTCCCTATCGCCCTGGCCTTAATCTTCATGCTTCTCATGTATGTGTGGCACTACGGTACTCTCAAGAAGTACGAGTTCGATGTCCAAAACAAGGTCTCAATCAACTGGCTTCTCAGCTTGGGCCCCAGCTTGGGCATTGTCCGTGTTAGAGGCATTGGTCTTATCCACACCGAACTTGTATCAGGAATCCCAGCCATCTTCTCCCATTTTGTCACCAACCTCCCGGCCTTCCACCAGGTCCTAGTCTTTCTCTGCATCAAGTCTGTCCCTGTCCCATACGTCCAGCCCAATGAACGTTTCCTTGTGGGCCGCATAGGCCCGAAACAGTATAGACTCTATAGGTGCATAGTCCGATATGGGTACCATGATGTCCACAAAGATGACTTGGAGTTCGAAAAGGACCTAGTTTGTAGTATAGCGGAATTTGTGCGGTCGGAGGGATCGGAACCAAAAGCAATTGACAACATCGAAAAGGATGATGAGAAGATGACAGTTGTTGGGACATCAACGCATGTCGATGGTATCCAATTTCGCGAGGAAGATTGTGATCCAGCTGAGCAAGCAGGCACGTCAGAGCTGAGGGAGATACAGTCACCCATAGTGGCAAGGAAGAGGGTGAGGTTCGTGCTGCCCGAGAGCCCACAGGTGGACTTGGGGGTGAGGGAGGAACTGCAGGAGCTGATGGAGGCAAGGGAAGCAGGCATGGCATTTATACTCGGTCACTCGTATGTGAGAGCAAAAAGCGGTTCAAGCCTTATAAAGAAGCTGGTGATTGATTACGGGTATGACTTCTTAAGGAGGAATTGCAGGGGCCCCACCTATGCATTGAGCATTCCACATGCATCAACTCTAGAGGTCGGTATGATATGTCATGTTTGATATCGGGTTTGTTATACATCCCCTATATATATGTGTATATTATCATAAATTAAGGCTTCTCATACCATGTTTGAAAGCGGAAACAGTTGGCTTGATAGTTTGTCCTCTTGAAAGTAGGCCATTTTCTATTCATAGGAGTAGATTTTGTACATGTGGCTCACCCGGAGCCCAACCCGGCTGATTTTTGAGCAACAGCTTATGTATTGTGTGCCCCATTCAATGAACGGGCCACTTCTTTGATGAGCCTGTTGCATGCTTGCAGTGAAACTGGGATTTTCCTACACTAGATTGAGTAGTATTTTCTTTTGAAAGTGTGCCAATGGAGATTCAACATGGAGAGCTGAATTTCAAGATGCTATAATTTTGAGTAATGTAATGCCAATGGTTATTTTAAACGATTTGAACATCTATTTTGCTGACTCGAAAAGCCTGGAGTAGGCCATTTTGAGTCCTCTAGAGTTGCTCAAAATGTAATGCCAATGGTTATTTTAAACGATTTGAACATCTATTTTGCTGACTCGAAAAGCCTGGAGTAGGCCATTTTGAGTCCTCTAGAGTTGCAGCGAGCTCCTCGAGCTTCGTGATGATCTTTGTTGCAAGTGATGGGCTCAATCCACACGTCTAAATGGTGGCCCCCACTCACCACCCAAGATGGATTAAATAATAAAGACTAGCCACTAATGGGCATTTGTCTGTTGAAGTTGGACCGTTGACTAGTTTTCATTTGAGCACTGTTTGGTAGCCAACAATCTGGTAGGATAATCAGTCTAGTGCAATTTTATAGGATAATCAGTCTAGTGCAATTTTAGGTAATGTCCCATCCACAATGCTGCTGAAATTTCTTATGGTTAGGATTGAGGAACATGTATTCATGTGTACAGTGTCCGACTGTGAATGATATATGATTCACTGGTGGAGTATGTATAAATCCTCCACTAACATGGCTGAATAGGTGTTTTGAAACTTGGGACTATTGCCCATATGAATTGGTGTTGGCTATTTTCAGTTCTAGCAAGTGGGGCCTGTTGATGACTAAATTTGAACGGCTCTCCACTCCGACTCGTGAACTCCGAACCGCTTTGTCGCCTCAAGCTTGCACACTAGCAACAAGCAAAGGAGACCTGGATGGAATGTGGACTTGGCTTTATTCATCTGTTGAGCATTCTAGAGGTCTTCCCTCCGAGCTCCAAGGCAGGCGGCGGATCTATCCTGTCGAGTTGAATTTTCCCGCAACTAATGCAACTGGTTGAATTATTCGTTTCTGGTCGGGCATTAGAGGAACGGTCCGGAGTATTCGGTCCGAGCTCCACACCGACTATTCCGGTCTCAGATTAAACTAAGCCAATTGCCAACCTCGAAGTGGGAGCGTCACTATAACCTAGCCACGAATCTTCCTTCCCCTTCGTAGCATCGTATCGTTTCAGATTGACTCTTGTGAGTCCAATCAGATCAAAGGGATGTCGGTCCTCGAAATTGTAAGTGGCTCGGATCTTCCCATAACAGGGCCCATGTTCAGTGATATAGAACATTGGTATATTTTGGATCACCGTAGATGGATAGTACCTCAAAAGCTTCTGAATAATCTCAACCTTGTGATTGTGGCTTGCCAAGGTTTGTCCTAACAAAAAAGTTTTTTGTGGAATTAAGGGTCTGGATTATGAATCGAGCATCCCCACGTTTGAAATGAAAACCGAAACATACCATGCAAAACGTGATTCGAGCTTGGAATTATTCAGCGTTGGATACATCAAGAAGATTCTAAAGAATAGACAAAATAGATAATAACAAGGCTAGGATAGATTGTAGGACACTTGGGGAATTTAAAAGATTGGTTGTTGGCACATTTGTTACATGTGCACTTACATGCGATATATGTACACAATGGCATATGTCATATATGTTTTAGTTCTTGAAGATTGATGATGGTATATGTGCACATATAAGATGCTTGAATCTGAACGGTCATACACATGGCATGTTGGAATATGCTGTGCATGTGCGTGGATAAGTTTGATCCTAATGTGCACTGAAATTTTAAAGTGTCATTGAGAAGTAGTACTACTTCTCTGCAAAGACCCCACTCCAATTATTTAATGGCCATGCATTCATGATTAATTGTTCAAAAATATATTGGTTCATAGTAATAAAAATAAAGTAGTTGACAAATCATAGATATTAATAATTTTCCTATTAATCTGGACACAATTATGTCCAAATTTAAACAGCCGGGAAGGGTTTAGAAGAAGGGCAAGATCAACCTTGAATGAACTGTTTTTTGTTTGTTTGGAGAAATACTAAATGTGGTTGACCTCCATCTCATCCGTTTGGTTGGGAAATATCAGACCTAGATGTCCTCCCTCTCCTAGAATTGAAGATTTTCTACACCACTTGGCCTAAAAATATTAGGTGATCTGTCTTTTTATTTTTATATACCCTAGAATTTCTCTCTCTAACTGTTTAGAATGTGGTTTGACCACTTAATAATACAATTTTTTTGGTAATGTTAATTCTCTTTCTTCTCAAATTTAAATGGTGGTTACTTCTTCCTCTTTACTTTCTAATTGATGGCCATCAATTGGACAATTAAGATGGCCGTGCTTTGTGATTTCCTAAGGTGTATATGGAGTGCCATGCCTGCAAGATCATATCTGTTACATGAAATTGGCTAGGATTGGCAATAATGTCACTTGTTGGAGAGATGATCCAATCCATCCGTAAGCTAGCTTTCATTTTCGGAAACATCTGAGCAGACAAAAGGCATGGGCTTTAGACACTCCGAGGCCTCCGATTGTCAAAGATATAAAAAGAGAGCATAGTCATTGTCGTGCACAATTTTTGACCGTTCGTGAAAAAGCCAATCACTAGCAGAAACGTGTTATTGCAGGAAAAATATTGTTACAGGGGAAATCAAACTTACTTTGGACGCGGATTGCGTCCTACCCCGCCCGGACGGTAATCCGTCCGGGCAGGGCTCTGTGGGGCCACCGTGTTGTAAGTGTTTTATCCACGCCGTTAAACGTTTTTTTTTCCGATAATTTTAATATGTGAGCCAAAAAATGAGGCAGGTCCAAGGCTTAAGTGGACCACAAAGTGGAGATTGAACGTCCACCATTAAAAACTTCTTGGGAGCTGGAGAAGTTTCGGATCAAGCTGATATTTGTGTTTTCACTTCATCCACGTCTAAATGACCTTATGAATACGTTGTATGGTAAAAAAAACATCACGTTGGCCCTTAGAAAGGTTGCAACGGTGGGTGTCATTATCAGTGCAGCTTCCTTGGGTGTGGTCCACTTAAGCCTTGGACCTGCCTCATTTTTTGGCTCACAAATTAAAATTATTGGAAAAAAACGTTTAACGGCGTGGATAAAACACTTACAACACGGTGGACCCCACAGAGCCCTGCCCGGATGGATTACCGTTCGGGTAGGTGTAGGACGCAATCCGCGTCCACTTACTTTACAAAACATGCGACGGATCACGAGCGTTGTATAATAACTGAACCAACTAAGAATTACCTTAATAAACTCCTTAAATCTACCGAGCCATCAAATTACAAGATGAGCTGACCTCGAAGGATTGACTCTAAGTTGAACTATTCAAAGGCAAAGCTCAACGACGTAACTTGCTGAGCCAACCTGATTGATCCCAACTTGAGAAGCAGGATATCTGGAGAGAATCCCACCTCATACCAAGGAAGGAGGGATCTGACAAGATCCTAGCCGAAGATCACGTCAAGCGAGGAGAGCTCGGCGATACTTTTGGAAGCAGATTCTCATCTAAATAAGGACCATTTAGCGTACATGGCGTATCCTGTCCAGATGCGCGAGCTTATTGTATCCCCCTAAGAGATGAAAGCTCAAGGGCCACCTAAGCACCCTATAAATACATCTACTGTTAATAGGAGGACATGCGCAGAAAAAACCCTAATTCGAGTCATGTTTCCATTTTAATTCAACTTGCCTAACTTAGGCATCGGAGGGTCCTCAACCACAACCGACACCCCTGTTGTCCTTCATATACTCTTGGTGCAAATACCCACATGTAAAAAAGGGGTGGTCCCTGTACACCCAACTTCAAGTAACAACATTTTGGCATTGTCTGTGGGAACGACAACAGAGCCACTACAGTTTCCCAACCTCAGCGCGGCACACCACTCTTCCCTTCTCCTACCATCCATGGCCAAGAAAATGGGAAGGGCACTGGGCGCAGCTAAGTTCGTGCTAGGGGACCAGCCAGAATTTTTAAACTTCATAGTCAGTTCCCCAGTCTCAGCCTCCTTCACCAGTAATAGCGCAAAGGTCTCGAAACCGGGGAAGTTGACCCATCTCCTTCGAAAACCCGATAGGACCTTTGACCGATAACATTGATCGTATCATGAGGTTGATAGAGAGACAACATGCAGCCCCCCGCCGATCAGCATGCAGAGTTAGAAGCAACATTTGAACAATTCTGCCAAGTACTAGTGCATCCTAAATCTCATGTTGCGAAGGCCCGACCAGGGAGAAGTGCGTATGTCCCAGCACAAACAATGGGAACCACTGAGCTCGCTGAGTCAAACTTGTGGCATACGTTAGAAAAAAGAAGGTAGGCTCGAGGTAAGGCCTCTGAGGTCATAGTAGAAAATGAGGTCCCATCGGGAGTAGAAATGAAAGAAATCTGATATCAGCTTGAGGATATTAAACAAGCCTGCCGAGCCAAAGCCCCAACCTCCGTGGACGCCTTACTCGAACAAACTGAACTGCCATTCACGGACGACATCACACGGGCCCAACTACCATCCAGGTTTTGGATGCCCCAGATAACTCTCTATTCAGGTTCGAGGGATCCGGCAAAATATCTGGAGTCTTTTAGAGGTTGGATGGAGCACCATGGTGCTTCCATCCCTGTGATATGCAGGGCGTTCTCCCTAATGTTGACTGGAGTTCCTCGAAAGTGGTACAGGCACTTAAAGCCAAAATCCATTAGCTTGTTTTCTCTGCTCAGTAGGGCATTTGCTACCTAATTCATCGGGGAAAAGACATAAGGAAACCATTGACTCACCTCCTCACGATAACACAGAGGGAGGATGAACTCTTGAGAGACTATACTGAGTAGTTCAATGATGAGGTTGTCCAAGTGGATAGTTACTCTGATCATGTCACCCTCACAGCCATGATGGCTGATCTCAAACAAGGGAAGTTCATTTTTCTCGATTGGGAAAAACTCCCCAACAACTCTTGTCGACCGCTTTAACCGAGCTAAAAAATATTCAAATATGGAAGAGTTATTCAATGCACATAGAGCCACTCAAAGCGAAAATAGCTCTGTAAAAGACCGGAAACTAAACGGAGGGAGAGAAGTGCCTGGTACAAACTCCAAGAGGAGAAAAGACAATGACAAGAGCAGTGGCCCCCGATCCAGGTAGCCTTTGGAAAGCCGTTTCGCAAATATACCCCTTTGAATACCACATCAGAACAAGTACTCATGGAGGTCAGGGACAAAAGAATCCTAAGGTGGCTAAACAAGATGAGAACTAGCCCTGAGAAGAGACAATAAGAAATACTATCACTTTCACCGGGATCACGGTCATAAAACAGTCGAGTGTTTTGATCTCAAGGAGGAAATTGAGTCTCTTATTTGGAAGGGACATCTGCGTAAATTCATCCACAAGGGTAGAGAAGATCGACTGGCTAGACAGCAAGAGTGATGTGATGAGTAGGCCGACAATGAAGCAATAGGTAAAATACATACCATCTTTGGAAGACATGCCGGAGGTGGAGACTCAAATCGGGTACGCCCAGCGCATGCTTGAACCGGCAGTGAAAGAGAAGACCAGGTTTACTTTACTAGACGACCCAGAAAGAAACTTAGGATGAATTCATGTAGCCTCAACTTCATCGAAGATGACGCATGTGGGCTTCAACATCCGCATGATGACACCCTAGTAGTCGCCATGATCGTTGCTAATTATAAAGTACATCAAATATTGGTCGACAATGGGAGCTTGGCCGACATCTTCTTTGCAGCCGCATTCGATAAAATAGGAGTTGAGAGGTCAAGATTACGACCCGTGCGAACCCCCTTGCTTAGCTTTGTAAAGGAAAAGGTAACCTCCGAAAGAAGTGTCTTCGTACCCGTAAAGGGTACTAATCAGGTCACCACTATGGTCAACTTTTTAGTGCTAGTGTAACACCCCGTAGTTTTCAGTACTTGGGTGTTACCATATAAATCAAATTTAGCACAAGCACGTGTGAACACATTTAATCCATAACTAAGACATCGCTTGATTGCTAACGATTCGCCCATCTTAACATTATGATTCGAGATCAATCTGCCCTTGATTTACCCTTGACTTCTCAACGTAGGATTACATCAACAACGATCATCTAAATTGGCCGTAGAAACATGTGATATCACACACGCACATTTTAAATCGGTTCAACTACTAAGATGAATTAATCTCTTGAATTTTGCTCTAAAATGTCATTGATAATCTTTAATCTAATCATAAGTATAGATCATTCATAAAATGAACCTCGAGATCAACTCGTATAACTAATCATATGTCAATTTGATCGTTAAGAGAAATATTTATCCCTAGGTTAAGCCATCCCATCACTGATTTTTAGCCCAAACCATCATATCATCATGAAATCAATATGAGATGCGATTTAAGAACCATGAAAGCTCTCAATTTATGTTTTGAAAATTAATTAGACTGATAAACTTCAAATCTAACCTTAGTTACCACTCGATTAAGAATAAAAAACTTGAATCAATCTTTAACGGACCATAATGATCATCAAATGAGTGAGATCTGAGATTATTAAATGGAAGTCTAGGGTATTTAGCACTTTAATCGACCATCAAAACCGTCCAATGTAGATTATGAAAGGCCCTGATCTTAGATCCTCTTAAAATCGGGACCCAATTCATCAGATTCTCCATTCATCAAGTCTGTAACGCTCAAATACAACAATCCATCATTTAATCATACCATCAGGTCATGAAATTAGATAATCAACCGATAAATTCCATCCATACCAACCTATGAGCACTTAGAAACATTGATGATTGCTTTGAGAAAAAATCGATCACTGGATTGTCGAAAACTATCATTAAATGCACTAGAACCAAGGATTGTGGCCCACCTGAATTTTTATCTATCTCATTACTAGGCCATTGGTCTAATATGGTCAGATAAGTCAGATGCATGGTCTAGATGGGATTGATCAGTTCTGTGGACTCCACTTTCATGTGGTGTGTACATTGCATGTGTACTCCCACGCCACACCAGGCCTGACACCTGGTCAAAACGGGTTTGACCGATGAACGGCCGAAGAGGCATTCCCTTGATTTAGGATAGAGCAATAATCCAATTGTCATCCCCTATCAACATCACTCTATAGACTGAGCTCAGATCTAGGATCTTTGGGTGGCTATAAGAGATTTGGCTATCAATTAAGAATCTGATTGCCACGTAAGGGTAAAATAGTTAATTGCTTCTCTAATGTGCTGAAATTGCAAGTTTTATTATTTATTAAGCCAACCTAAAGATCTCACATGTTCTCGAGCCAATCATATCTCTGTACATGACACTTCCACCCTTACTGTTCACACTTATTATATGAATGGCATCGCCTTTTTCTATAAATACACCCCTCTTCTCATTTCACACAACACAATTCTCTATAAGGAGAGTAAGAGTGAGAGTAAAAGAAAGAGAATTAGAATGAGAGTGTGAGAGTAAGAGTAGGCATCCACCCCATCCATACAACCATCATAACTATTGAGTCTAACCATATGTTCATCTAAGCCATCTCAACGGTTTAAGTCGATCGGAGTAAGGTTGGATTTAAGATATGCAATCTTTTCTCAGGAGCATCGTCTCCCCTATTCTCCTTTCACATCTCCATGTGCATGAGAAACAATCCGACTATCTATTTTATTTTCCTTTCTTTATATTATACATCTCTATTCTCATGCACCCCTACTTGTTTTCAAGAGATTCTTGAGTATATACTTTGTTATGGGAAAAATAGACTGACCCATAGAAGTTGGTCGGATCGAGACCTAACATGGCCCATCGAACTAAGAGTAAGGAATATGCCAGTAAGGGAAATGCCGACCGTTCGACTAAGGTTGGCAAAATGAAGGTCCGCACGACTAAGGTCGAACAATCTTTGGAAAGCACCGAAGAAGCTAATAGGTTATAGGGAGAGGATATCATAAGGACTTTTGGTCTGTTTATTCGTCAGGACAATACCGACATTTGTATAACTCGACCGGTGTGTCCTTCTACATCGTGGTTTTTATTGGACCGACTCTGACCGAAGCTTGGAAGCCCACCCCCCGGCTTCCAAGCTATAACTAACCTAATATGAAGGAAGACCTATCTAATCCCTCCTTTAAAGATCACGATAACTAACTTGCGATTGGCTTGGGGCTCGAAGATCCTCGTCAAGGATCTCGAGAGATCTCCAAATCGTTATGAATTCTAATTCAGCTACAATACGTACCCACCAAATAGAAAAGATCGCTCGACGATGTGATCTTCCCTCTACTATAAATAAGGAGTCCTCTAATGGTGAAAGGTACACATACTCATACACCCATAACCCTTTACACTATATCATCTCTACAAAGACCCGGATTCTTGACTTCGACATAGTCCCCTGCATTAGCCAGGGTCTTCCTATTTGTTCTCTGCGTAGGTAATCAAGGGTCCGGAGAAGGTTAACCAAAAAACAACATCAACAGTTTGGCGTCGTCCATGGGAACGACATCGAAGTCCATTTCCATCATCTCACAAGTTCAGCAATGACAAAAGGGAAGAAGAAGGCCCAAACTTCCATTGTTGTGTTTAATCTTGTGTCGCCGGAGCAACCTGGCAGCCAGCGGGACTCCACCTCCCCACAACAGGTTGATTTTGCTCCAACAAGGCTGGTACAACGATCACGCAACCGGGGAGGACGGCTGAATTCCCCTGAACAACAAGTTGAAGCGTTAAATAGTAATATGAATTCCATGAGACAATTGCTGGAACAACTACAACCCCGACATGTATTGGAGGTCGAGCAAGAAGCTGAATGACTAGTTCAAAATCCTCCATAGCCCTTTAACACACCTGTCGCGTCCCATAAGAGCCGACAAGTCGAATCAGTAAGAGTAGCGCCTTTTCATGTCTTCGGTACGACGACTTTGCTTGCTTCCGACATTCGTCACGAATTGGACAGGAAAAAGCGTAGTAAAGCTCCCGAGATAACTACTGAAGCCGTGGCCGAAAGCGGCGAGCCTTGGGAGGCCAAGCTGAAAGACCTACGGGGCTAAATTGGCAACATTCGACAGGCTTACCGAGCAAACCCTCCAGCTTTAGCAGAGGCAATGATGGAGGAAACCGAACCTCCATTTACCGCCAATATTATGCAGGCACAACTACCGGAAAGATTTTACATGCCGCAAATCGCTAAGTTCTCTGGAGCCACTGATCTGTCCGAGCATTTAGAATCTTTCAGAGTTTAGATGGAGCTCCATAATGCATCCACTGTGCAGGAGCAACTCAAAAATGATACAAGCAATTGAAACCTTAGTTAGTCAGTTCCTTCTCCCAGCTCAACAAGGTATTTATTACTAACTTTATTGGGGGGAAAGAAAGACTCAAACCAACCTCTCACCTCCTCTATATAATTCAAAAGGAATGAGAGATGTTGAAAGATTATATTAAATGCTTCAATCTTGAAGCAATTCAAGTGTAGAAGCACTAAGAGGAGATTGCTTTGACCACAATAATGGGGGGCATGAGAGACCCCAAATCCCTCTTTTCACTTGACAAAAATCCACCGACGACAATGACTGACCTTGTGAACAAATCACAGAAGTATTATAATGCCGAGGAAGCTTCCACTCTACGAAAGGTCACCCAGGGCAAAGGAACGATGACCAAAGAACGACAACCGAAGGAAGAGCTCGACTTGACTAGCGGTAACAAAAAGAGGAAGGATGACTGACCACAAGGGAGTCAATGTCTAAGCAAGCGACCCGACAGTAAGTTCAGCACATACACTCCCCTTAATAAGACGCCCGAGCAAGTCCTTATGGAAATATAGGACAAGCATGTCCTCAGATGGCCGAATAAGATGAAATCTAATCTCGAGAAATGAGATAAACGGAAATACTGTCATTTTCACCGGGACCATGGCCATTCGATTAGCAAGTGTTTTGACCTCAAGGAGGAAATCAAAGCACTCATCCACAACAGACATCTTCGGGAGTACGTCAGTAGAAGAGGAGATCAGGTCAAGTCGAAGAATGAACAGTCAATCAATAACGAACCAACTGGGGAAATCAGCACCATCTTCAGTGAGCCCATAGGCGGAGGAGACTCAAACCGAGCTCAAAGAGCTCACACTAGAAGCATTAATCATTCTGGCTCGGAACATGAGATCCTTACCACCATCAAACCCCCAAAGGAGCAAAAAATAGTGTCCTGCAGTCTAACTTCTACAGAAGAGGACGCCAGAGGAATCCACCATCCTCATGACAACGCGCTTGTAGTTATGATGACCATAGCCAACAATAAGGTTTTCAAATCCTTGTGGATACTAGAAGCTCAGTCGACATTCTCTTTGCCCAAGCATTTGACAAAATGGGGGTCGTGCAGTCTCGACTCCGAGCCATTAAAACCCTATTGCTCGGATTCTCGGGAGGCAAAGTAATATAGAAAGGGTCGGTACAACTCCCACTTACCGTAGGGGATGGGCAGAACCAAGTAACTACTATGATTGAGTTGTTGGTAGTAGACTGTCCGTCCTTTTATAATGCCATTATCGGCCAACCTTCCCTCAATGCTCTGCGAGCAGTAGTCTCGACCTATCACCTTGAGATGAAGTTTCCGACCGAGCACGATGCCAGGTTGGTCAGAGGAGATCAACTGTCGCGCCTCAAACTCGGAAACCGGGCTCACAAAATTCTTGATTGCCGAATCCGGCGCCGACAACCTTCGTAGTACCCCATTCTCGGCTCCTTGCACCCATACACTAGGTTTCGATCCTGGGATCATATAAGGAGGATTTCTATAACATAAGTCTGATTCATAAAGAGCATACCCAAGATCATAACATCATAATCGCAGATAAATAACCATAGGACAACATTACAAAATCTACTAAGAATTTAAACTTTTCATAAGTATAAGGCTCAAGGGGAGAATTACAAAGGCTATACAAGAACAACTCTGAAAGGGTCCATGGCATGCTCCACGCTCCTACTCAGCTACTGCTGCTGCCTAGAATCACTTGCACGCATCAATCGTGCATAAGCTTATAGAAAGCTTATGGGGTGGTGTAAGTGTGTGCGGGACAGGTGCCATGAATGCAATATCATAGTATGCGGAATATGCGGTAAGACCATGAATACTACTAGCCGTCACAAGGCTAAGAAAATGCAAGGTAGGAATACCATCTGCCAACCAAGGGCTATACAACTCAATGCAAGATACCATCAGCTAATCTAAGGTTGTGCAATGTGGGGCTATACAGTCAAGTGCCATATGCAGTTTGCAATGCGATCATGCTCATCCTCATATTAAACCCACAAATCAGTACAGTTCCTCTCTGGAGAATCACCGGCGTCAAATACACTACCTGCTAACTGCCGCTCTCCAAGCCGCACAGCCCAGCGAGCGTAAGAGACCTCACTACCCGCTTGTGGATAACCAACACCAACAAGGCATGACCGTAGCAGACTTATTTACGAGCTGGTCAGACTCGGCCTAACTATTACCCTCTCACTCAGGCAAGTAAGGCCACACCACCTCCCAACTGACCACGATACAGTAGGAGATGCGACCTAATGGTAAAGGCTCCGACGCTCATGTTTTCCACTCAGTCTCGGCGTTGGAGCATCTCCTGGTACCATGAAGGTTCTGTGACTTTCACCCAAGGACATCCTACGTGCCCACGGTGCTCAAACTATTATTTTCGGTGTCCAAATCTGCTATTCACGATATACCTGTGGAGGCTACGGCCCTGATGAAGCTAGGGTGAATATCAACGTGCTATGCCAGATGCATGAATCACAACAATCAATCATGCATCAAATCTTGCGCATCAGCGTGCTCAAGTGGGGCAACTCCATCACTCAGGGAGTCCCATAACAGCCTGCCCAATGGCATAATGCCATGACCAATCAACCATCCACCAAGCACACAAATGATTTTCATGAGTCATGAAAATGACTAAGTGTGTCATGAGATGATGTATTTTCCTCAGGTCTAGGTACTTAGACAAATTTTCCCATGGATAGGAAGGAACACAACCACTAGTGGGGGGCCAATAGCTTGGGGTAGCCCATGAGTCTAAGTAGACAATGCCATGGACTTAAATGATGAGAATGGGCCTAGCGACGGGTCTAAGGTGGACATTCAACCACCAATAGATGAGAATGAGCCTAACAAATGAGCTTAGAGGGCTCCTCAATGGGGACATTTAACCATCATTGTCCCTTAACAAGGCGGCCCAACAATAATCTACCTAGAAGCAATGCCTAAGGCCCAAATATCACCATAAAAATGGGTAACCACATATATATACATATTTTTCACATAATGGCCTAGAGAAAATGGCCCAAACCTACATATAACAACATGGACCCATAGGGGAGATTATGGCCCAATAACAATGTCACCAAATTCATGCATTATGTTGGACTTAGTGGGCAGCCCATAATCCCAAGTACATAGGCAAAAATCATATCCAAGTTGGGCGAAATGGGTCTTACAACATCAGCCCAAAAACTGGTAAATTAGGTAGGCAATCAAGGACCCAATCACTTCTATATTTCAGCCCAGTTAGTCCAGCATAATGGTGGAAGCAACCCATATATACAATTGAGCCAAGCTTGGACGTCCCAGCCCATCTGGGCCTACTGGACATTCAAAAATTTTGATCCATCTATTTCGGGCTCAAACAACAACAAAAGGGTGGGCCTTTCTTGGCACTAATTAAGCCCAAAAGCCTTAGAATTAAAAGTATAGCATATGCACACATTATTTTTCCACTTGGTGGGCCCCACATTCATAAAATATCCAGCTACATATACAGTTTCTTTCATAACACCTTGTTGGACCTTCAACCCACCCAGCTTCCTGGGCCTTCTGAGGTCCTGTAGAAAGTTATTTTTGGGGAGAAATAAATTTTATGGTGGTCCCTGATCATCATGGTGGGCCCCAACAGATGGAGAATGTGGACAGAACACATAAACTCAACTCGACTTGTTGCTGGACTACAAGTCCAGCAGCACCCTAAAAAGCCTGGATGTCCCAGGTGGGCCTGGGCGTCCCAAGGGCCTGGATGGCTAGCGTAGAAGACATCAAGGTGGGCTCCACAGGTGGACGTCCCACCAAGGGACGGTCCACACTTCAGTGGGCCACACAAGGGAGGACCTGTGGGAAGAAACACAAGGGGTGGACGGCCAGCCCATGGCTGGACGTCCAGTATGGTGTTGCCGTCCCAGCCCCCAAAACCCCAAAGTTTGATGATTTAGGTGACCCACATGCACCTGAAGTGGGTCCCCACAAGTGGGCCACAAAATGGGGGAAGGAGTATGGCCATAAACACTTCCAAATAATCTTAATACAAATGGACAACAAGGTTGCAAAAATTCTGCTGCTGGAAAAAAAATGTTACTGGCCCCATCTTATGCACCCAATGGGGTGGGCCCAGGCCTGCCAAATCAAAGGAGAAATGGGTGGATTGCATGCACCCATATATGGACAACATGTGGTGTAGACCCTAACTCAAGTGTGCACGCCTTTTCTTTAGGTCACGCGGTCCTACTGGTCGAATCCCGGCGACCAGTGACCTTCAAGTAGTGTTTACGGTCGTCCTTGAGTTTGGTCATGTTGACTAGACTCGGATCGACCCGAAACCGATGTCATCTTGTCCAATCGGCGCCGTGGTTCCAACGCCGCATCCCGTGTGTAAATTCGACGTGTACATTATGAGTTATGGGCAATATTCGATTTGGGCCTTTGATGTATGATGGTGGATCCCACGCCACACGTTCTCCAAGGTGCTTGTGTAAGGATGATGTCACCCTATATTAGGTTTACTAAAAAGCCTACTAGCCTAGTACATTGTTTGTATCACCATAGACCAATGATGACTTTTCTCTTATCTAGGAGAGAGTGATGATTGCACTCCTATAACTCTCCTCTCCCTCTCTCTCTTTCTTCTCATTTCTCTCTCTCTCTCTCTCTCTCTCTCTCTCTCTCTCTCTCTCTCTCTCTTCTCTCCTCTCCCTACCAACTCTCCAAACCGTCCCACCTCCCCTAAAAATTTCAGCCCTCTCACCTCCTAACACCTCCTAATCCACCCATCATCAACCAATCTCAACCGCTGAACCATGATCCTTGAAGCTTCTTAATGCTAGTGGTGTAGCTTTGGAGTTGTTTTGATAGGTGGGTGTGTTGCATTGTTTAAAATTTAGATTTTTTTATTTCCTTCTTGATCTTCATTATTCTTCCATTGATGGAGCTTGTGGGACCCATCAAGTGATGATGGTGGCCCCAAGACTCCATGGATATGACTTGAAGCCTATCCTACATTGCATGCATGTGCATGCAAGGGACCATTCTCCATGGATCCCTTTATGCTTCTTTCTTCCTTAGATTAGGGATCTTTGGGTTATCTAGACCCTTGATCCTTGGTGGAGATTGGATCTCCACCATAGATCTCAATAGATAGCCTTGATCATGTAGATTTTGCATCTTATGGTAATGAAATGTTTATGTATGTGTGTGATGAAGGGAAAGGCCTCATTGAGGCGAAGACCCTTCTCTTGTGGCTATTTTCTTCTCCTTTTCTTGTTAGAAGTTTCTGATTATGAGTGTGTGGCCCACTTTGTGGACCGACAGGATCCAAACCATCCATAGAGAAAGGGCATTTTTCACGGTCTGTCCCTTGGACGTGTGGCCCCTAAAATCACCAAAATAAGGTGCATGTAAGGATGATTTGGATGATGGGATAGTTTGGATGTTTATGGGGCCCACTTGGGTGGACCACACCATGATTTTCTGGGGTTAAATCCCCATTTAAATAATGTTTGCAATTTATTTTTATCAGACATATGTTGTTGTCCAGACTGTCTGGACAGATTTTGGGTCATCTTGGGGCCTGATTTTTGGTCATTTGGTGGGCTGTTGATACCATCCAATATGTGATTCTTGAAGGTGTATGTCCCACCTATAGGCTTACCAAATTTCAGCCCCAACTGACCCCATTTGAGCCTCCAAAAGAGTGGGCCAACGTGGGTATTCAACCAGATTTCTGTTGTAATTTTCATCAATACAGGCTATTGTAACCCATAATTTAAAAATATTTTATCTGATGGTGAGCCACCTTTCTGGGTCCCACCTTGTTCTAGACTTGATAATGGACCTTGGCCCCCAATTTCAGAATTTTTGGAGACCTTGGACCCACTTCATTGGGGAGCCCAAATTGGTACAGCAACATGAACATTGTTGGAATTTTTCTACATTGCTGTATTTTTGTGTTTGAGGAGATAATTGGGCCCAACCCATTTGGGCTTTTGGGTATATCTGTGGGGCCCACCTTGTGATGATCTAGAGGTCAAAAGGGGCCATTTTTGTGGGGCCAACCAACTGGACCAGCCATCCATGATGGACGTCCAGCTGATGGACGTCCACCATGGGTTGACCATCCTTAACCAGGCCTACCATAATGTATGTCTTTCATCCACTTTGTCCCTCCATATTTGTGGGGCCCATGTGGGTTGGTTCCACCCTAGGGGGACGTCCCATGTGGGGCCCACTTGGGACGTGGGAGCCCACCTTGTTGCATGTGTATGGGGCCTAGGTCGTCCACACCTTGGACTACCCAGGTCTGGGACATCCCTACCCTTTTGGGGCTGCTACTGGGCCTGCAGTCCAACAGCAGGCCCACCTTTCTGAGTGCCAAATCCCTATCTCCAAATTGGTGGGGCCCCTATGATATATTGGTGGATACTATGGGAGTAACTCCCAAGTATTTTGACATGTTTCTGGGCCTCAATAGGCCCAGAAGATTTGGTGGACTTAAAGTCCAGCCATGGCCATTTAAATATACACTATATGGCTGAATTTTTATTGGAAATTGGGGGCCCACTACATTGAGGGGTTATGGGTACTTGTTGCTCACCTATTCCTTAGAATATTTTGGGCTCAATTGATGCATGATTGGGCCACCCATTGATAACCACTTGTGGGACCCAAACTTATACCAGATTTTGGGACTTTCTAGTGGGCCCAGATTGGGTTGGAATGTCCCACCTTAGCCAACCATGTGTTGGGCTGACCTTCCATCATTTGCTGGACTTATAGGCCGAGGAAAAAGGTAAATTTGAGCCCTTGAATACCCACTTAAATCGCTAATTATTGGGCTGATGTAGTGGGGTCCATTTCACCCAACTTAAAAGTGTTTTTGGGCCATGCAATTGTGTACATGGGCTGCCCATTAAGTCTATCTAAATGCTTGGATTTTATGTCCCTTAGGACTTGGGCTTTGGGCCTAATTTTCCCCTCCTTGGGCCCATGTGGTTGGAGTTTGTATTGGGCCCATCTTCTATGCCTTTGCGACTTATGAACATGTGAATGGATGTTGGGCCTTGGGCCTCGTAGCTTATGGTTTGTGGTTAGATGCCTTGGGAAAATGGTGATTGAAAGTCCTCATTTGGACCCCTTTAGGCCCATTAGTATCTAAGGGTGGTTGAATGCCCACCTTAGTCCTTTGTTAGGCCCGTTTCTATATTATCTAGGTCGTAGCCTTATATGCTTAGTCTCGTGGGCTACCCCAGGTAAATGGGCCCCCACTAGAGAGTATACCTTCTCATTTCACCTCATCGGCACAATTATTCATCTTCATGGCCCACTCTCATACGCATCATATGCTTGCTTGACTGAGGTATGATTGGTCATAGTTGTGTCATTGTGTAAGACATGTTGATATCTCCTCGAGGGTTGGAGTTTACCCTCTTGAGCACAGTGGATGCTTGGGATTGATGCATGGTTGATTGTGTAATTCATGTATCTGACATTACATGGCATGTAGATATTCGCCCTTGCTTCATAAGGCCGTAACCTCCACAGAGATATTGTGGGTGGTCAACTGTGGACACCAGAAATGAATCTTGAGCATTTGGGGCGCATAGGATGCCCCTGGGTAAAAGCCCCTAAACTTCCATGGTACCGAGGAGACGCCTCAATGTCGAGACTGAGTGGAAAACATGAGCGCACGAGGGCCTTATACCGTTAGGCCGCGACTCCCACTGTCGCAAAGTCAGTTGAGATGGGGTTGGCCTTACCCGCCTGAGTGAGGGGGCATAGTTAGGATGAGTTTAATCAGGTCGTGAAATGGGTCCGCTACCGTCTAGCCTCGCTGGTGATTGGCTGTCCACAGGCAGGTAGTGAGGTCTCCTACGCTCGTTTGACTGTGCGGGTCTTGCAGAGTGGCAGTCATCCAGCAGTGTACTTGACCCCGGTGGATTCCTTATGATGGAACTGTACTTGATATGTGGATTGGATTGGCGCGAGCCGAGGACCTGTTACAGACCTTTCCTTCCATTCTTTCTATATTATGTATTTCCTTTTGAGCCTTGTACCTATAAAGTTTAAATTCTTAGTGGGTTTTGTAGTGTGTTCCTTGTTTATTTTCTGAGATTTACTTGCTATGATCTTGGGTATGCTCAATTGGATTGGAATTGTGATAAAGAAATCCTCCTTGTAGGATCCCAGGATCGGAACTTGAGCCAGGAACCGAGAATGAGGTACTACGGAGGCTGTTGCGGTCGGAACCGGCTATCGGGTCCCTTGTGGGTCCGGTCACTGAGTCTGGAGCATGACATGTGGGGTCCATTAGAGTGGCCCACTATCTCCAAAACTAGGCTGATACAAGTGTATTTTATGCATACAGGACTGCTGGACAATCCAAAAAATTTGGATACTCCAGCCCTCTTGGGCCCACTTCATGGAGCTCAAATCAAGGGTGGATGGTTTGGGCTCCATCCTACATCAAGGTGGGGTCCACACCTCAGAGAATACTAAAAAAAAAAATCTAGAAGAAAAACATTGTAAACAGGCCCTACAACAATGTCCAAAACCATACAACAATGGGCCTGAAATCTGGACAGCAACATGTGCTGTCCATTTCCAGCCCATTATAAAATTAATAAAGGGATTAAAGCTTAGATTAAACAACTGGGGTCCACCTAGATGGGCCACAAATATTCCAGACCCAAGCCCCTTACAAAAACATTCAAGAAATCAGGCCTTAATGGCCATCCAACCCATACAACCAAGATGGGCCTGGACGTCCCAAAATCTAGATGGTCTGGGATGTTATGGTCACATCAGGTGGGCCACATTCATCAGGGACAAAAGAGGGTGAGAGAGAGAGAGAGAGAATCACGGCCATGGGAGGACTCCGCCACTATGAGTCCTCCAACAATCCAAACCTTACATCATAGGTCCATACATACATGGATTCTTACATCCAAAGAAAATCTGAGGTGGGGATGTCATCCCCACCATTCAATCTTGGGTTTAGATGACCCAACAACCATAAATCAAAGGGAAAATCATCATGATGGGGTCCATGGAGAATGACCCCATCATGGCAACATGCACGCATGAAGTGAGCCACTAGCCATACTCATAGAGTCATGTAAGATCTCCACCATTGATTGGTGGGTCCTACAAGCTCCCAAGAATGAGACAAGATTACATGAAGTAAAATCAGAAAAGTAATCCTAGAGGTACACCTACCTTTAAGATCTTCCTTCTTCAAGCCTTAGGTTCTATAGCTCCAATGGTGAGGTTTTAATGGCGAGGATGGGATTTAGAGGGTTAGATTAGGAGGATTTTTGGGTGAAAGGGACTGGAGAAAGAGAGCTCTCACATGGACGTCCAAGGGCTAGAGAAGAAAATGAGAGAAAAGAGAGAGATGAGAAGGAGGAAATGGTAGCTAGAGAAAATATATGATGAGTTTTGGGAGAGTGGGAGCATGCTTGCAATCATGGCAAGCAAGGCATGCTCTAGAATGACATCATAAGGCATGCTCAAGGATGACATCATGCTAGGGTGTTAGGGTGGCTATAGGCTAGTTATAGCTTACATGGGGAATGTGAAACACTATGGTGGGCCCACATGGGAAAATGTGCATATGGGTAAAGTGGGTCCCATATCATGATCAAGGGCCCAAAAATGGTGCAGGCCACAACTTTAGATCTGCACTTCGGATTGACGCACGAGACGTGACGTTGGAACCGCGACGTCGATGCGGTCGCAATGGTATAAGTTTCGGGTTGATCCGGGTCGGGTTTACATGATGGGTCTTAATAATGATTGCAAATAAAATCTACAGGTCGCGGGTCACCGGAATTTGACCGGTAGGACCGTTGGACCTAATGGAACAAAACGAACACTGAGGTTAAGGGTCTTACATCAGCATGAAGATCAATAATGCTACACGATGGTATTGGGAGTTCAGCATCAAACGATGAGCATAATCTCTCTAGACCCCCGAGAGGATTCAAATCAAAGAGGATGCCCCATGGAAGATCTAGTTTTTGTTCCACTCGACAGCTCTGATCCTACTCGAATAGTACAGATCAGTTCATCTCTAGTATCATCACTGCAAGATGAGATCGTGAACCTTCTTCGGCGATATGTTGATGTCTTCGCATGGTCTCATCAAGATATGCCCGGCATCGACCCAAAGGTCATGGTCCACCGGTTGAATGTTAACCCCGACCATCGACCAATTCAATAGAAGCGCAGACCGCTTGGCCCCGAATGGTATGCTATAATTGGGCAAGAAGTAGAAAAGCTCCTTAAAGCTGGGTTCATAGAGGAAGTTTACTATTCGGACTGGATAGCCAACATAGTTGTGGTTAAAAATCCAATGAGAAGTGGCAGGTCTGTGTGGACTACACCGACCTGAACAAAGCCTACCCTAAGGATAGCTTCCCTCTCCTGAGAATTGACCAGCTTATCGATAGCACGGCGGGGCATGAGTTGCTGAGTTTCATGGACGCCTATTCAAGCTACAATCAAATCGCCATGCATCCGTACGACAAGTAAAAGATGACCTTCATCACTGATAAAGGTCTCTACTGCTACAAAGTCATGTTGTTCGGCTTGAAGAACGCTAGAGCCATGTATCAAAGGCTGGTCAACAAGATGTTCGCCTGCTAGATTGGGCAAATAATGGAAGTTTATGTAGATGATATGGTCGTCAAGAGCATTAAAGCTGTGAATCATGTGCCAGATCTCGAAGAGATGTTCATGATCCTTTGAGAATATCAAATGAAGTTGAATCTGAGTAAATGCACCTTTGGCGTTAGCTCTGGAAAGTTCCTCGGGTTCCTGGTCAGTCAGAGAGCAATCAAAGCGAACCCCAAAAAAATCAGGCTCTGCTGAATATGAACTCACCGAAGATAACAAAAGATGTCCAGCACCTGACAGGAAGGATCGCCGCATTGAACCATTTCGCATCTTAAGCAAGTGACAAGTGTCTTCCTTTCTTCAAGCAATTAAGGGGGAAGCAAATAGTAGATTGGTCAGAGGAATGCGAACTTGCTTTTTAGCAACTTAAGCAATATCTGGGATCGCCACCGCTGCTTTTAAAACCTGAGGAAAGAGAATCACCATTGTTGTATTTGGCAGTCTCTGTCATAGCAGTTAGTTTGGCCCTGATCAGAGAGTATGAAGGGAAACAACTCCTAGTATATTATATCAGCAAAGCCTTGGTCTCTGCTGAAACGAGATACCCAGAAATGGAGAAATTGGCGCTGGCCTTGGTAGTCTCATCTCGACGCTTATGACCATATTTTCAAGCCCATACTATCATCATCTCAATTGATCAGCCCCTTCGCCAAATACTGCAGAAGCCCGAAGCATCGGGGAGGTTAACAAAAGGGGCGATCGAACTTAGTGAGTTTGACATTAAGTTATGCCCCCGCACAACGATCAAGGGCTAGGCCGTAGCCGATTGTATTGTCGAGTTCACTCATGGGTATGACTAAGATCTGAGCATTTAGCCCGAGCCGAGCAATCAGTTCGAGCAAAACTTAGATCCGAGCCGAGCAATCAGTCCGAGAAAATTTTCGATCCGAGCATTCAACTCGAGCCGAGAAATCAGTTCGAGCAAAACTCAGATTCGAGCATTCAACCCGAGCCAGCATTAGCTAGTCCCAACCAGCCATCATGGACATTATATGTTGACAGTTCTTCCAAATCTAAAGCCAACGAGGCAGGTATAGTCGTTGAGATTCCAGATACACATGCGTACGATACACCTTAAGATTTGGATTTTGAGCCTCCAAAAATGTCGTGGAATATGAAGCACTGCTAGCTGGGCTTTGGTTGGCTACAACCATGGGAGCCCAATATCTTAAAGTCTACAGCGATTCTCAGCTTGTCATCAACCAGATAACGAACGAATATTAGGCTAAAAATGACCGCATGAAGGCCTTCCTACTAAAAGCCAAAGAACTCATCAGTAAGTTCCAAAGTTGTGATATCGGCCTTATTCCTTTCACGGAAAACCCCAAAGTTGACATGCTGGCAAATCTGGCCACTGTTGCCGAAGACAATATCCCCAGGTCGATCCCAATTGAGTTCCTAAAAGAGACAAGTGTGAATGACTTCGGTCTGACTATAGCTCTTCTGGTAAATTTAGAGCCGACTTGGATGGATCTGATCATCTTCTTCCTCAAAGAGAATGAGCTACCCCAAGACCGCTTAGAAGCACGCAGACTTCGCACCAAAGCAACTCGCTACACCATGATCGGGGATATCCTATACAAAAAGGGATTCTTCCTTCCCTACCTCAGATGCCTTCGACCTGAGGAAGCCGAATACGTCATGGAAGAAATCCACGAAGGTGTTTGAGGAAATGATTCTAGCGGTCGAGCCTTAGCTCACAAAGTCATTCGACAGGGGTACTATTGGCCGACCATTCAAGTAGATGCTCGGCGATTTGTTCGAAAGTGAGAAAAAAGGCAACGTTTTGCAGCTATACCTCGACAGCCACCAGAAGAACTAACCTCTATGATTGGATCATAGCCATTCGCTCAATGGGGAATCGACATCATCGACCCCCTCCCGACTGGCAAAGGGCAAACCAAGTTCGCAGTGGTTGCGGTCGATTACTTCACCAAGTGGACCGAAGTTGAATCTCTGGTGAAGATCACTGAGAAAAAAATCATAGACTTCGTATGGCAAAATATTGCATGTAGGTATGAGATCCCCCGTATGATAATCTCAGATAATAGGAAACAGTTTGACAATAAATAGTTTCGAGGAATGTGCGAAAACCTCAAAATTCAGAATGTTTATTCGTCACCGCGTCATCCACAGGCCAATGAGCAAGTTGAGGCAGTTAATAAGATTATCAAAAATCATCTCCGGACGAAGCTCGAGAAGGCTAAAGGGTCATGGGTGGAAGAACTCCCACACGTTCTTTGGGCATACCGAACTACCGCCCGGACAGCCACATGAGAGACCCCCTTCTCCTTGGCCTTTAGCACTGAAGCCATTACTCTGGTCAAAATTAGACTACAAACTGCTCGGATTCGCTCCTACGATGAACAACAAAATACCGAGCTAATGATGTTGGATCTCGACCTTATTGAAGAATCAAGAGAGCAAGCTCGGCTCAGGATCACGATCTGTCAATAGCAAGTCACCCATTTTTACAACTCAAAAGTAAAGACAAAGCGGTTGCATGCTGGGGAGCTAGTTCTTCGTAAAATCTTCCAAAATACTAAGGAACCCGGCTCGGGTACCTTACGACCAAACTGGGAGGGGCCCTACGTGGTAACCAGCATGAGCTGACCCGGATCATACCGATTAGAAGACTTGGAAGGCCGGCTCTTGCCACATCCGTGGAATGCTGAGCACCTCAAAACCTACTATGCCTAAGAGGTCGATCTACTCCAAGTATGAAAATCGACTATGTATAGTCCGCAATGGAATTGGTGCAATAAAACTTTCAAATCTGCTTTCTATCTCTGTGTTTCTACTAATGATCATCTACCAAATATCTACTAAAGGGTTTTCCCATAATATGCGGGAGGAACAACTCTTATTAAGTATCTGACCCTCTAAAAAGAGGCTCGGCCTCACGCTACTCACGTATCCGACCTACGGATGACTACTTGAGGTTCTCCCTAATGCAAGGAGGAGAAAAACCCTATCCATTTGATCGACTCTTGAAAGGTCAGATCTTTGACGACTGTGATAGCTGATGTATAAAGTGATCAATCATTTTACTTCGAATAATTTGCATACAAACATTACGCTAAAAGAAAACTTGGATTATATTGATAAAGCTCCAAGGAGCGCATTACAGTAAGTCTAAGATACAAAAAAGAGGAGGTAAAAGGGACTTACGATTAAGCCTCAAGGGGCCTCTCGGTAGGCATATCATCGACAGGGGCCTCATATTCAGAGCTAGCATCCTCGATGGTGGAGAGGTCGATTTCGGGATAGGCTCCCTTAACCTCTTCAACGCATTTCTCGAAAACCATCCAATACAAAGTATCCCTGTCTTCTAAGTATTCTTTAGAAGACTTGAATTATTTGACAGCGGCTTTTCGAGCTAAGGAAACAGCCGTCTAGGCCTCTACCTAGGCCTCCTTGAGCTTCGCCTCCATGATGTGTTGAAACCCCGCATAGTTGGCCTCCTATCAAGCCGCCCTTTCGAAAGCATTGGCCGCCCTCTCGGAAGCATCGGCTAGTTACTTCTTTGTCGCCTCCAGCTCAATCGTCAGATCTTTGACTTGAGCTTCTGAGGCAGAGTGGACTTGATCGGCCGCAACATCCGAGGCATGGGATTCCTCGGCTTCAATACAAAATCGATCAGCGTTGGCTCCTTTTTGCAGCAACCCCTTTTTGGCTTCCTTCACCTCTGCCCGCAAGTGTATAATCTCGCAATGTATGTTCAGCAAACAAGGGGCGAACTGCCATAGGGGAAAATACATATATCAGAACAAGTCAAAAAAAAGAAAAGAAAAACAGCTAGTATTTAGCAGACCAACTTACACCGAGGAAGGTTTTCGCTAGCGACCTAATGACAGTGTCTGAAGTGGAGTTAAAAAAGACAGAGAACTTGTTGAGTATGTTCCGATCTACCCAAGGCAGAAGGTTCTCCAATTCCCTTCGCGCTCTCCTGGAAGAAAGTTGACCCTCCCCCTGAGGCGTGGAAGGCTCCACAGAAGGCTCAATAGCTTCATGGGCCTTCATGGGGTGAGCTTCGGTAGAAGGTCTAACAGTTTCCCAGGCCTCCTCATGGCAAGCCTCGATAAACGGCGCGAAAGTTTCCAGGGCCTCGGTGGGACGAACCTCCACGCGAGATGTAACATCCCAGATTTTTGCTAACTTGGGATTAGACGTCCTTAGGCAATGGGTCGATCCTAACACCTTATTAACTTGTCAAAACTCAGTCCCAAAGGCTAAAATCGCTTGTGAACCCATTTCTTTCACAAATCCCACCCTTCACCACCTTGTTCTTTCAATTTTTTTAAGCATTTTCATCCTAGACACTATTTTAAACTAGCTAAGTAGTATAACTTGGTTCACTTTATATACAAACTACAAAGGCCCAGGTACCACCTCAGATAGAAATTACTCAGGACTAAATCTAGCCGAGAATTAGCCAGTGTTAAACTAGAGTACCTGTGAAATTAACACCAACCACTTTAAATACGATCTGCAAGACCCAAAACTTGTAGAATCATTGACGCTAGGGTACCCTAAAATCTAGGATCAATCTCATTACCCGTCTGCTCTCGGGAGCATTATGAAACTCCGTATCAAATCTGGACCGCACGTCAGAAGTCCGATGAACACGAAGTTAAGGAATTAGGACCGCCTTGCTGGGCTTAACAACCATCTAGGAAATCAAATCCAGATAGTGTCCCAACGCTATTCACTTGAGTCCGGAGCGAGAGAGTGTAAAAACACTTGTTTTCTTTACAAAATAAATATCTTGAATAGTAATCTGGTACGTGTCGCTTGCGGATCAGTTTTAAGCAACCAGACCGTCAAAATCAGACCAAATTACACCCTTGGATCAGGAGAAATTTCATACACATATCCATGTACTCGGAATCTCTGATCAATATCTGCTGACCGTTGAACTGAAACTGGTCCGCCACGCGTGATTTGGAATCCCGACTGAAATGAAAACTTAACTAAATGTAAATCCAGTGTTAGTGAGCTTAAGTCCGACCTTTGGCTCAAGGAGGCCCACCAGAAGTCCTCCATTGAGCTGAAACGGGACCACTTTGGTTATAACCTAAGTATACCTTGACCTGGAGTCTGTTTTTGTGAGATTTGGGGTTATATAAGGACCTTAAACCCTCTCTCATTTCAGCCATCCGAATTTGAGAAAAACCGTAGGAAAAGAGAGAGAAAAGAGAGAGAAAGTGAGAGTGAAGTGGGAGCATCTCCCTGCAATGCTTCCCTGCTGCTATATGTGTTTAACCACCTCGTTTTAATCATTTTCCCGGTGCTTCCGGCTCCGTTTCTAGGTAAGAAACCCTAACCCTAATCTGATTTGGGGCTTGGGTGGTTGGAGGTTATGAAATAGCTAACCTATGTTGTTCTATAGGTTGCCAAATTGTCGTAGATGAAAGCTTAGCAAACCTATCGTCTTCGTTACGATTTTACGACAAAAGGTGCGGACTTTAGGTGTATAGGTTATGGTTTTCAGCGCTTTCAATGTCAGATAATGATAGATTCATGATCTGCATGCAATTGCACATGTACAAAGTGTTGTCTGTTTTCCGTTTCGATTAAAGATGAAGAATATGGAATTTTACATACTCTAGGTATCTGTAGAAAGTACCGTATACGTATAAATTTTGGAAATGTGTTTGCCATGATTATTTGCTGTATTAATAAATTATATATGGATAAAATACTTGTTTGGCGAAAGGGTTCGCCCTAATACATGTTTTTGCTAATATACACTATGTATGTTAAAATAGTGTATTCTAAGTGTTTATGAAAATGACCGAATGAGTATAGAATTCTCATTCGTGCTCGCCATGACTAATTGTCATGGATTTATGATTGTTGTATTGGCGATACCCCTTTGAAGAAAGGATTTGCCCTAAATCACACCACGACCAATATACACTACTTATATTAAAATGTGTGGCCCAAGTGTTTGTGGAAATGACTGAATGAATATGGAACTTGGATTTCTTCTTGCCGTGACTGTCCGTCGTGCGTGTATGCGTGTTATGATTGGGGTAACTCCCTAGTGAAAGGATTTGGCCTAATACCTATGTGATCAACATATGTCATGTATGTTGATGTATGTAGTCTAAAGTGTTTGTTGAAATGTCTGAATGAGTAGTGGTTAGTAAATTGTAATGTGTAAGGGTGTTGAGATATGATCCTCAACTCCTTTAACTATGTGTATGATTTCCTTGGATAGATGTGTGATTAGGAATTTAATATGTACAAACTCATGCTTGTGTTGTGCTTCATAACATGCTCAAATGATTGTATGATTTTATTTATGTAATGCATATGTTTAAATTCATGTTTACGTTGTATGATCCGTCATGGGTGATGGGGAGTGGAGTAACGAGTACGTGCAACAGCCCTGGCAGCCCTAAACGGACAATACCAGACTTTGATTGTATGATTTGAATCTTGATCCATTACTGATTTATATATCTGCAATTGATTGTGTTTGGGGCTATGATTATAGTCCAGACAATCGGTACCAGAATTGAATTCGTGGCTGTGATTCATTTGCCACGTGAGATGTGTTTGACGAACCCGAGTCGTACTTCGGTTGGTGATAGTGGTTGGCCACGCGAAGTGCTTATGCACTTCATGTCATTCAACTTGTTGTGCGCTCGAGCTAGCCGAGCTCGTCAAGTAACCCGATCTGTCTAATGTATGTTCACCATGTTTGGTCGCTACTGCTTGAACCTAGGGTACCAAACTTACCAGTGAAATCCCTTTTAACCATGGTACCTCGATCCATAAGACTCATGAGCCGGACATGGTGGTATGGGACACCGTGGTCGAGCTGTCGGCCTACGCTGGGGCCACGTGCCTCCCCGTAGTGACCAGTGAGCAACTAGACTCGTGAGCCGATTATGGTGGTATGGAACACTATATTCGTGCTGTCAGCCTACATTGATAAGGTGATGGGGGAGTGGTGCAACGAGTGCGAGCAACAGCCCTGACAGCCCTTTGTAGTGACCTCGAGCATACTCTGAATTGCGGCGAGGTGACAAGTTTTGCCGCAGTGTATAGAGTATGAAACTAAGCCTGTTTCTGTATAGTGATGAATCGTTAAAGAGGTGATGGGGGAGTGGGGTAACCTTTGTGCATAACAGCCCTGGCAGCCTTTGCAGTGACCTAGAAAATACACCATCGTATGAGATTAACTAGGACTAACGACCCTAGAATGGATCATGTTTAGGAATGATACAAGGGAGGTACCTTAGTTTCCCAATCCTGCTGTTTGAAATGGACTAATAAATACTCGGTAATCATGCTCATCATGCATTGCATGTGCCTGGAAGATGTGGAGCACTGAGGGATGAAAGCATGCCGCGAACGTAAGATGGTGTCGCACGAGGGAGGGTGTGGTGAGGGCATAAATCATGACTGCATTCATACTTGCATTAATAAGAGTAGTTAGGAGTGTTTGATTCTACTACTTTATCATTACTGCTTGACTGAATTGATAACATGTTAACCTATGCTTTACTGTTCCACTGAGTTGATTACTCACTCCCACGTTACGGGACGGTGTTGTACACACCAACCAGATTTGTTGAGTTTCAGGTGATGGCGATGCTTATGAAGCAGAGCCGGACTACTACTATGATGTTGAGGAGGAGTTCTCCTACATGTAATTCTCTGACAGGTCTATGAAGACCTGGTATTGTATTGACAGGGCTATGGTATTTGGGATAGGAGACATTACACTTCCTCACATTAGGTATATTTTAGAATTGCACTTGTAATTAATTAACCTGGTAACATCATCACACTCTGGAGACTCACCATAGTTTATATATGTTATTTATTTATCACAGTCTTCCGCTTGCAATTTAACTGTCTCTGGAGTATGATATGTTGTTTTGGCTTAATCTCACTCATGTTCAATACACTATTGCAGACAACATTTAATCATCATTATCTATGTTGCATAAGTGATGTTCTGGAACTCGGGTGTCGAGTTTATGCTCGACCCTCGATTTTTCGGGATGATACACGAGAGGTTGTCTCAACCGCTACTTCAGCAGCAACGGGAGCGGGCTCGACAATCGCCACATCATCCTTGACCTCCACGATAGTGGGAGTTAAGGGACCGACTCTCCCTTTGCTTTTGGAGGTTATTTTTGTCTTTTCTTCTTCGACACTGTCTCTTCAAGAAGAGGCACCTTGTACTTTGAGATAGGCTTTAGTGTGGGACGAGCTTCAGGCATTTCTACATAAGTTAGAACGAGGAGGAAGTTAACTACCAACTCATAAATTTTTTGAGTCCTAAGGTCGCCCAAAGTTCATACCTGTAAGCTCGGAATCAAGGCTCGCCTTGAGCAGAAGTTCAGGTTGGAGAAACTTCCTCCAAGATCTCTTGTCGGGATCAACCGACCTTGCTCCTCTAATCCGAGCAAAAGACTCAACCCCAAGTACGGAAGGAAACTTAGGAATGACTGCATCAAAAAAGGCATGTACAAATGACTTAGAACGCAGAAGACCGACCAAGCGACAAACAGAGGGAAAGAGCTAAGTGTGAGGAAAACTGACCTGGAATAGTGAAAGCGATGGGGACCAAAATATGGCGCATGGTCATCCCCGACACTTCCAAACTCCCCGAAGCCCAAAACCATGTCTTTCCAATTTTTGTTGGAGGTTTGGGCATCTGTGATCATACCTGCTCTGATCCCCCTCCAAGTAGAAAGGTAGTACTAGCTAGGATGAAGTGGGTTCGACTTCAATTGGTATAAGTGGAGGAATTCACTGATAATAAGGTCGGACTGCTCAAGCTCGGACCAAAGGACGAAGCAGCTAATCAATGCCCTCCACACATTGGGGATCAGCTGTCCCGGAGCTAGTTCCAGATGCGTGAGCACCTGCCTTACTATCCTTTGAAGAGGGAGTCTTAGGCCGCAATGAAGGGTGACTTGGAAGATAACTACTACTCCTTCAGGAGGATTGTTAGGAAGCTCGCCTGGTGAGAGAGCTCAGAGTACCATGAAGTCTGGTATATGGTGCCCTGACCTAATCCTTAGTAGGTCGACCTCCCGGAGAATGGATTCCACAGGACCTTTCACTTCGTCCTCGCCCACTCCCTCATCAGAGGATCCGATCAAACCTTCTTATCTGGGCAGGTCATCCTCTGTCCCAGCTGGTCGTTCTATCGGGGACCTCTCTAGCACTCGAGACGACTGCGACACTCAAAAGTCGGCGTTGATCATCATCTTCAACGGCGACGGTGGATTCGACATGGGGCAGAGTGTACTCGCCCCACTATCACCGTCGAAGGCCCCCTCCCATGAACTTAGCATTTTCGACATGGCAGTAAGCCCAAAACTGCCGGAAATCGATAGCAACGAAGAAAAGAAAGAAGGGAGGGAGTGAATTGAAAGGCAGAACTCATCGGAGGGGAAATGCTCCCTTGCTGCCGGTGTTTAGACTGAAGCGGAATGTCGACAATCGTCCTTACACGAGGGAACAGAACAGATGCATAGAAGAAGGGAAGCAGGTAAGCCGATAACGCGCTCTAGGGTTTTCCTTATATACGGAAACCATGTGGCAAGGCGTTTATTGCCTTCATTAAGGCCTGTTTGATTTTCTGGCTCAATTGTAATTAATGAGTAATCACTATTTACTAAGGTAATTATTGCATCTTTCCCAATGGTGACTTGACCAGTTACTTTTTAAACACTTAAATTGAGAAATTTACAAAATAAATATGGGGCCCACTGTAATGCATGTGGCTTATCCACCCCGTCCATTCATTATTCCAACTGAATTTAAGGCATGAGCCCAAAAATTAGGCAGATCCAAAGCTCAAGTGGACCACACCACACAAAATTATGAGAATCGAATGCCTACCATTAAAAACTTATTGGGGCCCTTAGAAGTTTTAGATCAAGCTTATATTTATGTTTTTCACTTATCTAAGTCTATATGACCCTATGAATGGGTTAGATGGTAAATAAACCTACGGTGGACAAATTAAGTCCATTATTTCCTTTCATGTGGGCCAATTGAGCATTGGATCTTCCTCATTTTTTGGCTCATGCCCTAAAATATTCTAATAAAATAGATGGACAACACAGATATATCATATACATCGCGGTGGGGCCACGGATTTAAGTCAAACATTTTTGGACTACTTTTCTAGGTGGAATTACTCACTCATTTTCAAACAAGTGAAAATTTAATAATTACTTATTTACCACGAATTTACCAGCATCATGGAAAATCAAACAGGCCCTAAAGCTTTGCCGTACGGCGCTCCTTGGACTTCCTCGCTTCGACACATGGCACAACTATGCTTGCTGCCTGACCCCATTATCGAGGAGACGCCACGCGTCTTCTCCTCATTGGTCTGGCACCGAAAAGGCGGCCTGACATGTCAGACAATCTCGAATCACAACACGCCACCTCAATATATACCAAATCATGATTGCGGATATGCCTCGACTCCCACGCTAGCCGCCTAACTTAGCATTTATGGCGAGACGGTCCGACCTAAATGTATCCGACCTGCTTTCCTAGTCAGTTTTACTGACTTGGAAGTAGGGGGGCTTACTGTGATGAGGAAAATAGACTGATCCATAGAAGTTGGTTGGATCAAGACCTAGCATGGCCCATTGAACTAAGAGTAAGGAACATGCCAGTAAGGGAAAGGCTAACCATCCGACTAAGGTCGGCATAACGAGGTCAGCACAACTAAGGTCGGACAACCCTTGGAAAGTACCGAAGAAGCTAACAGGTTACATGGAGAGGATATCATAAGGACTTTTGGTCTGTTTATTCATCAAGACAATACCGACCCTTGTATAGCTTGGTCGGTGTGTCCTTCTACATCGTGGTTTCTAGTGGAGGGACTCCAACCAAAGCTCGGAAGCCCACCCCCTAGCTTCCAAGCTATAACTGACCTAATATGAAGGAAGACCTATTCGATCCCTCCTCCAAAGATCACGGTAACCAACTTGCGATCGGTTCAAGGCTCCAAGATCCTCGTCAAGGATCTCGAGAGATCTCCGAATTGTTAAGAATTCTAATTCAACTACAATACGTACTTCCAAACAGAAAAGATTGCTTGACGGTGTGATCTTCCCTCTACTATAAATAGGGGGTCCTCTACTGGTGAAAGGTACATGTACTCACACACCCATAACCCTTTATGCTATATTATCTCTACAAAGACCCGGATTCCTGACTTTGGCATCGGAGGGTCCCTTGCATTAGCCAGGGTCTTCTTATTTGTTCTTTGTGTAGGTAATCAAGGGTCCGGAGAGGGTTACCCAGAAAACAACATCAACATACTCTAAGCCTTTTTAAATATTCGGATTCTGGTGTTTCAGAAATTAAGAGTTATTTGATCATTTTTATTTATTTGTTTATCATGCTATTTTTATTTTATTTTTAACTATAGTCTCTTTTAAGTCCTTGTTATGGTTGAGACATTTCTATCTCCCAAGGCACGTCTTGAATTCAACTATAGTTCTCTAATTCAAGATCTTAAATTTTGCCTACAAATTGATTAGCTAATAAGATAACCCAAAACTCAAAAAAATTTCAAATTTCTTAAAATCCCATCAAGCAGGGGACTACACATGAGTCCTCCCTCAAAGTTCTTACCTAGAATCTTCGGTCCCAAATCTTACGTGTCATCCTAGTTAAGAAATCTCTAATTGCCGAACCCAAAGCAATTCTACCTTCCGCCATAAATTCTGAACTTCATCGATTGCTGACGACTACAAGTCAATCAACGTATCATTTTTAAGTCCATACTACACTCATTCCAAAGTCAAGATAGAACGGCGCTAGTGCTCATGACGCTGCAGAGAGTGTTCATAGAGCCCAACCCAAACCCAAGGTTCAAGTGGATCATACACTAGGGATTGAATATAACCATTAAGAACTTCTCAGGAGCTGTATGAGTTTTGGTCAATGGTGATATTTATTTTCCCTTACATTTAGGTTTATATGACCTTACGAAGAGCTTGTATGGCAAATAAAAATCACTGTAGGCCCAAGGAAGGCTTTAACAATGGGTATCATTATCACTGTTGCTTCCTATGGTGTATTTCACTTAAGCCTTGGATCTGCCTCATTTCTAGGCTGATACCCTAACAAATATGGTAAAATGGAGGGACGGTGTGGATAAATCCCATACATCACCATGGCCCCTCAAAGCTTTGCATGTGCCCAGCTCGGGATAGGTGGTGGTACTACCCGATCTGTATCCGTGAAAAGGCAGAGCATGTGTCACAGATGCATGTTTCCATCACACGTATGGTGATTCTGGCCATTCATTAACTGAGGATACATAGTGAACATATCGTGGATTTAGATGGCGTTGGTCTGCTGATCAAGCACGCCAAGAGAAACTTGTTTGGTTGGAGGAAAAGGGAAGCTAATTGCGTGGTGTGCCACACAGCACCAACCTCAGTGGTGTGTTGACATTACCAAGTTATGTGGGCCCACCATGATGTATGGGTTATATCCACACCATCCATCCATTTTGTGAGACATTTTAGTTCAGAGGCCGAAAATGGGGCAAATCTAAAGCTCAAATGGGCCATATTACATGAAGTAGTGGAGACCATGATGCCCACCGTTAAAACCTTCTAGGGCCATGCATGATGATTTTTGTTTTCCATCTAAACTGTTCATAAGGTAATAGAGACCGGGATGAAGGTAAAACACAAATATCAGCTTAATCCAAAACTTCTATGCTCCCCAAGAAGTTTTCAACGGTAGGTATTCAATCCCCACTACTTTCTATGGTGCGGTCTACTTGAGCTTTGTATCTGCCTCATTTTTAGTTCTATGCCCTAAAATGATCTTGTAAAATGTATGAACGGTGTGGATATAACACATAGACCATGGTGGGGACCCACAGAGCTTGGTGATGTCAACACACATCTCACATTCCACTGGTTCAATTTCATTTTACATGTGGGACTCATTTAATGGAAGTGTTTAAAACTGCACACAACCAAACTTTGCCCTAGCTCAACTCGCTCATTCAGCCACGGGGCTTGGCTTGTTGACTTGATCATCGAGCCGACTTGGTCAGCTTGGCTTAGTTTGGTAATTGAATCAAGCCGAACTCGAGCTAGGTTTTGAGGCGATTCAAGATTTTAGGGTTTTGGCTCCCGTTGTGGCCATGGGTGAGTTAGGTGTGCCATGTGGGGGTCGGGTTGTTATGGATGAGAGGGAGAGAGTAGCAAAGGAGAGAGAGAGAGAGAGAGTAAATGAAAAAGGGAGTCAGGGTGTGGCGGGCAAGCTGGGCAACAGGTATGTCAGCCGGTCGGGTGTAGGTAGAGAGAGGAATATGAGATTCAAAGAATGGGAGAGGAGGAGAGGAAGAGAGGAGGGCACTCATTAAGGTGTGTAGGGTAAATGGGAGGGAGACGAGGAGATGAGGGCGCTTGCTACTCAAGTAGGGTTGTAATCTTATAAGTTAGGTTTTTTGTTTTTTTGTTATTTTTGTTATTTTTGTTATTATTATTATTATTATTATTATTATTATTATTATTATTATTATTATTTGGTATTTATGCTATATTCATACTTGGGTGAGCTAAACCTGGCCAAATTGAGTCAAGATTCGAGTCGAGCCATACTGGGCTGGCACATAGCTTGGGCTTGACTTGATTTTGAAACGAGATGGGATTTCTTGCCCAGCCCGACCCGGCCCGAACAAGTTATTCAAGCTGAACCAAGCCGAGCTAAAATAGGTTGAACCGAGTGTGATAACCGAGCTAGCTTGGTTTGAGCTCAGATCTAGAAGTGCATGTTGTGTTACACACCACCAACCTAGGTGGTGTGTTGACATCACCAAGTTTTATGGGATCCATCATGATGTATATATTATATGTAGTATATATTATATTAGACAGGATTGTGTTGAGGGTCAAATATTGCATATTATCCCCCATTTATATCTTGGTTTTATGAACGTGATAATGCTTAATGTTCTTTTTTTACTCATGTTTGTGTTGCATGGTGAATTTAAGAGCTTGGATTGAAAAGGCTGCTAAAAGCATGGATTTGATGCTCAAGAATCACTAAGGCAAGGGATGGATCTTAGGAGACCAAGATTGAAGAATTTATATGCCAAAGATCCAAGAAAACCAAGGGAGGAATGAAGAGAATCAAAGATTTAAAGCGAAGAAAAGGAATCCTGAAATCGTCCTAAAAAAACATATTCTGAAACTTTGGGTCATTTTGTGAAATTGCGCAAAGTAAAGTCTATTTTGAAAAATTGCGTAGAGTGAAGTCTATATTAGCAAACTGCGTAAATTTAAGGTGTTTTCTAGAGTTTTCCAATTAGGTGCGAAATTTGGAGTTCCACAACTATAAATAGGACTCCCTAGGATGTTCCTAGACATCTTTTAAGGTTTAAGGAGTTAAGCAAAAGGGTGGAGAAGCCGTCACCAAGAGTTTTTCTTCTTCTTCCTTAGTTGTTTTCATGCTTTCTTCTAGGGTTTTATATCTAATCATGTCTGTGGTTGGCTAAAACTTTTAGCTAGGGCTAAGAGGTGAAGCTTGTAGCGTGATAGGATATTTCTCTTGCTTTAATTCATGTTTATGTTGAACTCCATGAATTCTAATTTGATATTAAGGAATACTTTCAATTTTTAATTGTTTATTGTGACTCAAATTACAATAGATCTGCAATAACTTTGAGTATCTTCTTTTCCTGATTTGAGATTGTGAAATTAGTAAGTCATGTTGTCCACCATCGTCCCTTGGGTATGGTAGGGTGATGAAATCCTTCCTAATCTTCACAATTCTCTTGCTTTGAGATTATGAGATTGGTAAATCCTATTGTTTGTCATCGTCTTCTGGGCATGATTTGGTGATAGAATCCCTGTCAATTATCATAGTTCACCTTCATTGAGAATTAGGTCAATGGAAGTTCAGATTTAGTTTTATTGATACATCTTCCAATTGGATAGGATATGACTCTAATTCCAATTGTGTTACTTGAATTAAGTAAGAGGGCTCCCTAATCACTACAAGTGGATCCTTGGCACCCTAATTTTCACTTTTAAATTCTTAGTTTTAATTACTCTATTCACAATTACTCTTTCAAATACTTCAAAATTAGTTTCACATCTTCTTCTAATTCTACTTCTAGTTAATTTCAGAAACGTACAAGTTTCAGTCGTTGTGGATTCGACCTCAGTCTTACCGAGATTATTACTATATTGCAACCCTACACTTGGGGTTGTGAACAAGTTTTTGGCGCCGTTGCCGGGGATTGACGATTATGTTTTCTAGATTTGATTAGTTTTGAAATTAGGTTAAGATTAAGATTTATTTACTTTCTATTTTTAAGTTAGAGTTCTTTCTAATTTATTTTTAGAAACTAACTTTTCTTTCTATTTCCAGATTTAGAAACTTTCCTAATTTTTTTAGAAACTAACTTTTCTTTCTATTTCTAAGTTTAGAAACTTTCTTTTTTTGTTTTTAGAAACTAATTTACTTTCTAATTCTATGATAGAAACTTTCCTAATTTGTTTTTAGAAACTTATTTTTATTTTTAAGAAACTTTCCTAATCTGTTTTTAGAAACTAATTTCCTTTCCTTTTTCTGTTTTTAGAAACTAACTTACTTTCTATTTTTAGAAACTTTCCTTTTTCCCTTTTTTAGAAACTAGGTTGCTTTCTTAGTTCATTTTTAGAAACTAATTCACTTTCCTTTTTCTTATACAGGATCCTAAAATAGAAACTTCTGATTTGGTAACTTCTTTCTAATTCTCTCTCTTTCTATTTCCCTCTTTCTTTTAGTCTTAGATTAGATTCTGAAATTGAGGGCTGAGTGTGTTTTATGCCCAAGTGGGTCCGTGATAATACTCGACGTCTCTTGAGTGAAGGAGGATTGGTTGAGGGTTTATCTATCCATCACAGGATTAGACACTACTCGAGATCCACAGAATTAACTGAAGTTATGGCTACCAATCAACCGGCCAGTTAACCTCCAAATCCACCTCAACCTAGGGTTGATGAAATCCAGGATGAGAATGAGGTACATCAACTACCCCCACCTCGTACTTTACAAGACTATTTACAACCGGCGGGGGTGAGCACACCTTTATGCATGATTTTTTCAAAAAATATGGGACATATGGATATCAAGCCAGGGGCGATCCAACTCCTTTCAAAATTTCATGGACTTAAATCTGAAAATCCATATTTATACATGAAAGAGTTTGATGAGATCATAATTACTTTATATTTTCCGAACATGTCTGAGGACACGGTCAGGCTGAAACTCTTTCCTTTCTCCTTGAAAGAGAAATCTAAGACGTGGTTACATTCATTATGTCCACGATCTATTGGCAGATGGAATGACATGACAAGGGAGTTAATAAAAAAAATTTTCCTACATCATAAAACGAACACCCTTAAAAAATCGATCATGAACTTCACCCAAAAGGAAGATGAAACATTCTTCCAATGTTGGGAGTGGTTCAAGGATCTTGTCAACTCTTGCCCACAACATGGTTTCGAAACTTGGCAAATAACAAATTTCTTTTACGATGGACTGACTTCTTCCATGCGCCAAATGATCGAGACAATGTGCAATGGAGAATTCATGAACAAAGAGGTCGATGATGTGTGAGATTATTTTTACAAGCTTGCTGAAAATACACAATCATGGGACATCTCCCCAAAATCTAACACCATTTCTAGGCCTACTCAATCAAAGGAGAGGGGTGGAATTTATCTTCTAAAAGAAGTTAATGATATAAATGCTAAAGTGACTAATCTCACAAGAAAACTCAAGGTCATGGAACTAAAGAAGGATAAGGCTACAAAAACTGTTTGTGGTATTTGTGCTTGCAACATTCACACAACTGAAAATTATCCAACAATACCTGTTTTTTAAGAGGTACTGAATGACCAATCTAATGCCATAAATAATTACCAAAGACCTTTCAGTGGATCTACTTCAAATACATACAATCCTAGTTGGAGGAATCATCCAAATTTCAGTTGGAGGAATGGACAAACTGCTACTTGTCAAGGATTCCCTAATCAAATTCTAAATCAAGGGAAACCTCAAGAGGATCCGGTTCTTAAGCATCTTCAAAATCAAGAGCGTTTCAATTAGGGTATGCTACAAGCCTTTCAAGACCTTACAAAGGTCATACAAGGGCTTGAGGCAAAAAAATGTGATTGGAGAAAAAGAGAAACCTTCCAGCTCAACCTCTTCCCAATCCAAAACAGCAATATGAAGTCAGCGACCCGAGCTCTTCAAATCAAATGGAGCAAGTCCATCACCACTCTTAGGAGTGGGAAAATAATTGACAAATCTATTCCACTAAGGGCTGAAAAGTCTAAGGACCTAGAAATAGATGAAACTGATAGATCTAGCAACACTCCACATGAGTTAGTACCGGAACCTCAAGGTAAGTCAATTGCTCCATTTCCTCAATGGTTGATTGCATCAAAACTTCTTTCTAACTCTCAGGACATTCTAGAGGTGTTAAAACAAGTGAAGGCGAACATTCCACTACTGGACACCGTTAAACAAATACCTTCATATGCCAAATTTCTGAAAGACTTGTGTACGACAAAAAGACGATAAAATATTCAAAAGAAAATCTTTTTAATAGAAAAAGTGAGTGTCATCCTAAACAAAGATGTGCCACAAAAGTACAAAGATCCTGGTAGCTCAACCATCGCTTGTGTAATTGGGAATTATCGGATTGAGCACGCACTTCTTGATTTAAGAGCGAGCGTAAATCTGATTCCTTACTCGGTTTACAAACAACTAGGTCTGGGTGAATTAAAACCCACCCGGACAACTTGCCGATTGTTCAGTTCGTGTACCGAGAGAAATAATTGAGGATATGTTGGTCCAGGTTGACAAATTCTACTGCCCAGTAGATTTTATTATCTTTGATACTCAACCCATCGTGGACATGAGCACTCAAATTCCTGTCATCCTTGGTCGCCCATTCCTTGCTACATCAAATGCAATCATAAATTGCAGGAATGGAGTCATGAATTTATATTTCGGGAATATGACATTAGAGCTCAATATTTTCTTCAATATGAGTAAACAGGTGGAGGATGATGACAATACCCACGACATTAACATGATTGATTCGTTCATGGAAAATATAACCCTGATGACCTTATCCTCTGACCCTCTAGAGACGTGTTTGGCACACTCCCATGATTTGGTGATGCAAGACATGAAAATTAATGATGATATGTAAGATCTCAGGCTTTAGATCAAACTAATTTAGAAACATGCACATAAGATTTCCATAACCCACACAAAAGTTCAAACATTCAAACAAGAGGAATCTGTACGGGTCCAGGCCTACACATGCTAGGGCTGAATCAATAAAAATTATTAGTCAAACGATATTCGAAGGAAAGTGAAAATCATCCACACATGCACGACAATCAGTTCCTAACCCAAAGGATTTACCAATTTCAATTCAGAAAACCTTAGTGTAAGAAAAGGAGGCAAATAGATTAAGATGAAGCAATCTAGGGTTAGGGTTATGGAAAATAAGTATGAGAGGGGGAAATAAGAAGAAAACCTGAACCGGGCGATAGTTCTCGCCTGCGGACAGCGGGCCGGGCCTAATACACGTGCGCCGAGGTCCTACACCTAAAAAGTGACTCCTTGAGTTTGGTCGGCCAAGGGTGGGTTCTAAAACCCCCAAGTTTCGAGTCGATCCGAGCTACGGGCTGTGCGTGATGCTCCTTCGAAGTTTCAGCCCTCCTGCAGGGCTAAAATCTGGAATTCTGCTGTAAAGAGGAAAACTATTGCAATAAAGGACAAATTTAAAGCACGGATAATGGTAGGAGATGAGAAGTAGAGATAGTAAAGGATGGGGGCGAATCGGGATAGATGTGGCTTTGTGCCACGGTAGTTAGCCCTTCGATGAAGGAAGGGCTTCACACCCAATTGGATTTCCACAACTCAAAACTCAGAGGAGTAAGAAAACACAGAATTTTTATTAAACTTCAATCAATAAAATTAAAAAATTACAAGGGGTGCCTATTTATAAGAAAACCCTATACTCCAAAACTTGCACCATGTGCGTAACCTATTACTTGGCGATGAAGTAAACTAAAATAAAAAGTAACCAAATAAATCTAAAGCATCCATGATACTCTAAATAACATTAATAAACAAAACATAAAATATGAGATTAATTCGACTAGTGGGTCATGATCATGAGATCCCATGATGAGCTTTACTTGACTACCGGGCCCACTCCATCGAACCAAAACTCAGTTTTCTAGCTAGGAGGCCCTCCTTGGATGTCTTCATCGATCTAGATCGACAATGGGGCCCTCCTTGTGTGCGTAAGTAGGGGGCGGCGTGCGTGTGCGTGCGTGTGTGATGTCCCCATCATTTGGATGATGATACAATTAGGGAGACAGGTGTCATGCTTGATACTGTGCTGGTACTTGAAGTTAACCAGTGGAGGCCATAATATGAAGAATTTTCCCAAACTGATGTAGTGCCTCTATTGTCTAACCTCTAGGCACCGAAGCTTGACCTAAAACCTTTACCCTCTGATTTGAAATATGTCTATTTAGGTCAAGATGAGACATACCTGGTGGTGATTTCTTCCCACTTGGAGTAGGAACAAGAAAGTATGTTTATCTCTACTCTCATTGAACACAAAGGAGCCCTTAGATGGTCGATTGCGGATCTTAAGGGAATTGATCCTTTGATTTGCACTCACCGCATTCATCTTGAGGATAATGCGAAGACCTCCCGACAACCACAACGTAGACTAAATCCAAATATGAAGGAAGTGGTTAAGGCTAAGGTTCTTAAGCTATTAGATGTGAGTATTATATACCCAATATCCGATAGTCAATGGGTAAGTTCAACTCAGGTGGTCCTAAAAAGTCAGGAATCACCATCGTAGCCAATGCCGACAATGAACTCGTGCCAACTAGGATCACTACTGGTTGGAGAATGTACATTGACTACAGGAAGTTGAATACCGTCACGAGGAAAGACAACTTTCCTTTGCCCTTCATTGATCAAATTTTGGAAAGGTTAACTGGTCATTCCTATTACTGTTTCCTTGATGGATATTCGGGCTATAATCAGATCAAGATAGCCCTTGAAGATCAGGAAAAGACAACATTTACATGTCCTTACGGCACCTTTACTTACCGAAGGATGCCATTCGGACTATATAATGCTCCCGCCACTTTTCAGCGATGTATGTTGAGTATTTTTTCTGATATGGTGAGGCAATATTTAGAGGTCTTCATGGATGACTTCTCGGTCTTTGGTCCATCCTTCAGCGAATGTTTAAAAATTTTGAAAAATGTGCTAAAGCGATGTGAGGAAAAGAATTTGGTACTTAATTGGGAGAAGTGTCACTTCATGGTTCATAAGGGAATTGTCCTGGAACATATCATCTCTTCCAAAGGAATTGAGGTAGATAAAGCTAAGATTGATCTTATCTCTAACTTACCTCCACCCAAGAACATACGTGACGTGCGATCCTTCTTAGGACACCGAATTTTATAGAAGATTCATAAAGGACTTTAGTCACCTCTCTCATCTTTTATGCAATCTACATCAAAATGATGTAACATACGAGTGGACTGAGCAATGCCAGGAAGTTTTTTTCTAAGCTCAAGTGCATGTTAACCACTGCACCTATCATGCAGCCACCTGACTAGAACCTTCATTTCGAAATTATGAGTGATGCGTCTAACTATGCTCTTGGGGCAGTTTTAGGCCAGAGAAAAGAAAAGAAGTCATATGTTATTCATTACGCAAGTAGAACTCTAAATCCTGCCCCCAAGTGAACTACTCTACTACGGAAAAGGAATCGTAGCCGTAGTGTTCGCTTTGGACAAATTTAGGTATTACTTGATCGGATCCAAGATCATCATTTACACTGATCATGCAGCGCTCAAATATCTTCTTTCTAGGAATGATGCTAAGTCCCGCTTGATAAGATGGATCCTCCTACTCCAAGAATTTGATTTGAAAATAAAAGATAAAAAGGGAGTAGAGAATGTAGTGGCAACCACCTTTCTCGCCTTGATCTCTCTGATTCCCTTGAGACGACACATAAATGGCATGTTCTCTGACGCATAATTATTTAAAGTCTCTCATTCACCTTGGTTTACAGATATTGTTAATTATCTTGCCATAGGTTTCACGCTAATACATTGAACTACGCAAGATAAGAAAAAATTCTTCACCGAGGTACGTTAATTCTTCTGGGATGATCCGTATTTATTCAAATATTGTCCAGACCAAATCTTAAGGAAATGTGTGCCAGACAATGAACACCAAAGTGTCATCTCCTTCTGTCATTCTCAGGCCTGTGGTGGTCACTTTTCTGCTAAAAAGATTATGACCAAAATTCTGCAGTGCGGCTTTTACTGGCCCACTATGTTTAAGGACACTCATGAGTTTTACAAAGCTTATGAGCGTTGTCAAAAATTGGGAGCATTGTCCCGTTGAAATATGATGCCTTTGAACCCCATTCTGATCATAGAAACATTTGATTGTTGGGGCATCGATTTCATGGGACCATTCCCCCAATCATTTGGAAATTTATATATTTTGCTAGCAGCAGACTATGTCACTAAATGGGTCGAAGCGATCTCATGCCGGAACAATAACCATCAAATTGTCATTAAATTCTTAAAAGAAAATATCATTTCCTAGTTCGGAACGCCTCGAGCCATCGTTATTGATCGAAGATCACACTTTTGCAATATGTCATTCACAAATTTAATGAAGAAATATGGCATCTCTCACAAAGTGAGCACTCCATACCACGCACAAATAAGTGAGCAAGCTGAGATTTCCAATAGGGAAATTAAACACATACTGGAAAAAATGGTTAACCCTAACCGCAAGGATTGGTCAGTCCGCTTGACCGATGCTTTATGGGCTTACCGTACTGCATTTAAGACTCCTATTAGAATGTCTTCCATTAGACTTGTTTATGGGAAGGCTTGCCACTTACCTGTGGAGTTGGAACATAGGGCTTACTGGGCGATTAAAAATCTGAACTTTAATATGGACAACGTTGGCTCGCTACGCAAACTTCAATTGAATGAACTTGAGGAAATCCGGAATGATGCATATGAGAACTCGAGAATTTACAAGGATAGAATGAAGGTGTTTCATGACTAACACATTCTTCGGAAATCATTCACACCAGGTCAGAAGGTCCTTTTATACAATTCTCGATAACATCTCTTTCCGAGTAAACTAAGATCTCGTTGGACCGGCCCTTTCACTGTTACTAATGTCTATCCTCATGGGGCCGTCGAGATTCAGAATCCAAATAATGACAATGATTTCAAAGGGAATAGACACCGTTTAAAGCCATTTGTTGAAAAATCTAATTTAGAGGACATGTCCATAGCTTTGAATGATCCTGTTTACTAGGATTGACTTCCTAGTCTGACGGAGGTGTAGTTAGGTTAACTGCTTTTTGTTGTTTAGGATGTTTGCTTTCCGCTGTTTTAGGATAGTTTGCTTATTATCTGTTCGAGTCTTTTTTGCTAACCCATCTTCGTACTGAGATCATTGGAAAAGCCTTAAAATTCCTTCTTCAGGTACTATCTTTCCATCACTTCCCTCTTTCTTTTCGTTGCCCCTTTTGCATTTCTTTTACATTGAGGATAATGTAGATTTTAGGTTGGGGATGGGGGATTAGGTTACCTAATCAGTTGTTCTCTTAGTCTTTAAGCAAACATTGCGAAAAAAAAAAGTGCAGAAAATTGGAATTTTTTTGAAAAATAGAAGTATAAGATGCTTAATGTTAATGATTTATATCCCTTGGATTCAGTTACTTGGAGATTTCAAAGTTAAGTTCGAGTCGTGATTTCACATGTCACATCTAACAGTCACATCTAAGCTTCAGTCAACATTGAATTGTTAATTTGGTGATTATTTAGCATGAAAGGAACCCACCTGGGGAATTTGTCCATCATGTTTTTAAAAAATATATAATACCTAGCTAAAAAATAGTTGTCTTCGAAAAGGCCACTAAATTTCTTTTAAAATGTTGACATAACATGAAAGCCATCGATGGAAAAATCAAAAGCTGGAGGAATAAAAGAGGGAATTAAAAGATGAACTGTAAGGAAAATTTCGGTTTAGGTTTTGGTTGTCCTGAATGCTCTTTTAATTATCAATGTTATCATGAAAGTGAAGAATTGAACCTTCACCCATGGAACTCAATGTTAGGAATTGTTCTAATTGCAGGATTAATGCTTTGAACTTGATTATGAAACTTACAGAGTGCTAGAGTTTAGGAGAAGGTAATGCACAACATTGATGTATTTTAGAATTCTATTATCTGGATTGTTTTTAAAAAAAAAAAAAAAAAAACCACTTGAGCTTATAGAAATTATTCTGTGGTTCTCGAAATATCTCTCGCATACTTTGCTCGGGACTAGCAAAATACTAGTTGGGGATTGTGTTGAGGGTCAAATATTGGATATTATCCCTCATTTATATCTTGGTTTTATGAACATGATAATGCTTAATGTTCTATTTTACTCATGTTTGTGTTGCAAGGTGAATTTAAGAGCTTGGATTGAAAATGGTGCTAAAAGCATGGATTTGATGCTCAAGAATCACCAAGGCAATGGATGGATCTTAGGAGACCAAGATTGAATAATTCACATGCCAAATATCCAAAAAACCAAGTGAGGAATGAAGAGAATCAAAGATTTGAAGTGAAGAAAAGGAATCCTGAAATCGTCCTAAAAAAATATATTCTGAAACTCTGGGTCATTTTGTGATATTACGCAGAGTGAAGTCTATTTTGGAAAACTACGTAGAGTGAAGTCTAGCAAATTGCGTAAATTTGAGGCGATTTTTAGAGTTTTCCAACTAGGTGCAAAAGTTGAAGTTCCACAACTATAAATAGGACTCCCTAGAATGTTCCTAGACATCTTTTAGGGTTTAAGGAGTGAAGCAAAAGGGTGGAGAAGTCATTGTCAAGAGTTTTTCTTCTTCCTTAGTTGTTTTCATGCTTTCTTCTAGGGTTTTAGATCCAATCATATCTATGGTTGGCTAAACCTCTTAGCTATGGCTCAGAGGTGAAGCTTGTAGTGTGATAGGATGTTTCTCTTGCTTTAATTCATTTTTATGTTGAACTCCATGGATTCTAATTTGATATTTAAGGAATACTTTCAGTTTTTAATGGTTTATTGTGACTCAAATTACAGTAGATCTGCAATAACTTTGAGTATCTTCTTTTCCTGATTTGAGATTGTGAAATTAGTAAGTCCTGTTGTTCACCATCGTCCCTTGGGCATGGTAGGGTGATGAAATCCTTCTTAATCTTCACAATTCTCCTGCTTTGAGGTTATGAGATTGGTAAATCCTATTGTTTGCCATTGTCGCCTGGGCATGGTTTAGTGATGGAATCCCTGCCAATTATCATAGTTCTCCTTTATTGAGAATTAGGTCAATGGAAGTTTAGATTTGGTTTTATTGATACATCTTCTAATTGGATAGGATAGGACTCCAATTTCAATTGTGTTACTTGAATCAAGTAAGAGGGCTCCCTGATCACTACAATTGGATCTTTGGCACCCTAGTTTTCACCTTTAAATTCTTTGCTTTAATTACTTTATTCATAATTACTCTTTCAAATACTTCAGAATTAGTTTCACGTCTTCTTCTAGTTCTACTTCTAGTTAATTTTAGAAACGTACAATTTTCAGTTGCTGTGGATTCGACTTCGGTCTTACCGAGATTATTACTATATCGCGACCCTACACTTGGGGTTGTGAACAGATTGCATAATGGCTATTGGATAGTGATATGTGGACCCCACTATGATATATATGTTTTATCCACGTCGTCTATCTATTTTTTCATATCATTTTAGGGTATGAGCAAACAAAAAAACATATCCAAATCTCAAGTGGACTACACCTAAAAAATAGTGGTGATTGAATACTGTAACAGTAGAAAATTGGCACCTACACTGATTTATGTTTGTTTTTATGTCATATGTGGTGTGGGCTGATTTGGATTAATGATGCAGTAAACTTGGAGTCGCCACTAGCCAATTAGCTCAAAATCCCGCAGTCGGCTAGAACATGTAGAATCTGTAAAAGCTATAAAATCTAGAGACTCTCTTGCTTTAAGTTGACTCCTGATCTGCGACTTGTGATTCTGAGTGAGGAACCTCAGTTACAGAGAGGGAAGGTGTTAGGCACCCTCTCTGCCCGTACGGATGTACTATATCTAATTCGTGTGGTAAGTTGATCTTATGAGATAAAATGATAGGATATGAAGTAATAAAATAAGACTAGGCAGACTTGAGATTTTTGATATGGCAGGGTCTGAAATTTCGGTGAGCCATATAACATACGTTCAGAGAATGTCTAGAGGAGAAAGGAGGTTAAGACGAGATGTGATGATGCTAGAATGTTATGTAAATGTTATGTAAGAGGACTAGACTACCATGAGTTTCTGGTGTGACATGATTCAGAATTTCGGCAAGTCAGAAAGCATACGTTCAATGGTAACCTTGAGAAGTAAGGGGGTTGAGAAGGGAAGTAGTAATGCGATTGATAAAATATGAATGTTAGTGATGATTGCATGATCTTTGGCTTGACTTGAAATGGATTGGATGTTTGGATGTACTATGGATGGGGCAGATGGACCCAAGTAGGATTGTAAGACTAAGAGATGGTTGGAGGAGGCTAGAGGGGGGCTAAGATGATGGGAGCTTGAGAACTCAAGCACTCCCTCTCACTCTCACTCACTTTTTTGGCCTGTACTCTAGTCTGAACCATTCTGTAGGCTTCCACGATCTTATCAGTCGAATTCCGGCAACCCTCGACCCGTTATCGACATTTGCGCGTGATCCTAAGCCGAGTCCCGCATATCGAAGTCGGCTTGAATCGAAACCTGTACCTTAGCGACCGCGCCATTGTCGGGGTTCTAACGCCGCGACTCGCGCACCGAACTGATACCTAGGCTAGGAGATGTAGGCCCGCGTTCAATTCGAAGAAAACACCACGTGTGAGAATTTCGAGAGAATCTCTACGACATGTCCCATCAATCAATCAATTAATCAATGTCAACTACAAGTCAAGTACAACAACCCCTCACCATCCCTCTTTTACTCCATTTTCAACTAAAGCCATACCTCCCATCACCTCTCTTTACACCCACCATTCCACCTATCCCTTTCATCCATTAATTCTCCATTTCTCTCAAAAACTCTCTCCCAAGCAACAAAGCTCCACATGTCCAAGCTCTCTCCCTCCCAAATGCCAAGTGTGGCCCACTTTCCCTACTCTCTCATCTCCCATCTCAACCGTTGATCCATCATCTACTACCATCAAAAGTTAAGCAAAAGAGCTAAGGAGGCTAAGGAAGCAAGGTGAAGGCCAAGAGGTGGGTGATCTTTGAGTTTCTACCGTTGATTTAATGATTTGAGGGCCCACTTGTTGGTGGGACCCATTTTGATGTATGTGATGTATCCATGAGGGGCCCATAGTGGCGGGATCCCTTTATCACCGTCTCTCTCTCTCTCTCTCTCTCTCTCTCTCTCTCTCTCTCTCTCTTTGAATGGTGATGATGATGAAGGGTGACTGAGGCCCACCATGAATCATGTACTTCATGTGGGACCTATTGGATGAATGTGATGGATCTACGCCATCCAGCCCATTAGCGGGCCAAGATGAAGGAAAACATAAATATCAGGTGGGCCACGTTCATGTGGGACCCACCTTGATGGGTGGGCCACGACCATGTGGGACCCACCACAGCGCATGTGTTTCTTCATGTCGTCCAACGTCCAGACCACAATGCATGTTTTTCTCCATGTCGTCCAACGTCTTTGGACGCTGGACGGGTGTGGTTAACCTGAGTTCGTGTACTGACAATGGGCGTGTACTAACAGCTAACAAAAATAAAATAAAATTTTTTTTCTGGGTGGACCACTTATGTAGGCCCCGACTTGGTATACAAATCAAATCCAAGCCGTCCATCCTTTTCTTCAGACTATTTTAGGTGTTGAGCCAAAATTTGAGGCCGATCTGACCCCCTTGCGGGCTATAGTGTGGGCAACAAGATTTCCACCATCTAACTAACTCCTGATGTTTCCGTACGCCAAAACCAGTCCAATATTGGACTCGTTGGGATTCTACCGAGCCACAGGGACCAATGGTTGGGTTGGATTCGTTTGAGGTGGGCCCCACCTACCAAAAACCACGGGATTTCCCGTTTTAAAAAAAAAAAAAGCAAGGGCAGCAACAGGTGCTACTGCCGCTGTCAGTGGGCTGGTGGACGGACGACTAGGCCTCACGACCCCAGCTGTGGGACCCCACCGTGATGCGTTTCGAAAATCAACATCGTGCATTGGGCGGGCCTCCCCCTGGCTACGGGCCACCCAAAAATCAGCCGTATACGGAACTCAAGTGGGCCACACCGTCTAAAATCATGTGAAGACATGCCTAAAACATATAAAATCACTTGGTCGGGCCTACCTGGAATTTGGGTGTGGTTGAAACTTGGTCTGAACCCTCACCCAAGTGGGACGCACATAATGGGTGGACTGGATTTGTGAACCACATTCCAGTGGGCCCTGGTCCACGTGACCTTATGAACAGTTGGATGGCAGATAAACAGTACAGTGGGCCCCCAAGGTCCACGTGACCTTACAAATTGGATGAAAATAAACATTATGGTGGGCCCTAGCCCACGTGCTTATGAACAGTTTGAATAGCAAATAAACGTTACAGTGGGCCCTACCCAAGGTCCACGTGACCTTATGATTAGGTTGGATTGCAAATAAACATTACAGTGGGCCCTAGGCCCATGTGACCCTATGAACAGTTTGGATGGAAAATAAACATTATGTTGGGCCCCAGTTTGGATGGAAAATAAATATTATGGTGGGCCTCACATGGGACCTACTTATGTATGTATTGTGTCCACACCTTTCATCATTGTGGATCTCTACCATGAAGTATGTGATTTATCTATGCTTTCCATCCCTATGGGACCTACCATGATGCATAAGTTTCATCCAAACCGTCCAACCATTTTGTTGATTATTTCAAGGCCATGTGACGAGGCCCATCTTGATGTATTGGTGGCCCGTTGTTGAGGCCCACTTTGACATAATAAGGCCCATGTTGTGAGGCCATTGTGATGTATGCAAGGCCCATGAGTTATGGCCCATTGCAATGTACGTAAGGCCCATTGGTCCGGCCCATGGATGCGGCCTACTTGATGAATATAAGGCCCATATGATAAGGCCAATTGATGTACTTAAGGCCCAATGGGTGCAATTAGGTCCATTGCAATGTTTGATTCCTCCGTGGCGTATATAATAACGGGTAGTGTCTTGGAAACAATGATGGTTAGATGCCCACATTGTAAGGATGATGTCGGTTAAATGTCTGCATTGTCATTCTCCCTAAGGCCCACTAATAGGCCCATACTTGTAGTGGGTAGGCCGTCTAGGCCCATATTCGCTTTGCTCAGAGCCCATCACTATACAACATGTTTAGTATAGATACATGATTCATGATCATACGCATCATATGTATGCTTGGTATGAGGAGTGACTGATCATAGCATATGCCTTTGGGCGGATTGTTTATGGGCTCCCTGATAGACGGAGTTGCCCTACATGAGCGCGCGGTACGCGCAGGATTGTTGCATGCTTGGTAAGGTGATTCATGCATTTGCATTTGTGTGATCATGATTATTGTATACCCTAGCGACATCAGGGTCATAGCTTCCACAGACACATCGTGGGTGGTTGGATTGGATACCGGAAATGTTTGGTTCTAGCATATGGGCGTCATAGATGTCCCTGGGTAAAAATTCTTAAACCTGATGGTACTAGAGGATGACTCCAATGTCGAGACCGAGTGGATATATGAGCGCATAAGGGCCGAATACCAGGAGGCCGAGTCTCCCACTGTATCGTGATCAGTTGGAAAGGGGTGTGGCCTTACTCGCCCGAGGGTAGGGGGCAATGCTAGGCTGAGTTTGACCAGTTCGTGAATGGATCCGCTATCGACGTGTCGGATAGGTATTGACAGACTATTGGCCAGGCGGATAGTGAGGTTTCTTACGCTCACTCGGACTGTGCGGCTAGGAGAGAGGCAGTGCCATTTGGAGTGTACTAGACACCGTTGATTATCCAGACTGAGAACCGTACTGATTTGATGCTATAATGAGGAGCTGCATTAATATATGGATGAGGATTGACATGCTTGACTTGCATTTAATTTGCATCGCATGGCCTTGATATGGCCGATCGCATTCATGTTTTGCACCGCATAGCCTTGGTACGGCTGATTGCATTCATGTACTCATCAACATGTTTCCGCATTACTCTGACCTTGCATTTTGAGCACGCTCATATTGCGCACCACTTACACCATCCTCTAAGCTTTTTATAAGCTCCTGCACGATTGATGTAGGTGACGCCTGGACGCAACTGTAGTCTTGCCGCAGTTGGAGTGTGCAGTCGAGCTTCTGGGGTTTTTGTTATTATCACTATGAGATTAGGGCGATTAGGTTCTAAGTGCGAAACCTTTCGATTGAGTTCCCTAACGTGTGATTCTCGAGGTTAATTGGCATCCTTATTCTTCCTATAGGACATGCTGCCCAGGAGAGTAACCCGAACACACCCCGCTCCACTACCTTAGGCTCCAGCTTTACCATCTGCGCCTCCCGTTCTACCGCCAAAGATCCCTGCTCCCTTGCCTAAGGGTGATGTTCCTCCACTTGATGCTGGTGTGAATCCGACCGTGCTTATGAGCGCCTCACAGTTGCAGCAGATGTTGCAGGCTGTGACTGCTGCGCTTCAGGGACAGGGTAGGCGCCCAGTTGTTTCTCCAGCTCAGGCAGAGCAGGAGCTCGCGAGTGCCCTTTTTCGAGAGTTCAGACTGCTCGATCCTCCGCGTTTCTAAGGCGAGCCAGATCCGACAGCAACTGAGAGATGGCGCTCCGATGTGGAGAAGATCTTCTATAATATGTCATGCACGACCCAGCAGCGAGTTCGGTTAAAGTATTTCTCTTCCAAGGCGAGACTGAGTATTGGTGGACCTCCATTACCCGTGTTGCAGGACCCGATTACGTCTGGATATGGGAGGACTTTATCGACCGCTTCTGTCACGCCCCGAACCCGAAGATCGGAATTTACAGTAATCCTGATCGCCGAATCCGATGCTGACAGCCTCCGTAGTACCCCATTCTCGGTTCTTAGTGTCCATACACCAGATTCCGATCCTGAGATCCTACAAGAAGGATTTTTAACATGAATTTGTCTCATAAGAAGCATAACCGCAGGTATACTCAAATTATAAGAACAACATCATCACCACATATCCACTAATATAATCATGTGAGTACAATGCTGAAAGGGAAATACATATGTCAAAAATAAAATTAGAGCTCCAGAAGACCGCCGCATGCTCCAAGCTCAATGCTGCTGCAACCTAACATCACCTACACGCATCTATCGTGTATAAACTTATAGAAAGCTTAGTGGGTGGTGTAAGTGTGTGCACGAGATAAGTGTCAAGTAAGAAATATCAGAGTAATCAGAGTAAGCGGAAATACTGACAAGTTCATGAGTCAATCAATATTAGAATACACAATATAGGACAGTTATGCATATGAGGAGTCGTAAAGAGCCAGATATCAGATGCTGTATCTAAACCATATAAATGCAGAAACACGGTAACCCAAAATGTCATATGCCGTGGATATAATGCAATATGTGGTGCGAATGGAATGACCATGCTGGAGTGTGAAGTCGGGATGATAGTACGTAGTATCGCAGGTTACGGGGTCCACCACAAGGGACTTCTATCCAAACTAGTCTCATACCTAAATTTGGATAGTCAGACTCAATGTGGTAAACTCCTGATCTCGGGTTAGTCGCGCGCCCAACCAAAATCCTGGCCATGCGAAAGTACACAACAATTAGTTGCGCACCACCAGCCCGAGTGGATAGTAAATGAAATGAATGCATGAGTATGCAACTCCTACTCAATACGTCCACATATCAGTACGGTTCCTCTCTAGGAAATCACCAGGGTCTATTACACTGCAAACCAGTTTGCTGCCCCATCGCGCGCAATGAGGTGAGTGGAAGAGACCTCACTATCCGCCTGCCAATATCGGGCCAGCTCGTCGATAGCGGACCCATTCCTTGAGCTGGTCAGACTCAGCCTAACATTGCCCCCTCCTCTCGGGCGGGTAAGGCCGTACCCCCTTCCAACCGACCACGGCACAGTGGGAGACGCGGCCTAACGGTATACGGCCCTCATGCGCTCATGCATCCACTCGGTCTAGACGTTGGAGCAACCTCTAGAACCAAGAGGGTTTAGAGACTTTCACCTAGGGATATCTATAGCACCCCATGTAAAACGGATTTTCGGTGTCTCATCTGGCCATCCACGAAATACCTGTGGAGGTTACGACCCAGATGTCGCTAGGGCATACAGTAATCACAACACACAATGCAAGATGCATGAGTCATACAATCCAGTCATGCATCAATCCTGCGCATACCATGTACTCATGTGGGACAATCTCCGCCTATCAGGAAGTCTCATAACAACATGACCAATGACATATGCAATGGTCAACCAATCTCATAACAAACATGCAGATGATGTGTATGGGCATGTATCGTGATGCTATGCTGTCACATACTCACAATCGGTATCAATAACCAGCATCAACAACCGGCCTCGACAATGTGGACATTTAACCAACATTGCTCCCCAAAGAATGACCCTCATGAAGCCGATCATATAATGGGCTTATGGCCTCACACAACGGTCTAATATACAATACAATGGGCCTTACTCAAGGGCCACATATACACAACAGGTGGGCCCTGCTCATGGGTCTCAAATACATGTCATGTGGGCCCTACACAAAGCATCGTGCATCATGAGCCTAATACATATCACAATGGGCCTTACCCATAGGCCACGAATACATCACAATGGGCTTTGCCTGTAGGCCATAGATACATCACAGTAGGCCTCAACTACGGGTCGTGTATATATCATATAGGTCTTGACAATCGGCCTCGGCAGTCGAAATTAGCCTTAACAATTGGAATCGACACTTGGAATCGGCCTTGACAATCGGAATCGACCTTGATACTCAGTCTCGACAGATCAGAATCGGCATCGATACTCAGCCTCGACAATCAGAATCGGCCTATACAATTGGTCTCGACAATCGGAGTCGGCCTCGATACTCGGCCTCGACAATCAAAATCGGCCTAGAATCAGAATCAACAAATCAATAACGTCAAGCGGAATAGGCAAATGACCACGACAATCAGAATCGATCGATCAATAATCAGAATTGGTAAATTGGTCACATCAATTGGGATCGACAATCAGTCACAATAATCGGGATCGGTCGATAATCAGAATTGGCAAATCAGTCACGTCAACCGGGATCGACAATCGGTCACGACAATCAGAATCGATCGATCAATAATCAGAATCTGTAAATCGGTCACATCAATCGGGATCGGCAATTGGTCACAATGATCAGATCAGTCGATAATCAGAATCGGCAAATCGGTCACGTCAACCGGGGTCGGCAATCGGTCACGATAATCGGAATCGACAATCGGTCATGGCAATCAGAATCGGCAAATTGGTCACATCAATCGGAATCGGCAATCGGCCACGACAATCGGGATCGATCGATAATCAGAATTGGCAAATCGGTCACGACAATCCGGATCGATCGATAATCAGAGTCGGCAAATCGGTCACGACAATCAGGATCGATCGATAATCAGAGTCGGCAAATCGGTCACGTCAATCGGAATCGACAATCGGCCATGACAATCGGGATCGATCGATAATCAAAATCAGCAAACCGGTCACGACAATCGGGATCGATTGATAATCAGAATCGGAAAATCGGTCACGACAATCAGATCGATCGATAATCAGAGTCGACAAATCGGTTACGACAATCGGGATCGATCAATAATCAGAGTCGGTAAATCGGTCACGTCAATCGGCCACGACAATCGGGATCGATCAATAATCAAAATCGGCAAACCGGTCACGACAATCGGGATCGATTGATAATCAGAATCGGCAAATTGGTCACGACAATCAAATCGATCGCTAATCAGAATCGGCAAATTGGTCACAACAATCAGGATCGATCAATAATCAGAGTCGGCAAATCAGTCACAACAATCAGGATCGGCAAGAATGGGCTTAACGAGGCCTAAGGGAAGGTCACAATGAGGACATCTAACCATCATTGCCCATCAATGTGGCCATTAAACCAACATTACTCCCAAGGAGTGGCCCACATAGAGCCATATGTATAGTGGGCCCAAGGCCTCACACAAAGGGCTAATATACATTGCAATGGGCCTCACTCAAGGGCCACATATACATCACATCGGGCCTCTCCATATGGGCCCTACATACATCACATTAGGCTTATCAAATGGGCCGAAGATATATCATAATGGGCCTCAAACATGGGCCTCATATACACCAAGTGGACCGCATTACGTGGGCCGCGCCAATGGGCCTAGCACAAATGGGCCACAAATACATCAAGTGGGCCGCATCACATGGACCTCAACAATGAGCCTCATATACATCAAGTGGAGATAATGATTTTCACCGTTTAAAATGAAGATAATCTGGACCATACCGAAGATAGCAGTCGAGACAATGATTTTCACCGTTTAAAATTTCCGGAGCCTACCATAGCGTTTATTCTCCATCCCATCTGTTCATACAGTCACAACGACCTGAATCAAGAGGAAAATAAATATAATATTGACTCAGAACTTCGGTGATCCCAAAAAGGGTTTCAATGGTAGCCGATCATTCTCCACTGATCTTTGCAGTGTGGTCCACCTGATATACGGTGTTGATAAGGCACATGCATCACGGTGTTGATAAGGCACATGCATCACGGTGCATCTCACCGTCCAGCAATTTGGGCGGTAGAAATAAAACACATAACATTCGGGGCCCACCGTCCATCTGGACGGCGCAGGTACAACAAATACATCAAAGGCCTGCCTCATGCAGAACCCACGGAACTACTGACGTCAGATTCAGCAGTTGATACTGCTAGAGGTCCACACGTCCCTAGATGGACGGCTTGGATCAACAGACATCACACGTCCCTAGGTGGACGGCTTGGATCAACGGACACATCACAGTCGGTCCCATAGAATTTGGTGATGTCACTGCAGTAGCTATATAGCTGGGGTGGGATACACCAGCCAATCTTATTCCATGGTAGGTGGGTCCCACGTGGGGCCCACCATATATGTAATATTATATTATTTATATTAATATATCATATATCATGTACATCAAATGTCCAGCCTTTGGACATCTAATGAAGGACGGTCAGGATATAGACCTCCATTGATGGACGGCTTTACACATAAATCGAGGTGGGGCCACACGTGTGGATGCAAGGCATCCATTAAGGTGGGCCCACGTCCGTATACTGGACAGACGGTTGGGATATACCGCGTACTTCCTTTGAGATCCACTGAACTTCTGACGTTAATCCAGCAGCTAAACTGCTGCTGGACGGTGATGATTCATGGATATATATATATATATATATACACACACATTGGTGGGTCCACACGTGTCGGACCCACCAGCAATGAATGGAGGTGGAATATAACATATACCTCGTAATCAGCCCACATACCGTGGCTGCTGGCCGTGGACGGCCCATATATATATATATATATATATATATCTATATATTTTGAGGTGGGTCCACACGTGTGGGGCCCACCAGCAATGCATCTAGCTGGTATTTGTGTTTCCACTCCAGCCAGACGTCCTGGACGTCCAGAGGACGGACGGTCTGGATGGAAGGCGTCATCCAGGTGGGCTCACATCTGGTCGGGGACGGATGGCGTGGATACAATGCACACATCAAGTGGGTCCCACGTGATGGCCCACTGTGGGTTGGATCAAACCGATATTTATAGTTTTCCTTCACCCAGGATCTGCCCAAAAACGGGCAGAGCAATGTGGGCCTCATGATCAAACGACATTGATAAAACGTACATCATAGTGGGTCCATGATCGGTGTGGATCTAGTGAGCCACATTCATCACAAGAGAGAGATAGAGAAAAGGGAGAGAGATCGGATGAGGTGGGAGGAGCTCCGCCACTATGAGCTCCTCCATGATACAATGCTTAGATCAAGATGGGTCCCACCATATGTGGGCCCTCAAATCACAAAAAAATTCAAATCATAAAAACACCCACCTTATGATCTTCTTGGTCCTCCACTTCTATCAACGCATCCTAAAGCTTCGAGGGACGCATTTCAATGGTGGAGATGATCATTGGAGAGTGGAGATGGGAGGTAGGAAGGTAGGCCACACTTGCTCTCCATGGAAGCCATGGACGATTGCTCCATGGGAGTTGCTTGTAAAAAAAAAAATAAAAAAAAAAAATGAGAGAGAGGGAGAGATGGGAGAGAAGTGATGGTGACTGATGTAAGTATGTACTTTGTTGTAAGAAAATGTTGACTTTAAGGGAAAGGTGGTTGTACTTGGGGATGGGTGTGAGTGATGGGAGTGATGGGTACTTGATTGATGTAATTGATAGAAATGATGTGATGTTTTCTAGGGATTGCAACACGCGGCATTTATCCTTGAACTGGACGCGGGCCCACATCTCCTGGCTCGGGTATCGCCTCGGTGTGCGAGTCGCAGCATCCGAACCGCGGTGACGGCGCGGTCGCTAAGGTACCAGTCTTACGTTGAGTAGACTCGGGTTGACGACGTGTGAATCAGGGTCGCACATAAATGCCGGTTAAGGGTCGAAGGTTGCCGAAATTTGACCGGGAAGATCGCCGAAGCCTATGGAACGGTACGGTCTAGGATACGAGTCTTACAGCTTCGAGGAGCAGTACTTCCCCGACCACATTCGTCATCAGAGAGCACTGGAGTTCGAGACTCTGGTGTAGAGAGACATGACCGTGGCGTAGTATGCGGCCCGTTTCGTGGCGCTATCGAGGTTTGCGCCATATATGGTTGATGATGAGGGGTGGAAAGCCCGCTGTTTCGAGAACGGCTTACCTTATGGTCTTCGAGACCGTGTTATTGGGCATGACCTCCCGACTTTTCAGGCAGTAGTGCGGAGGGCTTAGATTTATGAGACTGAGTGGGCCGTCACGCAGGCCGATCGAGGTCAGAAGAGGCAGACCCCCTCCAGTAGCTCCCAGCAGCATCGACGGCCATAGAGGTACAGGAGTCACCTACCTGCTACAGCACCAGCGACACCAGCAACACCTTCAGTGCCATCCCAGCAGCCATTTTCAGGGACTTGTTTTGGATGTGGTGGAATAGGGCACCGTTTGTCTAAGTGCCCTCGTCCTCATCTACAGCCGCCGAGAGCACCACAATAGCATTCACAGAAGCAGCCGAGAGCACCGCAGCAGCCTCCACGGCAGCAACGACCCCATCAGCAGCGACCGCAGCCACCTTAGCCGCCGAGGCCCCAGCAGCAGCAGAGACAGCAGTACAGGCCGCCGCAGAGGCAGCAACAGCACTAGGGACCTCAGAAGGGACAAACACCTCCCCAGCCAGCTCAGGTTAGATCTATGCGGCTCAGCAGGACCCGTAGACTACCGGAGGAGTCGTTAAGGGTATCTTTCAGTCTCTTCATGCATCGCCCGTGTACTGTTTGATTCCGGTGTATCGCATTCATTTATGTCTAAGGATTTTTGCCGATCGACTGGATTACCGACAGAGTCTGCTAGTGAGGGATTGACCGTATCAACGCCCTTGGGGAAGACCACAGTATTGGGCCGTTTCTGTTCGTCTTGCCCCGTTCTGGTCGATGATATCTTTTTGCCCGCTGACTTGTTTGTGTTGCCGATGACGGACTTCGACGTTATCTTGGGCATGGATTAGCTTGCCGAGTACCACGCCATTTTGGACTGTTCCTCGAGGACAGTCACGTTCTGCATACCCGGCTTGCCACAGTTTCAGTTCGTTGCAGAGTCCCGACGAGAACCATTGTTTCGTTTGATGACCTGCACAGTCGAGGAGCCCGTTGCCTTGTGTATCGATCAGTTGCCGGTGGTCTGTGATTTCCCCGAGAGTTCCAGGAGATTCCGGGATTGCCACTGCACCGTCATATTGAGTTCCAGATTGATCTTGTGCCCGGTACCGCGCCTATCTCGAAGGCCCCGTACCGTATGACACCTATGGAGTTGCGTGAGCTACAGTGGCAGTTGGACGAGTTGTGTAAGTTGGGATTCATTCGTCCGAGCAGTTCTCCTTGGGGAGCATCGGTACTCTTCATCAAGAAGAAGGATGGCTCGTTGAGGCTCTGCATGGACTACCGCGAGCTCAACCGGGTCACAATTAAGAGAAAGTACTCGCTCCCGAGGATAGATGATTTGTTTGACCAGCTGCAGGGTGCACAGTTCTTTTCGAAGATTGACCTGCGTTCCGGTTATCATCAGATTCGTGTCCGAGAGGAGGACATCCCAAAGACGGCTTTCAGGATGTGTTATGGTCATTTTGAGTTTCAGGTCATGTCTTTTGGACTGACCAATACACCCGCAGTCTTCATGCAGTGGATGAACGAGGTCTTCCGTCCATATCTCGATTAGTTTGTGGTGGTCTTCATCGATGACATTCTGATATATTCGAGGACCCGTGAGGACCACATGCAGCATTTGGAGATCGCTTTGCAGACCCTCCGTGCCCACCAGCTGTATGCGAAGCTGGAGAAGTGCGAGTTCTGGTAGGAGGTGAGATTTCTTGGTCACGTAATGACGAGGGAGGGTGTCGTAGTAGACCCCTCGAAGGTTGAGGCAGTGCGTCTGTGGGGTCAGCCCACGACTGCGTCCGAGATCCATAGTTTCCTTGGTTTAGCGGGATACTATTGGCGTTTCATTGAGGGCTTCTCCCGTATCGCAACCCCGATGACCAGATTGACTCGGAAGGGCGCAGATTTTGTTTGGACTAACGCATGTGAGCAGACATTCTTGGAGCTGAAGGACCGTCTGACGTCCACTCTTGTCCTCACTCTTCCCTCTGGGAGTGATGGATTTGTTGTATTTACCGATGCCTCACGTATTGATTTGGGTGTTGTCCTGATGCAGCACGGCAGGCCTATAGCCTTCGCGTCTTGTCAGCTTAAGGTCCATGAGCTGAACTACACCATGCATGATTTGGAGCTGGCAGCAGTTGTCTTCGCACTGAAGGTGTGGAGGCACTATCTTTATGGGGTCAGGTTCAAGCTCTTCTCTGACCACAAGAGCTTGAAGTATCTATTCTCTCAGTCCGAGCTGAACATGAGACAGAGACGCTGGATGGAGCTTCTGAAAGATTATGATTTTGACCTCCAGTACCACCCAGGCAAGGCAAATGTGGTGACGGATGCCCTCAGTCGTCAGCCACGAGGCCTGGTGGCACACATGATGATTTAGGAGTGGAGGATGCTCGAGGATATAGTAGAGTACGACTTTGATTTTGGTCTACAGTCTTCTATCATTCAGCTATCGAGCCTATCGATTCAACCCTCTCTTGTCGCAAGGGTGATCGAGGCTCAGCAAACAGACGAGTTGTTGCAGGATTATCGAGCAGAGGCAACAGCTGAGAGTCAGACAGATTGACAGATTGGTGCTGATGGTGGACTTTGCTTCAGACACCAATTGTGTGTCCTAGATATTCCTGAGTTGCGCAGAGATCTTATGACTGAGGCATATCGATCGCGATTTTTTATCCACCCTAACTTGACGAAGATGTACCATGATATGAGGAGACAGTATTCTGGGAGGGGATGAAGCGTCAAATTGCCAGTTTTGTGGCCTAGTGTGACACATGCCAGCATGTCAAGGCCGACCATCAGAGACCCCCTGGTCTATTGCAGCCGTTGAGCGTCCCGACGTGGAAGTGAGAGCACATATCTACCGATTTTATCATGGGTTTGCCGAGGACTCAGCGCGGTTATGACGCCATTTGAGTTGTCGTGGATCGCCTGACGAAGTCGACACATTTTCTTGCGATCTGTGCGACTTGGTCTTTGGACCAGCTTGCGAGGTTATTCGTCGAGGAGATTGTGAGACTGCACGGTATCCCAGTTTCGATCGTTTCTTACCGAGACCCGAGGTTCACGTCTCAGTTTTGGAGGAGCTTTCAGAGAGTGATGGGCACTGATTTGCAGCTCAGCACCGCGTATTATCCGCAGACCGATGGCCAGACCGAGAGGGTCAATCAGATCCTTAAGGACATGCTTCGGGCCTGCGTGATTGACTTCGGGGGTAGCTGGGATGAGCATCTGCGATTAGCTGAGTTCGCATACAACAACAGCTATCAGGGGACCATTGACATGACTCCTTTTGAGGCATTGTATGGCAGACCGTGCATATCTTCGAGTTGTTGGACCGAGGTTGAAGAGCAGCGTCTCCTACGTCCCAAGCTTGTGCAGGAGATATCAGAGGCTATTAATATCATCAGGCAGAGGATGCGCATAGCTAAGAGCCGGCAAAAGAGTTTTGCTGATCGCCGGCATCATCTCTTAGAGTTTGATGTAGGGGATCATGTGTATCTCAAGGTCTCGCCCATGAAGGGCGTAGTTCGATTTGGAGCGAAGGACAAGCTTGCCCCGAGATTCATAGGAGCTTTCGAGATCACTGAGCGCATTGGCCCCGTGGCCTATCAACTTGCCTTGTCATCTCAGTTGTCTGGCGTCCACAACGTTTTTCATGTCTCTATGTTGAGGAAGTGTGGGTCAGACGTAGTTCCTGTCATCGATTGGCAACCGTTGGAGGTTCGTGAGGACGCTTCCTACATTGAGCAGCCAATTCATATCCTTGATCGGAAGGAGTAGGTCCTCCGGACTAAGGTCATACCCTTGGTGAAGGTTCAGTGGGGTCACCATTCTGTTGACGAGGCGTCTTGGGAGCGCAAGGCTGAGATTCGAGAGCGCTATCCCCATCTCTTTGATGATTGATTGTATAATGTATCTTGTATACTATCTTCGATTTTATATGACGATGTCTTGTTTCCCCTTCTATTATGAGTTATGAGTAGTTGCGATGATTGTGCAAATTTCGAGGATGAAATTTTTATTTGGAGGGGAGAGTTGTAAGACCTGTACCCTAGTCCGTACCATTCCATAGGCTTCCGTGATCCAACCGTTCGAATTCCGGCAACCCTCGACCCGTTACCGACATTTGCGCGCGATCATAAGCCGAGTCCCGCATACCAAAGTCAACTCGAATCTAAACCTGTACCTTGGCGACCGTGCCGTCGCCGCGGTTCTAACGCAGTGACTCGCGCATGGAACCGATACTCAGGCTAGGAGATGCAGGCCCGCGTTCAATTCGAAGAAAATGCCGCGCGTGCGAATTCTGAGAGAATCTCTACAACATGTCCCATCAATCAATCAATCAATCAATATTAACTACAAGTCAAGTACAACCATACCTCAAGTACAACAACCCATCTCTCTTTTCCACAAGTCAACTCTCTCTCTCCCCTCACCATCCCTCTTTTACTCCATTTTCAACTAAAGCCATACCTCCCATCACCTCTCCTTACACCCACCATTCCACCTATCCCTTTCATCCATTAATTCTCCATTTCTCTCAAAAACTCTCTCCCAAGCAACAAAGCTCCACACGTCCAAGCTCTCTCCCTCCCAAATGCCAAGTGTGGCCCACTTTCCCTACTCTCTCATCTCCCATCTCAACCGTTGATCCATCATCTACCACCATCAAAAGTCAAGCAAAAGAGCTAAGGAGGCTAAGGAAGCAAGGTGAAGGCCAAGAGGTGGCTGATCTTTGAGTTTCTACCATTAATTTAATGATTTGATGTATGTGATGTATCCATGAGGGGCCTATAGTGGCGGGGTCCCTCTATCACAGTCTCTCTCTCTCTCTTTGAATGGTGATGATGATGAAGGGTGACTGAGGCCCACCATGAATCATGTACTTCATGTGGGACCTATTGGATGAATGTGATGGATCTACGCCATCCAGCCCATTAGCGGGCCAAGATGAAGGAAAACATAAATATCAGGTGGGCCACGTTCATGTGGGACCCACCTTGATGGGTGGGCCACGACCATGTGGGACCCACCACAATGCATGTGTTTCTCCATGCCGTCCAGCGTTTCTGAACGCTGGACGGGTGTGGTTAACCTGGAGTGCGTGTACTGACAATGGGCGTGTACTAATAGCTAACAAAAAAAAAAAAAAAAAATTTTTGGGTGGACCACTTATATAGGCCCCGACTTGGTATACAAATCAAATCCAAGCTGTCCATCCTTTTCTTCAGACTATTTTAGGCGTTGAGCCAAAATTTGAGGCCGATCTGACCCCCTTGCGGGCCATAGTGTGGGCAACAAGATTTCCACCATCTAAATAACCCTTGATGTTTCGGTACGCCAAAACCTGTCCAATATTGGACTCGTTGGGATTGTATCGAGCCACAGGGACCAATGGCTGGGTTGGATTCGTCCGAGGTGGGCCCCACCTACCAAAACCACGGGATTTCCCCTTTTTTTTTTTTTTTTAAAAGCAAGGGCAACAACAGGTGCTGCTACCGCTGTCAGTGGGCGGGTGGATAAACGGCTCGGTCTCACGGCCCCAGCTGTGGGCCCCCATCGTGATGCGTTTCGAACATCAACACCGTGCATTGGGCGGGCCTCCCTCTGGCTATGGGCCACCCAAAAATCAGCCGTATACGGAACACAGGTGGGCCACACCGTTTAAAATCATGTGAAGACATGCCTAAAACATATAAAATCATTTGGTGGGGCCTACCTGGAATTTGGGTGCAGCTGAAACTTGGTCTGAACCCTCAGCTAAGTGGGACACATAATGGGTGGACTGGATTTGTGAACCACATTCCAGTGCGCCCTGGTCCACGTGACCTTATGAACAGTTGGATGGCAGATAAACAGTACAGGTGGCCACCAAGGTCCACGTGACCTTATGAACAGATTGGATGAAAATAAACATTATGGTGGGCCCTGGCCCACGTGTTCTTATAAACAGTTTGAATAGCAAATAAATGTTACAGTGGGCCCTACCCAAGGTCCACGTGACCTTATGATTAGGTTGGATTGCAAATAAACATTATAGTGGGCCCTAGGCCCATGTGACCCTATGAACAGTTTGGATGGAAAATAAACATTATGTTGGGCCCCAGTTTAGATGGAAAATAAACATTATGTTGGGTAATGTTGGGCCCCAGCTTGGATGGAAAATAAATATTATGTTGGGCCCCAGTTTGGATGGAAAATAAACATTATGGTGGGCCCCACATTGGACCCACTTATGTATGTATTGTGTCCACACCTTTCATCAGTGTGGACCTTTACCATAAAGTATGTGATTTATCTTTGCCTTCCATCCCTATGGGACCTTCCATGATGCATAAGTTTCATCCAAACTGTCCAACCATTTTGGAGATTATTTCAAGGCCATGTGACGAGGCCCATCTTGATGTTTTGGTGGCCCGTTGTTGAGGCCCACTTTGACATATATAAGGCCCATGTTGTGAGGCCATTGTGATGTATGCAAGGCCCATGAGTTATGGCCCATTGCAATGTACGTAAGGCCCATTGGTGCCGCCCATGGATGCGGCCTACTTGATGAATATAAGGCCCATATGATATGGCCAATTGATGTACTTAAGGCCCAATGGGTGCAATTAGGTCTATTGCAATGTGTGATTCCTCCGTGACATATATAATGATGGGTAGTGTCTTGGGAACAATGATGGTTAAATGCCCACATTATAAGGACGATGTCGGTTAAATGTCCACATTGTTATTCTCCCTAAGGCCCACTGATAGGCCCATATTCGCTTTGCTCAGAGCTCATCACTATATAACATGTTTAGTATAGATACATGATTCATGATCATACGCATCGTATGTATGCTTGGTATGAGGAGTGACTGATCATAACATATGTCTTTGGGCAGATTGTTTATGAGCTCCCTAATAGACAGAGTTGCCCTACATGAGCGCGCGGTACGCACAGGATTGTTGCATGTTTGGTAGGGTGATTCATGCACTTGCATTCGTGTGATCATGATTATTGTATGCCTTAGTGACATCAAGGCCATAACATCCACAGACACATCGTGGGTGGCTGGATTGGATACCGGAAATGTTTGGTTCTAGCATATGGGCGTCATAGATGTCCCTGAGTGAAAATTTCTAAACCCGATGGTACCAGAGGATGATTCCAACGTCGAGACCGAGTGGATATATGAGTGCATGAGGGCCAAATACCAGGAGGCTGCGTCTCCCACTATGTCGTGGTCGGTTGGAAAGGGGTGTGGCCTTTCTCGCACGAGGGTAGGGGCAATACTAGGCTGAGTTTGACCAACTCGTGAATGGATCCGCTATCGACGTGCCGGATAAGTATTGACAGACTATTGGCCAGGCGGATAGTGAGGTTTCTTATGCTCACTTGAACTGTGCGGCTAGGAGAGCGATAGTGCCATTTGGAGTGTACTAGACTCCGATGATTATCCAAACTGAGAACCGTACTGATTTGATGATCTAGTGAGGAGCTGCATTGATATGTGGATGAGGATTGACATGCTTGACTTGCATTTAATTTGCATCGCATGGCCTTGATGTGGCCGATCGCATTCGTGTTTTGCACCGCATAGCCTTGGTACGGCTAATTGCATTCATGTACTCATCAGCATGTTTCCGCATTACTCTGACCTTGCATTCTGAGCACGCTAATATTGCGCACACACTTACACCACCCTTTAAGCTTTTTATAAGCTTATGCAAGATTGATGCGTGCAGGTGACGCCAGGACGCAGCTGTAGTCTTACCGCAGTTGGAGTGTGCAGCCGAGCTTATGGAGTTTTTGTTATTATCACTATCTTGTATTTCCCTTTATACGCATTGTACCCAAAGTTTTTTATCATAGTGAATTTTGTGATGGTGTTTTTATGGTTATTGTTCGTGGGTTATGCTTGTGGTTATGCTCATTGTGAATCAAATCATGTTTGAAATCCTCCTTATAGGATCCCAGGATCGGAACCTGGTGTATGGGTGCCGGGAGCCGAGAATGGGGTACCACGAAGGCTGCGGCGCCGGATTCGACGATCGGGAATTTTGTGAGTCCAGTTTCCGAGTTCGGGGCGTGACATAGAGGACTTGATAATATGGTAAATAGTAGGAATTTTAAGGTCAAACAAATCAATATGGTTGACTTTTGAGAGGAGCAACAACTGTGAGTTCGGGGGCACACAGTTGCTTCTGAAGTTCCACCAGTGGGCTTCTGTCGGGCCCTGAGAGTAGCCCAAAGCCCGTTTTGGATATTTGGCTAAAAAATGACTTAAAACTGGCTCGATTATGACCCGAAAATTGCTCGAAAAATGGATTGATTATGGGTGAAGGTTTGGGCATGCTTTGGCTTGGGTGATGGCTCGAGTTAAGTTAGAGTTTAGGATAGCGGAAGGGCTTAGATTAGGCTAGGGTTTGAATTAGGCTTGGAAAATGGCTATGGTTTTAGGTAGGGTGTGAGGTTTAGGTTCAGTTCGTAAGGATCATTCATACTTTATCAAGTTGTTAGCCTGAATGAGGTGTCTATAAATACCCACCATTAAAAACTTCATAAGGGCCACTATAATATTTTCTTTTTTTTTTTTTTTTTTTTTTTTTCTTTTGTCTTTTCTATCTAACCTATTGATTAGGTTACCTGGACCTTGTTAAAGAGGGAGCACAAACATCAGCTTCGTACAAAACTTTCGTAGCCCTGAGAAGTTCTTAATGGTGAGCATTCAATCACCACTGTTTCTTGTGGTATGGTCTACATGAGATTTGAATTTACCTCCTGCCATGAATGATCTGAAAATATGGATGGATGATAGGGATAAGATCCATATATCATGGTGGGCCACGAAGCACTTTTAGCTACTGACAGCCTGAGTAAGCAATCTGCGTTTGTATTAATATCCAAACCATCCTCTTTCGGGAGATCCTTTTAGATTGCGACTGCCGCAACCGGTAGCCGGCCATGTTGGTGCGACCAACGTAGGATCCACCTTCGTATAATCATTGCATATCCATCCTGTCCGTCAGTTTTTCCAGCTTTTTTTAGAGCATGCCCCAAAAATGAAGCAATACAAATTTTAGGTGGACCATGCCACAACAAATAGTGGTCATTGAACGCTCACCATTAGTATTCTGAGGTCCATTGTAATGTTTACTGACCATCCAACCTGTTGATAAAGTTACAGGGACTATCCAAACCTTTTGTGGTCCACAAAAGGTTTTTAATGGTCAATAACCATCGTCTCCTGTCATGCGGTTCACCTGAAATTTGTACTAATTTATTGTTGGGACCATGCCCTAAAAATATCACTGGTTCCACAGCGTAGTCGCGCTCTTTTGGTTGCGGATTGGGCACCTGTCCCGCACTCGACACAAAGTGGGAAACAGATTGGCTACTCCCCTTGCCACCGGCTAAAGGCAGGTGGTCGGTGCTCCGTGGGCCCCATCATGGTGTATGTGTTTCATCCATGACGTCCATCTATTTTTCAGATCATTTTATGGTATAAGACCAAAAATAAGGTATATCTATATCTTAAGTGGACCACATGATAGGAAACAATGTTGAACGAGTGTAGACCATTAAAAACCTTTTGAGGCTATAAAAGTTTTGGACCAAGTTGATCTTTGTTTTTTCTCTCCATCTAAGTGTGCATGACCTAGTCAATTGGATGCCAAATAAACACTACAGTGAACCTTAGGAGGTTTTTAATGGTGGAAATCCAATCAATATTATTTTCCTGTGATGTGGTTCACCTGATATTTATATGCGTCTCATTTTTTTAGATCAAGGCCTATAATGATACGTAAAGAGTAATGAAACACGAACATCATGGTGGGCCAACAGAACATCCACAACCAACCACCGGGCTTGTGGAGGGAGAGTACCAATCCATTTCCCACAAACTGAGGCGAGGGGGACCACCATGATGTATGGATTTTATCTAAACCGCCCATTCATTTCTCAACGGCGGCAATAATGATGCCACCGTTGAAACCTTCTAAGGAATGGATCCTAAATGTTCCTTTTTCATAAGGTCACGTAGCGGAAGCGGACTGCGTACTGAGTAAACTCTGTGGGGTTCACCGTAATTTATGTATTTTATCCACACCGTCCATCCATTTTACCAGACAATTTTAGGGCTTGTGCATAAAAATGAAGTATATCCAATCCTCAAGTGTACCACACCACAAGAAAGAGTGTTAATTGAACATCTACCACTGAAATTTTTTTGAGGGCTACTGAAGTTTTTGGATCAAGATTGTATTTGTGTTTTACCTTCATCCATGTTTGTGTGATCTTATGAACAAGTTGGATGAGAAATAAACATCACTGTGGGCCCTATAAAGGTTTCAACGGTGGAGATCATTATTGCAACTGTTTCCTATGGTATGGTCCACATGATCTTGGGTATATTTAAATTTTGATCTCAACCACTAAAATAAGATGAAAAAAATGGATGGACGGCATGGATAGAGTAGATACATTCACGGTGGGCTCAACTGAGTTTACTCACTACCACAAGAGTAAACTCACTACCACAAGAGCTTAACTCAGTACGCAATCTGATTTCCACGTAGACCTACGGAAACATAAGCTCCATTTAAAACTTTCCATGGCTCCCGAGACGTTTTCAACGGTAAGCATGTAATCCCCATTGTGTGGTCTCTTTGAGCGTTGGATCTGCTACATTTTTGGGTTGCACCTTAAAATGATATGAAAAATAATGGATGGACAATGTGGATAAAATCTATTCATCGCGATGGTCCCTCGGATCCCAGCCGGTGCCAAGCTCCGGAGAGGTGGGTCAAGTACCCCGAGGTGGTGAAATTCCACTCCGCGTGAGCGTGTGGGGTGTGTGTGCATGTGTAAAAAAAAAAAAAGTATCCGGAAGTGGGTCAAGTACCCGGAAGCGGATTGGCTGGTGTACCTCGCACCAGCTATGTACCTGCTGTATTGATGTTAGCAAGTTCTGTGTGTCCTATCACAAGGTATGTGTTATATCCAAACCGTCTATCCATTTAGATAGCTTGTCTTAAGGCTTGAGACGAAAAATAAGACAGATCTAATTATCAAGTAGAGCACACTGAAAAAAGCAGTAAGAGATTGAATGTCTACCATTGAAACCTTTTTTGGGGTCACAAAAGTTTTATATCAATGTGGTTTTTTTTTTTTTTTTTTCGCTTCATTCGAGTGTTTGTGACCTTATGAATAAATTGGATGGAAAATAAACATTATGGTCAGCCCTATGAATATAATAAATACATCACTGTGGAGCTACGTAACTTTGATCTCCTTTGAACCATTCCTAGAACTTGGAGCTCGAGGAGGGTTGGTGGTCGTTCACGACATGCAATCCACTTCCCAAGTACCCACTCCGTGTTGGTGTATGGGAAGCGGATCGCTTACTGAGTAACTCAATATGCCTACTGAGTAAACTTTGTGAGGTCAATTGTGATTTAAATATTTTATTTATTTTGTTCATCTATTTTAACAGATAATTTGAGTGCTTAACTCCAAAAATAAAATATATCCAAATCTCAAGTGGACTTGACCACCGGAAAAACTATGTGAATCGAAATTCTACTGTTGAAAATTTCTTAAGCCCATAGAAGTTTTGGATCAAGTTGATAGTTGTGTTTTCCCTTCATTCATGTCTTTGTGATCTTATCAATAGGTTGGATGACAAATAAACATCGGACCCTATCAAGGTTTCAATGGTGGAAGTCATTAACTGTTTCCTTTAGTGTGGTACACTTAAGCTTTGGGAATATTTATATTTTAGACTCAACCACTAAAATGATACGGAAAAACGGATGGACGGCGTGGATATCCCACCTGCATTCATAATAGGCCCAACTGAGTTTACTCGGTACGATAAAAGTGTAATGACTAACTCAGTACGCGATCCGATTTCCCGTGACGGGCCAAGTTTACTCCCTACCCGACGAATGGCCCGGATATGTTAGACGTAACAAACATCACGGACATTTAACACGTGTTCCAAAAGTTTCAAATCCTCTCCTCTCGCCATCTTGCAAACCCTGTTACGTCCTCCCTCGCGTCAGTTGCTCGCTCCCAGCCTCTCTCCTTGGAAGAGGGAGATTGTGATAGCTTTGCCCATAGCCGTCGGGGCCAAACCATAGCCTTATCCGTGGCCGTTGATCCAAGGTATCTATCTCTCTCCTTCTCTCTCGATTAAAAGATGGCTCTCTTTTCCGTATTTCGCAAACCCCAGTTTCTACATCGGCCATGCTTCTTCTAACTAAACCCTTAACATCTTTATCCTCCCCGCATACAAATCATCCAGTTTGGATGATCCTTACCATCTGATGTTTGGCTATTTTAAGCCGAATGTGGACCGTTCATTTATTTCCTTTCTCAGTTGCTTATTTGCAGGGCCTACCCAATCCAAGGGTTGTGATTTTCTTTTACGCGAGATATTTGGTTCATTGGGCATCCACAGCATGGCCGATGACATCAACGGTCTGGATTACTGAACATGGGACTTGTGATCCAAAAATTGAGTAAGCAGTGACATATATTCAACGTTCCCGGGCATCTTATTTGATGAGCAAGCCAGCTTGATTTTTGGGTCAGGGCGTGTCCACCGTGGGACTCACCTAATGAGCGGCTGATGCAAGTAGATCACGAGTCTCACAAGCGTACCCCACTTGATCACAATGGGTTCCACATGCTCACACGTGTGCTCAACATGGGTCCACACGAAGGAGTTTGTGTTTTTTATTTTTATTTTTAAAATATAAATTTAAAGATTTGGGGATGTGAATGGGATGAGGTATGGGACAGGTAGGTGTTGTTTTGGATTCACAGTGGGTGTCTGATTTGGCTGGGGAAATTGGACATATTTGGGGAAGAAGAGGAAAATGAGAATAGAGAAAAAAGATAAATAAAGCCTTTGCAAGAGCAGAATTTGCTCTGATACCAAAATAATGCAGTTAAAATCAAAATAACTTGAAACTAATTGCAAAACTAAGATCTGCATACAACATATACAAAGATTCAAAAGGCAACACATGCTACCATTGAACTTGTTATAGAAAAGGACAACTTTTCTTCTTTTCTTAATATTTAGGCTCTAAAAAAATCATATGTCCCATATGCGACTTATTTATAACCTAAAGCGAGTAAAAACCCCAATGAGGGCATATGGACCATACTTGTTATTGTGCCGGGAGCATGGACCGAATTCATTATTGTGCTATGCTTATGGACCAGACTTGTTTTTGTGTAGTGCTTGTTGACCAGACTTGTTCCTGTGTGGGGCATATGAACCAAATATATTTTCTTTGTTGTCGAAACATCTAGAGCCATCGGAAGAGCAACGTTGAACTTCCATCAACTGGAAGCATGCATTTACCGGAAGAGCAATGGTTGAACTTCTAGCCATTGAAAGTGCCACTAAATCATTTGCTAGTCGTTGGAAGCGTTTTTATTTCACGTCCTAGAAATCATCAAAAGTTTTGCTTTTGAATAAATGTTCACCGTACCATTCAAACTCAAGTTATTCCTTTCAGATCACCTAGAATTTGAGGAGATGTTAGAGTAGCTTAGGGTAAGTTGAGTTCGGTTTGAGAAGAAATCACTAGGAAGAGTGGAAGGGAAGGTGTAGAAAGAGAGAAGAGGAAAATGATGGTTAGGGCAATGGGTTGTATAACTTCTTCTACAAAATCCTCATATTATTTATAAATATGCACAGATGGTGCTCCAGAAGTGCATATAAAATATATACACACATGCACTCAAATAAAGAAACACACAATTCACAATTATATATATATATATATATATATATATATATATATATATATATATATATATATATATATATATATATATATATCTCAATACTTCCCCTCAAGTTGGAGTATAGATATTAATCATGCCCAACTTGTCCACTAGATGATGCAAGGGATCTCGATAAAGGGATTTAGTGAACAGATCAGTTAGTTGTTCTTTGTAACGAATGAATGGAGTTGCAATTTCTTTAGCAGCCACCTTTTCACGGATGAAGTGGCAGTCTATCACAATATGTTTGGTGTGCTCATGAAATACATGATTGCCGGTAATATGAATTGCAGCTTGATTGTCACAATACATAGGAATCAGACTAGAAGGAGGATAACTAAGCTCTTGTAGTAAGGTGTGAAGCCACATAAGTTCACCGTTGCATGGGCCATTGCTTTATATTCAACTTTTGTGGTGGACCGAACAACCACAGACTGCTTTTTACTATTCCAAGTGACCGGATTGCCACCTATAAAGGTGCAATAGCCAGATGTAGATTGACAATCATGAAGACTGCCGGCACAATCAATAATATTAGAATAACCAGAGAGATGAAGATGACCATGTCGTTGAAATTGTATGCCTCGACCATGAGCCAATTTAAGATAACGGAGGATCCAATACACAACAGAAAGATGGGTTGTACGAGGTGCGTGCATAAATTGACCAACGACGTCTACTGCAAATGCAAGATCAAGACGCATAATAGTCAAATAAATGAGGCGTCCAACTAAGTGACAACACATGCCAGGATCAGATAAGATAAGAATTTGCCATTATTAAGACTAAGTTTCTGAGCAACATCCATAGGAGTGGCAACCGGTTGACACCCAAGCATGCTAGTCTTAGATAAGAGATTGAGGACATATTTCTGCTACAATAGAACAATTCCAGACTTGGATCTAGCCACTTCAAAACCAGGAAAGTAGCGAAGTGTACCTAAATCTTTAATAGCAAGTCGTGTTTGGAAAATGGATTTGAGAGTAGTAATGCCCTTGGCATCATCACCGGCTAAGACGATGTCATCTACATAGACCAGTAAAACCATAATCCCCATAGTATGACGACAGGTGAAGAGAGAGTGATCCGAATGGATCTAGCCATTGTTGTCAAATGTGATCGCATATGCGCATACTGTGGATCGAATCGCATATGCCATGATGGCATATGCCATCCCGACAAGTATGCCATGGCATACTTTTATATGCGATAAATATGCGATCGCATATGCAAGTATGCGATCGCATACTGCATACGCGATCACATATTTCCTAATAATCAGAGTGGAAGTAATTTTTTTATTTTTTATTTTTTCAATTTGGAGAACTTTTGCCTATAAATAGGCACTCATATCCTCTCCATTTTCATTATTCTCTACTCCAAAGCTCTAAATCTATTACTCTCTCTCTTACTCTAATCTCTCTACAATTACTTCAAGTATGTTTATTTTTTGTATCATTTTACTCTGTCGTATCATTTTAATTTCCTTTTTGTTTTCAGAGTGCCAGTTTTGCCCGACTTCGAAGTACAATGAGGTTGGAGAAGTGTTGGTTCTGCTCCTCCACTATTTATCCAGGACACGGCATTCAGTTTGTCCGCAATGATGCAACGGTAAGCTTGTTATTTCTTTTTTCTATTTATGCCTAGCAGGGGTTGTGATAGTACACTGCTGTTTATGTGAGATATTCTCGCTGGTAGAAAAGGGTTTCAGGCTCAAATAGAATAGTATTCTTTGCAAACATGACTTCATTATTAATGAGATTTAAGTATTGGGCTTCTTCTTTCTCCTACCTCTCCTTGGCACTTCTCCATGGAAGTGAATTCTTTAGCATATGTGCTTGCGAAGGACGGTTTGACTAGACAGTGGCTTGTTTCTGGAAATGTTTATCCATTACCCTAAGATGGTTGTGCTGTACCCTTTTCTCCTTTTAATGAAACATTGTTTTTTGCTGATAAAAAAATGATAGCATTCCTCGCCAGTGATTTTTGTATCTTAGACAAAATCCTATATGCCTGTATGAAGGAACAAAAACAAAGTACCATTTATGTTAAGTTAACAGTATTATGGATTCTAAACATGTATCCTGTGAGAGGTAACTCTCTTCTGTGTTTTTCTTGGTTTTGTTTTGTTTTTTGTTTTTTTGTCCTTGCTCACCTTGTTCATGTTGTACACACGTCTGTACTGTGGTGGCATTTTGGAGCCCTGATGCTGATTTGAATTCATTATGACACTAGTCTTTTTCCTTTCAAATATGATAATCCATCGAAATGTCATTTGCTGGAAATGTATCTGATGGCTCCTGAGATGGTTCGCCAGTCTCATCTTGGACCAAAATTTTAACCATGCAAGAATGAGTGGCACCTGTAAGTCATCATAACTTATAGATAAAGAAAAATGACCTAACTCTTTTTGCTATATTAACAAGAAAGATGAAATCTTGGCTAAAATATCTAGTGGAATTGCAAGTTAAGATGGCAATTGTCAACGGCTTCAATGAATCTAAATGTGGTGATTTTAGGGTAAAAGGTTAAAACTTCTAGATTCAAGTTTGAATAATGGATACTCAATCCAAATCAACTGGTTCTAATTCAGACTATGTTTTAGCATTTGACCAAATTTTTGCAGTAAAAAAGATTATTAAACAGTTTATTTTTTGTGGACTTGTGTAAAGATGGAAAAAGAAGAAAGAAAGAGAAGAAGAAAGAAAGTGAGAAGAGAAGATGTAATAACCCTAGTAAATTTTAGGATTAGATGTTATATATATATATATATATATATATATATATATATATATAAAGATCCGTACCATTCATCTTTTCATATAGACGTCCGTCCATCTATCCATTTGTTAAGCTGGGGAAATGATGAGGACATCTAGGCAACTTGCTAGAGGAGGAGGGCCGAGCCAGTCTCCTTATAGCTAGATGACCATTACATGGGGCCCACTTGGCCCAATTCACATTCCTGACACAGGGATGGACGTGATGAGGTCGAGCACCGTCTTCCTCAGGGGATAATTACTCTGAATCCACGGAGTTTCTTTGGACTCCTCATAGGGATTCCTCGAATCCATGAGGGAAAATGGAAATAAATTCTAAGGAATTTGAAAATTAATTGATTGATGATAAAAATGAATTTACAACCCTTTAAATAGTGATATCAAACATAGGAAAAAGTTTTAGAATCAAATTCCAACTCAAACTCCCTAAAAAGGTGACTTACTATAAATAGTAAACTTACTATTTAGATGGTCATGATTTCTACTAGACTTCAGAGTTTTTGGCAAAAAATAGTAAGTGTCTAATTTGGCTTAACCACGTTATTCCCCTAAAATTTCTAAGCCCTTTTCATGTTGGGCACGACTCCTAAAGCTCAAGGGATCAAGAGTTATGATCGAACTAAAACTTGCTATAAATAGTAAAAATGAAATTAAAATGGACTTTTGATCGTCGATCTGATGGAATCTCGCAAATTCGGCGTGGGAGTTGGGTGGCTAAAGTAACTTCTTCTACCCCAAAATCATATATTGTACGTCGAATAACTTATTCTGGCTTGTGAGATATGCCTGCATTAGTGTTCTGATGGTCCTGATCACTTCTGCCTCCGATTGGGGCTTCTCTGGTCCATTTTGGCCATGAAATTGTCCTTGACCTGCTCTACATCAGCAGCTAATGCCTGCATGGGCGCCTTTTTCGTCGCGCCATGTGGATGCAACGTTAAAGCAAGCGGCTGGAAAGTCCCCATAGGCGGGCATGTGTCTATCACTCTGATCGAGGGCCTGCTCAAATCGTCCCCACTAAGATTTTTTCCAATATACCTTGAAACCTGGTGCGACACGTGGTCGACCTCTGGATCCGAAGAAGACGTCAACGACCGAGGATTCTGAGAAACCGCTTTGCGGATGGGCTCTGGGCAGCATTCGAGGGGGACCAATGGATTGAGGTGAGGCCCATCAGATGGCCCCAACCGATCTGATTGGGGAGTTGGTCGAGTAAAGAACGGGCTAAAGATAGTCATACAAGGCCCATCAACCCACTTTTGTGCGGGTCCGGAGAGTTCCAAGAGAAGGTGTGGAGGACACGTGCATCCAATCATTAGCGCAAAAGACAGCCTCACATGAGTGGGCTTACTAGTCCAGGGGGCGAGCTGGATTCAGCCGGGCCAGGGGGTCTCTCTAACCCCCACTACCTTTCTATTATATTTAAGTCATAAAAAGAAAATATAATGCAACTGCCCTTACTACAATAAACATAATTTCTAGCATATCCCAAGACCAAAAACATTAGCAATAAGTGGGCCATAGGCCCATAACCAAAACCCATTGAGCCGTAGGCTCAAACCATAACTGTTAACATTTTTAAAGTCTATTGAAGTACTCAAATGTAGTTTAAGTGCTTGGCTGAGTTCTTTGGGTACTTGATTTGTTTCCTATACTTTGAAGAAGTTACTCCTGTAACTTCCTTGGTCTCAGTCATTCTTCTGTTAACTCATTAATTTTTCCAGTATTCAATCAAGTTCTCAAACACTTGTGTGCTGTTCCTTCCCGACACAAACGTAGGTAAGTCATTGTCATCATCATCATCATAGCCTTGTCCCGGCTATTTGGGGTTAGCTTTCAAGATTGCTGTCAGATGATTGGGGACTGGTTGCCTGCCTGCCCTCAACCCCTATCCTTGGGCTTGGGGCCAGCTGGTGCATGGCTACGAGGTGAAGTTTATCTCCCATCTCTCTACTACATATACTATCGGTACCGGGGGACATTTCTACCCCCACAATTAGGTATTGAAAGATTTGAAAGTAAAAGAAGATACATGTGTATGACCCTTCAACTGAGGGTGTTTCCCTTGTTTGCTTATTGGAGTAGCCCGCACCCTTGCTCTCCTCTTTACTTGTAGCCCTAACATGATTCAAATCCTTAGGTAGCCTGCCCAACAAAAAACTACGTAAGGCACACCGTGCCGTGTAACATCCACTCTGTGTTTGTGTTGGCTTGTGTCAGGGTGTAATCCCCAAAAAGAAGCAGATCTAAAACTCAAGTGGGCCGTAACACCTGAAAAAAAGGGGATTGGATGCCCACCATTAAAGGGCCATTCTGTCATTCTCATATTCCATTCCCTCTTTTTCTGTGTAGCTGCACCTTTTGCCTCTGATATCTCTCCCCTCTTTTCCTGTGCGTTGCACGTGGCATACCGCTATTATATATGTGTGCGCGCGCACACGCACATCTCCAAGCACTTCTCCTTAGTTTTTCTCTTTGCATACCTATTCAAAGTTCCTGTACTGTTTCTTACTAGCTGTGCATTCTTACTTGATATGTCTCCTCCTGATAGCATCTGTCACTGATGAACATCTTTCTGCAGATTTTCCGGTTTTGCCGATCCAAATGCCACAAAAACTTCAAGATGAAGAGGAATCCTCGCAAGGTAAAATGGACAAAGGCATACAGACGACTGCATGGAAAGGATATGATGCAGGTAAGAAAGATTTTTGATCTTCTTTTCCTCGGCTTACAATTTTTCCTTGATATGGGTTGCATGAATAAGACGGGAGTTTGTTTATTTCAAGGATTCGACCTTTGAGTTTGAAAGGAAGCGGAACAGGCCAGAGAGATATGACCGGAATCTCGCAGAGAACACATTGAAGGCCATAAAGAAGATTGATAAGATCAGAGTAGACAGGGAAGCCAAACACCATGCACTAAGGTCTCTCCATCTTGTTCCCATCCAGTTTACCAACTACTAACATGAATAGCGTATTTTCCAAGTATGGAGATTTTGCAGGACCTGTAGTATTCATATAAATGCTTTGGGAGATTTTGCAGGATGAAGGGCAAGAGAGCCAAGGAGCAAAAGGAAGCCACGAAGGAACTGGAACAGAGCATTCACATGGTCAAAGCTCCTACTGCTCTTCAAGAGGAACCTTCACTCACCCTTCCAAAGATCAAAGTCCAGGTCTCGAAACCGCAAACAGAGAATCATCTCATGGAGGAATGATGCTGATATTCACACAAAAAGAAGTATGCTGTGAGTGATCGCAACCCAGGATTATCTTAGAAATAGTTCCGAGCTTGAAAATTTCTGAAAGTTGGGTGGAAAACTGCCTGATGTTCGTCAGCTGGTAGTTTCATCCAATATAAGAACATGTGTTGGGAAAGCATTTCATTTTTATTTTTATTTTAAAGATCCTGATGCTGTTGATTTGTTGTGCCCGTTGATAATGGGGTTGGTATTATTTTGAGTTGGGTGTATTTGGTTGCACCAAATATCATGAATCTGTTTTTAATATTTCATGTTTAATCAGTAATATGGTGCAAAAAATCATGAGATTTAGTGATATTTGGTGTAACGAAACACACCCATAAGGTATTGGAGCCATTTCTCTTTCTTGGTGGAAGTTGTTCCGTGCATCTTTTGGAAATCATGATTGAATTTCAAAATAAAATAAATAAATAAATAAATAAAATTCAAGGTAGTTTGGCATTGCTTCTGTTTGGGTGTGTTATTAGATGGAATTGCAATTACTAGTCTGACAAAGTGGAAATGATTCAACTGAACAAATTGCGGTTACCGTACTTACCATCGATATTGGGGGATTGGTCTACATAGTGCAATGGGAAGGTCTCCTAGTCTAACCAGTTGGAGATAAGTTACCGCCCACCCAGCGGATAACTCTTTCATGTGCGTGTGATATCCAACCCGTTCAATAGGTTGTCCATATCATTAGCAGCAGCTTTTGCAACACCATTCCAGTTTGTTCATGGTCTCATGTTGAAACTGACTCTTTGCTGTTTCTGCTTCCAAACAGCCATTTATTTTATGTACAAGCTTCTACAGGACCCATGATAGAAAGCCGTCCAAGAAAGCCCACAAGTTAATGATAGGGTCCACATAATTTAGTTTGATAGGTACATGAGGTTTGCTTGAATATATCCTGACATACTACAATAAGAAAACTCCAACAGGACCCATGATAGGAAACTACATAAGAAAGCTCAAAAATTAAAGATAGAGCCCATTTAATTTAGTTTGACAGGTACACGAGGGTTGCTCGGGTTTCATTGAATACATCCAGATGTACTACGATAAGATACTTTGGGGCTCTAGCTGTTGGATTTGGCCTTTTCTAATGGTACAAACTGTTTAGATTTATCTTTAAGAAGAGGAAGAAGAAGTAGTTTGGATGGTGGATGCCCAAAGAAACCTCTCAGATTGAATATTTTAACCCATTGGTTGGATAAAGGTTATGGTGACAAGTTCATGTTCAAAGCAAAAGAGCCAAATCATCGAAGGGTTGAATGATTGAGAGCCTTTTTATTTGTTGTCTTTCCACGATACGAAGTAACTAGTCAATATAATCAGTTTGGATCATTGGAATTTGACCTGATTCAAAGGCTGAAGTTTCAATGTATTGCCTGTTTGGAACTTTGGATTAGGTGGAATGGAAATGCATTTGGTCCAATGTAAATTCCATCCGGTGATTGGAAACAATAGGAAAGATTTGATTAATGCAGGTATCACAACAATCTAATCCCAGCAGGAGATACGATTGAATTTCTATGGATTTTGAAATCAACTACATTTGTAGGCCCCCCACATTGATGTATTTTATCCATGTTGTCCATCCATATGCGCCCTTTAGATGTGGCAATTGAGTTGCATATGCATACAGGTGACTGACATTAGTTGTGAAATCTAGTCTGTGATTAATGGTCCACCAAACACGGGCTTCACTTAATATAATGTTTTTCCCAAAGGAAGAATATGATCCCAAATGTGGGATTGGACCATGGTGTGCCAAAACAGTTACGTATCGGCCGTAACGACCGATATGTAACGGTAACGGTGGGAACCGTTAAGCGTTTCGGGGTTGTATCGGCCGTTACCCGATTTTGTACTCGTATCGGCCGTTACGGGCCCATATCAGCCGAATAACGGTAACTTTTCTTTTCTTTTTTTTTTTTTTTTTTTTTTTTTTTTTTTTTAAATTTTAAGCTCTGTTTTTTTTTTTTTTTTTTTTTTTGAAACCTCTTGCTTCCAAACTGTTTCTCACTCCTTCTACTACTAATTTCGACGAACCTTGGCTGGGTATTTGAGATAAAAATACATTATATTACGGATTTTCTTGAATCAAAGCTTGGTGGGCCATTTTTCAGAAATTCATCAAAAATAGGTATTTATACTTTTTTTAATATGTTTTGCTGTTTTAATCATACCATATGATGTGTTAATCATAGTAGAACATGTTAATGTGCATTTTACAGATTTGAGGTGTCATTTAATATTTTTAAAATATTTTTTTCTATTTACGCATGAATTTTGGCTCTTTTTTTTAAAATTCGAAAAATCAATTTTTAATGGTTGTTTTGCTATTTTAATCATGCCATTTGATGTGTTAATCATAATAGAACATGTTAATGTGCATTTTACAGATTTGGGGTGCCATTTTTTTATATATTTTTTCTATTTACGCATTTATTTTGACCCTTTTTTTGAAAATTCAAAAAATCATTTTTTAATGATTCTTTTGCTGTTTTAATGATGCCATATGATGTGTTAATCATAGTAAAACATGTTAATGTGCATTTTACAGATTTGGGGTGCCATTTTATATTTTTTTCTATTTACGCATGAATTTTGGCCCTTTTTTTTTTTTTTTTTAAAATTTGAAAAATCAATTTTTAATAGTTATTTTGCTGTTTTAATCATGCCATATGATGTGTGAATCATAGTAGAACATGTTAATGTGCATTTTACAGATTTGGGGTGCCATTTTATATATTTTTTAATATTTTTTTCTATTTACGCATTTATTTTGGCTTTTTTTTGAAAATTCGAAAAATCATTTTTTAATGATTCTTTTGCTGTTTTAATGATTCCATATGATGTGTTAATCATAGTAGAACATGTTAATGTGCATTTTACATATTTGGAGTGCCATTTTATATTTTTTAAAAATATATATTTTTTTTCTAACGCATTTATTTTGGCCCTTTTTTTGAAAATTCGAAAAATCATTTTGTAATAATTCTTTTGCTGTTTTAATGATGCCATATGATGTGATAATCATAGTAGAACATGTTAATGTGCATTTTACATATTTGGGGTGCCATTTTATATTTTTAAAATTTTTTTTTTCTATTTACGCATGAATTTTGGCCCTCAAAAATAATTGCAAACGCCTAAATGTAAGATATTTTTATATTACATTCATTCTAATATATCTATCATTGATAGTAGATAGTTAGAAAATTAAATATATGAATTTTGTAGTCAAATTCAGGTTGTCTAGTTCATAAATTCATCAGACAGTCCGATACAACTTCTCATCAAAGAGTGGACCGTTACACCACCATAAACATGTTCCAATTTATAAATGAATGCATATTTGGAATGTTTAGAATATTCCGGATTTAATCCATATTTTTTCATATTTTTTTGACAAAAATTTATTTTTGCGCCGTTACGGGACGTTATGCCCCCGTATTCATATCGGTTTCGGAGGGCACTGTTACGCCAACCGATACCTATACGGGACACCTTGGATTGGACAGTAAAAAATACCCTGGTATTTTCAGACATAATCATTAAGTAATAATGGTGTTAATTCCACCTAATGCAATTCGATACCATTTAAACAGGCCCTAAGGGTCTCCCAACCGGAACGTGATTGGCCCAACCTGAACATCGGTCGTGTTGGGTTGAAAATCCTTGACCCGACCCTTTAACCCAACTAGGTTGGGTTGGGTTTGTGTTAAGGCCTGGGCAAGGGCAACCCGAGCCAACCTAAACCTAACCATACAAGTAGTACATATATAGTATACATGTAAAATCATGGCCTAGATAGAAAATAGGTCCAAGCAAGTTTGACATACATGAGCAGCAAACCACCATTGTTTTGTCCATAACATGTTTCAAGTTCTGCGCTACTTGAAGAATGACATTCATCTCTGACATACACCATTTGTTAGGATCTCTCACGGGTGGTCTAACCCCTCACACTAGGGGCTCTTCATTGAATATTCATGAGTCACAACTCAGTAGTCATTACCACTGTCCATTTCTTAAATTTTTTTTTTTTTTCATGAATGGTGATTGTAGAATTTATGTTGCTAGTGTTATTTAGGTAATAGCATGTGTTACTGAGTGATGTTATTTGATGGTTGCATGTTTCATTATGTTTGTTTATTATTTACAGGTGTTGACTGGACCTGACCGAACTCAACCCAGCGTAAACCTTACCCAACCTGAATTTTGATAGGATTTATTATTTGATACCTTGGTGGGGTTGGGCAGCTTGGGTTGGATCTAATGTGGGTTGGGCCGCACAGGCCAACTCTTGTTGATGGGTTGGACTTGGGTTGACCCTCTACTTACCCAAGCTGCCCGACCTGCACGCCTAGGCCTTTTGTGTTGCAATACTTTGGAATGTATTTGAGTAAAGCTCAAAGTACCTTATTATTTCCATACTTGATTATAAATCTACAAGTAAACCTCATTGAAATTCCCTCACCTTGATGTATGGTTTTCTTCCTTGCGCCTTTCGGAAGGTGAAGGAGATGGAAGGGGTTAACAGGCTTGGGTTGGTTGGGGGCATAGATTTTTTAACTGGTTGCCAATCTGGGCCAGCCCTTGATGCTGATTTTCTGGCCAGGGTAATATTTGCTGGTGCCACCCTCTTATCTCATGGACGAGTTTGTAAAGGACACATCTGATATGGCTGAGTCAGGCCAAGTCTACCAAGGTTTTTTTCCTCAATAATAGTAACTTTTTAATTTCAACTGATGCTTGTGATAGGAGAGAGAGAGAGAGAGAGAGAGAGAGAGAGAGAGAGAGAGTGTCAGTCTCCTACTAACCGTACCGCATGGAATTTATGTGCGAGCCTTCATGTACGTTGTAGGATGAGGAGAGCGGCTAGGATTCCATTGCGCTGCGAAAGAGAGAGTCTTCGGAAAAAAGATTCTCCTACACTCGCTCCGAGGGAGGCGGATTAGCTACTGCCAAGTTGAGCAGCGAGACTTAGGTGACGTCACCAAGTTTTGTGGGCCCACCTTGATGTATTTGTTGTATCCATACTGTCCATCCAGTTTTAAAAATCATTTTAGGATCTGAGAAAAAGAATGAGCATATCAAAAGTTGGAGTGGACCCCACCACAAAAAACAATAGGGAGAGAGACACCCACAGTTGAAACCTTCCTAAGGTCCACTCTGATGTTTATTTAAGATCTAACATGCTCATAAGTTAACTTAGACATTAAATAAGGGAAACACTAATATCAGCTTGATCAAAAAACCTTTGTGGCCTTTAAAAGTTTTTAATGGTGGGCATCACTCTCTCCATCGTTTTCTGTGGTGGGGTCCACTCAAGATTTTGATCTGATTCATTCTTTAGCTCATGCCATAAAATGATCTCTACGAATGGATGGACGGTGTGGATACAACACATACATTATAGTAAGGCCCACATAATTAGGTGACATCACTTCAATAGCAAGTCTTCTCAACCTGTCAGTTTTGGATGGGCATTGCGTCCTACTCCGGCCCGAATGGGCAGGGCTCTGCGAGGTGGACAATAATGTTTACATGCCATACGCAGCCCTGTGAGCTTGTCAGTAATGTTTACATGACATCTGCACCGTTCATAACATCATTTCTATTGAGAAAACTAAAAACAAAAATATTATCTTGATTAAAAACTTATGTGGCCCCATGAATATTTAAACCATGGACATTCAATCCTCATGTTTTCAGTACACTTGAGTATTGGATCCAACTCATTTTTTACCCCATGTCCTAACATGATCTTAAAAAATGGATGAATGGGATGGGTTTCTCAAAACGTCATGATCTCAAAAAATGGATGCATGGGATGGGTTTCTCAAAACATCATGGTGCACCCCACCTAGGTTCTAGCATAGGAACTTGATGCGAAAGGCTTTGGCAAGAAATCGGGAAATGGATTGGTCGGTAACCGGCTAGCCAATGGCTAGTGGTCGATGCTCCGTGCGCCCCACCATGATATGTGTGTTTCATTCATTCAGTCCACCCATTCTTTTATATCATTTTATGGTATGAGCCTAAAAATGAGGTTGATCCAAATCTCGAGTAGACCACAGAGTGTTGATTGAACGCATAGCATTAAAAACTTCTTGGGGCCATAAAAGTTTTTTTTCAAGCTGATATATATTTTTTCACTTCCTCGAAATTTGTATAACCTAATCAATAGGTTAGATGTCAAATAACCATTACAGAGGCCTAGGAGGTTTTTAATGGTGGACTTTCAATCAAATTTCTTTTCCATGGTGTGGTCCACCTGAGATTTAGATCCACCTCATTTTTGGTATCAAGATATAAAATTATCTTTAAAAATGGATGAACAGCGTGGATAAAACTCATACATCATTGTGGGGTCCACAGAACCACCCACTAACCACCTGGCTAGTGGCAGTGTACTAGCCAAACCACGTCCAGAAGTTTGGATTGGAAGCGGATTGCGTGCTGTGTAACTCAGTACCCTAAGTGTACTAAGTAAAATTTGTGGCGCCCACCGTGATTTATTTATTTTATCCACTCCGTCCATCCATTTTATCATATAATTTTATTGCATGAGTTCAAAACTTAAGCCTATAAAAATCTTAAGTGGACCACATCATAAGAAATAGTATGAATTGAACATCTACCATTGAAAAGTTCTAGGAGGCAACAAAAGTTTTGGATCAAGTTGATATTTTAGTTTTCCCTTCGTCCATGTATTTGTGATCTTATGAAAGGGTTAAATGATAAATAAACATCACTGTGGGCCATAATAAGATTTCAACAGTGGAAATCATTATTCCCACTGTTTCCTATGGTATGGTCCACTTGAGCTTTGGATATGCTTCAATTTTGGGCTCAACCACTGTAATGATCTGGAAAAATGGATCGACGGTGTGGATAAACCAAATACATTCACCATGGGCCAATGATAAGAGCGTACCGAGTAACTCAGTATGCAATCCGATTTCGTTTGGATCAGACGTTGTACCACACACGAGTGGAAACGGATTGGCTACCCCCTGCCACTAGCCATGTGGGCCTCACTATGAAGTATGTCTTTTATCCATGCCCTTCATCCATTTTAAAAGATTATTTTAGAGGTTAATACAAAAAATGAAACGGATATAAATCTAAGGTTGACCACACCACAAGAAAACAATAGTGATTATATATCCATCATTAAAATCCTACTAAGGCCCACTGTACTATTTTTTGACATCCAATCCGTTGATTAGGTCATACAAACCTGGATGAAGGGAAAAAAAAAAAAGATCAACTTGATCCAAAACTTTTATGGCCCCCAAAAGGTTTTTAATAGTCGACGTTTAATCAACACTGTTTCAATCTCTCCCTATTGTTTTCTGTGGTGGGGTCCACTCCAACTTTCGATATGCTCATTCTTTTTCTCATATCCTAAAATGATCTTTAAAACTGGATGGACGGTGTGGATACAATGGATACAATAAATACATCAAGGTGGGCTCACAAAACTTGGTAACACCACTTCAAGTCTCGCTACTCAACTTGGCAGCCCCTAATCCACCTCCCTCGGCATGAATGTAGGAGAGAGTCGAAGACTATCTCTTTCTCAACGCAGTGGAATCCTAGCCACCCTCCTTAATCCTCATCCTACGGCATACATGAAGGCTCGCACATAAATTCCATGCAGTACGGTTCGTAGGAGACCGGCTCTCTCTCTCTCTCTCTCTCTCTCTCTCTCTCTCTCTCTCTCTCTCTCTCTATATATATATATATATATATATATATATATATATATATAATTTAACTGAGTAACGAAGTTGGAATCATCTTAAAACCAATGGTGTGAGCTATCATTTTGGAGGGTATGTGATTGCAGCTCCTGAGCTCGTCATTGGGTACTTGAACCTGCCAATCCCTGGACCTGACCTGACCCTGTTTTAACAGGTCCAGGTCCAATGTTTTCAGACCCGCTAAGAAAATTGAGTGGTTTGGGTCTCACCTTTTAGACCCTATTAAAATTCAGGCCTAGTCAGGTTCGAGTCCAGTCCTATTACTATTAATAGTATTATTATGTATTAAATATATGTTAATTATTCTAGTAACAAAACAAACATGTAAGAGAATCTGTTCACACCCAGCACGTGTCAAAGTGGCGCTTGTACGTGCGATCTAATCTGTAAACATGGGGCCCATAATTCTGTTATCCAAGCCATTGATTTGATGTCCTCCATCACAGATGAACCATTGACCTAAAACTCTCCCAAATTAGAACATCCCAACTATCACATCTTGTATTTTCTCCATTGGCACTGTTGTTGCATTTCTTTTTCAACCATATATTTACATGCCAACTATAGAAGAGTTGGAACTGAGCAAATGAAAGAGTTTCTTTTGGGCCACTAGATTAAATAATCGACGTCCTACATTCACATTTTAGGTACGTGTGTGGGGAAATGCATGTTGATAGGGACTTCAGCATTAATGTTCCCAAATCTTCCAATTGGCATGTGGGATAGCCAAGATGGTCCATTCCTTCGTTCCATACCACTATTTGTTTTTCATAATGCAAAAAAATGTTCCTAACATCCTGTGATTGTGTGGAGGCACAAAATGTCCCATAATCATCTTGAAGCATCTACTCAATACGCACCACTATTGATTACTGGTGATTCTAATGCACTTTGATATTGCGATGCTAACCATCCAATCTGTAGCTTGTGAAAGAATGGATGGCTCTAAAAAAAGTGGCCACATCCAAAAGGTTAGGATCGTCCGATTGACATGATTTTGTACCCAGGATTTCCTTCGTCCCATGCATGAATGGATAGTTTGGGTGGGTGATTGATTGTTCGACATGTCAATTAAAAGATTTGGGATGTTTTTAATGTCCACATTAAGCTAGGTTCATTAGCATTTTTGTATAACACATACTTGTGCGTGTGCTTAGGTATCTATATTGCTAAGGGCCCATTTGGATACCACCCAATAAGTAACTTTTTAACTCAAGTTGGTTACTTTTTTTATTTTTTTATTTTTTAAAAAACTTTAAATTAGTTTGGTGAGTACCAATATAAAAGTAATTTATAAGATGAAAGTTACGTCTCCATAATTTTCTTTTCTTACTTTCAAGTTTTAAAATTTCAAGCTCTCTCTCCATGTGATGGATGGTCCATATCAAAGGAGGCCATGCAGGATGGGCGGTCCACGTCAAAGGTGAGGCCCACATGATGGAGGGTCCACATCAAAGGTGGGCCTTACATTTTGAATGACCCACATCAAGGTGAGCCCACATAATGGATTGTCCACATTAAAAGTAGGCTCCTATTGATGAATGACTGACATCCAAAGTGGGCCCCATATGATGGATGGTCCACATGATGGACAATCCATATCAGATATGGGCTCCACATGAGGGGCAGCGGATATGGATGGTGGCCCCACATGATGGATAAAGGTGGCCCTGCGTGATGGATGACCCACGTTAAGGTGGGCCCCATATATTGGACATTCCACATTGAAGGTCGGCCCTTAATGATGAATGACCCACATTGGCTGTATGATGAATGACCCACATCTAAGGTGGGTCATGCATGATGGATAACCCACATCAAAGGTGGGCCTCGCAAGGAGGATGGTCCACATTGAAGCTAGGCCTCACTGATTGGATGGTTCACATTGAAGACGGGACCAAGGTGGGCCCAATAAATGAACAGTTAACATCAAAGGTTGGGCCTGCATGATGGATAGTGGATCTTAAGGGTGGACCGAACAAACTTGAGGGATACATACTTATGTGATGTTAAAAACCAAATATACTTTTTTACTTTTTTTTTTTAGCATGTGATTACCAAACACACATATCTCTTATCTACTAAATAAACATCAACCAAGATAAGTCACTTGAGGCATATGTAGCTTATGTAAAGTAACTTACTGTCCAAATGCCCTCTAAAAGAAGTAAAATAATCCTTTTTTATTCATGACTTCTTGATCAAAATCATCAACATCTATGCCATATCCCAATTAATTGGGGTTGGTTATATGAATCCTATTTCGCAATTCCACCATTTCAAGTGCTAGACCTTTTGTTGGACCATAAGTCATCGAGTCTTTTTCTTACTATCTCTATCCATGGTCCTTTTGAGCCTTCCCTTGCCCTTTCGGAGTCTTCAACTTGTGCCAACTCTCTCATTCTAACTCTTGCATTTCTTGATCTTTGTTGTACATGACAAAACCATCTAAATTCACTTTTGCTCATCTTAATACTTATTGACAGTACTCCTAAGTTCTCTCGAATGCATTCATTTCTAATTCTATCCTTCTTTGTTTCAACATCCCAAAACTTTCTATTTTAAATAACCAAAATACCCCATGTCTAACCTTTATACACATGCACATTACATTTTATGCCATTGTACTTCCTATATATGCTATTTCATGGCGCCAATGTTGCAGCATTCAGTCCATCCATTGAGATGAACTCCTTTGGCAAAAAATTGGCGCTGCAGCTCATCTAATGGGCTATAATGGATGGGAGCCAAGTTACCAACTCAGAACCAACTTACACACAAGCCCTACAAATGCAAGGGATTTAGAATTGTACAATGACTTTGAGCAAGGACTAAATAAGAGCTCGCCAATCTACAAATCTGAATTGAAAAATCACATAATTGCTTGAAAGAACGACGGCGGCGTCTTTGCAGTAACTGATACGGAAGTAGCAATTAATTGGTCATGAAATCAATAACATGGGCTCTGCAGTAGAAACTATACTTGGGCCCTGATACCACATGTAATCAGTTTCACCAAATTTTCAAGATCATCATGCCTTGAATTCAGAATGAGAACTCACCTTCTGTCTCTTTAGGCACTCTCAAGGTGAGAAAAATGTAAAATCATAACGAGCATTGAAAACCAAGACTTCTATATCGACATGGTTTTAAGGGGAAAAAAAGAGCTTTTGGATACATGCTATATTTGGATAGGAGGTGAGATTTTTTTACTGAAGAAAGAAAAAATAAAAAATCAAAATCAAAATCTTAATATATTCGAATTCAATCCACTGTTACTTATGCATTATATGGTTTCTTCTTATTCGAGTTTGTCATGTGCAAATATATCATTTCTTTTAAAACGATTATTCTCTTCCTCCATGGCATTCCTTTAAACTAAAAGGGCTTAGCAAGACAATGTATGACACAAGAATTAATGATGAATTTTCATATCCATGTTAGTAAACTAGTCTCTTTCCATTGAGACCATACGATCCATCATGTCATGCGTATATGACATTTGAATGGCTGAAAAGGTAGTTCCCATCTTAAAGATAATTAAACACAAAAACCAAGCAAATCCATTTGTTTGGTGGACCATGCAAAGAATAAATTTAGGATTTTGGGTTGTTTGGAATTGAAATCTAGGATTTGTAAAAGTGAGTCATTTGGTACCTTTGAAAATCTTGGATTTTGAAAATTTAGGATTTCAATTTCAGGGTGGCTCAAAAACCAGGATTTTTACCCTTTCCAATTCCAAAGGAAAGCCCTAGCTTGTAAAATTCTGATTTTTCAAATCTCTCCAACTGTTATAACTTGCATTCACACCATGATGGTATCAAATATCAATTTTATGCAATCATTAAAAATTGACAGCCATAAAAAAATATATTTGTGATTCTTAGGCCACCTATGCAATTTCTTAGAAAATTAGTGGCTTACTTTTGTGGGCTACCTGTTGGTTGGAATTACCTTATTTTATTTTTAACTCAAGGCTATCCTACAATGGACTAAATACAATAATTTTTATAAATGTATATGTATGTCATATTAAAATATTAGAAATAATTTAACTTCTCTCATTTATCATCATGTGAATATGTATAAGATAATTTCAGAAAATTGAAAATTGAAAATCTAAGTTACCAACATAATTTTTGAATTCCAAGTTTTCAAAATCTAAGATGACAAACACAACTGAAAATCCAGAATCTGAGCTCTGAGGTTTGAAATCAAGGGTTTCAAATTCATGCTCCCAAATGACATTTAATAGGTTTTGTCATCTCCCTGGACGCAACATCCAGATTTGCTTTACCCCAATTCCGCACTCAGGGGGACGACTTAATTCTATATTCACACCCATTATTCAATAAAATAACCATCCCATAGCATTTAACTAATAATTTTATTTAAAAGAAAATAGCACTGACTCCATCCAATAATAACATGTTACCATTCAATTTTATATCAAGACATTACATCCCAAGTTGATTAGAAATAATGATTTTATTATTATTTTTTTTTTGTTAAACTAAATAAAAATTATCATTAAAATGCGATCCATCCTTAATTACTCCAATGAGGTCTCATTCCTAAAAGTCAATATTCACAACATAGGTGAGCCTAAAAGCCTATTGCATATATCTCAATGTAAGTTTTTTAAATGCAAACATGTCTGGTCCAAATAAACCTTATTTGACAAATCATGAAAATCCACATGCATAATTTAAAAATCTAGCAATGATAAAAATTAGTGAATATATATATATATATATATATATATATATATATATATATATATATATATATATATATATATATATATATTTATGTTGGATAATGTCACGAATAAAAATGCAATCTATGTAAAAAGGTAGCAATAATAACCAGTAGAGTTTAACCTTTTAAACTGTATGGCCATTGTACACCAGTTGGTCAATGCTCCTCGAAAGCCGCCTAGCCTGCATAAATGGTCCCATTCCACTTAACCTCGATCAATGGGTGACCGATTTGTATATTGTTATCTGGTTAGACTACTGCTCTACTTGGCTTGTATAAATGATCCCACCTTACCTTGATATATGGATTTCAAAATGATACCAGTTGGGCTTTTACGGCTCAACTCAAGAGTTTCGATCGCCCCGCCTACTAGGTGAAAAATGAAAAAAATTTGAGACCCTAATGCTGTAGAATTTTTAAAATTCGTTGGACGTAGGTGTGGAAAATGGTTATCGAATTTTTGAAAGTAAAAAGCACAATTTGACGACACAACTGTCGAATTATTTTTGTCGGTCCAGAGAGAGCCATCGAATGAGGATGTCAAAAATGGTGTTGGCGGGGACAGAATTCAATGGTCCTAACTGGTCGAATAAATATTTGACGGCCTCAGGCTATCATTATGGAGCCTGGTTTCAGTGGCTTAAAGCCAACGAGAAATACAATGGACGGTCTAAGGTCGTCGATTTTCTGTGATCATTTTAAAATTCCAAGGTCTTGGGCTGTCGAATTATATATATATTGAAAAAAAAAAGAATTTGAAGCCTCAGGGCTATGTCTATGCCTATGCACATGATAAACACATTTTAATATAATATAAAATCATCACAATTCACTATTTATTTTTCAAATAAAATAAAATATAATTAATAATTCAAATCAAGTAAACACAATTAATGTCATAATGAAATCTTCATAAATTGAAATTACATATGAAACATTAAAAGGGGTTCTTTAAGCAGTATTAAATAAAAACTAAGCCTTTCTGAAAATATAAAAATACAAAGACAAAAGTCAACCTCACACCAAGCTTTCTAGCACAACTAATGTTCAAGAAGTTTTTAGGCAGTTATAAGTATCTTGTAATATAAAACAAAGCATGATGAAATTCACAACGAATTGATTGTTTATATTAATTATACATAAAAAGTATACAAGATATTTATGGTTTCTTAGAAAAGAAAAGAAAGTCACTTGTATTTGAACCACTTAAGAACCCATTAGAGATATGGGTTTTCTTATCTGCATTTACATTTCAAGAAGATCAAAATCAAAACTCCAAAACCTATGAGTAAAACATCAAAGAAAACCATATACTAGGGATAAAATATAAGGTTGAATGTTCATTTTGTTTAACAATATTTGTTCTAGAGGTGGATTGGTGCCACCCAAGTGTATGTTGATAAGAATAACACCTGTACACCTAAGATGGTATGGCAAATACCTAGCGCGAGGGCATATTAGCTCATAGTGAGGGTTTGAGTTAATTTTATTTGTGGACTCTCTATAACCAACAAGAGAGCTGAAAGTGCTCTGGTTTGTCAAGTTACGTGAGTGTTGAGTCAGATTGTTTACAAAGCCTGATAGGAAGATCGACTCAAGCGTCTGCCTCAACCGGATGTGTGCAAGCCCGCCACAGGTAAATCTAAAGCCTCACATCCCATGACCCTAAATACCAGGTGAAGAAAACCCTTAAAAACAAGTTAGAAATCATAGGGTTTTAAGGTGAGAAAACTTTTTTCAAAATTGGAAAATCTCTAGGTTTTTCTTGCCTTGTAGATTTTATCGAAACACCCTCGATATGATCGACCTGCTCTGTCGATGTCTTCGATACCTTAATGATATTATTGATGTGAGGACCAAAAGTGTCTAGCAACTAAATATTCATCTGGATGGATTTATCAATCTATCGATGCACTTATCGATATCATCGATATACCTATCGATATCATCGATATAAGGACTAAAAGTGTCCAACAATTAAATACTCGTCTGGACTGATTTATCGATATATCGATTTCCCTATCGATATCATCGATATTCAAATCTCGAGTCTATCGAAGTAGACTCGATATCATCGATAGACAGATTTTCGGCGCCCCTGTTTTTTAATGAAAATCTCAAATTCCTTCGATATATCGATGCTCTTCCGATATGATCTGAAATCAAATATCGATAACATCGGAAGTCCATCGATTATATCGATCAAGGGCGCGTATATCTTATAACAGATATTTCAAGTTGTTTTTAACTATGATCAGGGGCTCTTCGATAGAATCGATATTCAAATATCGATGACATCGGTACCATGTCGATCGCATCGAACAAGGTTATAAACTGTTCAGCAAGTTTAACGAAAAATCCGTTAGATTTATCGATGCCTCGACTCTGATATCGATATCATCGACATTCAAATTCCGATGATCTCGATAGTTCCCCGATCATTCATGAAAACCTGAAATATTTCAAAGTCAAGTCTCTCTCATTTTTCAAGTGTCGATGGATCGAAACTGTCATCGATGGAATCGGAGTTCGAAATCCGATGCATCGACAATAGTTTCGATTCATCGACCAGTTGGCAAAGAGTTTCAAAAGCGTATGACATTGAGTCCGAGTCATCGAGCAGACCATTAATGTTATCGAGAGTATACACTCGATGATATCAAACCTGCTCGATGATATAGAACTCTGTTATAAATGTGACCGCTTTATATCCGTTAGAACTTTTTGCTTATATATAGAGGACTTGTCTTTTGTTACTGTGAGAGAAAGAAGAGAGAGCTTTTGTGTGTTTTAACTTATATCTTATATTCAAAGCCATTTCTCTCAAGGGAGTTCATCCTCCAATCCACCCTCATCATTGACATTCAATAGAGTGGATTGGGGAATGAACTTTCACATTCAAGGATCCTCCAACTACTACCTTAATGACAAATCATTAAGCTGGGATGCCTTCAATACATAAGATTGGAACTACTTTATCTTCCTTATAGGAAAACCTTTAGAGAGTAGGATTCCATCATAACCTTGACCCAACGCGAAATTGAGTATTGGTACATCATTCTATGTTGCGGATCAAGGGAGCAGAAGACTCTTCGTTAACAAGGAGGAGGAGATCTTCAGCATTGTGCTAAACGGGACTTATCAGCTTATTTGTAAGTATCCAGAGTCCAAGAGGACACTTGTGATCATTCATTTCTAGGATTGAGTCTTAAGTGGTTTTCACCCTTTGAAGTCCTCAAGGAGGCCTTTGGCGGGAGTGTATGTGGTGGGTGCGTTGTGTGGACCCTTGCTCTGTGGAGAGCATAAACATCTAGTTAGGAGTGAACCAGTAAAACTCTGGGTTTCAGGTGAGCCGTGTAAAACCTCGGGTTTGAGGTCAACCGTGTAGAAGCCTCCAGTAGGGTCTTATGGAAGATCCTTGGCCAGTGTGCCTAAAAGTGGATGCGTTGTGTTAACCCTTGCTCGTGAGAGCATAAACAGTCAGCCTCAGTGTAGGTTGTAAAGGTTGAAGGTGAACCTGATTTAAAACTTTAGGTTTGAGGTGAACCGCTGTTAAACCTCCTTAGTGAAATTCGGTACACTCAAGGGTTGAGTACGGTTACCGGGAGTGGAGTAGACTTATCGTTGAACCACTATAAAAATGTCTGTTTTTGAGATTGTTATTTTGATTGTGTGATTAACTTTAATACTTCCATATCTGAATATCTAATCGCACCTCACACACCTACACAGTCATATCCATCATGAACTATGTTGCATATTATTTACTTCTTAAGCAGTTTGTGGTTGGATCCTCTACCAGGCTTGGAAGCCAGTAGAGTTACATTTGAGTAATCCTAATAATTGCATATTTAAAAGGATTAGTGAAATAAGAGTTTAAATAAACCATAAAACTTTTAAAAAGTCTTATTCACCCCCCTCTAGGACATATTGACATATTCCGACTTCAACTAGTGCGGTCTTCACCGCCATTTCAAGAGCTGCCTACATACTTATCATCATGATAAGATCGTTGGCTTTACAAAGCCAAGATGGTGACAAGTGCAACTCACGTACAAGGGAGAGAGAAAAAAATATATTATATTATTATTTTTCAACAAAGCTACTGCTGTTGACTGCTACTGCTGTAAAGAGAAACACTTGCTGTTTTACTGATAGAACTACATGTTCACAACATTCATATTTATAAGTTCAACGAGAAATTACAAAAGACACTACTGCCCTTGTATGATACATTCACCAGGAGTAAAGACACTACAAATTTCTAATAATTAAGAAATAGCATTAGGTAGCCAAACAGTTTTCTGGAGATCTGGATGAATCTGTATTACACATGGAGGATGCATTTGCTGGATGAATTTAGAAATATTAGGAAGAATGAATCTGCTGGATGAATATGCAAATAACAGGGAGGATGGATTTGGTTTGCACGTTCCAACACTTCCCTTCAAAGCAAAACTGGCTTTATTCCAAGCATTTACCTTAGTCGTCTGAATGTATCTGTTAATAGTGCCTTGGATATCCGCCACTTGTTCAGTAGTATGACAATACTTCAATTTTACTGTTTTCTGCTTTACTTGATCTCTTAAGAAGTGATACATAGTATCAATTTTCTTGATCCTTCCATGAAGCATTGGATTTTTGGTAAGTTCGATTGCCGACTTGTTATCCACGTATATAACTATGGATTCTTCTTGTAGATATTTAAATTCCTTTAGCAGGTTCTTCAATCATATTGCTTCACAGACTGTGGACGAAGTTGCCACATATTTTGCTTCACATGTGGACAAAGTGACCACACTTTACTTCTTTGAGTTCCATGTGAAGGCAATCGACCCGAGATAGAATACATATCCTGTGATGCTTTTTCTTTCATCTTGATCACCTCCACAATTAGTGTATGAGTATCCATATAATATTGCTTCATCATTGTATGGATAGAAGAGATAGAATTCCACGGTTCCTTTGATATACCTGAGAATTCTTTTTGTAGTGAGCCAGTGTGATTCTTTTGGTGCTTCCATATACCTGCTTAGAATCCCAACACTGTAGACGATATGTGGCCTAGTGATTGTGAGGTATCTGAGACTTCCAATCAGACTCTTGAATAGAGTCAAGTCCACATTTCTTGTTTCTCCTTCTTTTATTAGCTTCAGGCCCATTGCTACAGGTGTATATATCTAAGGCATTGCAGTCGGTCATCTTGAACTTTTCAAGAAATTCCTTTACATACTTCTTCTGAGATATATAGGTATCATAGGTGCCGTCAGCTTGTTGCTTCACCTTGATGCCGAGAAAGAATGACATAAGTCCTGCATCAGTCATTTTGAATTCTTGAAACATGGCATGCTTGAATTCTTGGAACATCTGCTGGCGGTTTCCTATGAACAACATATCATCAACATATATGTATGCTATGAGGATGTTGCCATGAGCATTTTTCCTGATGTAGACTACATGCTCATATGGACATTGGACGAATCCATTTTCTTGAAGATAGCTGTTGATGCATGCATTCCAGATACGTGGAGCTTACTTCAACCCATAGATAGCTTTCTTCAGCCGGTACACTTTGTATTCCTCCCCCTTCATAACAAAACCCTCACGCTGGTCAACATAGACCTCATCTTCGAGTACTCCATTTAGAAATGTGGATTTCATATCAAGTTGGTAGATTTTTCAACTATGATGGGTTGCAAGTGAGATTATCATTCTCACAGTGTCAAGTTGAGCAACAGGAGTAAAGACTTTTTCATAGTTCACACCATACTTTTATTTGTAGCCTTTCATTACAAGCCTTACCTTGTAGTGATCAATCTCACCATCGGCTGTACATTTGATCTTATACACCCATTTGACACCAATACTCTTTGGCCTTTGAGAAGAGTAGTTAACTCCCATGTATAATTCTTTTTCATGGAATGAATCTCTTCTTCTATGGCTGTTCTCTAGCATTCTTCTTTTATGACACGTCTTGAAATGTAAGATGCTCATGGTCTACATATAGGTAGAATAGATTGACTTCTTATGTTTGCTCATATATATTGCTTAGACTCCTGATTTTAATAGGAGCCATGGTGAAGTAGAGTTGGATGAAGAAGGGTTGGCCAAATTTTGAATTGGTGTAGTACTTCCAGGAGAGATGATATGTACTCCTAGACTTTTGCACAATGCTGGTGAACCGGATTAAGTGGGTGTTGCAACGATATGCTCCCAACTTTCACGTTTTTCTTCAAGTTCTTCTTCCTCGATTTGATTTTCTTTTATCGTTCCTTCATAATTCCATTTCCATGCTTCTTCCTTGCAGAAGACTACATCTCTACTCACCACTACTTTGTTGGTTAGTGGATTGTAAACCTTGTAGGCCTTGGATTCTTCATTATATCCGATGAAGATACATTTTTCACCATGATCATCGGAATTTTTTCTTCTTGCCTTTAGAACTTGAGCATAGGCGACACACCTAAAGATTCTTAGGTTTACCATGCTTGATTTTTAGTCTCTCCATGCCTTTTGGGGTGTCATGTACTTGACACTCTTGGTAGGGCACCGATTGAGTAAGTAGGTAGTACATGCAACTGCCTCTACCTAGAAACTCTTTGGCATGCCTTCTTTCAACATGGTCCTTGTCATGTCGAGAATGGTGTGGTTTTTTCATTTCGTAATTCCATTCTGCTATAGCGTGTAGGCCGCAGTGTGTTGTTTGCTTGATGCCTTGTTCCCTGTAATAGTCTTGAAATGCATTTGAGGTATACTCCTCACCTCTATCAGATTTCAGAACTTTGATTTTGTAGTCACTTTCAACTTCAACACAAGCTTTGAATCTTTTAAAAATACTGAAAGCGGCTGATTTCTCTTTAATGCAATACACCCACAACTTTCTACTAAGATCGTCAATAAAGATAATAAAGTATTTATTACCTCCAAGGGAGGGTGTCTTAAATGGTCTACAGATGTCTGTGTGAACCAACTGCAATGACTCATTTTCTCTTCGTGACACTCCACTTGGGAATGAGTTTCTTTGTTATTTGGCAAGTTTGTACGCCTTACATACATGTTCTGGATCTTTAATGGCTGGCAAGCCATGTACCATGCTTGATGAAGACAAAAGCTTCAGACCTTTGAAATGGAGATGTCGAAAGCGAAGATGTCATTTCTATGATTCATTCATTACAAGACCATGAGACACTTCTTAAGTCTTGTGTTGATATGGAGCGGGAACATGTGATTATTTGCCATTTGGACTTAAGCAATAAGTCTCTCATGCGCATCTCTCAAGAAAAGAGAGAAATTCTCCATGTGTATGACATACCCTTTTCTAAGGAGATGGAAGATATCAAGTATATTGCTTTTCATGTTTGGTACGTAATACACATTGGAGATAAAATTCCGCACATCATTCGTCCAATAAATTAAAAATTTTCTTCTATCTTTCACTGTGACTTTAGATGAATCACCAAAGCTCGCATTGCCTTGAAATCTTTCTGTGAATTCCACAAATAGTTTTTTGTTGTCGCACATATGGTTGCTTGCACTAGTATCAAGATACCATATGTCCAACCGATCACACACCTTTTCTTATGCAAGAAGAAGTGTGGAGTTTTCATTTTCATGGTGAGATGCTTTGGTATAGTTGGATCGTTCATCGTGATCGACTTAGCTCCAATAGTCAGAGGCATAGTGGCTAATCTTGCCGCAATTGTGGCATTGTACATTTCTTGTGTTTCCATGACCACACATGGATCTTCCTCTACCAATTCCTCTTCCACAAACATTGGTAAACTTTTGTTAATTTTGAGCATGACTTTGATGATATTTACGCACTCTGCCTCTTGCACGATTGCTATTGGTGTGGCTAACTCGAAAATGGGAGCTTCCATGATCAGTTTTTTGTTCATTTAGAGTCAATTTTGACTCCAACATTCTTTTGCATTCGTTGCTTTTGAACTTGCAACGATCCCATCAACTCTTCAATGAAGAGATTTTCGAGATCTTTTGATTCTTCAATCGCCACAACCACATGTTCAAACTTGGTTGTAAGGGATCGAAACACATTTTCAACTGCATGAATGTCTTTGATCTTTACATCATTTCTTTTCAAGTTATTAATAATAACGAGTAGTCGTGAAAAATAATCTAAGATGCTCTCACCTTCCTTCATGTGAGCGGCCTTGAACTTGACTCTAAGAGTTTGTAGCCGGATTCTCTTTACATGATCCACCCCTTGAAGATGGTACTTAGTGTCTCCCATGCTTGCTTGCTTTAGTGATCCTTTTAAAGGTGGATTTATCCAACCCTCAAGAAATAATGTGTTCTTGTCCTTCTTCCTTTCATCTTTGAGGGCGGCCTTTTGTTCAGCGAAGTGGGCAGCTTCTTGCTCCGTTGTGGGCCCTACGTACCCGTCAATGACAATCTCCCGTAGATCTTGTGACCTAAATAGAGCATTCATCTGAATGCACCAATTTTTGTTGTTGTCCTTAGATAACTTTATAATTTGCGGTTGGATTATAGAGGCCATTTTTCAACAAACAAAGCTCTTAAATCAAAGTTCAAGTAGCTTATGGTGGAAGTTTTGGAATGCAAAGCCTAAAAAATGATGGTTCAAGAGAATAAAATTGATATTACTAAACTTCAGATATCATACATATGAAACTGTTTGAAGGTACCGTTGTGGATCCATTGTCAACCACCCATGGACTTTTCAGAACTAAGATGGGTGCTATTTAGGCTAGGAGGGAAGCATAAAGTATTTGAAAAGGAATGGAGACATGCCCCAAACTCAGAAACCAGGCTCACAAAATTCCTAATCGTCGAATTCGGCGCCGACAGCCTCCGCAGTACCCCATTCTCGACTCCTAGCACCCACATAACAGGTTCCAATCCTGGGATCCTACAAGGATGATTTTTAACATGAATTTGATTCGTAATAAGCATAACCACAAGCATAACCCACGAACAATAACCATGACACCATCACAAAATCTACTATGATAAAAAACTTTAAGTTACAATGCTCATAAAGGGAAATACAATGATAATAATAATAGAAATTCCTTAAGCTCGACTACACGCTCTTGCTCTTACTAAGCTATGGCTACGTCCTGGCGTCACCTACACACATCAATCATGCATAAAGCTTATAAAAAGCTTAGAAGGTGTGGTGAGGGTGTGTGCGCAATAAAGTGTGCTCAAAATGCAATATCAGAGTAATGAGGAATATATTGGTAAGTTCATGAATACGATAAGCCGTACCAAAGCTATGCGATGCAAGACATGAATACTATCGGATATATCAAGGCCATGCGATGTAAGGCATGAATGATGTTGGCCATACTAAGGCTATGCGATGCAAGATACAACTCAAGTATACCAATCCTCATCTGAATCCTCATATCAATGTAACTCATCATTAGAGCATCAAATATTAGTACAGTTCTCACTACGGATAATCACAGGGGTCTAGTACACTCTACGCCAGCTTGTCACCCCTATCTGAGGGCACAACTGGGTAAGTGGAAGAGACCTCACTATCCGCCTGCCGATATCGTGCCCAGCTCGTCGATAGCGGACCTATTCCTTAAGCTAGTCAAACTCAACCTAGATATTGCCCCCTCACTCAAGTAAGGTCACACCCCTTTCCAACTGACCACGACATAGTGGGAGACGCGGCCTACTAGTATATTGCCCTCGTGCGCTCATGTATCCATTCAGTGTCGACATTGGAGTCATCCTCTAGTACCATTGAGTTTAAAAATTTTCACCTAGGGACATCTATGACGCCCCGATGCTAATAACAGTATTTCCAGTATCTTATCCGGCCCTCCACAATATGCCTGTGGAGGCCATAACCCAGATGTCGCTAGGGCGTATAGTAACCACATCACACAATGCAAGATGCATGAGTCATACAATCCAATCATGCATCAATCCTGTGCATCCCGTGCGCTCACGAGAGACAACACCGTCTATCAGGAAATCCCATAAATAACTTGCTAAAAGACATATGTAATGGCTAACCTCTTCTCATCACAAGCATGCAGATGATGCGTTTGGGCATGTATCATGATGTTATGCTGTCACATACTCATAATCGGTATCGATAATTGGCATTGATAATCGGCATCGATAATAGGCCTATAAGCAAGGTGGGGTCTATAGATGAACAACCGATCCAAACCATAATATAAAGATCGGTCCTTGGCCGTGTATAAATCAAATCTAATAGCACAGAGCCATCTGTCTACGACAATGATGGACCATGCAACATCAATGGGGCCCAATAATTTGGGTTAACCCACTAAGAGAATGATGAGAATGGGCCTAACAAGGCCTAAGGGAAGGTCACAATGTGGACATTTAACCATCATTGCCCATTAATGTGGATGTTTAACCAACATTACTCCCAAGGAGTGGCCCACATAAAACCTAAAATATAGTGGGGCCCATGACCTCACACAGGGGCCTAATATGCATCATCATGAGCCTCACTCAAGGGTCTCATACACATCACGATGGGCCTCACTCATGGGCCACATATGCGTCACATTGGGCCTCATAGAATGGGCCACAATTACATCACAATGGGCCTCCTCACATGGGCCATATATATACATCACATTGGGGCCTTACTCATGGGCCTCAAATACATCATATCGGGCCTTATCATATGGGCCTCAAATATATCATGATGAGCCACGTCCCATGGGCCTCGAATACATCACATCGGGCCACAACCCATGGGCATCACATCTGGGCCTCAAATACATCACAATGGGCCTCATATACATCAAGTGAGCCGCATCACATGGGTCGTACCAATGGGTCCACCGACCTAGCTGGTCCATCTACACCATTCATCTATTTTAGAGATCATTGTAGAGCGTTACCCAAAAAAATGAATCATATCAAAAGATCATCTGGACCACACCGTAAATAGCAATGGAGATAACGATCGAAGATCATCTGGACCACACCATAAATAGCAACGAAGATAATATTTCCACTGTTAAACAATTCACAGGGCCCGCCATAATGTTTATTTTCCATCCAAACTATTCATAAGGTCACAAAGACCTGAATTAAGAAGAAAATAAATTTCATATTGATTCAAAACTTCTGGGACCCCAAACGGGTTTCAATGGTAGGCGTTCATTTCTCCACTGATTTCTATAGTGTGTTCCACTTAATAGATAAATCTGGCTTATCTTTAGTCACAACCCTTAAGATGAGCTCACCATCTGGATGGACGGTTGGATCTAACACATAACTCATAATCAGGCCCACACTTGCTGACGTCACTACAACAACTATAATGCTGGTGTGGATGGACGGTGTGCATACATGCGGGACCCACAGAACTTGCTGGCGCCCTTGCAAATGGACGGTGTGAATGAAACACGTACACCAGGGTAGGTCCTTGATCTGGACGGTATGAATGAAACACATACACCAAGGGCCCCACATCTAGATGGACGGTCTGGATTTAAAACATATACATCAACGATGGGTCTCACAGAATTTGGTGACGTCACTACAACAGCTATATAGCCGGTGTGTGGTAGTCCAGCCAATCCACTTCCATGCTAGGTGGATCCCACATGGGGCCCACCAGATATACATATGTATATTTTATATATATATATATATATATATATATATATATATATATATATATATATATATATATATATATTATAAAAATCCAGCCCAACATCCAACATCTTGGATGGACAGCCTAGATGAAAGGCACATACATCGAGGTGGGTCACACCGTCCAGGAGGATAAAATCACATGCATCATAGTGGAGACACGTGGGTGGGCTACCAGATTTGAATCGAGCTGATATTTATTTTTCCCCTTCATTCGGGCCTATGTGACCGATCGGTCATACAGGCCCAAAATTGGGCAGCAAGGTGGCCCACTTGGTGGACGGCATAAATAAAATACATACATTAGGGTGGCCACTTAAAAAGGGAGAGAGAGAGAGAGAGAGAGAGAGAGAGAGAGAGAGAGAGAGAGAGAGAGAGAGAGACGTGTGATGGAGGGAGCTCCGTCACTATGAGCCCTCCTAGGATTACAATGCATACATCAAGATAGGTCCCAAATAGGATCTATACTATCAATCGGTAGGCCCCACTTAATCCATCATAAAAATTAAAATCTAATCCTACAAACACCCACCTACGGCCTTCTTCTTTAGCTCATTGGTATCCTTGACTCCTAAGCTTTGATTTTGATGGAGGATGATGAAGATTGAAGGGTTGGATGGTGGGATGAGGGGGTAGGAAGTGGGCCTCTCTTGGCTTCTTTTCTCTCCTTAGAAATTTTCTTTCATGGTTGCTTGGGATTTGGTGGATAATGGGATGGGATGGAGTGATGTATGGGAGAGAGGGATGGTGTTGTAAGAAAGATGGGATGAGAGGGATGGGTGTTGTAAGAAAGGGTTGACTTTGGGGATGGCTTGTGTAAGAGAGGGATGAATTGTGTACTTGACTTGTGATTGATTGATTGATGGGTTGTAACGATTCTTTCGAAATTCACAACGTGTGACATTTTTCTTGAAATAAACATGGGCCCACAACTCCTGGCCTGGGTATCGCATCCGCACACGAGACGTGACATTGGAACCGTGGTGATAGCGCGGTCTCTAGGGTATAAGTTTCAAGTCGAGTCGATATAGATATACAGGATGTGATTTAGGGTCGCATACAAACACTGATTATAGGTCGCGGGTCGCTAGAATTCGACCTGGAGGACCGCAGGATCCTAAGGAACGGTACAGAATAGGTTACGGGCCTCACAAATGGGGTAACCTTCACATTGGGAGACCAAAATTGGTGTGCAAGTATTGGTTTATAGGGATGAAGAAACCATGTGAGGTCATCACCTATGACTTCAACAATGACTGCTACTCTGATACCAGTTTGTTGGCTTTACAAAGCTAAGATGGTGACAAGTGCAGCTCACGTACAAGGGAGAGAAAGAAAAAATATATTATATATTTTTTTCAATAAAGCTACTACTGCTGACTGCTACTACTGTAAAGAGAAACACTTGCTGTTTTTCTTATACAACTACTTGTTCACTACATTCCTATTTATAAGTTCAACAAGAGATTATAAAAGACACTACTGCCCTTGTATGATATATTCACTAGGAGTAAAGGCACTACAGATTTTTAAAAATAATAAATAACATTTGACAGCCAAACAATTTTCTAGAGATCTGGATGAATCTGTATTAGATATGGAGGATGCATTTGTTGGATGAATCTGGATATATCACGGAGAATGAATTTGCTGGATGAATATGTAAATAATAGGGAGGATGGATTTGGTTTGCACTTTCCAATAAAGATCAGGTCATTGTAATTCATATCTCTTTTACCAGATGTGCCTCCAAGATTTTCAGCTCTTGATTCAGAATATGTTGATCATCTTACATTGAAGGAACGGATGAGATTTTCGCTTGTTGGTAAGCTGCCTGGTTTATTGCCGGGCATTGAGTTGAGTGAAAGACTTCAATGAAAGATTATCTAAATATCAACATTAGAACTCTTCCATTTGACTTAATGCCTGACAATGAACCAGACAACCCACCAATAAGCACCATTATCATTTGTTCCTTTAGTGGAAGATGATCAGTGTTATTCACCGTAAATCCACCATCGCCATTAACTTCACACTTGACTATAACCGACTTTGAATCGGTAGCTGAAAACTCCGAAGGCACGTATGGTAAAAGAGAAAGTAGAAATCCAAACATATTCAATCACAAATTCATGAATTCATAAACCCATATAAAAAAAAAATCCAAAAATCTATTCAAATTCAAGCATGCATTTCCAATCCTATCTTATCGCTCTTGTTCATCCCCATTACGGCCATACCCTACCACGACAAATCAGAAGACTTTACTTGTCACCTGTACGGATGCGCATGGTGCGCTCAGAGATCTGAGGATATGTACAGAAATTTCTTGGTAAGTGGAGCCAGGATGTATCAGGCGGTGCTGTCTATTACTAAAGTGGCTAAGAAGTAAGCAATCGAGCTCCGACGGTTCCATGACAGGTGGTAAAAGATTAAGTAAAAGAAGCAGAACGTGGGAAGTATCCAGAAGCCAAGTAGTGAAGAACGGTTATAATAACCGTCATAACGTGGGAAAGATCTAAAATGGCCAGATCAAAAGCTATAACCTAGTGCAGGTTCGGGGTGAGCATGGAGTGTGCACAGTGGATCAGTTTAGGTAGGGGTTTGGGTTTGGTACCTCCCATTTCTTTCTTCATTTCTCTTTTCTTTCCATCTCTTCTCTTCTTTCCTTTCTCCCTTTCTTTTCTTTCCTCCTCTCTTTTTCTTCCTTCCTTTCTTTTTCATCATTCTCCTTTCTTTCCCTTTCATTCTCCTTTCTTTCTTATTACTAGTGCCAGGTGTAAAAAGTTAACTAAGGATTAATGATGGGTGAGTTATCTAACTTAGGTTAGATTAGAAGAGAGGTGAGTAGGATATGTTAACAAGTGTAAATGGTGCATGTAGGTGAGGTGGCTAGTTAAGGGGTGAAGTGTCATGCATGCATATTGCATGTAGGGAGTGAGGTGGAGAGGAGAGAGAGTGGGGTATAAGGTGAGGGGTGAGGTAGGAATGGACTACGGGTTTAGGTCCATATGGGCTTGGGTTTGTGTCTAATGTTTACAATCCCAAGTGTAGGGTCGCGATGTAGTAATAACTCAGTAAGACCAAGGTCGAATACACAGGGACTAAACTTTTACATATTCTGAAAATAACTAGAACTAGAACTAGAAAAAGATCTAAATTGAAATCTAAATAATTGAGAGTAATGGTGAATAATGTTGATTAAAACTTATGAATTTAAAGGTGAGAACTATGATGCCAAGGATCTGCTTGTAGTTATCAAGATGCTACCTTGCTTGATTCAAGGAACACAATTGGAATTGGAGTCTTATCCTATCCAATTGGAAGATAAAACAATTTAAATCAAATCTGAACTTTTCATTAACCTAATTATCAATGAAGGAGAATCGTGATGATTGAAAGGGATTCCATCACCCTACGATGCCCAAGAGATAATGGTGAACAATAGGATTTACCAATCTTACAATCTTAAAACAGGAAAAGAAGATATCCAAGGCTATCACAACATCTATTGTAATTTGAATCACAATAAATCATAGAAAACTGAAAATATTCCTTTAATATCAAACTATAAATCAATGAGGTTCAATAAGAATAAGGATCAAAGTCAGATAATCATCCAAACACGCTACAAGCTTAATCTCTTAGCCCTAGCTAAGAGATTTAGCCAACCATAGACATGATTGAAACCAAATCTCTTAAACAAAGCATGAAAAATAAACTAGGGAAGAAGAAAAACTCTTTGACGGCTACTTCACCCTTGTGCTATGCTCTTTGAGACCTATCCAAACCCTAGAAGATGCTTTGGAGCATCTTTGAGAGTCCTATTTATAATTGTGGAACTCCAACTTTCATACAAAGTTGAAAAAAGCTAGAAACTGCCTCAAAATTACGCACTCTGCGCAGTTTTCCAAAATAGACTTTTAGAACTTTCATTTTTTAAACTCAGAATTTCAAAACATGTTTTTTCAGGACAATTTCAGGAATATGTTCTTTTTCAAGACAATTTTAGGATTCCTTTTCTTCACTTCAAATATTTGATTATCTTCATTCTTCACTTGGTTTACTTGAATTTTTGGCATGTGAATTCTTCATTAATGACTTCTAAATCTTTAAATCTTCATTTAATAATCTTTTGAGCATAAATATTCCTTTTGACATCAATTTCACCTTAAGCACTCGAAATCACCTTGCATATGAAAACATGCATAATTAGATCAATTAAGCACTATCATGTTCATAAACCAAGGTATAAATAGGAAAAAATATGTAATATTTCACACTCAACATCCAAGCCCACATAAAAAGGTGTGAGGGTGTAGGTTTTTTCATTTTTTATGGTCCTCATCTACATAAACGAGTGCGTGCTCACTTGTGTGGGTTCGCATGTGCATAGGGTTGTGTGGGTATGTGGGTATTGAAATTACAGTGATACCGCTATAGTAGAGGTATGAAATTAGTCAAAGTGTCTTAGAGGGGGGTGAATAGGACTTTTTAAAAAATTCTAATCTTACTGACTTGTAATGTTTACTAATCCAAATTAGTTTAGCAAGATTATCAGAGAATCATTCATATTCATGGTTATAACACATATTAAAGATCCAAATTAATCAGAATAGAAATACTGCATAATTAAGCATATCAAGTCATCATTCCAAATATGCAAGAATCATCACAAATACATTGATGTATAGTGATTCGGCTATGTGCCTACTCCACTTCCGGCTGATGCACTCCACCCTAGAGTGTGCCGGATTTCACTATCTGATGGTTTTTAAATTAGGTTAACCACAAACCTTCTCAACCTACAAAAGGTATTGTCTACACAAGACAGATATATCCTACACAAGGAATTGCCTACCAAAGGCATTCATGCTTACACAAGGCAACCATTCATGCTTACACAAGGTAACCAAACTTGCCTACATAAGGCAATTAAACGTGCCTACACAAGGCACAATAGATCTTACACAAGGACTCTATACGTATTCTCCCATCGGAGGCCTGTAAAAGGTCTTGGTAAGATTGTGAACTACAACCTGAAGACCAATACTATACAATGAAGGATCCTCAGATTCTATGGACTCTTAAAGAGTTAGTTGTAAGTAGGTGAGCCCCATTTAACACATAATGAAGATGATATTTCTTGATGACAAAGAGTCTTCAGCTCCCTTGAACCGCAACACTTATAGATGCTCCAATATGAGTAGCCGAGTTTGGGTCAAGATATTTGGTGGAATCTACTCTAATAAATGTGTATCATTAAGGGCCTATTTATTTTTTCAAAGAGATGGTAAATACACGGTAAACGGTAATTCCCTCTATTTCACGTGTTTGAAAATTCATAGGAATTCGTGTCTTCGAAATTGGTTCAAAAAAGGTAACTTTAATTTTTGAACCACATGATAATGCATATGATATATCCATTCCGTCCATTTGTTTTACTACAATATTTTGAAGCATGAGATAAAAAATGAAGTAGATCCAATACTCAAGTGGCCCACGCCAAAAGAAATAGTGGCCCCACAAAGTTTTTAACGGTCGGTATTCAATTTCCTTTTTCGTATGACGTGGTCCACTTGAGTTTTAGATATGCCTCATTTTTTTACTCATGCTATAAATTCAACTGGAATAATGGATTAATGGTGTGGATAAGCAAAATGCATCATAGTGGGACCCACAAGTATTTTGCAATATTCTTGGTTTTTGTGTCAAAAAGTAAGCAGTCAAATCAGGTATGATATAAATGCACAGGGAGATAATTATTATTTTTCTACACGGTATTTATCATTTCACCCGGAAATCAAACATGCCCTAAGAGACAGAGTGATTCCAGGGTTTATGCATTCAAGAGATTCTAGCATCATGATTCGCCCTTAAGTAAGTTGCTGGAGGATCCTTGAATGGTGAAGTTCATTCTCTAATCCAATCTATTGAATATTCAATGATTAAGAAGGGGTTGGGGAATGAACTTCCATGAGAAAGAGGATTAACGGTGGTAGGTAAGAAGTTACCCTCTTGGAACTCTCTCTTTTTCTCAATAAAAACTCTGAAAGAAAACTTTCAGATATATAGATAAAAATTCCATAGAAATAAAACGGGTAAAATCTTTTCTGCATTTGATGTCATCGAATTAGGTTCGATGTCATTAAAGGATACCTTTAATGCCATTGAGTGTTAGTTCGATGACTCGGAATTTTTGATAAAAACATGTTAAATCTTGCTGGATAGTTTCTTGACTAAATTCGATGTCATCGAACGTGATTCGATGTCATCGAAATTTGAATTTGGATGTCATCAAATCGAGTTCGATTCCTTGATTTTTTAAGTGATTTTTCTTTAGAGGTTTCTAGGCATTTTCATGTCTTTGTTCATGTCATCGAATGTGATTCGATGTCATCGAAATTTGAATTTCGATGACATCGAATCGGAGTTCGATTCATCAAGTTGTTAGGTGATTTTTCTTCTGGGCTCGCTAGACATTTGAAGGTCCTTTTTTCGATGTCATCGAAACACTTTCAATGTCATCGAAGGTTGCCGTTCGATGTCATCGAACGTAGTATCGATTCATCAAATTTTTGATGTTTTTCTACTTGAGCTTGATATCCATTTGAAGGCACCTTTTCGATGTTATTCAACAGTGTTTCGATGACTTGAAGGAGACAGAAAACTGATATAATTTTCATATAAATTTTCAACTTAGTTTTCCATTACCTAATATATAAAACATGTTTTTTCCTTGTTAGTTTTTAAAAGATTAGAGTATTTTTTAAACGAGTATTATTTACCTGAGGTGTTTTGGTCATGGGATGTGAGGTTTAATTTACCTTTAAACTCTTGATCCATCCACTGTATTGAGTTTGCATCTTGTAGTCTTTTCATATGGGGCTCATTGTACTGACTGACTCAACTTTCACATTAATTAACAAACAAAGTCACTTTTAGGTATTATCACACTTGTATGAAGGTTCGACTATACACACATGGGGATATGGTCACGCAAGTATGAAGGATTGACTACACCCAAGCATGGGATTTTTTTTTTTTTTTTGGGGGGGGGGGGTTACAAGTTCGAGGGATCGATCTACACACGGGAAGTTGGAACCCACACATGAAGAGTATATCCGCATACGCATGGGGAGCCAAATTGCTGCACTCACGAAGAGTATGCTCGCACACGCATAGGAAGCTGGAGCACATGCGCACAAGAAGCTGTGGCAAGCTTAGGGAATTTCAGTTAGGTTTGGAGTTAATTATCAAAATATGATTTAGTGTGCATTTGACTATTCGGTACTTGTTAAAAGATGCAGTGGTTATAGTACTATTTTGGCCATATATGTTGACAACATACTCATAGTAGGATAATGATGCTAATATCTCCTTGATCAAATCATCAATGGTAAAAAAAAGTTTGAGATGAAAGACCTAAGGGCACACCTTTACATCATTTGAGATTGAAGTTATCTATTCCCTAATGGGTATCTTCATATCTTAACATAAGTATGCCCTTGACCTATTGAAACTGACTCGCTTGCTAGACTGTCAGGTGTCTAAGTCTCTTATTGAAGTAAATCATTGATTTTTCGCTTTGCAAAATAATCCTCTTGATGATCTCGAGATGTATTGACGTTTAATGGCAAGCTTCTTTATCCATTCATTTCTTGGCCTAACATTGTCTATGTCCTGAGTGTGGTCAATCAAAATTTGAAGAATTATTGTTCACGCCATCTTGAAACTGTGTTTCTCATTCTATGTTACATTAGATAATTAGCTCCAGGAAAGAATATTATTTATCCTTCTCTGGCCATCTTGACACACGCACCTATTGTGATGGATTGGATTGGCTCCTTTCATGATTGCCTCTCTATCACTAACTTTTACATGTTTGTTGGTGAAAATCTTATTTCTTAGAAAAGCAAGAAACAATATATTGTTGCTCGCCCTTTTGTTGAGTTTTGAGTACCGGTCTATGGGTCATGATACTAGTAAGATTCTCTAGTTTCATTGGCTTTTCTTGGAACTTAACATCAATGTTCGCTCTCCTGTTCTATTATACTATGATAATAAGACTGTCTTATACATTACATTGCATCAAATTCAGTTTCCCGTAAAGGCACCCGGCATATCAAAGTTCATTATCACTTTGTTTGTGAAACGTTAATGTCTGAAGTTATTTGTACTCATTTCTTCTCCAAAGCTCAACCTAATGTTTCAACTAAAGTTGTCTTTGGTTGTTGAGTGACTAATATTGTTTCCAAATTATACCATTTTTATGGTAATCCTTTTTACCATCAAATCTTTTATTAGTTTACAAATAAATAAGAGAGGGAGAGTTAACTCTAAATTTAAAATTACTCTCCAAACCACTAAATTCACATGTTGTTGTTCACTTGAGTTTTTTTATCAAGCTGATTTTTGCATCTTATCTTTATCTGGGTGAGCTAGACTGAATTAATCAGTTTGATAAAAGATACACTGCATCTCAACCCATGGGCTACCATGAACAGTTCTTGCCGAGGCATGATAAATACATGTGTATGGTGGCCTTCTTTTTCACAGCTATCAGTTTTCCAACCCATGGATTGGATGATTATGATGACCTAACAAAAAAATATGAGAGTGATAATATGAAACCATAAGCAATCCATGCTAGGCCCAGGGCAAAATATGTATTAAATTGTTAATTGGACCACTTATTTCTAGATAAATTTCTTGACCGTCGACTATATAGGACATAGATTGGATGGTGAGAAACATCTTATCTGTGTGAATTTGCATTTTTATGCCATGAAATGTGCACTCGACGTAATGGACAGTCCATATCAACTACTTTGACCGTCCAAGTGATCTGAGCATTGGATGATTTACAAGGCAAGTAGGGGTGGAAATGGGCCGGGCCCAACTGGTCTATTAAGCCCACCACAGCTTTGGATCTGGCTTGCAACCTATTAGCTCAGCCGTACCTATAGGCGGGACTTTGGGCTCTGGCATTAGATGTATGGCTCAATCAATTTTCAGGGTACCCTGGGTTCATGTCATTTTATGCAGACTTGGCACGGCCTAGCCCAGTTTGACCCACTTCATATATGCCTGTGTGTCATCCTAAAACTGTGCTGATCCAATCATGATGTAGAGCAGGTCGTGGACAATTTCATAGCCAAGATGGACTAGAAAAGGGCCTAATTGGAGGCGGAAGTGATCCGGACCATTAGAATTTTAAAACAGGCATATCTCGCAAATTGGAATGAGTTATTAGATGTAACATATATGATTTTGGGGTAAAAGAAGCTACTTTAGCCAACAAACCTGCCACGCGGGGTTGCCCACGCCTAATTTGCGAGATTCCAACGGTCAAAAGTCCCTTTTATTTTCATTTTTACTATTTATGGCAAGTTTTAGTTAGATCATAACTTTTGATCATTGAGTTTTAGAAGTTGTGTCCAACATAGAAAATGCTTAAAAATTTTAGAAGAATAATATGATTAAGCCAAATACAACACTTACTATTTTTGGCCAAAAACCATAAGTTCTGATGAAAATCATGACTGTCTATAAATAATAAGTTTACTATTTAAAGTCACGATTTTACAGAGTTTGAATTGGAAACTTCTTCCCAGGGTTCATATCACTATTTTAGGGATTATAAGCTCGTTTTTATCATCAATCAATTTATTTATTTTATTTTATTTTTTATTTTTATTATCTCTCATGAATTCGAGGAATCTATGTGAAGAGCGTAGAGAAGCTTCGTGGATTCAGAGCAGTTATCCCTTTGAGGAAGACGGTGTTCGACATCATCACACGCCCATCCCAGCATGAAATCATTGGTTACTCAACACATGCATCTTGCATCTAAACAGTTGTCCATTTCTTTATGCCTGTGTGGCCCACCAGATCAACGGATAGATTAGGAACATTAACTGTGGGAAGAGGAACTTGACCAACGAATATCTTGGCCCTGTGACCAACCAATATCTTGGCCCTACCCATTGCCACCTTTATGTAAAGTAAGGTTGCACGTTTGGTACAAAAGAAGGTAGGTAAGTCGAAGACATACCAACCATATACGAAATGCTACGGTGATACGTGCATTAGGGGAGTTTTGCCAAAGCATACGATTGCCATTGTATAGATGGGCCATCACGTAGCTAACTCATGATCCGGAAATTGAGGTGATTGGATGATCCTAGCCTTGTGATCGTTGTCAGTTTCTCTCAAATAATTCTAATCTTCCTATCATTAGATGAACCTAACGTTGTATCTCACTTCCATTTTTCAGGCCCCTGATCAAATAGCTACTCTATTCAGTGACTTTGGTCTATGGCCCACCTACTCACAACCTAGAAAATTAGCGGTCCTGATCTTCCTATAGGTGCACAAATCATGCATCTCCGTAAGCTTACACATCTTGCTACCATACGTAGGGAAATGGTTTGCGTATAAAATTCGCAATGTGTAATTCTCATCAATTTTTAATCATTATTAAAGGACGTTGTAGATGGGGCCCATCATATCCTAAAGAAAAATGAGGAATTTAATACTGATGGGGACTGGTGTGGCTCCACATCTCATTACTATCAGATCTTGAACGGATGTTGATGAGATTACGCATTTCCCATTCATTTTGCGTATTTCACACCTCAACGTTACTTGCAAAGTTAAAATACTTTTTCACGCACAAGAGGCTGATTTCGCCCAACACATGCCAATGAGGACACCCGCTTAGGTCATACGTTTGGTGAGGCCCACCATCAACATGACTGGTCCAAGATTCAGGTAGTAAAAGAAATGAACGGTGAAAAAGATGGATTGATAGGAAATGAATTGACTAATGGTTTATATTCAAAGTACTCATGTTCCCCTCTGAAGAATGGCCCAGATCTTGAAACCATGGGCTATACAAACACCAACCTAATAAAACTTGGGTCAGGTTCGGGTTGACGTCTCGAATTGCCCGACTCAACCCGTACCTGATCGATATATAAATTACTTATAAATTATAATTGATGTGGATCATCTATGTTGAAGGCACAAAAAATAAGATGTGTATTGAAAATATAATAGACTAATGTAATCCTATTTCAAACCCAAGGTTGAGCTGGATTGGATTAGGGTTGAGGTATAGGAACTTGGGTTGGGCTATGTTGAGCGCCAACCCCACTCGACCAGTCCGACTTTCAGCCCTAGCCATGACAACATCTTGAATAGGGAATTCCATGGCCATTTAAACGAAAATCGTGGTGGCCCACATGATGAGCGTACCACTCTATATTCAGGTAAATGAAATGTTGACGATGGGACCCATTTGTCTCATGGCTCCGATTTACACGAACTTCCCTCACTTTTTTCAGTATTCGTTATTGACTTTGACAGAATGTCGGCAGCAACATATGAACTTCCCTGTATCTATATTTTGCTGGCAATGTGTTGGCTTGAATTTGCGTATGACTCAATCCAATGTCGGTGCTCAACTCAAGCAGGTGAGCGAATTCCAACACTTGCAGCTTGAGTGCCGGTGCAATACGGAAGCACATATGCTTAGTAGCTTTCATTAGTCAGACTCGGATTCGGTAGTCGGTGCTAGTACCGACTTGGATGCTGGAGAAGTTCCATGGCCTCACTGTGATGTATGTGTTTTATCCATTCCATCCATCCATTTTGCAACATCATATTAGGGCTTGAGCCGAAAAATGAGGTATATCTAAATCTAAGGTGGACCACAACATAGGAAACAATGGTGATTAAAAGCCCACTATTAAAAACTTCTTAAGGGCCACAAAAGTTTTGGATTAAGATGATATTTTTATTTTCCCTTCACCTTGGTATGAGGGGCATAATCAACAGGTTGGATAGAAAATAAACATTACAATATGCTCCAAATAATGTATTTCACATTAATGGGTTTTGGAGAAGCTCCATGGCTCCAATGTGATGTATGTATTTTATTCATTCCATCCATCCATTTTGTGAGATCATATCAGGACGTGGGCCCAAAAAATGAGGTAGATCTAAATCTCAGGTAGACTACAACATAGGAAACAGTGGTGATTGAACGCCTACTATTCTTAAGGGCCAAAAGTTTTGGATTAAGATGATATTTGTATTTTCCCTTCACCTTGGTACGAGGGACATAATCAATAGGTTGGATAGAAAATAAACATTACAATAGGCTCTAAATAATGTATTTCACATCAATGGGTGCAGGGGAAGCTCCATGGCCCCACTGTGATGTATGTGTTTTATCCGTTCCATCCATCCATTTTTTGAAATCATATCAGGGCGTGACCTGAAAAATGAGGTAGATCTAAATCTCAAGTGGACCACAACATAGGAAACAATGGTGATTGAACGCCCACTATTAAAAACTTCTTAAGGGCCACAAAAGTTTTGGATTAAGATGATGTTTGAATTGTCGCTTCACCTTGATACGAGGGACATAATCAACAAGTTGGATAACAAATAAATATTACAATAATATTTAAATAATGTATTTCACATCAAACTCATCTTATAACATTATACGAGGATATACAAATTTTGACGAAGTCTTCCAATTAAATCTCTTTCAATTAATAATGAGTAATAAATAAAGTTTTAATAAAGTATATATAATTCATTGGACTAAAAAAACATAAATTCCAATATTGAGTTTGATGGATTGTCATGTCAATCGATTTTTAAATTTGATTGGATTCACATGGAGCAAACGGTTAGATAGTATTGGCAATAATCTCATGTACTTTGGTTGGGTTACGATTCAGCACAAAGGATTAATTTGGGTTATGTTTGGGTTGACAACTTAAGTTTTGAATTTGGGTTAGGTTGGGTCAGATTGCAAGTTGTGCTCTCTTAGGCTGGTGTTGACCCTCAAACCCAACCCAGCCGCCTGAGTTACAGCCCAAGCAAGAAATATCGAAAGCAATTAATAACAGCATATTATTAAATACATGCGTGACAATCTTTGAATAGTATTCAAATCGCATTATTATTATGAAATATTGAAAAGTTAAAAACAATTGATAATGACTCATATACATCTAATCACATTCACTTATAATACTATTTATGATTTGGATGTACACCGAAGTTTGGATAAGGCTTGAAGTCATTTACTTGTAAAAAAGGAAACTTCAACTCCCAATTTATTCTAATTGAAAGATTGTCACGCATGCTTTCTTCCATTTCTTCTAATTAAAGTAGCCGACTCTTTTCTCTTCATTTACTTAGTCAACCTGACAAAGATACATGCAAATATAATATTCGCGATAAAAAAGATTATTCTTTTTCTATTGCCATACCTTTTTAAAGAAAAGGTATTGCTATTATTCTAAATAAAGTCACCGTAAATTGAGCTCATCTTTCCAACGGAATTATATGTACATGACATCTACACCACCCATAAGGTGGGCTACACATTGAAGATTAGTGGACGAAATATCCGGATTCTCTGCTTGCCAAAAGCAGAAAAATCTTCTTTTCCTCCATCTTGATTGGTCCATGTCATCTGCATTGCTGCATGCAATGTGTGATGATGTGGCCTAATCAGATTGTAACAAGCAGGATTTTTCCACTTGTGAAAAACGGAGGATCTGGTTTCTTAGTGGACCCGAAAGTCAGGCAGATTTAGTCATTAGGATCCGTTTGGATTGGAAAAGAAAAGGGTTTTCCATTGCCATTGTTAGGATAGAAAATTCTGATAAGGGATTTCATGGTAAATATTAGTCATTTCTATAGTCATATTCTCATGCGTAAGATGAAATATAAATTTTTTATTCACCATCCAAACAAAAACCCTAGAAATGAAATCCATTTGGTTCACGTAGTTGGATAATCGTTAAAACTTTGATTTTTCTTTTGTTTTCTTTTCACACGCTCGAAACAAGCCTGGCCCACCTGATGAATGGATGGGATCATTCCTACACTGATTGAGCTTCAAGTTGGAGCCTACCTGTGAGTGGGATGTTGTGCAAATGTGACATGGTGCCTAGCGCTCTCAGGTTTTTAGTTTGTATGAGCTGGTCCCACGGTTAAATGATCCTGATCATTGACTTGATGTCTCCTAAGGTAGATGGGTTAATGCCCCAGAAGTATTCAAAATTTGAAGATCCTAACTATACAATCATAGGTTTTTTTCTCAGTTGAATGTGTACTATTGCTGTATTTCTCTTGTTAACCATATTGGCTACACCGGGTTATGAAATAGCAGATTTTTGGGGCATTGGCCATCCAGTATATATTGAGGCCATCAAACAACGGTCCAGATCGTGGGCTTGGCTTGCACAAACTAACTACTAGAGGATCCCATGCCTATCATTGCCCTGGATGGTATAATCATAGTGATAACTCTAGTTCTTGACAATTTCTCCGCGTGGGAATTGTCAGGAGATTTCTCATGTTAATATCGGAAAAATCTTGTTGATAATAAAATATGAAAAAAAAAATAACTGACTTCAAATTTTTAAAAATTGAGTAAAAATGAATTTATTTGATTAGATAAATATTTCATGAATGTTGTGATATTTTCGCAATAAATTAAGGGGAAGTTAAAAACATTCAATTTTTGGCAATCTCATGATATTCTCATTCGATTTTTGGATTGACAGGCCTACAACTTGATGAAATCATATGTCAATCAATTGCACGAGATATTAGAAAACAATGAACTAGTACAACTTCAATCAAATCACATTTCTTCAATCAAATCACATTTTTATACTCTAAAGGTAACGAAAATCCATGTAAGTCGAGTTAAAAGAGTCTCCAACACTTTTCAAAGATAATCACTTGACCTGATTGGACAACGCCTAAGTCTAGTAAAAGACAGACCCCAAAAACCTCAAAACCTATCATACACAATAGCTGCAGTGAAGAAAAAGACAAAGTATACAGCAGGTACTTGAAGAACCATTTGAGTAAAGTAGCTGCATGCCATCGCTGGTGAAATGATTACTTAACTTAAAAGAGATGGTAAAAAAATAAAAAATTGTAAAAAAATTAAAAAATTAAAAATTAAAAGTTTAAAATTTTAAAAAAAAAACAAAAAAAAAACAAAAAAAACGAAAAAACAAAAAAGGAAAGAAAGTTATAGGCCTATAGTCGGAACCTGAGGTACCAGCTGAAGGCCTGTTTATACCAAGCTGTAATAAGCCCTCTAATGTGGCAAAGGCTAAGTAGCAGGGAAGAGGCAAAGAGGAGGGAGCTTGGTTGGGCAGGCAGGTCATTTATTTCGGTTCAAGATTGGGGCACAATTTGCTCGGATGGAGTGTCTACATTACTATTATATCAACTATATATGGATATATTTTAGCAAACCTCTTACTAGTATATGACACTTTCTTCAGGAATTTCCTCAATACCGGGCCAATACATGGACCATGCAAATGGTGATTAAGACTATTGTGAATACCATTAGATGATCCAAAATTTATTATCCTAATTTTTTAATGGGCTTCTTTTATTGTGAATACCATTAGTCAAATAGCTATTGTGAGCTATTGTGTTTGATTGTTGTGATGTTGGCTAAAAAACCACAAAAGTGATAAATTTGATTGTTAAATTTAGGGGCTATATTTTGAAATTTTATGTTTAGTTATGCTAGAAGTAATCTAAATTGTTAATATATTGTATTGGGAAACCGCGGAAGCAGATAGAGATGAGAGATGAATCGAGCAAAGTACTACCAATAGCACAACCAAGTCCAAACACAAACAATCTGAAATTTATGTGGAAAACTCCTTGCGGGGAAAAAAAAAACCATGGTACAAAGCGACGAGTGATGCACTATGAAAGAGTAAATATGAGAGATAGAGTGTTATCAATTCGAACAAGCCTCTAATTCACTCCGCAAGCCCAAGCTATGCTCTTGAAACCTTTAGGAATAAATTAGAAAGCCATAAAACTCTTCTACTCATTTCCAAATCCCGATTACACTCAATATATATAGTATCACATAATATTACAATCAGAATAGGAAACAAATCCTACACTTATTCAATTCTACGCAAGTACTCGATGGGACCTTCGATGGCATCAATGATCTCTTGATGACATTGAATACCTTCGATGACATCGAGTAATAACACCAAAACGTTCTAGCAACCAACATGGATTTTTCTGATGGCATTGAGCATCTGTTGATAGCATCGACCTCTGCTCGATGATATCGAGTGGTCTGTCAATGATATTGATAGACCCTGTTACTTACATATTTTAGACATCAACAATAATCTCCATCATGCCTTCAATCTTGATTCTTTATAACTTCTTATCCTCATCTCTAATTCTTCTTTGCATCATAGCTCAACCATTGCTTCTTGTGCATACTCCGTCTTTGCCAAGCCCAGAAAATTTGCATAGAACTTGAACTTCTCTGTGGGAACCACTTTTAAGCATGTCAGTAGGATTCGCGCTCGTGTAAATCTTCTCTTGAGTCATGTCTCATTCCTCAAGTACCTGTCGGATAAAATAGTGATGCACATCAATATGTTTACTATGTGAGTGATAAACAAAATTTTTAGCCAAATTGATCATGCTTTCACTTTCACAATTGACTGATACAGCCTCCTACTTAAGCCTCAACTGATTTATCGTCCTCCTCAATCAAACACTTTCCTTAAATGTTTCTTTCACTGACATATACTCAGTTTCGGTTGTGGAAAGAGTCACCATATACTGAAGCTTCAACATCCAACTGATCGCTCCACCCTCTAGCACAAATGAGTAACCGAAAGTCGACATTCTATTATCCACGCTGCCTATATAATCAGAATGTACATGGCATACTAACTTGTCCTTGATTTTTCAAAGGATAACACGTAGTCCTATGTACCTCGAATGTATCAAAGTAGCTATTTCACTACCTCCCAATGTTGCTTGCCGGGGTTGGACATGTATCTGTTAACAACACCCACTGCATGTGAAATATCTTATCTTGTACAGACCATGACATACATTAAGTTGTCAACTGTGTTTGAATAAGGCACACGAGACAACCTTTTTTTCCTTCATCTGTTTTAGGACATTGTTCAGAAGAAGACCTAAAACGAGCTGCGTAGGGAACGTTGACCAACTTTGTCTGGTCCATCCTATACTTCATTAATACTTTCTCAAGGTATTCATCCTGAGATAACAATAGCTTGATCATTTTCCTATATTTGTGTATATCAATGCTGAGAACCCTTTTTGCAGCCCCCAGATCTTTCATCTCGAATCTCCTTGATAATTGAGTCTTCAGTACGTTAATCTCAGATATGCTATGACTGGCGATAAGCATGTCATCAACATACAATACCAAGATAACGAAATTTCTATCACTCAGTGTCTTTTAATAGACACGATGATTATACTCACCCCTGGTAAACTTCTGACTCACCATAAAATAATAAAATTTCTTATACCACTGCTTAGGCGACTATTTCAGGCAGTACAATGACCTTTTTAACATGCAAACCTTCTTGTCTGCCCTATGTATTTCGAAACCTTCTGTTCATTTCATGTAAATATGTTATTCCAATTCCTTATGCAAAAAGGAAATCTTCACATCCATTTGTTATAGCTTGAGATCGTATTAAGCAACCGGTGCCAATACGAATTTGATAGATACTTGCTTCATCACAGGTGCGAATATTTCAATGATTTTGAGACATTCTCTTTGAGCATATTCATTCAATATTAACCTTACCTTGTATCTATCATGTCTCTTCTTGAAGATCCACTTGCACCCGATCACTTTTCAGCCGACGGGAAGTTCCACTAGCTCTCATGTCTCATTCTTGTATAAGGAGTTCATCTCATCATTCATCACTACTTTTCACTTTTTGGCATTTACCTCATCAATAACTTCCTGAATAGTAGACGGATCCCCCTAATTTATAATGAGAGCAAATGTGATATTTGAGTCATCCCTATATCTTGCCAATAACTTGCAATCCCTCTGCGGATTCCTTCTCACAAGTGGTTACTTCACCTGCTTGTGTCTCATCTCTATCTAACTAAACATGCACAACTAACTTTTCTACTTCATTGTGCTCATTCTTACCAAACAAAGATCCTTCATGAAATTTGACGTCATGACTAAGGATGATTTTTTATATGACCTGGTCATACGGCATGTATCCCTTCACACTGCCTTCATAACCGACAAAGATGTACTTTTTAACCCTTTTAGTTCAGCTTATCTCTCTCAATTAATGGTGTGTGAGACTAAGCATCACAACCAAATACACGGAGTCCCAAGTAGTTTACCTGCTGACCACTCCACACTTCATCTGTAATGTTACATTCAATGGCCGTAAAAGGGACTGATTCATAAAGTAATAAGTCATGTTAATTGCCTCAATCCACAATTCCTTATCCAACTTAGCATTACTGATCATGCATCAGACCCTCTCAAAGATAGTCTAATTCATCCGCTCAGTTACACCATTCTACTCTAGTGTGTGGTGCATTGTATTGTGCCTCACGATCCTTTCACCTTTGTAATACCAATTGAATTCTCCAAAAGTGATTTCACCATTATTATTTGTCCTCAATACTTTCACCTTTCACCCTAACCGTTTTTCTACCATTACCTTTCACTACTTAAAGTTGATGAAAAAATCATATTTATTTTTCATAAAATAAACCCACACTTTTCTGTAATAATCGTTAATGAAGGTGACAAACCATGATGACCCTCCACTAGAAACTACGAGCGTCGACCCTCATATATAAGAATACACATAATCTAGAACACCTTCATAAAATTATTTTCTAGACTTCAAAGATAACCTTGAATGTTTACCGTATATACAATGCTAACATATACTAAAATCAATACTTTTAATTAAAAACTAGAATTAAACAACAATCAGAAAGTACCTTCATGCCCCACTCGCTCATGTGGCCCAAGTGTGCATGCCACATACGTGTAGATGTGAAATCCCCTATAGATGTTGTAGCTCCACCCGATGATGTACTCCTGATGAACCTATAAGGTTTCCATTCCTCTATGCCTTCATAAATATGAATGTTCCATTTGAAACTTTAAGAACACAATCAAAACAAGTGAATCTGCACCCAAGCGCCTTGGGTGCTCTTAGAGATATCATAATCTTCCTTAAATCAGGAACGTGTCTCACTTCGATCAAGATACACTCCATATGCCATCAAGCATCTTGATGCGCATCGATCCAACACTACCACTTTACAGGCATTATCATTGCTCATAAACACATGACCACCATCGCACTCACTGTAACTGATGAACTAACTCCGATGAGGGCTCATGTGGTATGAAGCCCTCGTATCCAAAATTCATTTTTTATCGAAGTACTTGAATTTTGATGTAGTCAGCACGTTACTATCACTCACTTCTTCATTGGATTATGCAGTTTGACCTCTCTGAAAGAACTATCTAAATTATCTTTTCTCGACTTAGGATTCTGACAATCCTTCTTCGTGTGTCCAGTCATCCCATCCGGTACTTTAATTTGCCATTTTCTTTGCCCTTAGATTTGGACCTCCATCATGAAGATCCATTGTCCCACTTAGAATATTTCTTGCTCGTAACTATTGCATTTGTATAAGCATCCACGTCACCACTTTTCCTTCTCATCGCCTTCAACTGAAGGGTCGAGATAATGGTCTGGACACTATTGGTAGTTCTACCGGTGCACAATGAGTCCTTGAACGACTTATATAAAGTCTTGAGAGAATTCAACAGAATGTATGCCTAATCCTCATCTTTCATCGTTTCATTCACATTCAATAATTTACAAATCAATCTATTGAAGTTACTAATGTGGGCCTTAACATCATCATCCTCTGCTATCTTCAAATTGAACAACTGAAGCTTCAAGTACAAACAATTCTTAAGAGATTCCTTCTCATAGATGTTCTCTAATTTCTCTCATGCACTTACTGCAGTTTTCTCGCTCATGAAATTATATAAAACCTTATCCGTTAAGCACAATTGGATAGATATTCTCGCTTTTCTTATCCATCTTGTTCCATTCATCTTCGGTCATAGATTATGGTCATTTTTTAAGGAGGACATTGTCTAATTCTTACTGAACTAGGAAACCACTCATCTTAAATTTTTATAGTTCAAAATTATTTTTATCATAGTATTTTTCTACATCGAACTTTGGGTTACATGCCATTGATACATTGCTTTCAGATTTGATCTGCTTTCCAATGTTTTCTCTGATACTACTTGTTGGGCAACCGTGGAAGCACATAGAGACAAATCAAGCAAAGTACTACCAATCATACAACCAAGTTCAAACACAAATAATATGAAATTTTACGTGACAAAAAACTCTTATGGGAAAAAACCAAGGCACAAAGCCATGAGTAATGTACTATGAAAGTAGAAATACAAGAGATAGTGTTACCAATTGGAACAAGCCTCGAATCCACCTCACAGGACCAAGCCATGCCCTTGAAATCATTAGGAACAAATTAGAAAGCCCTATAACTCTTCTACTCCTTCCCAAATCCCAATTACACCTAATATATTTAGTATTATATAATATCACAATCAGAATAGGAAACAAATCCCGCACTTACACAATTATACGCATATGCTTGATGGGACATTCAATGACATCGACGATCTCTCGATAACATCGAACACCTTCGATGACATCGAGTAATAACACCAAAATTGTAACATCCCGAATTTTTGCCAATATGGAGTTAGACGTCCTTAGGCAACGAGTCGATCATAACACCTTATTAACTCCTCATAATTCAATCCCAAAGTCTCAAGTCCCCTTTTCAACCCATTTCCTTCAAAATCTCACTTTTCACCACCTTATTCTTAAATGTTTCTAAGTACTTTCATATTAGACATTAATCCTAAAGTTTAAATGATGAAGAACAATACTTAAACTAAAATTTACTCTAAATAGTACATATATAAATAAAATAGGTTTTTGACCATTAAACTTGTAGAATCTCACAAAATAAATAGGTTATTTGGATAGATCAGTTTCTCCTACCCCAAAAACATATATTGCACATCGAATAAATCACTCCGGTTTGCAAGATACGCTGGTTTCAAACATCACATGGCAAAACCACTATTAGACATCACAGTGAGCGGGCGGTGCCACCGCCCGGTCGGCGGCGCGCCGCCAGTGCACCGAAATACGGTGGACACTCGCTGTGATTTTCTGCATTATTTGAACGACTTCAAAAAGTCATATCTCCCTCGTTATAACTCATATTTAGGTAATTTAAAAGCCAGATTGAAACTTGATAAGTCTAGTTTCATATAAAAATAAGTAAAAAATATAATAAAAATTTTAATATAGTTAAATATAGGTTGATGTGACAACTATCCAAAAATTTTTAGTTCAGACACTTGCTACTTCTAGAATTTTTAGAATTTTTCTACAACACAAAATCTAATGAAATTTGGTAGAGATGAAGTAGACTTGATAACGAACTACTAAAAAAATAATTAAAATAATATACTAACTAAAAGTGCTAAAAAGGGGCATAAAACTACCCTAGTACCTTATTTTATCGTAATTAGGGCAGAATTTAGTTAAGTACTGAACTAAACAATCAGTGAAATTAGCTTGAACCACTTTCTATACGAATTGTAAGACCCAAAAATATTAAAATCACTAACTTAACATTTCCAAAAAACCTACGATCAGTCTCAAAATTCAGTTGGTCCTGGGAACGCATTGAAACTCCGTATCGGACCTGGACCGCGATTCGAAAGTCCGATGACTGCAAAACTATATGGTTATGACCGCCTTACTGGGCTTGACAACCATCACGAGAATCGAGCCTAACTAGTGTCCAGAAACACACAACTTGAGCCCCGAGTGAAGTGTATGGGAAACGCGAATACCTTTAGAAAATGAACTCAGATTTAAGTAATTTGGACCGTTCACTTTCGGGCCAAATTTAATGTTTCAGATCGTCAGATTCTGACCTAACTACACCCTTGGATCAGAAAAATTTCCCTACACGGGTCAGTGTACTTGTGGCCCTGATCGAGTAACGGTGACTGTTGAACTGAAACAGGTCCCTCATGGTCAATCCACGGATCCGATCGGACTGAAATCTTAACCTGACCTAGATTCAATGTCAGAGAACTTTTTTCAGACCGTATTCAGAAAATTGGCCTCCAGATGAGCTCTGTTTAACCGAAACAACCACTCTTTGGTTATAACCTAAGCATACCATGGCCCTTGGGTCATTTTCATCAGTTTTGAGCCTATATAAGGGCCTTTACCCCCCCTCTCTCACTCCATACGAAATTCCTAAACCTTAGGAGAGAGAAGAGAGAAAAGAGGAGGAGAAAGTGAGAGAGATCTGGAGTTAATAGCCGGGATTCGTTCCTATCGCTCCACGTATCGAATCGTCTCTTCCGTGTCACTACACCGTAGCTTTCAACTCCATTTTTGGGTAAGAAATCCTAACCCTAATGTATTTTAGGTATCCAAATAGGTAGATCGGTGAAATAGCTAACCTATTTCGTGATTCAGGTAGCCGTTGTGCCGTAGACAAAGACGTAGTATTCAAACTGAGCTTGGTATGGGTTTACCGGCGAAAGGTGCGAACTATAAACGTTTAGGTTATGGTTTTCAAGGCTTTCAATGTTAGTTAATAATTTATGAATGACTTGATTGCTATCACATGTGCTTAGATACGATGTTTCCGTATATTACATATATATGTGCACTAGGTTATTTTTAATGCATTCCATGTGTTTGTTGAAATGTTTGATTGAATATGGAATTATGATTTGTACTTGTTATGATTTATGTTTGGGAATACATGATTGTTGTACGTATGACAACTCCTATGTGGAAGGATTTGATATAATATGTGTTTTAACTAATTTATTACGTATATGTGATATGTGTAGTCTAAGTGTTTGATAAAATGCCTGAATGAGAAAAGGTTTGTTGTAATGTATTTAATGAGGATGTTGAGATAGGATTCTCAATTCCCTTACTTATAGTTACAGTTTTCTTTACGTAACCTATCTTACTACTATGTGATTTATGGATGAAATGCCTGTGTATGATAACATGTGTACTACTTGTTTGTTGAAATGCTCAAATGAGATTTATGTTTAGCTTGGTTGTCACGTACTGTCTTTGACTATCACATGTGAATGCTATTGTGTTTGAATATGGTTGGGACTACTGCGTAGTCCAGACAATCAGTAATGGTTCTTGAATTAGTGGCCGAGGTCGTATCGCCACACAAGATACGTTCGGTGAATCCAAGTCGTATGTTGTTTGTCAATAGTGGTTAGGTCATGCAAAGTGCTTACGTGCTCCATGTCGATTAATTCAACGTACGCTCATACCAGTTGAGCTTATCAAGTAACCCGATTGACCAAATGTATGTTCACCATGTATGGACGCTACTGCTTGAATCTAAGGTACCAACTTACTAGTGAAAAGTCTGTTTAACCTTAGTACCACGATCTGCCAAGACTCATGAGCCAGGCATGGTGGTATGGGACACTGTGATCGAGCTGTCGGCCTACGCTGGGGCGACGAGCCTCCCCGTAGTGACCAGTGAGCAAACCAAACTCGTGAGCCAAATATGGTGGTTTGGGACACTGTATTCGAGCTGTCGTCCTACGATCAGGTGACGAGCCTCTCGTAGTGACCTCGAGTATACTCTAGGACTACGTTAAGGTGACGAGCCTTTCCATAGTTGCCTTGAGTATAAAATAGGCCTATCTCGGCGCAGCTTGGCTGTGGTCCCCAATCGGGTTGGTGACGAGCCTTCGAAAATAGACTGCCAGTTGGTAGGGCGTTGGTGGTGTGACCTTGAGTGTGAATTAAGCCTACGCTGAGGTGACGAGCCTCCCGTTGTAACCTACAGTATAAACTCATGAACTTGCCTATCGTATGTGATTAACTAGGATTGACGACCCTAGATGAATCATCGTTTGGATAAATGATACAAAGGGAGGTACCTTAGCTTCCCAAACCTATTGTATGAATAAGTCTAATTAAGAACTTAGCTAATCACGTACATGCACCGCATTTACATGTGCCTTTGGTGTTGGAGTTGAGCACAGAGAAATGGGTGCATGCCGTGATCCTGAGATGATGTTGCAGAGGGAGTGCAGGCGAGGGCATGCATCATTATAACATATCATCCCTGCATTAACAAGAGTACTTAGGACCTGATTGTTGTACTGCTTTATCATACTGCTTGACTGAATTGATAACATGTTAACATTTGCTTTATAGTTCCACTGAATTAGCTACTCATTTCCACCTGAGACGGTGTTTTAAAATATCACCCAGACTTTGGTTTAGATGCAGGTTATGGTGAGGTCTATACAATAGATTTGGACTTCGTAGGCGAGGAGGAAGGGTTCTCCTACGTTCAACTATCGGGCGGATCTATGTAGATCTCATACCGATGCGCAGGGACTACTGGGATAATTGTTTAGTTGAACACATTTACTTCCTGCATTTTATATGTTTAGAAACAACACATGTATATATTTAGCCCCGTTCCATACTCATACTCCGAAGTTTGTGAAACGTTTTCATAATTAAATGCATATATTTCAGTCTTCTACTTACCAAATTACATTAACTCTGGAGTATGATATGTTATTTTAGTATAATCCCACTCATGTTTAAATGCACTAATATGGACAACATTTAATCATCATTATCTATGTTGCATAAGTGATGCGTTGGAACTCGGGAGTAGAGTTTTGCTTGACCCCCCGATTTTCAAGGTGTTACAAAAATGTTCTACTAACTAACACATTTTTTTTAAAATTTTTTTTCTGATGGCATCAACTTCTGCTTGATGACATCAACTGGTCTATTGATGGCATCGATAAACCTTATTGCTTACAGATTTAAAACATCAACAACATTTTGTACGTGTCTCTGGTAGTCACATTCATTACCATTTCTTTTTTACTTTTACAAATAAGAGAAGAGAGAGAGAGAGAGAGGGTGATAACCCTACTTAGCCTTTTCCAAACTGTATTGTATCAAAACTGCAGTCTCTCTCTCTCTCTTTCTTTCTTTCTCTCTCTCTCTCTCTCTCACACACACACACACACACACACACACACACACACCAGCTGGAGCTCTAGCGACACCTAGCCTTAAGTTGCACACCACTAGCGACAGCTTCACACCAACCAGCTAGTGAAAATAGGTAGATTATTGCTCTAGTTGCATGACAGCCCTACGCATAACTAATAGAGAGATCCGTACACCACCTTAACATATCTATGTAAAGTCATTTTTGGCATAGAGCTTGGAAATTAAGGATTTAGGTCTATTTGTTATTTTCCTCAGAATTGAAGTCACTGGTTCATTGAAGGGAATTTCATATCTCAACAGTAGCATGCCATTAACCTACTAAAGCTTACTAGGGTGCTTGACTCTCAACCCATTGAATCCTCTGTTAAACTTAACCGTCAATTGTTCACCATGCAATTTAAGCTGCTTACTAACCGTGAGATGTATTGTCTATTAATAAATATGTTAATTTGTTTATCTGTGACTTAACCCAACATTGCTTATGCTCTCAGTGGAGCCAGTCAATTTATGAAGGCTCTATGCTCACACCATTTTGATTTCGTATTCCACACCTTCTACCATTTTAAGTCTCACCTGGAAAATGTTATTTTTATTCTACTCACATTGATCTTGACAAATGTGCTTATTGTGATACTAATTGGGCCTGTTCTATTGTTGATCATTGGTCAAAGTTAGAGTTTGTTTGACGTATTGACTTCAATGGGATTAGATGGGATGGAATTACATAAAAGCCATCATTGCTGCATGTCAGGGGTTGTCATGGATTTTTTATAAGAGAAATTGACTATTGTAAACGCCACCTTTTACCCAACATCTTTTGTGAACACTCTCAAACTTACTTTCCTAGACTAAACCTCCGATTCTTTCCTGGACGAAAATATCCCTACTTTTTAAACCTATTCATGTAACCGGTTTGCCTCCCTCCATTTCCACGAAAACCCTTTTTTTGGATGAAAATACTCTTGCCTTGCATCACACCATCCTCTCCACTTCTGTAAAACCTCTTTATTTGGATGGAAATACCACTGCATTGGATCTCACCCTCTTCATACATCAGCATTTTCTGGATTTTCTAAAAATAGTGCCTCCACCGAAGAAAGCACGCACCACAGGTATATTTTAATTTTATGTCCTAAACTAAGTAAATTTTTTATGGGCCATTGAAGTGTTGGATCAAGCTTGCATCTGGGTTTTCGGTTCATCCATGTATACATCATCCTATGAACATGATGGATGACAAATAAAAACATCACTATGGGACCTAGGAAGGTTTCAACGGTGGAATCAATGTTTCCTATGGTATGATCCACTTGATATTTGGATATGCTACGATTTCTGGCTCAAACCCTTGAATTAGATGGAAAAACGGATGAACGTTGTGGATATTCCACATACATTCAAGGCAGACCCAACTCAGATAACTCAGTATGATAAGAGCGTATTGAGCAATTTGATTTTCAAATTGCGAGAGTTCTTGGTCCATTTGACCTACTTCTGGCTAATATGCTTGAGTCGTTGCCGACATTCCCAGTGCATGATTGGTGAAATTCCTTGAGCAATTCTGAATTTAATGGAGAAATGATAAAAATATGACTGGGAACTTCCACAAATTCATGTAATGTAACGGTAAATTTTATGAACCACTTTGTCAATTTCATGAACTGCTCGGTCAACTTCATCGAAGTACTCATTGAATTTCATGTGAAGCTCGTTCAATTATGTTTTAGGCTCGTTCAATTTCACTTGAAGTTCATTCAAATTCATGTTAGCCTCACTAAATTTCATGTTAGCCTCGCTCAATTTCATTATAGGCTTGTTCAATTTCAATCGATGTTAGCCTCCCTCAATATGATGTTAGCCTTGCTCAATTTCATCTTATCCTCACTCAATTTCAAGTTAAGCTTGTTGAATTTCACGCTTGCCTTATTCAATTTCCTTTGAGGGTTGTTGAATTTTATGTTTACCTTGTTGAATTTTATATTTTCCTTGCTCAATTTCATGTTTGGTTTGCTAAATTTCTAGTTTGCATCAATGAATTTCTTTTAATGCTCGTTGAATTGCATCTTTACCTTGCTGAATTGCACGTTTACCTCGATAAATTTCTTGTTTACCTCGCTCAATTTTCAGTTTCCCTCGCTGAATTTCATGTTTGCGTCGCTCAATTTTCAGTTTCCTTCACTAAATTTCATGTTTGCCTTGCTTAATTTCCTTTCACGCTTGCTCAATTTCCTATTTGTCTCGTTGAATTTCATGTTTGCCTTGCTGAATTTCATGTTTGTCTTATTGAATTTCATGTTTGCCTCACTAAATTTCTAGTTTGCCTCGGTGAATTTCCTCTTTGCCTTGCTCAATTTAAAGTAATTTCTAGTTTGCCTCGCTCAATTTCTAGTTTGTCTCGCTCAATTTTCAGTTCGCCTTGCTTCAATTTTCCGTTCACCTTCGCTGATTATCTTCGTTTATTTCCTTGTCTTTTTGCCTTTCGCTATCATTGATTCTTCATTTTTATATGTTGCACTCTTTCTAGTTTGCCTTGATCCTCAATTTCATGTTGCCACTACATTTCTATTTTCCTTCAAATTTCATTATTCTCTTCTCAATTTATTTAACCATTCATATTAATTCCATTTGCCTTGCTAATTTCATTTACTTTTAGATTCATTTTCAGATCAGTATGCATCATGATTCTTGCTGAAGCCTTTCAGTTCGCTCGCTGAATTTCAGTTTGCCTTGCTAAATTTTAGTTTTCCTTACTGATTTTTAGTTTGACCCCTGCCTAGTTTGTACTGATTTATATTCATAAGTGTGCCTTGCTCAATTTCACACTATCATGATGAGACTCAATGTTTACAATTTCTAGTTTTCTTCGTTAAATTATTAGGTTGCCTCGCTCAATTTTTAGGACATTCAAACACTTCATCTGGCTTCGATGAATAGTCAGGACGATTATCAAGATGTTTTACTACTCATGGAAGCCCAGGTGCAAATAAAGGGTGAGTATACCTTCCTAACTGGTTCCCTAGTTGTGGCCCACCTGAGTTTTGGACTGATTTTATAGAACTAGCATTGCCATGAGGTCACATATCTGATGAGAGGGTTAGATGTGTTACACACATCAAATGGGCCCCACAACATCCCTATAATTCTGTTAGCTTATGGTAGTGCCAATAGGTTAATACCCCTTAAACGTGTCCCTACATATTCTAACTTAGAAACTGGTGAAGAAAAAGAGAAAATTTTAGGGGATAGAGAGAAGAGTAAATTAGAGACCGGTGAAGAAAAAGAAAAGGGTTTATATTTTAAAATTTTAGAAAATAGGAAAAGAAAAGTTTATTATTTTAGAATGAGAGAGAAAATGGGGTTTACATTTTGAACTTTTGAAAAAGCTAATTGGCTAGGCTGGGAAAATGAGCTTTTAGACAACTATATCCAGGCTCGGCTTGCTTGAGAAATGAGCTCCAGATTTAAACTTTAATCCGATCCCCGAACTCGATACCTTAGCCCAAGCCCATTCTAAATTGAATTAGGCTTGAAAGCCCACTGGGCCAGGATAGGGCATCGACAATCCTTTACTACTTTTTTATTAAAAAATAAACAGTTATATCCAGGCGCCCACCTAAATATATTTTGAATTTTCAGTTTGCCTCGCTCAAATTCCAACTTGCCCCGCTGAATTTCATGTTTGCCTCGCTCAATTTCTAGTTTGCCTCGCTTAATTTTAAGTTTGCCTTGCTCAATTTCTAGTTTGCCTCGCTCAATTTCTAGTTTGTATCGCTCAATTTTCAGTTTTCCTCGCTCAATTTCTAGTTTACCTTACTCAATTTCTAGTTTGCCTTGTTAAATTTTTGGTTTGCCTCACTCAATTTTCAGTTTATCTCGCTCAATTTCATGTTTACCTTGCTCAATTTCTAGTTTGCCTCACTCAATTTCTAGGTTGCCTCGCTTAATTTCTAGGTTGCCTCGCTCAATTTTCAGTTTACCTCGATCGATTTTCAATTTGCCTGGTTCAATTTCTAGTTTACCATGTAGAATTTCTAGTTTGCCTTGCTTAAATTTCAGTTTGCCTCACTTAATTTCTAGTTTGTCGCGCTCAATTTCATGTTTCCCTCGCTCAATTTCTAGTTTGCCTTGTTGAATTTTCAGCCTACCTCGCTCAATTTCCAGCTTGTCTCGCTCAATTTTCAGTTTACATCGCTGAATTTCTAGTTTTTCACGTTGAATTTCTAGGTTGCTTTGCTCAATTTTCAGCTTTCCTCGCTCAATTTCTAATTTGCCTTGCTGAACTTCTAGTTTACCTCACTTAATTTTCAGTTTGCCTCGCTCAATTTCTAGTTTACCTCACTGAATTTCTAGGTTGCCTTGCTCAATTTTTAGCTTTCCTCGCTCAATTTTTCGTTTGCCTCGCTAAATTTCTAATTTGCCTCACTCTATTTTTAGTTTTTCTCGCTCAATATCTAGTTTGCCTCATTGAATTTATAGGTTGCCTTGCTCAATTTTTAGCTTCCTTAAGTCAATTTGTTGTTTGCCTCGCTCAATTTTCAGTTTGCCTCACTGAATTTCTAGTTTGTCTTGCTCAATGTCATGCTTGCCTCGTTAAATTTTTAGTTTGCCTTGCTCAATTTATAATTTGTTTGCTCAATTTTCAGTTTACCTCGCTCAATTTCTAGTTTACCTCGATCAATTTTCAATTTACCTCTCTCAATTTCTTATTTTCCTTGCTTAATTTCATGTTTACGTCACTCAATTTCTAGTTTGCCTCGCTGAATTTTCTATTTGCCTCGCTCAATTTTCAGTTGCCTCACTCGATTTTTAGTTTTCCTCGATGAATTTCTAGTTTGCCTCGTTGAATTTCTATATTGCCTTACTCATTTTTTAACCTGTCTCGCTCAATTTCTAGTTTACCTCGCTGAATTTCTATGTTGCCTTGCTTAATTTTCAGCCACCCTCGCTCAATTTTCAGCTTGTCTGTCTCAATTTTCAATTTGCCTTGCTAAATTTTCAGTTTGCTTGGCTCAATTTCTAGTTTGCCTTGTTGAATTTATAGGTTGACTTGCTCAATTTTCAGCTTGCCTCGCTTAATTTCTAGTTTACCTCGCTCAATTTTTAGTTTGCCTTGCTCAATTTCTAGTTTGCCTCCATGAATTTCTAGGTTATCTTGCTCAATTTTTAGTTTGCCTTGTTGAATTTCTAGTTTGCCTTGCTCAATTTTTAGTTTGCTTTGCTTAATTTCTACTTTGGCTCGCTCAATTTATAATTTACCTCGCTCAATTTTTTGTTTGCCTCGCTGAATTTCTAGTTTGCCTGGCTCAATTTTCAAGTTCCCTCGCTCAATTTCTCGTTTACCTCGCTGAATTTTCAGTTTTCCTCACTCAATTTTCAGTTTGCCTCACTCAATTTCATGTTTCCCTTGCTCAATTTCTACTTTGCCTCGCTCAATTTCTAGGTTGTCTCACTCAATTTTCAGCTTGCCTTGCTTAACTTTCAGTTTGCCTCGTTGAATTTTTAGTTTGCGTCGTTCAATTTCTAGTTTGCCTCGCCGAATTTCTAGTTTGCCTCGCTTAATTTTTAGTTTTGCCTTGCTTAATTTCATGTTTCCCTCGCTTAATTTCTAGTTTGCCTCGTTGAATTTTCAGCTTGCCTCGCTCAATTTTCAGCTTGCCTCGCCCAATTTTTAGCTTGCCTCACTCAATTGCCTCGCTCAATTTTTAGTTTACCTCGTTGAATTTCTAGGTTGCCTTGTTGGATTTTTAGCTTGTCACACTCAATTTCAAGCTTGCCTCGCTGAATTGATAGTTTGCCTCGCTCAATTTTCAGTTTTCCTCGATTAATTTCTACTTTACCTCGTTAATTTTCAATTTCCCTCGCTCAATTTCTAGTTTGTCTCACTTAATTTTTAGGTTGCCTCGCTCATTTTTAGTTTGCCTCGCTCATTTCCTAGTTTGCCTCGCTGAATTTCTAGTTGCCTCGCTCAATTTTCAGCTTGCCTCATTGAATTTCCAGTTTGCCTCGCTGAATTTATAGTTTGCCTCGCTCAATTTCTAGTTTGCCTCGCTGAATTTATAACTTGCCTTGCTCAATTTCTTGTTTGCCTCGCTCAATGTCATGCATGTCTCGCTAAATTTCTAGGTTGGCCTACTCAATTTCTAGTTTGCCTAGATCAATTTTCAGTTCACCTCGCTCAATTTCTAGTTTTCCTTGCTCAATTTCATGTTTACCTCGCTCAATTTCTAATTTTCCTCGCTGAATTTTCAGTTTCCCTCGCCCAATTTCCAGCTATCCTCTCTTAATTTTCAGTTTTCCTCACTCAATTTTCAGTTTTTCTCGATAAATTTCTAGTTTGCCTCGTTGAATTTCTATGTTGCCTTAGTCAATTTTTAGCTTGCCTTGCTCAATTTCTAGTTTGCCTCACTCATTTTTCAGTTTGCCTTACTCAATTTCTAGTTTGCCTAGCTGAATTTCTAGTTTGCCTAGCTCAATTTTTAGTTTGCATAGCTCAATTTCTAACTTGTCTCGCTAAATTTCTAATTTGCCTCGCTGAATTTTTAATTTGCCTCTCTTAATTTTCAGTTTCCCTCACTTAATTTCTAGTTTGCCTCGCTAAATTTCTAGTTTGTCTTGCTCAATTTTCAGTTTTCCTAGCTGAATTTCTAGTTTACATTGCTGAATTTCTAGGTTGTCTCGCTCAATTTTTAGTTTGCCTTGCTAAATTTTCAGTTTACCTTGCTTAATTTTCAAGTTTGCCTCGCTCAATTTTCAGTTTGCCTCGCTCAATTTTTGGTACGCCTCGCCGAATTTCTAGTTTACCTCGCTCAATTTCTAGTTTGCCTCACTCAATTTCTCAATGTCGTGTTTGCCTTGCTAAATTTCTAGTTTGTCTCTCTCAATTTCTAGTTTGCCTTGCCCAATTTTCAGTTTGTCTCGCTCAATTTATAGTTTGCCTCGCTCAATTTTCAATTTCCCTCGCTCAGTCTTTAGTTTGCCTCGTTGAATTTCTAGGTTGCCTCGTTCAATTTTCAGCTTGCCTCGTTGAATTTTTAGTTTGCCTCGCTCAATTTTTAGTTTCCCTCGCTCAACTCCTAGTTTACCTCACTGAATTTCCAGTTTGCCTCACTAAATTTTCAGCTTGCCTCGCTGAATTTTCAGTTTGCCTTGCTGAATTTCTAGTTTACCTCACTCAATTTTTAGTTTACCTCGCTGAATTTCTAGTTTGCCTCACTCAGTTTCTAGTTTGCCTCGCTCAATGTCATGCTTGAGTCGCTAAATTTCTAGTTTGCATCGCTTAATTTCTAGTTTGCCTCGCTCAATTTTCAGTTTCCCTTGCTCGATTTCTAGTTTTTCTCGCTCAATTTTCAATTTCTCTCATTCAATTTCTAGTTTGCTTTATTTAATTTTCAGTTTACCTCGCTTAATTCCTTGTTTGCCTCACTGAATTTCTAGTTTGCCTCCCTCAATTTTCAGCTTGCCTCGCTGAATTTCTAGTTTGCTTAGCTGAATTTTTAGTTTGCCTTGCTCAATTTTTAGTTTGCCTCGCTCAACTTCCAGCTTGCCTCGCTCAATTTTCAGTTTGCCTCGTTAAATTTTCAGTTTGACTTGTTAAATTTTTTAGTTTGCCTCCCTTAATTCCTAGTTTGCCTCGTTAAATTTTCGTGCTTCCCTCGCTCAATTTCTAGTTTGCCTCGCTCAATTTCTCGTTTATCCTCGCTCAAATTCCTGCCTGCTTAGCTTAAATTTATGCTTCCCTTAGTCAATTTCTAGTTTGCCTCACTCAATTTTTAGTTTATCCTCGCTCAAATTTCAGCTTGCCTAGCTTAAATTCAAACTTCCATCGCTCGATCCCATGTTTTCCTCGCTGAATTTTCAGTTTCCCTCGCTCAATTTCTAGTTTGCTTCGCTCAACTTTTAGTTTTCCTTGGCTCAATTTCCCTTGATGCTCACTGAATTGCATGTTTCCCTCGTTGAATTGCATGTTTGCCTCGCTCAATTTAATGTTTGCCTCAATTGATTTCATGCTTGCCTCGCTTAATTTCACTTGAGTCTTATTCGATTTCATCTGAAGCTTGCTCAAATTCATCAAGTGCTTGATTGTTTTCAACTGTCTGATTTTTTGCACTATGATTTACTAAATATCTAGTGAACTTTCTTTTTGATATATTTTGCAATTCATGTTTGTAGGTGATGATTCTTCTGCTGGATTCCCAAACCCATCCTTTAAGTGTTCACTAAAATAGTGGTTTGACATGGTGAGGGGTGGATTGGGGAAGTATGATAATTGGTTAAGTCTGTTTAGGCAATCCCCATTTTCTTTTTTATTGCACCTTTTGCTGTATCCAGTTTGCTTCGCTCCACTTCTGCAAAGCCCTTTCTTTGGACAAAAATATCCCTGCCTTGGAAAACACCATCCTCTCCACTGCTGAAAAACCCCTTTCTTTGGATAAAAATACCCCTTCTTTGGATCGCACTCTCCTCTCCACTTCTGCAAAACCACATTTTCTGGATTATTCTCTCCTCTTTATATAACAACATTTTCTAGATTTTCTGAAAATGGTGCCTTCATCGAAAAAAGCATGCACCACAGGTATATTTTAATAAATTGCCATAAACCGAGTAATTTTTTTGTGGGCCATTGAAGTGTTTGATCGTTTGTATTTGGGTTTTTGGTTCATTCATGTCTACATCCTATGAACATGATGGATGACAAATAAAACATCACTGTGGGGCCTAATAAGGTTTCAACGGTGAAATCATTGTTTAATGTGGTATTATCCACTTGATATTTGGACATGCTACGATTTTGGACTCAAATCCTTGAATTAGATGGTAAAACGGATGGACGTTGTGGATAGTCTACATACATTCAAGGCAGGCCCAACTCAATTAACTCAGTAGGATAGAGCATACTGAGCAATCTTATTTCCAATTTGTGAGAATTCTCGGTCCATTTGACCTACTTCTTGGCAATATACTCAAGTCATCGATGAAATTTTCGGTGCATGATTGGTGTAATTGCCCGAGCAATTTATGAATTTGACAGAGATATCATACAAATATAACTGGGAACTTCCACAAATTGATGTAATGTAATGTAATGCTCGGTTAACTTCATCGAAGTACTCGTTGAATTTCATGTGAAGCTTGCTCAATTACATGTTAGGCTCATTCAATTTCATGTTAGCCTCGTTGAATTTCATGTTAGCCTCGCTGAATTTCAAGTTTGCATCACTCAATTTTATGTTAGCCATGCTCAATTTCATTATAGGCTCGTCCAATTTCATTTGAAACTCATTCAAATTGATGTTAGCCTCGTTCAATTTCATTTAGCCTCACTTGATTTCAACTTAGGGTCGTTCAATTTCATGTTAGGCTTGTTCTATTTCCTTTGAAGCTCACTCAATTTCAAGTTAAGATCGTTCAATTTCATGTTTGTCTCCCTGAATTTCCAGTTTGCCTCGTTGAATTTCATGTTTGCCTTGCTGAATTTTCAGTTTGCCTCGCTGAGTTTCCAGTTTCCCTCAATGAATTTCATGTTTGCCTCACCGAATTTCATGTTTGCCTCGCTCAATTTCCTGTTTGCCTTGCTGATTTTCTTATTCGCCTCGCTGATTTTCATGTTTGCCTTGTTGAATTTCATGTTTGCCTCACTTGATTTCACGTTTACCTCCCTAAATTTCTAGTTTGCCTTGCTGAATTTCCAGTTTGCCTCGCTCAATTTCCAGTTTACCTCCCTGAATTTCCGGTTTGCCTCACTGAATTTCTAATTCACCTCGTTGAATTTCCAATTTGACTTGCTCAAGTTCTAGTTTGCCTCACTCAACTTCTAGTTTGCCTCGCTCAATTTCCTTTGAGGCTCATTGAGTTTCAACCCTAAACGAACACAATGACTATACAACTCCACCCAGATTGATGTTGGATCAATAGGGTTCCGGTCAAACTGAACCCAAGTTGTAGCCCTATTTCCCGAAAATTCAGCGAATCTGCTAGAGTGTCATGGCTAGTGTCAAGACATTCAAACTGAATCCGCTGCTCACATCGTACTGTGCCTTTTAGGTAAGAAGCCATGTTTAGAAAATAACAAGTACATAATGGATCGGCAAACAACTTGTATCAAGGCAACACTAAACTGAGAACAAATGTGGGTCCAATGAAGTTCCACATCAAACCAGGTCTGCCAGGTTACCAGGATGAATTGACCATTGACAGTACCATTGACCATTCATAGAACTCGACCCAGACTTATGTTGGCTCAGTAGGGTTCGAGTCAAACTGAACCCAAGTTGCAGCCCTATTTCCTACAAGATAGGGCAAACACACGAGGCTCGTTCAATTTCATTTGAAGTTCATTCAATTTCATGTTAGCCTTGCTCAATTTCCTTTAATGCTCGTTGAATTTTATGTGTTGCCTCATTGAATTTCATGTTTGCCTCGCTCAATTTTATGTTTGCCTCGCCCAATTTCACGTTTCCCTCGCTGAATTTCATGTTAGCCTTGCTCAATTCACTGCGCCAAAATCGTGGATTTGCGACAGACGAAATCCGTCGTAAAACCAAATAAATGACGGATTTCGTCCGTCGCTTGGTCCGTCACTGTTTACCGGGTCATTTTTTTTTTTGTTTCCGACGGATAAAATCCATTGTTGAATCTATGACGGATAAGGTCCGTCGCAGCTTACCGACGGATAAGATCCGTCGCAAAAAAATAAAAAATCCATTGCTGAAATGCGGAAAAAACCATGGAATTATTCGTCATTTAAAATATTGGCGACAGATAAGGTCCATTGTAAATATAAGGAAAGCGACGGACCTCCAATCCGTCGTCCAGACTTGTTTTGAAATTAGCGACGGATTTATTCCGTCGCTAAAATATCTGCGAATTAAAAAAAAATTGTCAGATTTGTTTGTATTTTTTTTTTTTTTTTTTTTTTTTTTTTTGAATCTTACACCTGATAGTCGTTCAAAAAATAATTCAAACAATCATAATCAATTAATGATTAAACATGTGCATGCACGTTTCACCCATTTAACATTCATCAAGTCTATAATCGACACTACCAATAAAACAGTTAACAGTATTTAATGTTTTCAGACTATAAATGCACATATGTCATAGGCAAAACCATACATCAGTTGGGACTGAAAGTAGCTGCAACAATTCCTAGGTAAATCACAGCCATAAAACAAAAGATGAGACCAGTCGGCGATAGGGCAGGCATGCTTTGATGCTCTTCGACACCTGAGAACCACAATAGAAGCCTCTGCTAATTCTTTTAACTTCAGCATTCCAACTACCAGAGCAAACATGCAACAATGAGGATAACATCCAAATACACAAACCATACAGTAAATACATATGAAAAAAGAAAAAAAAAAAACACATAAAAAGTGACCATGCCAAATACACATCCAACGTAGTCCCTGTCTAAAGCTCACTTTTTAACCATGCTAAGGAAATACCCACATCAACTATATTATGCAAATGCCCATGGCCACATATAAAACCCATTCCAACTAATAAGCATTGCCACATTTATGTATAGATGAGTACTCTTATCATAGAAATATACTCAAGTCTGAGAAAATCCATGCTTGAAAATCATGCTTACCTAAACAAACTTAAATTTCAACCAATAGATATCAATAGCCCCTATAGCCTCTCCCTCTTAACCAATGGCTAAGAACACGCCCTTAGCTCTACATCCTTGGTGAGGTCACCACTCGCCTTCAGCTCTACATCTATGACGAGGATACATAAACATTAGATTGAAAGAAGTGGTGATTGAACTCATCATTAAAAGAATCAGGTGTTTGGTCTATCAAAATGTTCTGTTTGAAAGCAAGTAAACATTAAAAATGCACCCATTTCCAATCTGCTGCCTTTCATCAAAGCTAGAAACAAAATGGATGGCCTATCCTATCCATTTTCATTAGGCCCATCCAAGCAAACAAGTCCTAAATGAATTTGAGGCTAGCCCAACTTCCCCTCACTTTGGAAGACTTCCAACTCCAAATTACACAACAATCCTAATAAATTGATATGCAATTGATCTGAGCATCCAAACACGTAAAAAACTTAATAGTAAAACCTAAGCCCATATGCTCAAAACACCCAACACCAAAATTCCACCCATCCATTAATAACTAAACAACTCAACCCAAGTGAAAGTGCCAATCCCATTATTACAATTTTACACATCATAGCATAGGAGGTTGTAGCAGCCCATGGCTAGATAAGCATCACTCTGTCATTTTTCATTAAAAAATGAAAAAAGAAAATGAGACAAAAACTTCAACTACTTACTGTCTACTAATGTCTTCCCATGTATGGGATTCTTTATCCAGGCCATAGTAAAGGCGTATTATATCTCTCCCCCTTTCACCCAGGGTTGAACTGATAAGCTTGTTCACTTCATCCTGAAAATGAGAAGAAATTTGGTATTTTATAAGACTAACTACTAAAGGAGACTGAGAACTGAGACAACAGTTTTGCTGAGCCCACACATAAGTGAACTGCTGCCCATCCACATAAAAGAACACGTGCCAATATGGCACACTTGTGCAAGATCCAAGCTATCCATCAGGTGGACTGCACTTGTTTAGATCGAAACTAGGTTGTTCCACTCAGGTCAGCCAAAGTGTACAAAACAAATGGATGGCTAGAAAAAATAAAATAAAATTTGTTTTAGCCAAGCATTTCTTTTGTTAACTGTTGCTCATCTGAGTGAAATGGCCTTATTTTGGCCAGAATATCTAAACTGTGTCGCATACCTAATGAAAATCTTATATCCTGTATATGTGTGCCACATTGGCATGTGCGCCTGCATGTGGATGGGAAAGGCTTCACGCAGGTGTGGGAGTAGCAACTTCTTGAGGCAATATACCAGAACTTGTGAAAGAAGCCATGCAACAACTAAAAAGATTTTATTTGAATACTGAGGGCCTTATTGCTTATCTTTTGGAAGCAACCAATATAACTTTCAAGAATAACTAAAGAAGAAAAACCAACAACATTTTCAGAACTTCATTTAGGCGCATCGGTTTTTATCTTGAGTGACCACTCATCGAATCCATGCCATGGGTTGTTCTCAAGATTGTTATCTGCAATGTACTACAAATAGAAAGATCTAAGATTTTGTATTAACAATGTACAACAAGATAGTACAACTGTGTGCATCCAAACAAATCATTCATGGCAAGAATAAAAGCAGCTTGCTTTTCAAGTACAAACCAAAACAGTTTAATAAAGAGAGCAGAGCAACCGTCTAAAAGAAAGGGTTTTATGAAACAATGTAGCGGCCATTACATAACTACTTTTTAATACCTTGGTCTTTACATGCCATATTCCTCTTTCATAATTTCCTAAAGATAAATGATTTAGTGGGCGAAGTGTATAGAAACCTTCCCATACACGGTAACATTTGGCCTCATGAGCATGTCACTTACTTGGACCATCCATTAGGTCTAACCCATTCTTCTTCCACTACTATGCACAAAAGATTACAAACATTCCCTAATTCAACTTACCAGTAACTGAAGAAGTGGACAGAGCCATTTCCATGTGAAGATCAAATTGTAGTAGAACTAATGGATAGTGTTTGAAGCTCACCCGAATTAACATTGGGTTTGTAAGAAACCAATCTCACCCACAACTCAGTTTGGGACTGCCCATTTAATAAATCCAAAAATCAGTGATAGATAGTGGTTCATAGCACTGTTTTTAATTTATAGATTTAAAAATAAATAAATAAATAAACTGACTAAAAGGCAACTTGGCAGGTTGAGGAAGCATCAGGGATTAAGTGTCCACTATATGCTATATGGTTTTGAGAATCTGGGAAATTAAAAATATATAATAAAAAAATTGAAAGAATACTAAATAATGAAGAGTTACTTGACAAATTTGTGGGTAAAAGAACAAAAGAGGAGAGAAAAAAGATAGGATGAAGGCTTACCTTTGGATGCGTGGATCAGATTTAGTACCAACAGAAGCTCCCTTCATGTCTTCAGATGAAGGCTTTTTCTCTATACAACACGTAGTCAAAACCAAAAATCATAAAGAAATCTAAGTTCCACTACTAGATAAGGACCTTCCTATGAAAAGTACCCTTCTGTGGGGTTATGAATTTCTCTACTAATATTTGATTTTTTTTTTTTTTTTTCGGTGCCATTTCAAGGCTCCAAGAGCCCACAACATAGATGCTTCCAGTTGAGAGAAGGTGATGGTGGAAAAATCATGCTTGCAACAGCAAGAAATGAGGTGTTCTCCCAAATACAAACAATTACCCAAGAATAAAATGAGAAAATACATAACTAAAGACAAAGACTGTCAAAAGTAAAGTGACAATTATAAGTCTGCCTCTAAGGGAGATGTATAGAATTTGCAGACATGTCTACTTAATTAAGATGAGCTCATTATTCTACCAGAACATTTGGAGAAGTCATCTTTCCTCCCAACTTAATCAATTAGGAGCACAGATTGGATATCACTATACATGCCATTAACAAATATATAGTTTTAACTCAAGATGACTGACTGGTGGTTAACATATCATGTTACTAGATTATGTAGTAAGCACTTCATTACTCAGCATAAGAACAAGTCCATATGTGTTATCATATATTACCTTCCTTTGCCTCCGGAAGATACTTGGCAAGTCAGTATTTCTGTAAGTTACGACCACATACAAAACTATTAGATATCAAATGACATTGGAACTGATTTAATATTAAAGATCTAGGTAATTCATGAGAAGCTGAATACATAAAGTAATCGAGTGTGATAGCAGCTGAATGAATTGTTAAGATACGATAATTCATGGAAAAAAAAACTGAAAATACCTGTAGGTGGCCTTTTACATGATAGATTGTCTAACCCTGAACATTCATTACCTTCAATATACCCTTCAGAGTTGCCTCTGCACTTCATACTGACCTGTGTGAGATGAAAAATGCCTTGTGTGTGTGTGCATTACTTGAAGTTGTGCATTCGCAAATACCCTCAACAACGAGCAAGATGACAGTGGTTACACCCTCATAAGAGGGTTCATCATTCACTGACCTTACTTGACAAAAAAGGAAAAAAGGAAAAAGAAAAAAATTATATGCTCACTCTCGGCCCCATCAAGCTTGTTAACAGCTTCCACAAACTGCTCATGGAGCTTAGGCGTCCATCTCAACCGTGGCTTGTTTAGAGCTGTGGCCACAGAAGTTGAGGGGCTTGAAGGGATTTGAACTGCAGGAGAGACCAGATGCTGATGGGTATCATTGCCTTTAGATCCAACTACTGTGACAGGTGGAACTTGAGGCATTTCATAAATTTCCTGCATAAAGTAAGCAACAATATGAAAAGCAAGAACTGCCACAAACTTATTAACTCTGACAAAATCTGAAAGTCCAGTTGTTCTGTAAATGCTAAACTTTTGCTCATGTAAGCCTCATCATCAAAGCTGCCGTTAGAAGCATCCCCAGGGAAATTAAGAAAGTCTTAATTTCATCAGATCCTTTGACCAGTCACCCTCATCCCATTGATCACCTAGAACCTCACCCAAATGTAACGGAGACTTTGAATATACAGGCTAGTCCCACTTCAGAGGATGAGGAAGGAAGGGTAGGTTGATGAGCTGCCGATGGGTCTCTGAGCTTGTTGAAGATGACAAGTACAGATTGGTACAAAAAGAAGAAGATTGAGAACAAAGCTGTTCGGGGTCTTGGGGATGAGAACTATAAGAAATAGGACTTCTTGGATTAGAGTGCAGGCTTAACATCTTAGGATGGAATTTAGGTCCTTGCTGTGGTCTGGATGAACCAAGTGCCTCTGTTGAAGATCATACCCACTGAAACAGTGAACTATCTAATGGATGGCTTTTAAATGAATTGAAGATAATAATAGATGACAAGTAATTGCATACAATCGAAGTTTCATAATCAAATCCTACATGGTCCACCAGAAGAGTAGAGAATATCTGCATATTTACACAATAATCTCGAAACTAAAAACATATACTTGATTTTCTCTTAAGAGAGTTAAAAATGCATGTCTGACATTCATTCAATAATTTGTACCCCTCGATAGGGGCTTCTGTCCAATTCAACAGCGGAGAAGGGAAAAATAGAGCCACATGCTAATCTGATAACCTAATTGCTTTATAGTTTGAATGATTATCATGTGTCGCAAACATTAGACATTGGAAATAATAATAATTATCCATTAGCCAACATTCAGAAATCAGTTATGAATTTACATTAGAATCACCCATTGAGGGTGTATCCCTTGATGATTGAACCATAACCCTATGAGACAGAAAGGTGCATCTCAAACACATCTAAAGTGACTTGGACTAAGCCACTGTAATCATTTCCTCAAGGGTGCCTCTGTTGAAAAGTAAAACTAGCCAACAAGAATGGCATCAAACACTCTCATAACCGATGGATCTTGGGTTGTTTTTGCTGGAAAACAATCAACCTTATAAGTAGGAAACAACGTTTAAAAACAAAAAAAAAAAAAAAAAAAAAAAAAAAAAAAAAAAAAAAACAAAAAAACAAAACAAAACAAAACAAAACAAGAAGAAAGCCCATGCAATAGTAATGTGTCTCCACAAAAGTGTAACTAATCTTTCTCCAACTTCGTAGCCAAAGTATATATCTTAGGGAAGTAAGGAAGGTAGAAAAAAGTGTATTTTTTGTTGGAAATACAACACTCATGATAAATGCCAACTTTCCTTTAGAAAGTCATTGTTTGTAGTGACTACATTCTCCTAAAACATGGAGTCTTTTTTTTTAAACCCTTTATACTTAGTGGATGGCGGTTTTCAGGAAGACCACCACTCATCATGGGGATTTATAGAACCACCTGGTGTTGGCTGATTTATGCACCTGATGTTGGCTATTTATGCACCTGATGTTGGCCGATTTTTCAGCTTGGAAATAGCTGAAAAATGCACCTGATGTTGGCTGATTTTTCAGCTTGAAAATAGATGAAAAATGCACCTGATGTTGGCTGATTTTTCAGCTTGGAAATAGCTGAAAAAGGCACCTGATGTTGGCTGGTTTATGCAACTGATGTTGGCTGATTTTTCAGCTTAGAAACAGCTGGAAAATGCACCTGATGTTGGCTGAATTTTTAGCTTGGAAATAGCTGATTTATGCACTTGATGTTGGTTGATTTTTCAGCTTGGAAATAGCTGAAAAATGCACCTGATGTTGGCTGGTTTTTCAGTTTGAAAGCAGCTGAAAAATGCACCTGAAAGTGCTAATTTTTCAGCTTAAAAAAAGTTTGAAGGTTGAGCCCACAGTGATGAGTATGTCATATCCATGCCATTCATTTTGTACCACCAGCTCATTTCAGTGCATAAGAAGAAGAAAAAAAAAAGAAGAAAAGAGAGAGAGAGAGAGAGAGAGAGAGAGAGAGAGAGAGAGAGAGAGAGAGAGAGAGAGAGAGAGAGAGAGAGAGAGAGAGAGAGAGATCTAAAGCTCAAGTGGATCACACCAAATGAAATAATGGTTCTAACAGACTCCAACAGTTGAAAGCCAAAACCTTTCTAAAGCCCACATGATGTTTATTTGTCATATAATTTGTTCATAAGGTCATACTATCATGGATATAAAGAGAAAATAGGACCCAACCAAACAACTTTCATAACTCTCTTTCTAAGAGCTACTTTCACATTCCTACAAAATTACCATGTGCCAAACACTCATGCTGGACAATCATGCACCAGAAGAAGCACAAATAGGCCTGACATTGGGCAAACAAGCAGTAAATAAAGTAGTGATGATCTAGAACAAAGGTGAGAAGCCCATACCTGCTTTGCAATAAATTCCTTAACATGTTCTTCAGTCAGTGAGCTCTTGGGTGAGCGTATGACATGCTATAGGAACCTCACCCGCTTCAGCATTAGGAAACCTAAAAGGATTAAAAAAAACATGCAGAAAAATTTTCAGTGGATGGGTTGTCCTTAATTAGACTCTTAAATAGTAAATGATAAAAATTCTTTCTGCCTTCTCTGTTTTTTGTTATCTAGAGAAGAATACATACATACATACATACATACATACATATATACATTTATGGAGAGAAACAGAGATGAACAAGATCGATGCATTACAGTCCAATTCAGGAATCTTCAATAGACCTGATAATACCATACACATTTGTTTCAGGAATTTCATCAAACACTTGACATGCTTGTTTCTCACTAGAATTTCATTAAACAAAAGAGAAGGGCCTCACATACTTTGAGATTTATCGAAACCTTCCAAGTATGAAGCTCCTCTGAAGTGAAGTCAGCCTAGTGCATTTTAAAATGGAGGCAGAATTATCAGTTTTGTAATCCAAACCCAATGCCATAAAGTCCAAATGGAGTCTTACATTATCATCAACAAGATCAGGTTGGTAATATGTATTTTAAATATATATAAAAAACAAAGGAGAAACAAAGAAGGAAATCAAACCTAAAGGGTTTCATCTTAGGAAATTTGAATAGAGTTGGAAGTGGATGGACAGTAGATTCCACATGTGATGGAGCAACCAATTTCCATGAGGACATGTGGCCCTTTGTGAAAATCGAACCGTGGATATAAAGGCTGTAGGAAATAAAAAATCCAACAAAATTCAAAATCTTCCATCAAAATTCTGTTAATTAGGACAACATTTGGAAGCACTACCTGAATCAAATTGCAATAGTTTCGTAGAAAAGAATTGAGAAATTTGTAACTAATTTATAGGAACTCTTTCATGAGGAGTAGCCTTTAAATTGCAGTCTCATGAGCTCCAAGTGTCATCAGTTCATCAGCTCCAAGTGTCTGACCATTCACTTGAACGTAGTTACCAATAAAAATTAGAGCTTTTAAAAATACAAAATCTATATAAAAGAGAAGTTACCAATAATTTATAATAATAATATAATATATGTACATATGTGTGATTAATCTATTCTAATGCACATATCATATGTCATTGAGGCTCATTCGCATTAATCTGAAAGTGTAAGAAAGTGTTGCCCATTCAATAATACTACTACATTTGTCTACAACAGTGCCTGTACAAGTGAAATAATAAAGATCAATTTTAAAAAAAAAGGGATGACTCACATTGAACAAGCCCATGAAGCAATTTGCAGTAGAAAATGGTCATGAACTCAGATAATAATGGTCATTGGGAACTTAGAATAAAAGCTCTAAGGCAAGCAATTCGATGCTCATCTGGAAGATCTCAGTTCCCAAGATCAACATGATTTGCTAACACCAAAGGCAAATAAGATACTTGCACTAACTGCTAGGGATTAACATGAACAAACAAGACCAACTTGCCCAATACTTGAACTGATGGGAGCATTTTTCAGAATTGATAGGTATGTAAATAGGAATAGTAGCACACTCTGCAATCCATCACGATCTAACGATGCTAGCAACAGGGAGCACAGACCAATCAGAGGCATGGCGGGCCTATCCATCACGCTGCTTGAGAAAGATTCACTTATAGTTGGATCAATCACCTCTAAAACTGTGCTATTTTTCCAGTGCTTCCATACCTACAAAAAGTGCCCCATTACAGAAAACATGCTTTTAGAATGGAAGTATTGATGTGATGGATTCATAACAAGAGGAATACTGTCCTACTCATTTGCAAGATCCATCCAAATTCTAATCTCCCCAAAGTGCAAGATCCAAGCAATTCATCAGGTGGGGCCACTGTGAATCTAATGGTAACTAAGAAAATTAATAACCAACAATATATATTCAGTGACCAAACATGGGTCTTGATTTTTGGACGAGCATGTTTATCATAGCCCTCACAATGGATGGAACTCACCTTGCACATGTGTGCCATGTTGACAAGTGCACAGGGAATGAAACCCTGGCTTCTCATTCGAGAGTAGCCACAACATTCTCTCAACCATTTTACAAATTTCAATTCAAATTGTTGCTAAAAAATCATCAAGACATTCTACTTACATAGCTGGGAAATCCTCGGAGTGGTCTGACTGGTGGAAATCACGGTTCTTTTGACCGGTCATGATCTCCAGAAGTAAAACACTGAAGCTGAATACATCTGATTTAAACAGAGAATTGTCTGTGCATGGCATACTTTGGGGCCATGTATCCACTTGAAAAGATAATCACCAAAATCACCAGATGTTTGATACATTAGTAGAGAACATTAGATTTTAAATGAGCTAGATTTTAATTATTAGATAGAGAGAAATTGGAAAACATTTACAAGATCAAGAATGCATATCTGGATGTCCCAATTGTCTGTGGGACATAGCCAAAAATCAGGCAGATCAGATGATCCCAATTGCTCAATCATTTTTTTACCATTCCATTCCTGTTTGCTTCTGCAATGTACACGAAGGAGCCCTGATTCAGGAATCCCGACCCTTGATCTAAAGGAATCCAGAATAGACGCATGATTAGATTATTATAACCCTTGGATTATTGGCCCATCTAAATGGTTTGAGAAAAAACATTTAGAATCCCATGAGGCTTAGACTCAGTCAGATTAGTCCAGTTGGCCAGCAATGCACATAAACAGGGGCCCCACACATCAGGCCTTACATCAAATAAAAATAAAAATAAAAATAGAAGAAGAAGAAGAAGAAGAAGAAGAAGAAGAAGAAGAATGGGGGAGAAGGAAGAAGGGAACCAGGGGCTTGGACTCACTTCGGCCGGTGGAAGGTTGGATGGTTGGATGGGCTGGCCTCTTCTCGTCGAGCTCCTCTCCACGTCACTCCCTCTATCTGTATGAGAATGGAAGGACAATGGAAGAATGGAAGAATGGAAGGAAAATGGAAGAAGGGAAGGAGGTAGGACGGTATGATAGAGGCACAGAGACAGAGGAGAGTTAGGGCCATCGCACGCCCTGGTTTCCAATCATGGGGGTTTCGAAGCCAGGGGGTTTCCAATCATGGGGGTTTCGAATCCACGGGGTTTCCAATCATGGGGGTTCCGAATCCAGGGGGTTTCCAATCATGGCGCTGGGAAAGAGAGATTGAGAGAAAACCACCACTATCAATCGATTGAGAGAGAGATTGAGAGAACCACCACTATCAATCGATTGAGAGAGAGATAGATAGAGAGAGAGAGAGAGAGAGAGAGAGAGAGAGAGAGAGAGAGAGAGAGAGAGATTATTACCTGATGTTCGTGAAGAGATCGACAGGAAGAGAGAGGTGGGAGAGATCTCTAGGGCCGGCGCTGGGAGAGGGGCAGACGGAGAGTGGATGAGAGAGAGAGGAGAGGTCTCGTTTTAGGGGGAATGGATTGGCTACTCCCCCTGACACCAGCCATTGGTTGGTGATCGGTGCTCTATGGGGCTCGTCATGATGTATGTGTGTCATCCATGCCGTCCATCTATTTTTATATATCATTTTATGGTATGATTAAAAAAATGAAGTATGTCTCAATCTCAAGTGTACCACATTACAGGAAACCATGTTTAATAAATTTTGACCATTAAAAACGTTTCAGGGGCTATAAAAGTTTTGGATCAAGCTAATATTTATTTTTTTCCCTTCATCTGGGTCTTTATGACCAAATCAACAGATTGGATGTCAAATAAACAGTACAGTGGACCTTAGGAGGATCTTAATTGTGAATATCCGTAGATTATTTTTGTCCTGTGGTGTGGCCCACCTAAGATTTATATCCCTATCATTTTTTGTATCAAGTACTAAAATGATCTGTAAAAATGGATGAACGGAATGGATGAAGCACATACATCATGGTGGGTTCCACAGAGCACTGACCACCAGCCACGGGGCTGGTGTTAGGGGGAGTAGCCAATCCGTTCCCCGTTATAGGGGGACGCGGATTTCCTGCGAAAGCCTTCCGCATGAAGTTCCTGTGCTAGGAACGCAGGTGGGGCCCACTGGAATGTTTGTGAGAAATCCTCACCGTCCATCCATTTTTTGAGTTAATTTTAGGACATGAGGCCAAAAACGAACCGTATACAATACTCCAGTAGGCCGAAAACGTGATAATTGAACGTCCACAGTTGAAATATTCGTGGGGCCACAGAAGTTTTGAATCATGCTAATATTTATGTTTTCAGTTCATCCCAGTAGGAATGACGTTATTAACGGTATGGATGGCATGTAAACATCACTGTCGAACCCATGGAAGTTTCAACGGTAAGAATTTCCTTAACTATCTTTTCATTTAGTACGACCCACTTGAGTATTGGATACGGTTCAATTTTGGTCTAATCTTCTAAAATTAGCTCACAAAACAGATGGACAGAGTGGATTCCTGAGAAACATCATGGTGGGCCCCACCTACGATCCTAGGCACAGGACTTCCTGCAAAAGGCTTCTGCAGGAAATCTGTGTCGGTTTTAGGGGAGGTGGATTTCATGCTAAAACCTTTCGTAGGAATTTATTGCACATGGATGCTGGGTGGGCCCACCACTATGTTTGTGGAAAATCTACTCCGTTAATCTGTTTATAGAGATCATTTTAGAAAAAGATACCGAAGACGAAGTGTATCCAAAACTCAAGTGGGCCACACGAGATGAAACAGTGGGGATTCGGTGAGAATCGTTGAAACATTCTTACAGCTATAAAAAGCTTTGTTTCTGGCTTTTTTTTTTTTTTTTTTTTCTTTCGTATTTTCACTTATTCCCAGTGTTAATGACCTTATAAACTGTTTGGACGGCATATAAACATCAAGATAGAGTCCAGAAGGTTTTAACTGTAGGTATTTGTTTCCCCACTGTTTCCTATCGTGTGACCCACTTGATTTTTGGATCCAACTCATTTTTGGTCTCTTGTCCTAAAATGATCTCTAAAAATGGATTAACGGAGTAGATTTTCCAAACACTTGGTGTTGGGCCGCACCCAGCATTCTAGGACGCCAAGGGCTTTAGCAGGAAATCCGCTTCCCGTTAAAAAGTGAAGAATGGCTAGTGGTTGGTGCTCTGTGGGCCCCGTACATGTTTCATCCACGCCGTCCATCTATTTTTCTAAAAAAATTTATGGTATAAGACCAAAAATGAGGTATATCCCAAACTCAAATGGACCACAAGAATTTTTCAATTGTAGAGGTTCAATCACACTATTTCCTGTGGTGTGGTCCACTTGAGTTTTGGATATGCTTCCTTTTTGTTCTTTAGACCTCAAATTATCTATTAACGTGGATAAACGGAATGGATAAAATAAATAAATAAATAACGGTGAACCCCACAAAGTTTACTTTGGTAAGGGTAATGATTAACTCAAATGTAGAGAGGTTTCCTTAAAACATTCATAATCATATATTGGGCTTGCCTTAATGTGATTCACATATCCAACCCACTCATTATGTGTGTCCCACTTGGATGAGGGGTCAGACCAAGTTTTAGCCGCATCCAAAACTCATGTGGGCCCCGCCCAGTGCTTTTATATTTTTTAAGATGTCTTGACATGGTTTTAAATGGTATGGCCCACCTGAGTTTCGTTTACAGATGATTTTTGAGATATCTCATAACCTAAAGGGGACACATTAAATGCACAGTGTTGATGTTCAACACACATCATGATGGGGCCCACAAAATTTATTAACATCAATTCTTAGGTTCTCGCAAGGTCTGTAAGTTGGGTCACAATTTTGACAACAATATTTAGCCCATTTTATATGTCTAGCCCATTCACTCTATTTTACTGATCAATACACTGAATTTAAATATGAGAAAGATATTGGGCATACAAGATTAATCAACAATTTGAGTGAAATTTGATTTAAACACATGAAGTTATTTACTCTTCAATCTAGACTAATTCGATTGCCCAAAAACGGTTAAATGTTCAATTAGTGGATATGCCTAATAATTTATTAATTTTTTTTTTCACAAATAAATTTCAATTTCCATTTAAAAATAATATTTTTTTCAAAATGTATATTTTTTTACTCTTAACTTTTCTTTGAAAACTTTTAACAAAATATCATTTTTATTATAAAATATTTCAAAAAATAAATTAAAATAAAAATTCTTAATTTTTATTTTCAAAATATCTAAAACTTTCACAATTTTTAATTTTTTTTCCCAAAAATTCCAAAATGCCAATTTTATTTTATTTTTTCTTTAGTAGCATCATGTTGTTTTCAACTTTTCAAAATTTTTTTTTAAATTACATATATTTTTTCAAAATCTTAGTGTTTTTATAAATAACTTTTTCTTTTAATTTCGAATTTTGAACAATTTCAATTATTTTTCAAAATCACAAAATTATTCAACTTATTTATTTTTCATTTCAAAATGTTTGTTTTTTGATAAAGTATCGATTTTTAATATCGTTTTATTTTATTTTTTGCTCAAATTTTATTTTGAGTGAAAATAAAATAAAATTTCACATTTTATAACATATGAAATTTTATTTTATTTTTCAAATTTCGAACCTTCATTTTCTTTTTTAAAATATTTTCATTTTTCAACATTGTGAAAATTTTCACATTTTTAAAAATATTTTTAATTTTCTTTTTCAGGATATTATTTTTTTCTCAAAATCAATGCTTTTTTTTTTTTCAAATTTATCAACTTTATTCAAAATTCTTTTTTGTTCCCACAAAATAGATTTTTATTAAATTACGAGTTTTTATTTTTTCAAAATCTAATTTTTTTCTCAAACTTTATTAAAATTTTTTAATTTCTCAATATTCTTTTTCATGTGATATTACAAATCATTTAAATACTAATTTTAAATTAAAAAATAAAAATAAGAATTTCACTCATTTGATATAAAAACAGAATAAATTTTCTTTTTGCATTTAATCAATTGTTAAAAAATTATCTTAGATACAAATATGTACAATTAAACCATCGAAATTCTATTTAAAAATGACTATTAGTCTACAAAAAAACTTAATTTTTGGCCGTATTCCTAAAAAAATGAAAAAAAATTAATGTAAAGGGAAAAGTCCTTTTACGACGGACCATGATCCGTCGCAAAAGTCCTTTTACGACGGACCATGATCCGTCGCAACAGCAACTGAAAAGCGCGCCATTTGTTTTGGGCGGGAATTTGCAGCTGGTACAAAATCAAATTTTGCGACTGATTTAGTCCGTCGCCTACTAACGACGGACTAAAATCCATCGTAAATCAGATTTTAGCGACGGATTTTGGTCCGTCGCTAAGTTCAGCGACGTTCAGAAGGATTTTCGACAAATGGGGGCTTAGCGACGGACCTTTACCGTTAGCGACGAAGTCCGTCGCAAAAATACGTCGCAAATTGCCCAATTTGGCGTAGTGATTTCCTGTTTGCATCGTCAATTTCCTTTTATGCTTGTTGAATTATTAGCCTCACTCAATTTCCTTTTATGCTTGTTGAATTATTAGCCTCACTCAATTTCCTATTCGCCTCGTTGAATTTCATGTTTGCCTCGTTCAATTTTCATTTTGCCTCGTTGAATTTCATGTTTGTCTCGCTGAATTTCATGTTTGTCTCGCTGAATTTCATGTTTACCTTGCTCAATTTCCTATTTGCCTCGTTAAATTTCATGTTTGCCACGCTCAATTTCCTTTGATCCTCGTTAAATTTCATGTTAGCCTCATTGAATTTCCAGTTCGCCTCGCTCAATTTCATGTTTGCCTCACTTAATTTCCAATTTGCCTCGCTCAATATCCTCTTTGCCTCGCTCAATTTCCAGTTAGCCTCACTCAATTTTTAGTTTACCTCGCTAAATTTCAGATTTGCCTCGCTTAATTTCCAATTTGCCTTGCTCAATTTCATATTTGTCTCGTTCAATTTTCAGTTTGCCTCATTGAATTTCATGTTTGCCTCGCTCAATTTCCAGTTTGCCTTACTCAATTTTCTCTGAGCCTCGTTCAATTTCTAGTTTGCCTCACTTGATTTCATGTTAGCCTCACTCAATTTCAGTTTGCCTCGCTCAATTTCATGTTTGTCTCACTCAATTTCCAGTTTGCCTCGCTCAATTTCCTCCTTGGCTCACTCAATTTCCGGTTTGCCTCACTAAATTTCATGTTTGCCTCGCTCAATTTCCAGTTTGCCTTGTTCAATTTCATGTTTACCTCGCTCAATTTTCAGTTTGCCTCACTTTTTCATGTTTGCCTCACTTAATTTTCTGTGAGGCTCATTGAGTTTCAACCATAACCAAACACAATGACTACACAACTCGACCCAGATTGATGTCGGCTCAGTAGAGTTCGGGTCAAACTAAACCCAAGTTGCAGTCCTATTTCTTATAAGATATGACAAACAAATATAGATTGGATAGAAGATTATTATGAAATCAAGCAATGTATCCTTTGAGGCTTGTTGAATTTCATGTTTGCCTCGATCAATTTCCCTTGAGGTTCGTTGAATTTCATGTTAGCCTCGCTCAATTTCCTTTGAGGCTCGTTGAATTTCATGTTAGGCTCATTGAATTTCATGTTATGCTCGTTGAATTTCATGTTAGGGTAACTCAATTTCATGTTAGGCTCATCCAATTTCACGTTAGGCCTTTTCAATTATCCATTGTCGTATGCACTCTTCGCTACAGAAGCAATGACTATAGTTTAGATCCGTAGCAATAGAGTCAATGGCCATGAATCTACTAAAGCAATGGCTACTCTAGTAAAGGCTACGGTTATAATCCGTAGCCATAGATATTTAGCTACGGCCTTCGACCCTTTTTTCTGATATTGGACAGTGACACCATGAATGCAATGGTATTTTCGAGTATATATGGCTACAAATCAACTGAAGTAAGGCTACTCTACCAATGGCTACGGTTATAATCTGTATGCATAGATATGTAGCAAAGGCCTTTGACCCTTTTACTAGTATTGGACAGTGCCACCGTGGACAAGATAGAATTCCATGGTGGCACTGTGGATATCATGGTGCCATTGTGAATGCAAGGGTATTTTCAAGTATATCTCGTAAAGTAAGGGTATTTTCACCTTCAAATAGTGTATCCATACATAATCGGTTTAGCTTGGGAAGTAAAGTTTGGGAGTGTTTACAAACGGTGCTGGGTAAAAGGTGGGGTTTACAGTGGTGAAAAACTCTTGCTATAAACATGGTTGTGCAAAAGCCATGTTTGGATGGCACCAGTGAATTCAGAGTTCCATAGGACTTTTTGCATGGTCATATTTGGATTGCTGGTGGTATTCATTGCAAAACATAGGAGAGCATGTGAGAGTGTTTGGAAGGGCTGAAAAAACTGGGATGGAGTTGAGATTTTCCAACCGAAGACGTTTGGATACTTTGTGTTAAGGTGGATGAGTACAGTGGATACCTTCTCTCTCTCCATGATGCCAATGCATCCTACCACTATTGCCTCCCATTGTAAACGGGCAGGGGCTCCGAGTGTCCACCTTGATGTATGGGTTTTATCCACACCATCGATTCATTTCACAGTGGCATTTCTCATGATAGGACGACAATTTAGATTCATTTCACAGTGACATTTCTCATGATAGGACGACAATTTAGGCAGATCTTAGGGATTGATTATTATTATTATTTATTTATTTATTTATTATTATTTTTTTTAATACCTTAATTTGTTTGTGAAATCTTTTCTTAAAAAGCAAGAACCAGACATCATTGCTGGACTTGGATTGCCTACTGACCCTGCCAGTACGGAGGTGGCTATTCGACAGTGTTATGTGGGCGCCGTAACGATGCATGTATATATTTTATACACACCGTCCATCTGTGTTTTAAATCATTTCAGGGCTGAGCCCAAAAAATAGGCAGATCTCCATCTCAAGTGGACCACACCACAAGAAAACAGTGTTGGTTAAACCCCTACCATTGAAAACTTCCTAGGGCCCACTGTAATATTTATTTTCCATCCAACCTGTTGATCAAGTCACACAGACCTTAATGCATGGAAATGACAAATATAAGCTCCATCCAAAACTTTTGTGGCTTTTAAAAAGTTTTTAATGGTGGGCACTTAATCACCATTGTTTCCTGTGGTATGGTCCACAGGAGATTTTGATTTGCCTCATTTTTAGTCTCATGCCCTAAAATGACCTGGAAAAGAGGATGGACGGAGTCAATCAAACATATACATCTCATGGTGGGTCCCATATAGCACCGTCCAGTAGCTATGGCTACTGAAGTTTCAGTAGGCAATCTGCGTCCATCATTGCCTGCTCTAAGCTAAATAAAGGTCCATGGGTATGGTAGTAGTGAGGTTTTTTTTTTGGTCTTTGTTCTCTTCTTTCTAATCTCAGGTTTGGCGTTAATTGCCTCCAATCCCATCTTCCACGGATGGATGAAACATGTTAAGGTTTATTGCCACTTTATTTGAAAAATGCTCGTCTTAGTATTTATTTACACACCTCATCTGTCGTGCAAGGATCAATTGGTGGATGACTTCACCAAAGTCGTTCCTGGCTCATTAATCTTATATTATTTTCAAGCTGAGCTTGATAGATATCTATACTCTATTTTGAGTGTTTATGGTATATATATTTTCGGTAGTCTCTTAGGTTGTCCTATTGCCATATATATATATATATATATATATATATATATATATATATATATATATATATATATATATAAGAGGAGAGAAAGGGCTAACCTTAATTTGAGTTTTTCACATTACTGTAAGAAGAATATAGGGAATTAAAAAATATAAAAAATAAAAAATTTAATCAATATAAGAGTCATTTCAGTACCTTTCATCACAACCAGCAGTGTCCAAGCAAATGGGTTGGTGGCTTGGGTGACCCCACCAGGTTGTTTGTGTAAAATCTACCCTGACATCTAGGTGTGTCACCCCATGCTAGGCCAAGGGCTGCTCCATTTGTGACTCAAGTGGATTATATGATTGGAAATAGTGTACAGGGAAAGATTGCCCTCGAAATTATTTCCAATAGTGTGGCCTAATTGAATCACGGATGGGTATGATTTTTGGCCCACAAGCATAAATCCTTTTGGGGAATGTAATGATTGGAGTGGATTTCATATAATTACTCTTATTTGCCTTGTAAAATCTTGGGTGGACATCACTCTTGCAACTTTTTCCCTTTGTGTGGCCCACTAGAATCACAGGTGAAGCTATTTGTTATTTATTTATTTATTTATTGGTCTCTAGGTCTAATATGGGACCAAATATATAATGGTTGGTAGAGAGAATCTTACATAAACATTACAGTGGGCCAGTCAAAATGAAGAATAATGTCCCATATATATAATTCCCTTTTTTCTAAATAATCTTCATACGTAAACATCTAATGGTTGTAGTGGACTTGTATGCAAAATCCACTATGGCCATTAGATGCATAATCCTAGTTTAAGCCTAGAGACAAATTCAGACTGACAGGTATTCCAATTGGGCCACACCATAGAAACAGTTGGAAGAGAGACAACACCCTTGATTTTTATAGGGCCCACCATGATAATTATATTAAACTCAAAATGGGACTTAAAAATCAAGCCCATTCATCATTTAGGTGGGCCATATCAAGGAAAACAGTTAAGAGGACGGTTGTTGCTCTGTACACTATTTTCAATCATATGGTCCCTCTTGAATCACGGATGAGAGTGATGTTTTGGCCCGTGGCCTAACATGACTTGATATATCTGTGGCAGGGATGGATTTTACATAAGCATCATGATGAGGCACACCCAAACAGCCCACTCATTTACTCACGCACCCACAAAAACGGCATTAAAGAAATGCAATGAAAGAAAGTGAAATATAATTATATCGACTAATAAGGTACCTTTTTGAAAACCCATCGCCATGTAAATTTATATTAATTAGGTTTTTTTTTTGTTTTTATTTATTTATTTAATTAGTAAGAATATATCTTAAGAAATAGTCATGAATCTACCTTTTTTTACCTACTATATCATATACAACTCAATCTGTGCCATCTTATCTCGGATATTCATCTGCATGCAGACCTCGTGCAACTCCATAAGTTTAGATATCTTATTGCCCCAAGCGAATGCTCGTGTGTGAAATTCATAGGGCATGAATGTCATCATTTTTTAAGAATAAACAAAGGATGGAGTAAACGTGGGTTCCACCGTATCTTAATAAAAGACGAGGAGCTTGATACTGATGGGACTGCGGTGGCCCCTCATCTTACTACCATAAGATCTTGGTCAGATGCTGATGAGATTCGTAGATAGCCAAGTAAAGCCGTCCACATGTTTCACACCTTATCGTTACTCTAAAATGGAGTAATTGAATTTTATTCACGTCTATACTTACTAGATTTCAAAATAGCTGGAGGAGGCGATTTGTGGCGAACGTGCCAATGCACCACAGCTGTTTTGGTCATCCTTTGTGTGAAGCATACCATGGACATGCCCTGGCCCAAAATTTAGGAGGTCGAATTATTAAATGGACCACACATGTATGATAAAAGATGAATCGTACAGTGAAATGTTCAAACGGTCTAGATATGAAGCTCATAGTACACGTATGGCCCATCTAATATGTGAAGCTGATTGATTTTCTGGATCAATTCATATTCACTTGGGCCCCACCTGAGGAATGGCCTGGATCTTGCACACATGTGCCATGTCAACACCTGTTCCATGAACTGTGTCCTTGGTAACTCCAGTTCGTGCAAATCCTCTCTCATAATTCCCACCCCATTCTCAGCACCTATGTTTGGGAGCGTGGTTTTGGAACCCACAAGATTTGGAACCTACTGGATTTGAAACCCCTTATTTGAAATCCTCCTATTGTTGGAGGGGTTTGAATTTAATTACTAAATCAACTTTAATATCTCTAATTAGTGGTGTATATAATGTTTGACACAATGGTTGTAATAAGCCCCTTGAAATATATGCTTTGCTCAAAAATGATGAAATTCTAAGTCTCAGATGGGCCACAAGCACAAGATCATGGCCGAGTGAGTAACCAACGATTTCTAGCCGTTGATTTGCATGGACAATGTTTAGACGGTGCTGATCATCATATCAACGTAATTATAGCGATGAAATTGATAATCTAATTGTTTTTTGATATCATTAGTGGGCCATGTGCCCAATAGAATAATAGTATGGTGACACACATGTTACACATGCAACTATTGAAATGATTTTCCGTGTAATCCAAGCTCTCACCATTGATTTCAAATCATCTCTTTGAGTGTATTTGAAACCCCATTACTTCATGCTACCAAACAACTAGGGGATTTGAAATCCCCTCAAATCCCTCCAAATCCATAGTGCCAAACGACCCTAACATTTTTGGAAGGAAATATCGAAAAGGGGACGTGGATTGCATGTTGGCACTGCTGCTACTGGACGGTGCTCTGTGGGCCCCACAATGATATATGTGTTTCATCGATGTAGTCCATCCATTTTGCCTGCTCCTTTTATGAAATGGGCCAAAAAATAAGGTGGAATCCAAATCTCAATTGAACCACATCACAAGAAAACAACAGTGATTGAACACTCACCTTTAAAAACACTTTAGGCCCACTGTAATATTTATCTGCCGTCTAACCTGTTAGTTAGGTCACAGACACTTAGATGAAGGAAAAACATAAATATCAGCTTAATTCAAAACTTTGTGGCCGCATTAAGTAAAAACATAAATATCAGCTTAATTCAAAACTTTGTGGCCGCATTAAGTTTTTAATGGTGGGCATTCAATCACCACTGTTCCATGATGTATGACCCACCTGAGATTTGGATTGGCGTGCCCGCAATGGTCGCAATGGGACCCATCTGGCATATGGCCCAGATCTCATACAAGCATGCTACATTGGCACGTGCTGCGATTCCCTTGGGCAACAATCAGTTGGACATTACTCGACCGACTTATTGTCAAACTCTCCTCATGTGTTTGTTGGACGCGCATTGCCTGCAAAAGGCTTTCGCACCTACTTGGACCGGAAGTTAGGTGGGGCCAACCGTGATGTTTGTGAGAAAGCCACCTATTTCGTCCCTTTTTGTCTGATGATGTTATAACATGAAGCGAGGCATATCCAAAACTCAAGTCGGCCGCACAATAGAAAAAAGTATACAGGAAAATAACTACGTTGAAACCTCCGTAGGTCCACGGTGACGTTTATATGTCGTCGGACATTTGTAGTGGACGCAGATTAGCTGCTGTCAGGTTGAGTAGCGAGACTCGCTACTGAAGTGAGGTCACCTAGTTTTGTGGGACCCATCATGATGTACGTGTTGTATCGACATCTTATATCCATTTGAAGATATCAATTTAGGACAAGAGATAAAGAATGATTTAGATCCAAAGCTCGAGTAGAACCCAACACAGAAAACAGTGGAGAGAGTGATGTCCACCTTTAAAATTTTTCAAGGGCCACAAAAGTTTTTAATCAAGCTGAAATTTGTTTTTTTGTGAGAAATCCACCTCTTTCATCCCTTTTACCCGTTCATATCATAACAATTACTGAAAATGAGGTAGATCCAAAACTCATTGAGCCTCACAATAAGAAAAAGTGGGCAGAAAAATACCTACGTTGAAACCTCCGTGGGTCCACGGTATGAAGCGAAGAATAAAAATATTAGTCTCATCCAAAACTTGTGACCTGACTTGACTAACGTTTCAACTTCAACGGTGGACGTTCAATCCTCACTTTTTCTAATCCCACAATTCACTTGAGTTTTAGACCCGCGATTCACTTGAGTTTTGGATCTGCTTCATTTTTTTGCCCATGTCCTAAAATTGTTTGACATATCAAATAAACGGGGTGAATTTCTCACAAACGGTGTGCACCACCTAGCAAAAGGGTTTCGCAGGCAACTCGAGTCCGTGTTTGTGTGTGATTTACGAGTCTCGGCATACTTTGTACCATTTATTACCAAAATACCTCCACCGTACATCACAAGCAAGGTTGGGACACAACGTGCATTGCAAGCACTGCATGTTGGGCATGGGACATGCTTTTTATCTCATGTACGTAGCAGGTAAGGCTGTCAATGGGTTGGGTACGGTTCGGTTACTATCATACCCATACGGTTCAGCTACAGATTTTCCACGTACCATGGCATATTAGTAGGAGATCTAATCCATTCATCAGAGGCCTACCGCTATTTATAAGCTGCTTTCACCCAAGAATCAGATTCGTCCAATTGTCAAGTAGGTCACATTTTACAAAATAAATCTATATTGAATCATACTTTCCCGAAGTATTGTTAACCGTGCAATTGTTTCTAACCTTGTGGCCCATTTACTGAATGGACCTGTTTTATTTCTGGGAGATAAAATCTGCAGGGTCAGAACCAGATTATGAATGGATGGCTTGGATATTGAACCTGTCAGCCACATTAACACATGCTGGTGTGTACATTATCAGCCTCGTATACATCCCCATTGGCATAACTAAGTTCTTAAAATATTATAATATAATAGATGTTAGATAAGATTAATTGATATATACTAGTGGATATATATTATGGCACGTGCAATGCACATGAGCATTTTGTTAAATGTGGAAAGAGGGTGTCAATAGATCAATGGAGCCCCACATGCCAGCTACCATCAGGGCATGGCTCCCAAAGTTGGGTGGCATGTTTGATCGTTGTAGATCATTTCATCAGCAAAATGTTCAGGACCCAAAATATAATATTAATGGGACATTAATGAGTCAGATGACATAGTTATGGCTATGGATGAGCTAATGAGATTATGGATGAGTTATTAATGGTTATGCGAGTAAAAGAGGCATTTATTGGAAGAAAGCCATGGTATATGTTGTTTGTAAATGACTTGTTCTGATTTATAAGGTAAGATAGGTTGTAAACATAAAGTTAGATTTATGAAAGAATACTTTTGAATTTAAAGGATTTAAAATTTGTTGGATTAAAATAAATTGTAACTATAGAAGTAGAAATGAAAAATTAGTTAAAATTGCTAATCAAGAAGTATTTCAAAAATACTACTTTCAATGTCTTAGAATTTTCCCTGGATTCCAAGCTGAGTGAAAGAGAGAAAAATGTGCCTCTACAGTTATAAACGATAGTTGTGTGCCCATCAAAAAGTTACAAAACTAGTCATACTTTATTAGAACAAAATGTTGGATGGTTAAGGAACAACATGGTCATAGGATGAATGTAGCTGAAATAAAGATTTTAAAATGCATGAGCTGTTTGATGAGGAATGATAGAATTGGAAATGTTGCATTTGAGAGAGCTTTAAAGTAATTATAATAAGTGATAAGACAAGCGATGAGGAATGATAGAATTAGAAATGTTGCATTTGAGAGAGCTTTAAAGTAATTATAATAAGTGATAAGACAAGTGACCAATCGAGGACTTTGCTCGACCAGTCGAGGTTACACAGATTTGAGTCCGGATCTTACGCAGACTGTGGAAATCTAAGGCTCTTTCGCAAGGGGTGCGAAAGGGAGTTTTCTAAACTATAAATAGGGGTGCCTAGGGCTTTTCTACGTAATGCAAGAGAGTTTCCTAAAGCTTTGCAAGGGTTTGCTAAAGGGTTTAGAGCTATCAAAGGTGTGTGTGAGAGAGAGAGAAAGAGAAAGAAAGAGAGAATGAGAATGAGAGAGAAAGGAAGCTTGTGGAAGGGAGGTTATGCTCATAGAGGTGATCTACTGTATACTCGACATCTCAGCGCTTCTACATCCTCGTGATCGGTGAGATCTCTTTGTTTTTCTCTTATTCTCTTATTGATTATCCACTCCTGCGTGAGTGAAGAAGCTTGTAACGTTCTACTTAACAGTGGATTGTTGATCTAAACGAGGTCCCGTGGTTTTTACCTCTTTAAAGGTTTTTCACTTAAAAATCTCTTGTGTGGTGTGGTTTATGCTTTGATTTATTTCATTGCTTTGTTATCCTAAGATTTTGTGCAAGGCCCCCAACAAAGTGGTATCAGAGCTGAGTTCATTGAACAAAGTGAGATCAGTTCTGAATTATGGAAGGTGGCTCATCAAGGATGATCAGTCTCAATAGTTCTAAATGGACCATCTTTCTTTAATGGAAGGACTTGTATTCTCCAATTCAAGGCATATCAACAAAGTCAAAGGATATGACAGATGATGATTGGAAGAAATTGGACCGGAAGGCGGTGGGGTTTATTAGAAAATGGTTGGACGATTCTGTATTCCATCATGTGCCTACGAAGACCTCGGCCGCTAGCCTATAGCTGAAATTACATGGGCTGTATGAAAGGAATACAACTGGCAATAAGATTTTCTTGATACGACGACTTATGAATCTCAAGTTCAAAGATGGTGGTTCTGTGACCGAGCACATGAATGAGGTCAGCAATATATTGAACCAGCTCTCCGCTATGAAGATGGTCCTAGATGATGAATTACAGGATTTGTTATTGCTTAGCTCATTGCCTGATAGTTGGGAGACATTGGTGGTGTCTCTAAGTAACTCCGCGCTAGATGGAAAGGTATCCATGGAACAGGTAATTAGCTGTCTCTTTAATGAGGAGACAAGGTGGAAGTCTCAGGGGTCTACTCAGCAAGAGGCCCTTGTGACACAGGAACGGGGGAGAGGAAAGAACAGGAAGGGCGGGAAGGCCCGAGATAAATCAAGAGGCAAGTCGAGTAGCAGGAAGGATGTTGAATTCTGGAATTGTGGCAAGAAGGGCCACTATAAGCATGAATGTCGTAAAAATAAGAACGACAAGAAAGGAAAAGGAAAAGAGAAGAAAGATGAATCAGATTCCACTGCGGTCGCTTCAGATGGCGGCGTTGTATTTATTCTTTTAGCAGATCATGATGTTTGTCTCACGGCTACGAGTCAAGACACCGACTGGGTGATTGACTTGGGAGCTTCTTTTCATGCGACTCCATGTAGGGACTTCTTTACAAGCTATAAGTCAGGTGACTATGGGACCGTGAAGATGAAAAATTCTGGCGTATCGAAGATCGTAGGGGTCGGTGATATTTGTGTGAAAACCGATGTGGGCTGTGAATTTCAGACCTTCACCTCAATTAATGTCGACAGAAAGGTTGGATGATGATAGCTATGAAAGCTGGTTTACTGTTGGGCGCTGAAAGCTCATCAAGGGCTCGTTGATCGCAGCCAGAGGAAAGAAGTGTTGCACCCTTTACAAGGAAAGTGTCAGTATATGCAAGGATGGGTTGAACGCAGCGGAAGATTTAACTATTGAAGTGCATCCGCACTGACAATGGTGGTGAATACATTAGCAACTTTCATGAGTATTGTAAGTCTCTGGGTATACGGCATGAACAGACGGTTCCCAAGACTCCCTAGCATAATGGTGTGGCTGAGCGAATGAATCGCACCATTGTAGAGAGAATCAGATACATGTTATCCCATACAAAATTGTCCAAGATGTTCTGGGAAAAGCAATGCACACATCAGTGTATCTGATAAACAGGTCTCCATCAGCCCCGTTGAATAGAGAAGTGCCTGAGAAGGTATGGACTGGATATGATCCATCGTACAGTCATCTCTGGGTGTTTAAATGTAGGGCATTCGTTCACGTACCAAAGGACGAGAGGTCCAAGCTCGATATGAAGATCAGACATTGTGTGTTCTTAGGGTACGGTGATGAAAAGTTCGGTTACAGATTGTGGGATCTGACCGAGAAGAAGCTCGTCAGAAGAAGAGATGTTGTTTTCTTTGAAGATCAGTGTATGAAAGACATTGGTAAGTCAGAGAAGAATCAACTTAGTTCAGGTGAGCTAGAGGACATGGATCCGATTATTCATCCCGTGGTGCCTGATGAAGGGGGAGTACAGCAAGGTGCAGAGGACGAGGGAGTTCCTTCAGAAGATGGAGCAGGGGAGCAGCCCCCACTTGATCCACCTGTTGAGCCGCAGTTGAGGAGGTCATCTAGGGACAAACAACCGTTCAAGAGGTACTCGCCGCATGAGTATATTATGTTGACTGATGGTGGAGAGCCAGAAGATTATTCTGAGGCCCTAGCCGACGAGCATAAGGGAGAGTGGTTGAAAACTATGAAAGAAGAGATAGAATCCTTACATAAGAACCACACCTATGATATGGTGAAATTGCTTAAGGGCAAGAAAGTTTTGAACAACAAGTGGGTATTCAGAAAGAAGTTTGAGCAAAAGAATTCACAGACGAGGTTCAAGGCCAAACTTGTGATGAAAGGGTTTGGTCAGAGGAAAGGCATAGACTTCGAGGAGATATTCTCACCAGTAGTGAATATGACATCCATACGGGTGTTGTTTGGGTTGGTGGCTGCCATGGATTTGGAGATAGAGCAGTTAGATGTTAAAATTGTCTTCCTTCATGGTGACATGAAAGAAGAGATCTACATGCACCAACCAGAGGGGTATGAAGTCAAGGGCAAAGAGCATATGGTGTGTAGGCTGAGGAAGAGCTTATATGGGCTGAAACAAGCTCCACGACAATGGTACAAGAAGTTCGACTCATTTATGTTGAAGATGGGTATGACAGAACGGAGTTGGACCACTGTGTGTTCACACGCAAGTTCTCATATGGTGATTTCTTAGTTCTACTGTTATACGTTGATGACATGCTCATCATAGGAAAAGACGTCAAGAAGATCGACAAGCTGAAATAGGAGTTGAGCAAGTCATTTGCGATGAAAGACTTGGACCCGACTAAACAGATCCTAGGAATGGAGATAACCCGTAACAGAAGTAGCAGGAAGCTTTGGCTGTCACAAGAGCGGTATATTGAGAAAGTCCTAGAGCGGTTCAATATGAATGCAGTGAAGATGGTCAGTACCCCACTGGATGGTCACTTCAAATTGAGCGACAGGCAGTGTCCCAAGACGAAGACAGATGTGGATAAGATGCAGAAGATACCCTACGCATCAGCGGTAGGAAGTTTGATGTATATTATGGTGTGTACACGCCTAGACATAGCATATGCAGTTGGTGTTGTTAGCCGGTATCTTACCAATCCTGGTAAAGAGCATTGGGCAGCAGTGAAATGGATATTGCGGTATTTAAGAGGCTCATCCAAGTTGAGCATATACTATGGTGACAGAAAACCTGTGTTAGAGGGCTACACAGATGCAGATATGACAAACAACATAGACTCCAGGAAGTCCACATCGGGGTTCATATTCACGTTTGCAGGGAGAGTGATTTCTTGGCAGAGCAAGCTATAGAAGGTCATAGCATTGTCGACGACAGAGGCCGAGTACATTGCAGTCACAGAGGCATGTTAAGAGATGTTTTGGATGAAAATGTTCTTACAGGAACTTAGCCTGAAGCAGGAACAACACGTGGTCTATTACGATAGTTAAAGTGCTATACACTTGAGCAAGAATCCAAGTCAGCACTCAAAGTCGAAGCACATAGAGATTCAGTATCATTGGATCAGGGATACTTTAGAATAAAAGGTGTTACAGCTTGAGAAGGTCCACACAGACGATAATGGGTCCGAAATGATGACCAAGGCTTTACTCAAGGGTAAGTTTGAGGTTTGTAGAAACCAGGCTGGCTTGAAGAAGGTGAATCCTCTTGAGTCGGAAAAGGGGAGATTTGATGGAGTTTTCCTCCTCAGGTCAGAGAGATGTGGTCCGGTTCGGATGCCATAAATAATGGAATCACTGCGTTGCTCGGCTAGTCGAGAGCATAGCTCAACCGGTCGAGTGAACAGTGCTCGACCAGTCGAGGGTTACTCGACTCAAAATCTAGCGAGCTCAGTGAACAGTGCTCGACCAGTCGAGGGCCCGACTCGACCAATCAAGTGAATAGTCTCGACCAGTCAAGGACTCTGCTCAACCAGTCGAGGTTACGCAGATTTGAGTCCGAATTTTGCGCGGACTGTGGAAATCTGAGGCCATTTCGCAAGGGATACGAAAGAGAGTTTCCTAAACTATAAATAGGAGTGCCTAGGGCTTTTCTAGGTAATGCGAGAGGGTTTCATAAAGCTTTGCAAGGGTTTGCCAAAGGGTTTAGGGCTATCAAAGGTGTGTGTGTGTGTGTGTGTGTGAGAGAGAGAGAGAGAGAGAGAGAGAGAGAGAGAGAGAGGAAGCTTGTGGAATGGAGGTTATGCTTGTAGAGGTGATCTACTGTGCACTTGATATCTCAACGCTTCTACGTCCTCGTGATTGGTGAGATCTTTTTGTTTTTCTTTTATTATCTTATTGATTATTCACTCCTACGTGAGTGAATAAGGTTGTAACGTTCTACTTCATAGTAGATTGTTGATCGGGACAAGGTCCCATGGTTTTTACCTCTTTGAGGGTTTTTTCACGTAAAAATCTCTTGTGTGGTGTGGTTTATGCTTTGATTTATTTCATTGCTTTGTTATCCCATAATTCCGGTTTGTTTTGGGAGACTAGATCCTAAGGTTTTGTGCAAGGCCCCCAACAAAGACAAGGAAAAGTACAATTAGGTAGCATGATGCAATAAAAATCAGGACTTATGCTAGTTGACAATGATCTGGTTCAAGTAAGATGCTTTAAAAGAGCAAGAGAAAAAAAACTAGAAGGATATAAGTGGAGTTAGTAAGAATATACTTTATACTGTATGGTGCAACCAAAATTATAGCCTTGATAGAGTGGAAGGGTAAAACATGATTTATGTAGCCGACCCAATTGGTCATGATAAGGCATAGCAACAGTGATCAAGTAGATCACATTGTTTGATAAAAATGGATGGCTAAAAATAAATCAAAAATCCAAATTCAACATATATGCCTAACTCTCTTGATTATAGTTCCAAAATATGAAAACTTGACTTGATGTCCAGTTAGGTTGGGTCAATTTGAAAGGCTTGACCGAACTTTTTTTTTTTGGTTAGCTTGTTAGTACACCCCACTATGAGTTGACATTACACTGTTAGCCACCCCTACCAGGGATCGATACCAAGACCTCAGTGTTGAAACGAGGTATCTTTCACTTAACTCAATGTTTAAATATTATAATCTAAAAGATTTATACATATGAGTATATATCTAAAATAGTTTGAAATAGTGTAAGTAATGAAAGAAAATAACAATTTTATGAAACATTAATTTGGTCTCTTAGAAAGACCTCTTTGTGATCTATGCATGAGATTGTGAGTTCTATTCGCTCTATTAACATTTACTTTTTATTAATATAACTTGTTGAGTCAACCAAGTGTAAAATCAACTCAACAAGTCATTTTGATCTACATGGAGTCCCAACCATAATTGAGTTTCTACGAGACGTAGACTCACCTCAAAATCTCATCAAGTTAAGTTGATGAGTTTTAGAACTATGCACTTGATAAGTGTATTGCTATGATTCTTTGTTGTTATATGTACAGTGTATACTACATAATGAATGGCCTAGATTGAACACACACATGGCATCCAATGGTGGGAAGGGGGTTAGATGAGGAGAAGAGGTTGAAGGTCACTCTCATGGAGTGTGATCATGGTCACCTGATGGCTTCACCTTGTAGAGGGGACCTTTATACCCTTTAGTGTAAAACACTTTCCACTTTTTTCGATAGTACCATGAAGTGGACTCCATGTGATAATATATCCATGTCTACCATACATAACATGGGCAGTTATGGACATTTTATTTTTACCCTCGCAATTAATTTTTAGAAGAAGTTTTTGACCGAAAGAGTGGACATGGAAGGAATTTAGGATGCTTTGTTTAACTATAATCTTTGCATTTTTTGCATGATTTGATGCCTTAGTAAAGTAAGTTAGTTGATACATAGGCATTAAAAATTGTACACGTGAAAGGCAATGAAGTGAAATTATGCCGTGCAAATTGTAAATTTAGATTTACATCGATTTTCATATATATATATTGGTTTGATTTTCCAACTCGTTGACTGGTCGACGTCAATGGTCCAAATTCAATAAATAGATCTTTATAAATCAAAGATTAAAAAACATAAAATTAAAAAGATTCCTCATTTAATGTAAGTTCTACAACATGAACAATTTAATTGTGCTAGTATATGCCAGGTATACAATTTTATGGTGCAAGACTTTACCTTTAATCTCTCACTTGTCTTTGAAAGCATAGCCTTTATCCTCACGTGCCATATCACTGTATATTAAAAGGAGGAAAAAGTTGACATCGGGTAGCCGACTCTCTATTAGGTAGGGTGGAGTCGGGTACCCGATGTTAACCTAAATTGCTTTGAGATGTCATAAAATAATAGATGATTTAATTAGAGATTAGAAGCCCTCCTTAAAGCTAATAAAAGCTGGTTAGAGACATACCTACTTAGCTTAATCAAGATATTCCAACTTGCCCACAAGAAATCAAAACCGTGAAGAAGAAACATGTCCCAACGTGTTCCTTTTTCCACTTACTTAAATCTAGTCCATCCAACAACCTCACCCATAATAGAGGTGGCGTTGCTAATAAAAAATTCCCACCCATTAACACAACCATTAGTTTAATTGGGTTTTTCTAATCTCCATTCCATAGGTGCATGAACGGTGTTAAACTGCACCACATCCATCTGGACCGTCCAATACATTATTCTGCTTCTGGCCCGAAGTTGGTGGCAATTAGATTAATTAAACTTCTGTCGTTGACTTTTTGGGGACCAACGTCGAGTATCCAAAAGTTAGACACGGAAACGTGATGAGTAAACTGTGGGGCCCACTGTGATGTGTGGTTTTTGTCCATGCCGTCCATCCATTTTTTTCATCTCAGTTTTGGGCGGACATCGATTTCCTGCGAAAGCCTTTACCACGCAGTTCTTGTTTTAGAAACCTAGGTGGGGCCCACCATAATGTTTGTGAGAAGTACACCTGTCCATCTATTTTGTGAGATTATTTTAGCACATGAGACCAAAAGTGAGCAGATCCAAGACTCAAGTGGCCCGATAAAGTGAAGATTGAACTTCCATGGTTGAAACAACATTCATAGGACTGTGGAAGTTTTGAATCGGGCTAATATTTGTGTTTTCAATTCATCCCAATAGGAATGACCTTATCAACTTTACGAATGGTAGGTAAACATCACTACGGACCTGTTCATGTCTCAACGCCAGGAATTTTCCCAACTACCTTTTCCTTTAATATAACTATTAAAGTATATCTTCAATATTACAATTAAGGGTTCTCCAATCAATCAAGGACTACAATCAAGGATTCTCCAATCAATCAAGGAGTACTACAATCAAGGACTACAATTAAGGATTCTCCAATCAATCAAGGACTACAATTAAGGATTTTTTCATTTGTAATCTTTTATATACGTGTATACATAGGGATGAAAATAATAACAATTAGCAAGCTTTCTCCCAACCCTCTCTCTCTCTCTCTCTCTCTCTCTCTCTCTCTCTCTCTCTCTCTCTCTCTCTCTCTCTCTCTCTCTCTCTCTCTCTTCCTTAGTTTTATCTTGGTATCAAAGCAAGGTTAGTAATTTTTTTTTTTTTTTCTTCTTTCCCAGGGTTGATAATCTGGATTGAATCAATGCCTAGTGATATGATTTGATATATATATTTTTTTCTTTGGTGCTAAGATCTAGTTGTTGTTTGTTTGTTTTTGGTGATTTTTTTTTCAATGGAGGACGACGGATCGTCCGTTGGAAAAATTGTTGTTGCACTTCCATTTTCTATGCAGCCCCTCGTGATTGAAAAAGAGAGACCGACTCTCCAGATTACCACCGTCAAATTCGATGGAACCAATTACTTGACATGGGCAAGATCTGCGAAGCTCTATATTTCTGGATGTGGGAAGATAACATATATTATAGGAGCAGTTAAGGCACCAGATACATCAGACTTGACAGCCGTTGAACAATGAGAATCAAAGAATTCAATTGTTATGTCCTGGTTACTTCATTCTATGAAGCCGGAGATTGGAAATACAAGTATGTTTTTGCAGACTGCAAAACAGATTTGGGATCTTGTGCAGCGGACATATTCTTAGAAGAAGAATGCTTCCCGCATCTATCAATTGGATGTGGAGACCTCCCAACTCAAGCAGGGGGAGAAGACCTTATCAGAGTATTATAATACTCTTCGACAAAGATGGGAAGAAGTTGATCAATATCAAACCTTCGATTGGGAAAGCCCTAGAGATGGAGAGATTTTTTCAAAGTTTATTGAAGAGAAGCGCATATATCAATTCTTTGCAGGTTTGAACCCGGAATATAAGACTGCTCGTGTGTAGATTTTGAGCAGAAAAGATGATTTTTTACTTTTAGGTGATGTATATACCTATATTTATTCTGAGGAAAATAGGCGTTACTGTATGAGCCATGAAATGATCCAGCTTGGAGATAAAGCGGCAATGGTTGTAAACAGACACGGTTGACGAGCATTGGTGACACCTACAGTATCATCGCCACCTGTGTTTCCTTCTCGCCCAAGCAAGAATCAGAAGGACTCCCAGCATTTTTGTGACCGTTGCAAGAAATATGGACATACCAAACAGTTCTGCTATTTTCTTAATGGGTTTCCACAGAAAGGGTCGTTTCCATAAAAAGGGCCTACCTTGCCACAAGCGAATCGTAGTGCATCCTCACCGTCCACTCAGACTGCTTCTATTGTTGAGATTCCGATTCAGAATCATGCCCCTCCTGCCGCACCATCTGATCGTGTTACTATATCTCGAGAAGATCTGGATCGATTTCGGGTCCTAATAGCACAGTTTGACGAAAAGATAGATACCTCCACTTTTGCACAGTCCAGTACATTTGCTTCAGCAAACACTGTCTCCATTGTTCCTTCCCCATCCTAGATCATCGATTCAGGAGCATCTGATAATATGAGCGGTATGCCTTCTCTTTTTCATGCATATTCTCTTTGTTCTGGTGGAGATAAAGTTCGGTTAGCAGATTGATCTCTTTCTTCTGTTGCAGAGAAATGACTCATAAATGCTACCCCCTCTCTACCACTCTCCGATGTGTTGCATGTTCCTCAACTCACTACCAATCTTTTATCTATCAGTAGCATTACACGGTCATTGAATTGTGGTGTTACATTTTTTCCATCTTATTGTCTTTTTCAGGATCTGGTAACGAAGAAAACGATTAGCAATGGACGTGAAGTTAATGGTTTGTACATCCTCAATGATCCACAAACTCCAAGTGTGCTTCAACCATGTGCATTGTAGAGTCAGTTCGTAGTAGCAAATAAACATCAAATTATGTTATGACATAACTAGTTAGGTCACATTTCCTTTTCATTTATGAAACATTTGCTTCCAGTTTTATTTTTTGGTCAATCAGTTTCTGACTTTCAATGTGAAATTTGTCAATTGTCCAAACATTGTAGAACTACTTATCCCTTGAGTTCTAATAAAGTTGTAGTTCTCATTTTTCACTCATTCATTCTGATGTTTGGGGACCCGCTCCTGTACCGTCTCTTTTGGGTTTTAGATACTTTATGTTATTTATTGATGATTTCAGTCGCTGTACCTGGCTCTTTCTTATGAAACGTAAAGATGAAGTTTATTACATCTTTAAAAAATTTATTACCATGGTTCAGACTCAATTTGATACAAAGATTCGTGTGTTTCGTTTTGATAATGGAACTAAATATGCGAATTCTGGAATCCAAAAGTTATGTGAAGATCATGGTATTGAGCATCAAACATCTTGTGTTAGAACTCCATAACAAAATGGTCTTTTAGAACGGAAGAATAGGCATATCCTTGATTTGGCTCGTTGTATCTCCATTGCGATGAACGTTCCCAAATTTTTTTGGTCTGAAGCTATCTTGACAGCTTGCTACATTATTAACCGCACACCTTCTAGTGTGCTGAATTTTCAAACTCCTTAGTCTGTTCTTCGTCCTCATGACACAGAATTTATTCTTTTACCTAAGATTTTTTGTTGTATTTGTTTTGTACAAGATTTGGGTCAGGAACGTTTTAAACTTGACCCAAAATCTCTAAAATTTATATTTTTGGGTTACTCTAACACATAAAAAGGATACAAATGTTATCATCCACCCAGTCGACGGAGGTTTGTTTCCAAAGATGTTTCCTTTTTTGAAAATCAACCCTACCATTCAGGTTCAGTTTCTTTGCAGGGGGAGTGGTTTTCCACTTGTCGTGACCGTGATGTCCAACCATCACAGTTCCCTCTTCCTGTTGTCATCCCAGATCCACCTGTTTCCTCTGTAAAGTCTTCCATGTCACCTATGTCGGTTATACATTATGAACATACTACTGGTGACTCAATTGTACATGCAGGACCACACAAGGACTTGCAGTTTTTGGAAGGAAGTCCTGCTTCACAACACTGCAACGTTTTTCCTGTATCAGATCAGTCCATGCCTTTCTCACCTGGCGAGTTAGAATCTTTTGATGTTCTTCCTCTTGCTCCAGACCTTGAGATTCTCATTGCTTTACGAAAGGGTAAAAGACAAATTTCTACTAAATATCCTTTATTTAATTATGTCACATATCATGCTATGTCACCATCTTATCGTGCGTTCTTAGCTTTGTCTCTTCTGTCACGATTCCCTCTACTGTCCGTGAAGCAATGTTTGATCCTAAGTGGAAGGCTGCACTGGAGGAAGAAATGAGAGCTTTGGCTCACAATGATATTTGGGAACTCATGTCATTACCCAAAGGAAAGAAGGCAGTTGGGTGCCGTTGGGTGTTTACCATTAAGCATAATTTAGATGGTACCGTGGATCGGTACAAAGCACAGCTGGTTGCAAAGGGATATGCACAAACCATGAGATTGATTATTATGAGACCTTTGCTCCTGTTGCAAAGATGAATTCCATTCATGTCTTACTATCCTTGGCTGTAAATAGTGATTGAGAACTTCATCAATTGGATATTAAAAATGCATTCCTTCACGGGGATCTTCAAGAAGAGGTGTATATGACTCCTCCACCCGGTATCTCGTTTCCTGGCCATGAAGGGCAAGTCTGTTTCTTAAAGAAATCCCTATATGTACTTCGCCAATCTCTTCGGGCTTGGTTTGACCAATTCAGTGGGGTGGTTATTGGTTTTGGATATCGACAAAGTACGGTATATTATACTCTTTTTATTAGACGCATTAGTGATAGTTTTACTGCTCTTATTGTCTATGTTGATGATATAGTTATCACCGAAAATGATCCAATCGCCATTCAGGAGTTAAAGTCTCATATTCGACATCGCTTCGAGATTAAGGACCTTAGCCTTCTGAAGTATTTTCTTAGCATTGAAGTTGCAAAATCAAAGTCAGGTATTTTTATATCGCAACATAAATATGTCTTGGATCTTTTACAAGAATGTGACAAATTGAGATGTCGTCCAGCTGATACACCTATTGAGCAAAACCATAAGTTGGGTGATGTGGAAGGAGAGCCCCTTGTAGATGTCTCACAGCATCAACATCTGGTTGGGAAGCTAATTTATCTCTCCCTTACTAGACCTGATATTACTTATGCTATAAGAGCTGTCAGCCGTTTTTTGCATGCTCCTCGTTCAATTCATCTTGAGGTAGCCTTTCGTATTCTTCGGTATTTGAAGGGTTGTCCTGTAAAGGGTCTAATATTTCGTAAACATGGTCACAATCGGATTGAATGTTGGACAGATACTGACTAGGCCTGATCATTTACCGATAGACGTTCTACATCCGGATATTGCACTATGTTGGGTGGTAATCTTATTTCTTGGAGAAACAAAAAGTAGAGTGTGGTTGCTCGCTCTAGTGCCGAGGCCGAGTTCCGTGCCATGACACATGGTATTTGCGAGATGATCTGGATACAGAAACTATTGCAGGAATTAGGAGTTGATGTTCCAACTCCAACAACTCTGTACTGTGATAATAAAGCTGCGATTAGTATTGCTCATAATCCAGTACACCATGACCGCACAAAACATATTGAAGTTGATAGTCATTTTATTCGTGAGAAGCTACTTTTTGGGCAGATTTGTATGGTGTTTGTTCCTACGATTGAGCAACATGGGGATATTCTCACCAAAACAGTTGGCACCATTCAGTTTCAATTTGCGCTATCCAAGCTCGGTATGCTTGATATCTTCCAACCGGCTTGAGGGGGAGTATTAAAGTGTATCTTCAATACTACAATCAAGGATTCTCCAATCAATCAAGGACTACAATTAAGGATTCTCCAATCAATTAAGGACTACAATGAAGGATTCTTTCATGTGTAATCTTTTATATACGTGTGTACATAGGGATGAAAATAATAACAATTAGCAAGCTTTCTCCCAACTCTCTCTCTCTCTCTCTCTCTCTCTCTCTCTCTCTCTCTCTCTCTCTCTCTCTTAGTTTTATCTGTGGCCCACTTGAGTCTTGGATCCTACTCTGGGTCTCATGTCCTAAAATGATCTCACATATTTCTCACAAACATCACGGTGGACCCCACCTAGTTTTTCAGAATAGGAACTCCGTGTGGAAGGCTTTAGCAGGAAAGCCTCTCTGTTTTGGGCACGAGCCCTTAATTAAATGAAGCACATGCAAAGCTCAAGTGAACCACACCATAACAAAGGGGGGAAATTGGATGACTATTGTTGTTGAAAACTTCCTTGGGCCACAAAAGTTTAGGATCAAACTGATATTTCTGGTTTTTTTTTTTTTTTTCCTTTAATCCATGTATGTATTACCTTATGAACAGGTTGGATAACAAATAAACATCACTGTGGGCCTAGCAAGGTTTCAACTGTGGACATCATTTTTCCAACTGTTTTCAGTGGTGTGGCCCACTTGAGCTTTACATATGCTTCAATTTTGGGCTTATGCACTAAAATGACATGGAAATATGGTTGGATGGTGTGGATAATGTTTCATACATAACTGCAGCCCCCACAAAGTTTACTCACCATGCAGAGTGGTGAGTTACTCACCTCACAATCTATCTGCCTAAAAGTTAGCCCAATTGAATGAATGGTTAGGATTATCCAATCACTGTGACTTTGGAGAATAATCAGATCAAGAGGTGGAGTATCAGTTGGACCAGATTTGATATTCATTCACGCCCTCCTTGAATAATATTATGCTGCATCATCAGTGGTCATTGATCTGAACCGTTCAATAAATTCCCTACTTATTGGATATGTCACCCTCAATAAAATGTAATTAATGTGATAAACTTAATTGTCAAAATTATATGGACTGTTAATAACGATCATAAAAAGGCAACAGATAGGGTGGTGGGTTCATCCATTCATAGACATGTTTGGACTATAGACAGATCAAGAGGTGTCCGGCCTACTAGCTTGAACGGTCTAGATGGACAAGCATGCTTACCTATTATGTCTACTATCTAACATAGTTCATCCATGCAGTTTAGGCAAGAAAAATCATACTTGAGGTCATATATGGGTTGCCTGCGACTCTCGGAACCCATTTTTCTGGCTTATGTTATATGACATCAGCCCATCTAAAATTCAAGTGTGCTACAAGATGACACATCTAATACTCAAGTGGGTTGCAAGATGGGAAATAGTAGGAATTGAACGTCCATCATTAAAACATTTATGGGACCACAAAAGTTTTGCTAATATTCTTATATTTTCAGATCATTTCAGATGGAGTGCCTTATGATAGTTTGGATGACATGTAAACATCACTCTCTATATTAGAAATATTTCAATAGTAGGCATTTCCCTCCCCACTTTTTCTTTTCATGTGACCCACCTGAATTTTGGATTTGCCTCATTTTTTGGCTCATCTTCTAAACATGAGCGGGAAAAATGGGGGTGGGTTTCTCACAAATATTATGGTGGGCCCCACCTAATTTCTGGCTTTCAGAAGTTCCTGTTGTTGTGATGGCAGGCAATCCACATGTGGTTTTAGTTTTGAGTAGTAGAGCCCATGGTTTAGTACTTGTACCTCTGGTGGCAAAGCTCTTTAAACCTAACATAATTGATTAATATCACGTTTAGAATTCCTTATTTTAGAAGATAGGGAAAGAAAACTTGTCATTTTGGGCAAGCCTAATTAAACATTTTAATCTCTTCCAGAAAACACGTTTTATTTAAGTAATTAAAAACTTTTGAAGGCAATTTAAAAACTAGAGATTGGTGGTCCCCGACCATAGATGAAATTGATTGGAAGGTGAAAATATGAAGTACGTAAAGTCGGATTTATAGTAGATTATTTGAAAAGAGATTATTTTGAATCTATATATATATTAATTTTCATGCTAGTACAAAATTTAATTATTTTAAATAAATGTTTTATGAATACAAATTCTCCGTCACAACGAGAAAAATTCTGCCGGCTGCAATATAATTAGACCACATCATTAAATACTGCATTTAATGCAGGAGGGATGACAATAATAAATATGAATGATGATGTGGACTAATCAGAATGCTGTAAAGCAGAAATTTTGGGATGGGGATTAGCAACTGACAGGCTTGAGCAGCCAAACTCGCCATTGAATGTATGTGTTATGTGGCGTCACAAGTTCTGTGGATCCCACCATAATATATGTGTTGTGTCTACGCTGTCCATCCATTGTGAGAGAGGGCATGATCCAAAGAATGAGGCGGATCCAAAGTTTTAGCGGACCTCAGTACACAAAACAGTGGAGAGACTGACGTCCACCATTGAAACCTTCCTAAGGTCCACCATAATATTTATTTGAGATCCAAGCTGTTCATAAGTTAACACATATATTAAAGAAAGGAAAACAAAAATATCAGCTTGATCGAAAACTTTTGTGGCACTTGTAAGTTTTTAATGGTGGGCGTCACTCTCTCCACTGTTTTCTATGGTGGGGTCCACTAGATATTTGGATCCAACTTATTCTTTGGCTCAGGCCCTAAAATGGTCTCTCTAAATGGATAGACAGTGTGGATACAAAACATACATCATGGTGGGACCCATTGAACTTGGTGACTGAAGTAGTGGGTGTGGATACAAAACATACATCATGGTGGGACCCACTGAACTTGGTGAATGAAGTAGTCTGTGTGGATACAAAACATACATCATGGTGGGACCCGCTGAACTTGGTGACTGAAATAGTCTCGCTACTCAACTTGTCAGTAGCTAAACCACGTCCAGAATTTTTTGCTTGTACCAAGCAAAGGATTATGTTTTGATGTAGAGCGGGTCGCGAACAGTTACATGGCCAAGGTGGATCAGAAAAGGCCCGGTCGACGACAAAAGTGATCCAGACCTTTGGACCTTAAATCAGGTGTATCTCGCAATCCGGAATGAGTTATCTGACGTAAAATATATGATTTTGGGGTAGAACGAGCTACTTTAGCAAACCAACCTAACTATGCTGGGTTGCGACGCCCGGAATTGCAAAAAACCCCTGGATTGACGGTCGTTTTCCTGTTTTAATTTCAATTTTACTATAAATAGTAAGTTTTAGTTTGATTATAACTCTTCATCCGTTGGGCTTTAGGAGTTGCGCCCAACGTGAAAAGAGCTTAGAATAATTAGGAGAGCGGTTTGGTGAAGCGAAATAGGACACTTACTATTTTTGGCCGAAAACCTTGCGCAGTAGTAGACATCACGACCGTCTATAAATAGTAAGTTTACTATTTATAGTAAGTCGCGGATTCTAGGAGCTGTAGTTGTAGTTTGATTCTGATTTCTTTCTCATTGCTTGGTACCATTTAAAAGACTGTGAACTCGTTTTTATGAATTAATTAATCAGTTTCGAATTTATTAGAAATTATTTCTGTTTTCTGCTTTCTTTCCTCGTGGATTCGAGAAGTCTCTGTGAGGAGTCCAGAGAAGCTCCGTAGATTCGGAGTACTTATCCTCATCACGTTCATCCCTACGTCATGTTTCAAATTTTATTTTAACCTTGTTTGATAAATACACGTACACATGTATCCACATGTATATCATTTTTTTACTCCAGCATTTCCATGTTTATTTAGGGCCTGTTTGGCTAGACCGATCCCACGTTATTAGGAGGGATGGGATTGTGATATCCCGGGATATGCATGATGAGCCAAACAAACCCAGTGAACTTATCTCGGATATAAGCAATCCCATGGATCTTAAACCAAGTCACTGACATCACCATCATTACCTTACAATTGATCCCATCCTTTGGTTGGACGGATGAGAAGGTAAAATCCTGGGATATGCCAGGCATGCCAAACAGACACGGTGAACGTGTCCGGGATATAACAATCCCATGGATCTTAAACCAATCCACTGACACCACCATCATTACCTTAAAATCCATACCATCCCTCCTAATCCCATGATAGGCATCGTCCGGCTAAATAGGCTCCAACCATTTTTTAACGCAAACATTTCCTATACCAATTTTATTTTAATTTTTGCCATGAGCCCTTTTGCTAACTATGCTATGGACCATTGATCTGTTGTACCCGATGGTAGATGGACCATTCCCCTCCCAGATTGTAAGAACTGCCATTATTGTGACCTTTTTCAGTTGAATGTGTACCATTTACATGTTTTACTTCCTAACCATATATTTACAGTCCACAAAATAAAGGATTATGAGTGTATTGACAGAGAGATTTTTAGGGCATGGGCCATCCTTGGAACGGACAACATATCAGTATCAAGATTAGTGAACCATTGACCCCACTTGTCAGAATCCAAAACTAGCCTATCATGTGAAAAGGTGAATTTTCCGTATCATATAATCCGTTTTACTAGAGAATGAATTAATGAGGTCCAATCCAGTGTATGAATAAACTGTACACTGAACAAACGCTGTGTACGCTGTGTACCATGTCCTATCACTTCTTCTTTTTTTTTTGTCCTGTCACATTAATTTCGACCGTAATGATGAGTCCAACAGACTACTTTCGACGGTGGGATGTTGTAGTTGGTGGCGGGACCCACACTTTTCTAATATATTGTACAGATAGAATTTTTGGCGTTTGCCCTGTATCCATGACATTCTCAAAGAGGACTCATAAATCACCCATCCGACGATAGGGACAAGATATCTGGTTTTGGTCTGTACAATTGGGTGGGTGTTTCAGTCATCCCAACCGTTGGTTTTTTTGGGCCCAATTAGGGATAGGATGTCCCAAAAATATCCCTAGTTGAAGATACGCAAATCTTTGGCTATTTCTTCAGTTAAATGTGGACAGTTGAGGCATCTCTTCTTCTTATTTGTCTCTCTATGTGCTAAATACAAAGGTCAGGATTGTGCCATATAGGAAATTTTTGAGATATGATCTACCTACATTGATGCCCAACGTATAGAATGAGGCCCACTTGTATAATCCTGGAGAACAATGTGAATTCCTGATCAATGATCACAGGCTGCTCTTCGAAAATTACATTATGAGACGTAGCTGCCTGGAATTTTAAAAAGGCGTGAAGCTGTTTTGGAAAAACAACAACAGCATTGAGAAAGCTACTCTCAAGATTATAGTTCGTGTTTGGATAATGAAAAAAGAGTTGCTTGGATTCTAGTATCATTTTCTCAAAAATATGACACTGGATGGTTTTTTTTTTTTGCAGCCCATCTTAAGGATGAGAATCATAAAACCATCCAATTTTAAGAATTTGATTGTTCATGAGAATTCATTTTTTTACTCTTCTATTAGACCCAAATTCAAATTTAGCCCCTCACTAATGGAATTCATCTCCGGAATTGGATCCCTAATACAACCCCTTAATAAATTATAAGGTCCTCAACCATCACCATTCTCAGTGTACTTAAGTTTCCAGTTCTGAGAAGTGAGAACAGTGGTTTAGTAATCAAGATCATTCGTTAGTTGTGTACAACCGTCCATGAAAAGCTGTAGACACCCCACCTAAATAAAGAGCGAGTTACTTGATTCTAATGACATGGCTTCAAAATGGAAAGTGCGCGATTGGGATAATCATGGAAATATCATACGGATCGGATTGTCCGATAAAAAGGTCCTAAACAAATCTCACCTTAGTTTAAATACCTGGGTCCTCCAGCAAGCCGAGATATACATCACTTCTGAAGGGCTCAAATTCCGGCTATATACATCACTTCTTGTCACATCATTTTCATATATTCAATTTGAGAAATTTCTGAAATTTTCTAGTCATTTCCTCATCCACATCCTCATCATCACTATCATCTTCAAATTCATTCTTCTTTTGCCTATGTGAGTGCCTATGAGAAGATTTAAGGACAGTGAGTTTCTTTTTTATCAGAGTGTGTTTTAAAGTGTAGTTCATATGTTTGTTGGAAACTTATAACTTCTTATTCTTTCATCTCATCTATGTTTCTACACTCTTCTATTAATGTTATCTTGTGTGTAAACTTACTCAAAAGGGATCTAAGAATTTTCCTACATAATCGGCCATTCAGAATCTTTTCTCCTAAACACCACATGGAGTTATAAATATCATTCAATTTAAAATAAAATTTTATGAAAGTTTCAGACTATTCCATTTTACTATTTTTATATTATGTGGTCAAGAGTTGAATCTTCGATCACTTTACTATGCTAGTTCCCTCGTTGGTAGTTTTCAATGTCTCATGCTTCCTTGCCCATTTCATATATACATATGCGTTTAAATTCATCAGGAAAAACCGCACGGTAAATTACATTAAGAGCTTTGGCATCATAGGTATACTGAGCTTTCTCATCAACACTTTATTTAGATTGATCTTTGGAGTGCTAATGGTTCTAGAATGTACCATAACTTGTTTTACGGGTATAGTCCATCGTTGTTCGATAATATCCCAAACCATATGGTTAATAGATTTCAAGAATATCCTTAATCTTGTCTTCTAGTAGGCGTAGTTAGACCCATCAAAGTAAGGTGGTCAGGTGACAAAATTTTTCTCATGAGTAGATATAATTATAAAGCTCTTATGGATCTTACTCTAGACGGTTAAGTCCTTGAAGAGTAACCCACTCCAATACTAATTGAAATTATGTGGATTGTCTACTACAACAATACTATATACAAGCAAATAATATATGAGAGAGATAGTGATCTTTTCTGTGTGATCAATTAGATGCCTAACATTCAATCCATTCAAGAAAACTCATAAGCATGAATAGAAATTTTTTTAAATAACAATCACAAATACAAACATATATAATGGTTCAACTACTTGCCTACTCCACTTCCGGTGGATGCACTCTCCTGGAGTGTACCAAAATTTCACTATCGGATGTTTTAAATTAAGTTATCCTCTACTCTTTAAAATGGTTTCTCCTCGGATAACCGCTAACCTACACATACACTCCTGTGTTGGAGGAACACATTTCCACCTGTGTCAGTGGCTCCTGCGGAGACTTAGTTTTTTATCCGTTAACCAACAACCACTAATAGTCCTAGTTTACGGACCTACATATACTCCCGTCAGAGGCTCCCTATAGAGACTAACACGTACATGCCCGTGTCCAGTACTAAGTCATTCACAAGAACCTATTCAAGTTTTGGGTCACAAACTCTATACTCAATCCTACATAAGGAATGAGTGTATGGACTCTACAATTGATAAATTATTTATTAGATTGGGCCTCATTGTAGCCCCTTACTTAAGATGCGTTATCGATGCTCTCCCTTGCTTCAATCAGCTTCTTAATAGTTCCCATGATTGTGATGTAGAGCGGGTCACGGACAGTTTCATGGCCAAGATGGATTAGAAAAGGCCCGGTCGACGATAGAAGTGATCCGGACCGTCGGACCTTAGATCGGGCATATCTTGCAATCCGAAATGAGTTACCTGACGTAAAATATATGATTTTGGGGTAGAACGAGCTACTTTAGCCAACCAACTTTGCTACGCTGGGTTGCGATGCCCAGAATTGTGAAAAAACCCGAGATCGATGGTTGTTTCCTTGCTTTAATTTCGTTTTTATTATAAATAGTAAGTTTTAGTTTGATTATAACTCTTTATCCGTCGAGCTTTAGGAGTTGCGCCCAACGTGAAAAGAGCTTAGAATAATTAGGAGAACGGTTTGGTAAAGCCAAATAGGACACTTACTATTTTTGGCCGAAAACTTTGCGCACTAGTAGACATCACGACCGTCTATAAATAGTAAGTTTACTATTTATAGTAAGTCGCGGATTCTAGGAGTTTTAGTTGTAGTTTGATTCTGATTTCTTTTCCATTACTTGGTACCCCTATTTAAAGGGTTGTGAACACGTTTTTAGTCATCAATTAATCAATTTTAAATTTCTTAGAATTTATTTCTATTTTCTGCTTTCTTTCCTCGTAGACTCGAGAAGTCTCTATGAGGAGTCCAAAGAAGCTCCATCGATTCGGAGTAGTTGAAAAGGCCAAGCTATATGTCCTAGAGGGGGGGTGAATATGACTATGCCAAATTAAAATTTAACAGTGGAATTGAAGTACGATAACCTTATAAAAATAAAGAATAGTACTTTAAATAAATCAAAGAATTGAAATGTAAAGCAAACTTAAATAAAGAGCTTGATACTAATGTTATTCTAAGGACAACCTTTACACCATAAAAACCAAGGGTTTATGGCAGGACAACCTTACTAGAACAAATTGAATATCAGAACTCAAACAGAAAGGAAATAAAGGAAATAACAAGAAATAAATTCTAAACTATTACAACATTCCCCACTTTGCTTGAAATGTAAATATTACAACATTCACATCCACATATACATTCCACAAATCTAAATGATTAACAATATAGAAATTCAAAGAGCATTTAAATCACAAAACACAACGATATATAGTGGTTCGCCTGTGTGTTCACTAACTATTAAACAACAGCCACACAGCTTGCTACTCCACTCCTAATATCCTCACACAGGGGATATTAGGGTTCACTATTAAACATGTTTTGCAGATTCACCTAAAGCCTTCGCAATTGTGTCTTTTTAACTTAGGCTTACACAATCCAAAAACCCACACTTTCTGAGTTTTCTGGCTCTCCTCAGATAACTAATACAATAAGATTTTTCTGGCGAATCTTAAAGAAAGCCAAAATAATGAATTTATAATAAATGTAAAATACCTTGATTTCTCCTTTTGTAGCAGCCCGGTAGAACCAATCAGAATAGAAGTTCGAATCAACGTTCAATGTCCAATACTCACTTAAGAAATGGTTCTAGGTTCTAATTGATTTTAAATTAAATCAAATTGGGCGTAACACTATTTGATTTTGATTCTAATGAAGAAGGGATACAACAATTCCTCTTTTCAAAATAATATTGGAATATAGGAATAAAATCAAATACGAAAAGCTAAGAAAAGAATATTAAATATGCACAGCGTAGCTTAAAATGAACACAACTTATCTCAGAGTGGAGGCTTGAATTTTCTCAAATTAATCGAGGTAAAACTCTGAAATTCGTGTTCAATTTATAGAAGCAAAGATCGCGTCTACGACTAGTCTTAGGGACCCTTCGACTGGTCGTAGCTCCAACGGAATTTTAAAATTTTAAGCGCGATCTGAAAAATCAGTTCTACGACTGGTCGTGAGCACCCTTCGACTGGTCGTAGGAAACCAGTTTTGGTTACTGGAATTTGAGTCGTAGTTCTAGGACTGGTCAAAGGACGAGTCGTGACATCCCTACGACCAGTCGAACAATCTCCAAGACTGGACGAAGAATAACAAAAAAAATCTAAAAATCTTCAACAATTTAGGACTGGTCGTGGAATTTCTTAGACTGGTCGAACTAGGTCTAGGACTGGTCGAAGAAGGTCCAGGACTAGTCTTAGAACAGACCAACTTCATGTAAGAAAATTTATCTTGAATTATGTATACAAAGTGACCTACCCTAAGGTCAAACTAAGGTCTATCATACCTGGGACATGAAGTATGAACATTGAATTTCATTCTTTCAGATGATGGTTAACTTTTGAAGCTTAAGATCTCTTCTTGATGTAGCTTGATCTTAAGATCTTCTACAACTTGAATCTAATCTTCAACTTAAATTGTACTTGAGTATTGAAATGTACTTGAGTCTTGAACAACCACTCTTCTTATCGATGTAGCTTTGAACAATGAAGCATACGGAAGAGGACAAAGTACATAACCTTTCATATCTTGAAGTAGAGCACCGTACATGTCTTGAACCATTATGATGTCGTCTTGAATATCAACATACAAGCACCAGACGTACAGTTAGAAGATTTGGCACATAGGAATTTTTGGCACCAAAAAATTTGACAATCAAAGGAACATGAGACCATAGCACTTACAGTAGTTATCCTCATCACGTTCATCCCTGCGTCAGATTGTTGATGTAGATGCTTCAACTTCTACGATCAACCGCCTTACATATGATGCTCCAATGAGGTGACCGATGTGGTGGGAGTTGGGTTGAATCTGCTACTAAAGGTTTTAGTTAATTCCTAGTAGGAATTCACCTAGATGAGTATTATAGAGAATTTAGACAAGGATTTTCCTATAGGTTTAATGTCTAATCTTTAGAACATGGAAAGGATAAGGTTCATCTTGAAATGGAGCTTGAAATCTCAATAAAGTGATAAATTATAAAGAAGATAACTTAGATCTATTTGGTATGAAGTCTAGAAGAGGCATATTCAAAGGGAAAATGCATAGGTTTCATTTACACCAAAAACCCATCAAATTTCTCAATAATTGAGTACCCATTTTTAGAAAAAGGTTTTCAACAGCAATAAAATGACTAGTTAATGGATCTATTGATAAGATCGAAAGGCTTTTTGATAGGATCAAAGGTCCTTCGATAAGATTAAACTATCCTTTGATCCTATTAAGAAACTTTAGGAATTATCTATTTAGTTACTAGACTGTTTCTTCGATTGTTTCAAGTTAATCTTTGATTTTATCGAGTCCCATCGACGGTCTGTTGATAGGATCGAGAACCACTTAAAAAACTGTTGTTTGGGGTACGTATTTCACAACAACTTTACACCTCTATAGCCTATCTAATCATATTCCAATAAAGATTCTAAGGCCAATGGATGATCAAATAAAGGTTTACCTATTTAGGAATGATCATCTAGAGGTTAAGGTTATTTTGGTTCTAAGGTTATGATCACCAAGGCACCTCAATTTACCTATTTTTTACTCCTTGATGCTTCATCTCTTCTTGTGTCTCCAGTCTTTAGTTTTTAGGAGCTCAACTGACTCACTAACACATATACCCATGTGATTGAAAAATAGGTGCATAAATAAGTGCACTAACAGTCGGACCCTTATCCGACTCTGAGCATTCTTCTTCCCGTTCTTCTCCTACCGACTCTCCGTTGGATGAAGAAACAGAGGTCTTAGGAGCGCCATCGAAAAAATTTTCTTCTTTTGTTGTTGTTTACAAACATAAGATTATGGTCAAATGTCTCTAAGGATCTCTGGTGATGGAGCTCCTAGTCCAATTTGGTTGGGACCCCGTTTTGTTGTTCAAGGTACCTATGCATAAGAACCTACCCATGCATATGAACCTAGTCTATTCGTTTTACTCACGATGTTGTAAGCCTTCAATGGACCCACTAGTTTCATCGTCGAGTATAATTGGGTTGTTGCTAATGTGACCTCGGCCACCATTGGTGGGTTGATTGGAGTCCTATCATTGCCATTTGCCCCTCCCATGCCCAAATTGGCCCCCAATGCCCAACGGGTGGAGTAGACTTTCCTCTGAGGCGATCAAGATATTTCCTAGCATATGGGAGATGCTCTGCAAGTATCAGAAATGACTTCCCAGTTCTGCATCCTCCATCTCATTTTTGTTCCAAACGTCTACCATCAACTAGACCCGAGGAATGAGTTAATCCCATTCATGGTCGAGACTTTTTATCATGTCGGTCTTCACCAGTTAGTGTGCCTTCCATCCTCATCATGTGCCAAATTATACATGTCCTGAACTCCAGTTTCTCTCCTGCTACTTTGTCATCTGATCACCACATTTACAGGCTGGCCAGGTAGTGTGGCTTCCTAGCTACTTTCGAGCGCCCTATCCCATCCAAATCGATCAATGTGGAAAGCATTCAAAAACTAAGGGTGCCTTCTTAGTTGGTTCTCTTATAGTGGGCTCATCCTCTCCTTGTGTTGCGCCATCGTCAGTGGCTAATACAATCAAGGAATTGCACAACCCCAAGTGCAGGGCTACAAAGTAATATATTCTTGATGAGATTGAGGTCGATCCATAGGGAGTGTGAAGCACAACTAGAACTAGTCTAAAACTCAACGGTTTGTCTGGGTTTTAATCTAATAAATTGATAGAGGTAAAAATAATTAATAAAAATAAGTTGGGATCCAAGGATCCACTTCTAGCAATTATAATGTATAGTTCATTAATTCATCTTTTATAACTCAACTAGAACCAAATTCGATTTCGCTATAATCGAAAGATCAAACAATTTAACCAATCTCAACATCCAAAAATATATGATTTTAATTAAACTATTATCTCATGCAGTATTCAGACATCAATTATAGGGAATTTAAAGCATCTATTGTGCCCGAAGTCTACAATAGATCAAGAAATTTTACAAATTGATTCTTTCTCTAATCAAGCTAAGCAATTGCACTTCAAAGCATCCGATGTACCCAAAGTTCACAATGAATCAAAGATTAAACAACACAAAATATTTAAAGTAAATTTGAATCTATTTCAATTAGCTAATTCTCATTAAATCCTAAAATATGAATCAAACGAATGAAAATATTATAATTAACTAAAAGCTTCACCCCTTAGCTTTAGCTAAGAGATTAGAAAGACATCGCTAACTCAAAAATAAACCAAAAAATAAATATCTACTATAATCCGTGAAGAAATCAAAGCGGAAAGGCATTGTCGGTACTTTACTCGAGCTTTCTCTCTCTCCCCTAAACTCTCGAATATACCTAGAAAAATGAAAAACAACTCCCTATATAGTTTTGGATGGTCAAGCTTCGCACCACCGCAGAAAAATCGCAAACCATCTTTGAATTTATGCACTCGCCGCTTCCATCAATGGGTTCTCGATGGAATCGATGTCCAATCTAACCTCTATCGATGACATCAAAGATCTCTTCGCTTGATCGAGTAGAAACATAGAAACTGCCCAACAATATTTTTTTTAATTCGGGAGTTTATCAATAGCATCGATGAATGAGTCTAGCAAGCTTCCTAGAGTTTCTCAATTTGTGCTCAATGGAATTGACAGATTATGTATTTCTTCTTTAATTTGTAACTATACTTTGAATTTTCAATTTTATTCATTTAAGACTTGGTTTCTTCAATCCTTTGGCACTTCAAATCTTCCTTCATTACCTTGGAATATTCAATTCTTCACTTGCATTCTTTTGAGTCATATTTCATCACTTTAAGCATAGAACTAACTTAGACTATGAAATCTTCCTATTAATAGAAAATATATTCAATTAGACCAATTTATCATGAATTTACATGGAAAAGTGGTGTAATAAAGGAGATAAATATGCAATATTTAGATGTTTATACACCCCCATCTAGCATTTTGCTAGTCCCGAGTAAAACATGGGAAAGATTTTTCGAATCCAATCAATTTTCTTCTCGAAAAGTATAAATCTATGCAATCCTTAAAACAATCTAAATAATAATGTTCCAAGACACACTAGTTGTTAAAATTAAAATCAACCTAGATTCTAATATACTTAACAAATAACCCAATTAAGTTCAAATTATTAATCACTCAACAGAAACATCATGAACATTAAGTTTCATTGTGCATGGTGAAAACTAGACTTAAAACAACTAGAAGTTCAGTTTTCTACATTCATATTAATATTAACAATCAAACAGAATGGTTGGATCAACCGAAGCGTAAACCAAAACTTGCCTTTCTGTTTAACGCTTTACTTCTAGCTTTCTATTTTTCCATCAATGGCTTTCACTATATTTCCTTATTTTCTTTTTCTTTTCTTTTTTCATTCATTTATTCAATAGGTAGCCTTTTTCGATGCTCACTATTTTTAATTGGTTCTCTTTTTTTCACTTCTTTCACTTGAACATGATGGACAAATTCCTCAGGCTTGGTTCCTAACACTCTTGATAATCATTAAGTCAACACTTCGGTATCAAACTTTTTCCTAGAAGTGTAAGGTAGATGTGAAATGTGAAATTTCATGACTCAATCAATGTTTAAAATTTTCCAACTAAAAATTAATAAACTTACTTAACTTTAAAATTTACCAAATAAATAAATCCAAGCTAAAAAAATTCTCATAACCAATTGACTTATCATTCTATATTCAGACTAATTAAGAAGTACTTGAATTCATAGAAATTCATTGTGTAAAATAAAAAATAAAAAAATAAAAAAAAATCAAAGCAAAAATTAGAATTCAACACATGAATTGAAGAATTTTAGCACATGAATTGATGAATTTTTAAAAAGAAACTCCACCTCCAACCTCAATGGTACATTGTCCTCAATGTATGAAATATGTGCAATAAAACATCATGAGAGCAATTGAGTTGTAATTAAGTAGATGGTAGAGAATACCGAAAATGGTGAATATGCAGAAGTTCTTGAATTTTCTAAATTGGTGCAAAAATACAGAACTTCCTAAACTACTAGAACAACTAGTCTTAAAAAGCAATTATTCATAAGAAAGCAAGAAATCTACTCTATGAAAGCAAAGGACAAAAAGAAAACTCGTTCTGGTAGATGTTTTCCTCCTCTGGCCAATATCTTAATAAATTTCTCAGCAAGATTCTCAACAAGATCATTTAAAAGCCCATTTTCCAGTAGGCCTGGATATCATGGAGCATGAATGTCCAGAGATATTTATCAACCTCAGTAAAAAATCTTCAATCAATATTTTAAGGCATTCAGAGTGTATAAAATTCACTTGTGGCAGAAAATTTTCCAATGTCAATATACGATGATGAATAAGAGATTATAATTAACTTTAAAATTTTATCTTTTATTGGTGTTTTCTCAATGAGATATGAAGTTTCAGACTTGGGTTCAAATTCTAGCTCATCCACTCTTGATGATAAACATTCAGGCTTAGTTGAAGGAAGCACTTCAAAATAATTTCCCATTGGTCAGTGTTAGGTATCGGGGTAGAGTCTTATAAGGCATTCATTATTTCCTTAATCATATTATCGGCTGAATTTTCAAAGTGCGCCAAGAAAACTTCTATAGAGTCGGAATATTCAGTTGAAAGGGACTCATTCTCCATAGTGGAATCAAGCATGTCAAATTGGCGAATTGTATCAACATCACCTATTTGAAAATTTCATGTATATCTTGATCATTAACTGAGTCCTTAGATGAGATCAACCTTTGGAGAAACTAGACCATAGGCTCACAAACACACTCCGGCTTTTCGTCACGTTGAACATTACTAATTTCATTATTACCCTCGCCACTTTTAAGGGTAGTGGTGAATTCAATACTCTCAACAAGTGTGTTAGGATAATTGAAATTACTGACCTCACATTGTACTTCTGGGTTAGGCTGAGTTGGGCTAGAAAAGTCCATTCCTCCCTATTAATGAAGTGTGACTCAATTGTCTTAACTACTGTTGCTAGCTCTTGTATGGCCCATGAGATATTTTGATTAATTTGCAATTGCCCTTAAATAAATGCTTGAAATGTATCCTTGAGGGTATTTGTCAGTGGGGTCACATAAGTAGAGGGCTCTTGGGAATAATTGTTTGCATTCATGGTTAGTCCATATTTCCAATTGAAATTCTAATGATTCTTCTAATTAGGATCATACATATTATATTTAGGTGCACTCAATGGTTGTTGATAAGCGTAATCTCCCAAATAATAGTCATACATCATCTTAACTAGTGGAACATTAGATACCTCGGCTTTCTCATAAATAAGTTGGTTCTCAATCGTAGTTCCAAGTAATTTATGAGACATAGGGCATTTCCTAGCATAGTGATCTGACGGCCCTTCAACTAGTATCACGTCTCTTAGAAATTGATTAGAATAATTTTGCATGAACATGATAAAACCCTAATTCTATACCTAATCCTAAAAAGTAAAATCAAATTCCTACATGAAATTAAGAGAATGTGAGTAAGAAAAGAATAAGGAAGGAGGTTATCAAATGAGGAGAACAAGAAAGTTCCTACGAAATAGAAACAACAAACTAATGTTATTCGAAAAATCAGAAACAAAAAATCATAAAAAAATTCTAAAAACTTTAGAAAAATGAAAACTTAGGTTAGGAAAATTTAGAAAAAATGGAAAAACCTAACATAAAATAGAAATTAAACCTAAAAAACCTAGACCTATTGTGTTCAACACTATTCCCCAGTAATAGTGCCAAAAACTTGATACAACTGAGGGATTGCAAACCCTAAGTGTAGGGCTACGAAGTATTACATTCTCAGTAAGATCGAGGTTGATCCACAAGAAGTGTGAAACATAACTAGAACTAGTTTAAATTAAATGGTTTGTCTGGGTTTTAATCCAACGAACAGATAGAGGTAAAAATAATTAATAAAAAGCAAGTAAGGATCTAGGGATCCACTTCTAGCAATTATAATGTATAGTTCATCGATTTATCTTTTATAACTAAACTAAAATTGAATTCCATTTCATTTAAATCAGAAAATCAAATAGTTAAACCAATCTCAACATTCAATAATATATTATTTCAATTGAACTATTCTCTCATGAAGCACTCGAACATCGATCATGGAGAATTCTAAGCATCAATTAGACCAATTTATCATGAATTTTCATCGGAAAAGTGATGTAATAGAGGTGATAAATATGCAATATTTAAGCTTTAATAGCAGCCCGACCTCCAGGTGACATTGCAACCCGCTTGGCCACAATTGAGGAACGTTAGGCATGTATGGAGTAGATATTGAAGGAGATTTATCGAAGCATCACAAGTTAGGCATTTTTTTCTTGTCCTAAGGGTGATGATGCTTCCTCCCTCAACCTCTCGGCCTACTCGACGCTTATTGTTGAGGTGAGTTATTGGTAGCCCTTTGCATTGCCTATATTCATATGTGTCATGTTTGTATTTAAATTTATTGCCATAATGTACCGACATATATCATGCTATGTGTTTTGCATTTATAGGCATTTTCTTATAAGTGTGATATGTTAAAAGTGCTAGAAAAATCACATATAGGATTTAAGTCTTGGTGAATCCAATGTTTAGGAAGGATTTGTCCATCCTTGGTTGTAACCTGGAGCTATGAACGTATGTCAAGGTGTATCATGAATCTAGTCATAATAGTGTAGATGTAATAAAGTTGCCCAATTGACAAGGAAATCCCTTAACTTGGGTTGAGCCATGCAAATGATTTTGATCCCCTAAGTCACCCTTTTAATGTTACCCATTAATTCGATAAGTATGGACCGAATTTCCATCAGGTCATTGATAGTGAATCCCAAGAAAGGAGTAGACTAGAATTCGAGAGCCAGACCAAGTCTTGAGAATAGTTTAGATCTCCAGAATTAGCCCAATTATGTGTGCGAGCGAACTGTTAAGAATTCATACAATTGAATGCACAACTTAGATTGTTAAACTCGAATTTAGCAGAAAAATAGACAATTTTGAGAATGAAATTATTTTTAAGGAGGTAGGCTATAATACCTCGAACCTCCAAGTATCTGGGTGTTACTAGTAAAACTTCTATCAAATTAGTCAATCGCACGTGCTTACATGTGTGTACGTTCGAAGACCCGAGAATCATGACCTGAAAACTTAAACCTAGAAACCCATAGCTTAGCTTCCATAACCTAACTGATCAGACCATATTAGATTACCAGTGGGACATGGATCCCCAGTCCGTCATCCCAAATGTCCAATCTGGTAGGACTTACCCTAAAACACATCAAATTGGATATTCAACCCGCGGGTTAACTATGGGATGCGTTTGATCGGTCCCTAATAATCGGTCAGTCAAAATCTTCGCTCGACCTCACCAAAGATTAGAACCCCAGATTTTAGAATCGATGATAAACCACCTCACTTGACCCTAAAAACTCAAGCGCAGTGACCTGAGCCCAATGTAGGACAAATTAGGCCATGTCAATTTGAGTCAGTCCGATCAATGGTCATCATCAATCTGACCAATAACCCTCGAATTTCACTGCACTTGCAATCACTGATATATATATTTTTTTTTGGGCTATAAAATTCCTTGCCCCTTTCTTTCTTTTCCCAGATCTGAGAGAGGGAGTGAGGGACTGAGGGAAAGAGAGTGAAAGAGTGAGAATGTGATCGGGTGCGAATTGCCACATCAAACCATTCTCCTCTAGATCGTACCGTGCAAGCTATCCTGGGTCTTCCCCGGCCTGACAACCCTTCGATTAGTTGAGTAAGAGATCTTCTCTCCATGCACATGTATCGTTTCCCTAATTTCTAATAATTTGAAGCTATTATGGTTAAAAATCTTTCTTTTTCATCTGAATCTTAAGATTTTGATGTCAAGGTTTTTTTATGCCAGTGTTTGAGGTCCCTGCAAGTAATTTTTGGTGGCCTATTCTCATATGCGAGATGTATTCGAGTACGACTTTGTGTCAACTTCAGATTTATGCCATGCTCAGGCTTAGCTCGCCTAATTAAGTTGGGGATTATCTAAATCGAGCTAGGTAAACCCTTAAACACTTGTTGAAAGTTTAATTAGGTGAGCATCTAAATTATTAATAATGGATTTTCTGATGAATTAAGGTTTGAAGCTTTTTCTTAAATTCTTTATGCCTAGGTTACATCATAGCTGAGAGATTCTGATTCTAAGGTGAGAATCTACCCTTCAACCTTTCCAATGGCATTTTTTATCTTGTGATAGTCACAACATTAGGTAATCATGTGTTAACTCTTGCAATATACATTACATGTGTTAGCTTTGGGATTATTTCTACAAAAGAGCACATAACATGCTTAGCCTATTGCTTGAGATGATTCACATACATGCACACCCTAAAATGATCAATCACTTGAACATTATCTTTATCTTGTGGGTGTCATGTGGATATGAATTATGACATGCCTTGGTGAGGTTATACATAATTTATGCGGATATATCATACACTTTTGTTCATGTCTTATTGCCTTGTTTTGCCTCATTGGCTTTCTTTGTGCCTTGTTAGGTTATTTTGTATTGTGACCTAATGGCCATCATGTGAATTAAATTAAATGGAATTGGTTGTAAACTTACCATCAATGAATTTATGATGCCCTATGTTGGCTTTGTGGGTGGAATCCCTTTGATCATGTCCCTACGTGGACTTATGCCTTATTGGCCTTATTTATGCCTTTGGCTTTGTTAAGAGGAACCCCTTATTGGAATCATATATAGTTTGACTCTATTTATTATATCAGGATTGACCTCTAATTGCATAGGTTTATTAAACAAGTTGTTTGTGAATCAGATTAAGAAATGTTGGATTAATCATGCATCCATAGTACTTGTGCATTATCAAGGAGCTAGAAGTTGTGGTAACACATACTCAGTTTACTTTCACTAGCTCCTAGTCCATTGTTTGAATGACCCTTTGTGTGCTAGCCATTTTGAGCATGTACTCAATTTTCTTTTGCTAGGATCTAGTTACTTTTGTTGTGAGCTAGATATTGTGGTAACACGTACCTTTGGTTGAGGTTTCATTGGTTCCTAGCCACTATTACTACTGTGAGTGGGTAGTCTTTGATAAGGCATGTACATAGAGGTATTTTCATATGTGGCTACACCCAAAAGCTAGCTGGATGTACATCCCTAGGTCAATGTGCATTCATACATCCATGCATTTAAATAAGATTGCATTGTTGATTATTGTATTGTATGTTTTCATTCATGAAGCTATACCTGATTGATATTTTGTTATGTAATATTGGAGGGATTTCTCACTGAGTTGGTCACTCATGACTTGAATTCAAAAAACAACAATTAATGCAGGTAGATGGACTCGTGGAGTCCGATAACATTCGGGTGAAGCTCGAAGGAGAGTTAGGCGATCAAAGTGGCTCAACATTAGTTTGGCTAGGCTTCAAGAGCTCAAGCCAATAAACTCTTAATTTATCTTTTATATTTATGTCTCATACATTGGGAGTATGTTTATGATTTGTGGAGGTCCCTAGGGGTGCCCTTTGGATTAGTACACTTTTACTTGGATATTCACCTAATAACTTAGTGGTTTAGTTATCCATACTTATCTTTGGTTATCCATTAAATTAATGTGCTACTCTGATTAAATTTGTGTATGGGATGAGTTAGTCCAACAGCGTATACACGTGGAAAATACCCTTACGTGTGGCATTCCTACGTGACACTCAAGTTTGCGCAGACGTGACACTCAAGTTTGCGCAGCTGGAGCTTCATACTCAAGCGACAAAAACTGGGGCGTCATCAGCACCGGTGCCAATGCACATGATCGTCATAGTGTTAACACTCTCGAATTCAAAATTCAAGTCTCCATACTTGGGTGTTGGGTTTTGGAGCATTACATCTTTGGCAATGGAGAGATGACAATAATATCATAGTTTTCATTGGTTATGGCATTGAAAATGTAATTTCGACACAAATATTCATTGTTGTTCCATTTTGATTGATCTAAGGATGATGTTGGTTCATTTGTCTCAAGGGATGGTGCAAAATATTTGATAATGTAAATCAACTTAAGGGTAGTGAGATAAAACTCTATTTTCTACTACAATCTCCTAAAGTTCCTTCCGTTAAAAATCTTGAATTTAAGATCCTAAGAAATAGTAGCCATAGTGCCGAGATATTTTAGAGAGAAATCTGTCTTTAAATGGTTAGTTCTAATATACTAAGATATAACAAAAATCCAAAATATTAAAATCGAAAATAATAAAAGAAGAATTTAGAGAGTTAGGGCACGTTACAGTCGTTGTCTTAAAGACATATTTGTCACCACAAGAAGATTCATGATGCACTAGGTTCCAGATATCCTTCCCCCAGGATATAACATCTCTCTTCCAAGATGAATGGTGTCGATTAGGTGTAATCACGATCTCAACCACATGAACCTAAGAATGCTTGCCCAAACAGAAGTTGCAAAAAGAATGTTTGTGAATCCCAAGTATAGGACTGTGAAGTAATAATAACTCGGTAGACTCAGTTCAATCCACTTGGACTAATTATGGGCTAAGAACATAATAGGGTTGATCTATTTCTATAATTAAGAATCCAATGAATAGTTTATGGAAAAATAATAAACACAAAATACTAAGGATCCAGGGATTCATTTCTAATCAATTTATAATGTCTAATTCATCGATTCATCTTCAATTACTTGATTAGAACCGAATTTCAATTTATTCTAATCAGAAGATAATTCAGTTAAACTAATCGTAAATATCCAAAAATATATTAATTTAATTGAACGATACTCTCATAAAGCACTCGGACATCGATTGTAAGAAATTCAAAGCATCTATTATACTCGAAGTCTACAATATATCGAGGAATTTTATAAGTCGATCATTCTCTAATCAAGCCAAGCTATTGTCTTTCAAAACATCTGATGTACCTAGAGTTCATAACGAATCCATAAATAAACAACTCAAAAGCTCTTAAAATAAATTCAAATCTAAATTAATTAAATAATCATAATGAAATCCAATGTATGAATCAAACGAACAAGAACATTGTAAATCAATTAAAAAGCTTTACCCCTTAACCTTAGCTAAGAGATTAGCTACACATATTTATATATAAAAATAAAAAATAAAGAAAACAACTAACAAACTAAAAATTGGAGAAGAAGGAAGGTGTTGTTAGCGCTCCGCCCTCTCTCTCTCTCTCTCTCTCTCTCTCTCTCTCTCTCTCTCTCTCTCTCTCTCCTCTTAGAACCCTAGATCTCTCTCAAACGTGATTAGAGAGCCTCCTTATATAGGAAATTTCCAATTGACCTTGGGGTTCTAGAGAATTTTACTAATTTCCAATCGACCTTGCGGAGTCATTTCCTGAATTTTCTAGATTTTGACTTTATGATCATGAATTTTCGAATTTTCACTTTCTGGTCCTAAAATTCTTAATAATTTCCTTTATCATCTTCATTTCTTCACTTTTCTTCAAACGTGGTTCGTCGATTTTCCTCCTTGATTCCACCACATGCTTGATCATCATCTTTTGAGCTTCAATTCTCAAATTCTTCAACTTTACTCTTTCTTTATTTTAAATCTTCAATTTAAGCACAGATTTGGTCTTGGATTTCAAATCTCTCTTTGTAAAGGAAACGCACGTAATTAGGACTAATTAACTTGATATATATGATAAAAGTAATCTAAAATAATGGATAAATATGCAATATTTAGGCATTATCACACTCTAACCATCTTTTTGTTAGTCCTTGAGCAAAATAAGCGAAACTTATCTCCAAAACCTGAGTTTAAATATTTCATGTAGAAGAGTAAATTCTATAAATTCATATGATTCTTCAAGTTATCTAAATAATAGAATTCCAAGGCACGTAATTTTCAAAATAACATCTCCCTAGATTCTTGCACTTAGTAAACAACCTAATTGACTTCAAATCATTAATCCATCAGTAGAAAAAATTCTAAACAATGAGTTCCATGAATGCACAGTGAAATCTAAACTTAACATAAATAGAGGTTCAATCTTCCAAAGTATTGTTAACACTCGTACTCACTAAGAGGGGTCAGATCAACCTAAGAATTAAACCAAAACCTACCTTACTCTTCAATGTGATTTTTTCAGTTTATTTATATTTATTTTTAAAATCATCAATGGCTTTCACACTATTATATTTCTCTTTCTTTCTTTCGATTCTTCTTTTTTCATTCTTTTCATGAATAATTTTACTTCTTTTTAAACTTTTTTCCAATAGGCAGTTCTTTTCAATGTATCTTTTTTTTTTTTTTTTTTTTACTAGTTCTCTCTCTTTTTTCTCTTGAAGATGATGGACAAGTTCCCTGGGCTTGGTTCCTAACACTCTTCATAATCATCAAGTTAAGATTACAATATCAAACTTAAACCCTAGAAGTGGTAGTCAGATGTGAACTATGAAAATTCATAACTCATCAATGTTTACAATTTTCCATTTAAAAATTAATAGAATTAACTCTATTTTAAAATCTACCAAGTAACTAAATTCTATGTTTCAAAAATTTTCAAGACCAAGTGTTTTATCATTCTAATATTGAAATTACTTTCAAATCATTCAAATTCATAGAGTTTTAACTTCCAAAAAATTAGCCCAAAAACAACCCAAAACCGCAAATATCCAGAAGTTTTCGCAGGAATTCCCACCTCAACTTAAATTTTACATTATCTTCAGTGTTGAAAAATATCATGCATTGAATTCTCAAAACATGAGAGAATATCAAAATAAAAAAGGAGTGGGTAAAAAAATACTTGAGTTGATTAATACAAAAATCTAAATGCTCTAAAGTTGGTCAGCAAAACCAAAAGCAAATTATCCTAAGAAAGAAAGTAAAATACTTTAGAAAGGGAAAAAAGCTTAATGTTTTCCTCCTCTGGCTAGTATCGCAATAAATTTTGCAACAAGCTTCTTAACAAGATCATCTAAAGACTCATTTTGCTGTAGGCTTGGATATCCTAGGGCATAAACATCCAGATAAATTTGTAAACCTCAGTAAAAAGTCTTCGTTCAATATTTTGAGGTGTCCAAAGTGTATAAAATTCACTTGTAGCAGAAAGATATTCAATATCAGTGTACCATGGTTTATGAGAGACTACAATTAATTGTAATTCATAAAATTTATCTTTTATCAGTAGTCTAAATAATTTATGAAGTTTTAAACTTTAGTTCAAATTCTAGCTCCTTCACCCTTAATGGTAAACATTCAGGATTAGTGGAAGGAAGCACTTCAAAAAAATGTTTTCCCCAATTAGTGTCAAGTATCGGGGTATAATCCTATAAGGCATTCATTATTTCCTTAATTATGTCATCATTAGAATATTTGAAGTGTGCCAAGCAAACTTCTAGGGAGTCGGAACATCAGTTAAAAGAGACTCATTCTCCATAGTAGAATCAAGCATGTCAATTTGATGGATTTTATTGACATCATCTTGTTTGAAAATTTTCAGCATATCTTGATCATTAATTAGAGGCTTAGAAGAGATCATGACCTTTGGGAAAATTATACCACAAGCTCATAATCACACTTCGACTCTTCATCATGTCGAACACTACTAATCTCATCATCACCCTTAGATTTAATAAATTCCTCCGGTTTTTCAACTTTCATTGGAATCTCTCCATTGATCTCCTTACCACTTCCAATGGTGATAGTGGATTCAATATACTCAACAAGTGTGTTGGGAGAATTGAGATCACTCACCTTGTATTGTGCTTCTGAGTTTGGCTGAGGTTGGGCTAGAAAAGTCCATTTCTCCATAATGATGAGGCATGACTCAATATTCTCAATTGACATTGTCAGCTCTTATATGGCCTGCAAGATGTTTTGATTAATTTGCAATTTCCCTTGCATAAATACTTACTGTAACATCCTGGATTTTCACTGTTTTGGATTTCTAAAAATCCTTAAAATTTCTTTCTTAATTAACTTATAATATCATTTAATGACCATTAGCACTCAATGCTAGTTATACTGGGGTAGACCAGTCCAGTTGTGATGGGACAACGTGCGGACCGTCAAGGCAGATAGTCTGTTTACACCTAACAACAGCCAGTGTGGGCTATACCGCGACGCAGGAAGGTCAGAAAATTACAAAAATTTAGGAAATCATAGATCTCACTGGGCTTGTGGTCCATCGCAGACTGTGGACCCAGTGGACACCCAAAATTGGAATCTAGCACTTGCCAAATGCACCCCACCAATTCCAAAATTGGAATCTGGCACTTGTAAACAAAACTGAGATACCAGGCTTTCTAGCTGTTGGATTTCTTTCAAATTTATGGTGAAGGTTTAATGTATTTTTCTACACCCGTCCACAAAATATGAGACCCGATCGTGAAACGACGACCGTTGATCGTAAATTGGACCCGTGCGACCAAACCCCATATCTGATCATTCTCAAATTTTGCATGGCCCTTCATCGGGTCATGGAGCACCTATCTTACAAGTTTCATGGCCAAAGGGCCACTAGAACCACTCCAATCACCGGAATAGACCCCACAGGGCCATTTTAAGATCGGAACCATATGACCAAACCCCATAATTGTTCATCCGTTTGTTCCTAAACTTTGCATGACCCTTCATATGGTCATGAGTCACCTACACACCAAATTTGGTGGCAAGAGGGGTGTTAGGGCCGCCCCAACACCAATAGGGAGTCTTATAGAGCTATTTTGAGAATTTGTGGAAACATAAGGCCAAACGACCCAAATCTAAGAAATAAACCCTACCTCTCTCATAACTCCCTCTTTACTACAACCACCAAAGAGAAAAAAAGGGAGAGTAAGAGAGAAAGGAGAGAAGAAAGAGAGAGTGAAGGTGAGCAAAGTGGACCCTAGATCGAGGTGGGGCCCAAAGAAATCAAACCTCACAACTCCCTACCTCTTCTCCAAGAGGAAACCCTCCTCCGTGGCCGCCCATTCATTCCGTTGATCGTCTAGGTAAGATCCTTTACCTTTTTTCTTAAAACCCTTGTGATGAGAGGGGATTTACATTGAAATCTAACATACAAATGTTTGCTTTAGGGATTTCAGCCGATCGACCCCGAAATCCGCATTCGTAGGTCGTTTTCCAACTCTCTAACAATCCATGGGTGCGGACTATTAGTTTTAGTTGCCTAGAACCAATTTTAGTATGAGATTAATGATTTTGCTTGCTTGGATGATGCATTTGGAGGATCTAGAGAAAACCTAGGATTTGAATGTTTGTTTGGGCGTCTCATGAAATTGTATGTTTGTTTAGTTCTCATATGATGTTGATTGTACTTCTTACATGATTAGGTTGCCATGGATGACTACATGTTTATGTCTTGCTTGATTCCTCATATGATGTGCCCTATAATATGTATGATTCATTGATTCTTATGCATTTTGGTTTTAAGGGATGTAGGAAGTGTTTAACTTCCTCACCAACCCACACCACACACACACACACACCTTGTTCGTAATATTGTTAGCCTTGCTTGATAGGAGAAATTGGAATTATATGTTGAGAAAAATGAGAACATGATGTTGTCTATGCTAGTTGATAAATTGATAGTTGGCATGTTATGGATCACCATCCAAACCTTTAGGTTGGTCAGGAATATGAGGAAGTGAAGGTGGTCCCGTTAGTAGGGCTATCCTGAGGCTAAACCCATGGATTTGGGTGAGGGCGTGCGAGCGACAGTGGTTAGACTACATGGGTTGCTCGTACCCGATGTCGTCTGCCAATTACTTGCTTGACTCGTGTGGTCTAGCTTATTTACTGACCAACCTTGTTTGTTAACCCTATTTGCTCACATATGTATGAAACCTGGAACACCCCACTACCGGGGTAGCCCATTGATAATCACATTGAAACTGGTCCACCACCTCGTGAGCCGGGCATGGTGGAATGGGACACTGTGTCAAAGTTGTTGGCTTACGCTGGGGTGTCACGCCTCCCCGTAGTGACCGCGAGAGATCCCTTTCTCTCGGCACTCCCTATGTGCTTGAAGTCGGGGATGGAGAACCTGATGGGATCAAGGACCGCGGGGTCTCGGCCTCACACTTTAGGGAGCCTTGGCCTCGCAACCAGTTCAGGGCATTGATACGTGGGGTGTATCAGATTCCCTAACATGCTAGATGAATGGATCTAAATAAGAACTTGGCTAACATTATCATCGCATCGCACTAGGTAGGTTGGCGACTCGGCAGTTGAGGACGCTCTGAGGGAGTGTTGGTCATACGCGATCGTTAGATGGAGTCGCTCGAAGGAATGATGTGGTGAGGGCATGCATCATATCATCCATCATGCACATGCATTAATGAAATTTGTTAGGTGCTTATGAATGTATTGCCTTTCATTAAATCCATAATTTAATTGATGTTTGTTGTAACTTAAGAGTAATAGCACCCATTGAGTTGATCACCCACTCCCACTCTGGGATGGTGTTTTAAAACACCAACCAAACTCTTTAGTAGCTGCAGGTGACGATGAGTTTGAGGAACCGAGCGGCACTGGCATTGACGAAGATGATGAGTTGTCCTACTTCCAGCTGATAAGCGGCTCATCATAGACTTTTGCTTCCTATTTTGGATTGTTGAGTGGTGGACTCAGCATATCATTCTTTTTGGACATGTTATTTTTGTAATTTTTTTGGGCAACGCCTTATGCGACTCATAGTTATATTTTTTGGATTTGTGTATCTTTAGTCATTCCCACTTCAGTAGATTAGTTGTGAATCGTGATTAATGTTTCAAGTAATTCCATATTGCGCATTACCTTGATTTAACATAAATTAGTAAAAATTGGATATATAAGTGATACCCGGGAACTTGGGAGTCGAGCGTATGCACGACCCCGATTTTCAGGGCGTTACACTTGCAATATATCCTCAAGGGTTTTTGTCTGTGGGGGCACATAAGTAGAGGACCTTTGGGGATTGTTGTTAGCATTCATGGTTGGTCCATCTCTCCAACTGAAATTTTGATGTTCATCCATTTAAGATCGTACGTATTATATGTTGGAGCACTCAATGGTTATTGAAAAGTGTAATCACTTAAATAATCATGTATCATCTTAATCGGTGGAACATTATATACCTCGTTCTCATCATAAATAAGTCGATTCTCAGTCATAGTTCCAATTAATTTATAAGACATAGGGTGTTTCGTAACATAGTGGTCTAACAGCCTTTCAACTAATATCCTGTCTCTTAGAAGTTGTTTAGAATTATCTCATGTCCAATCGAGCATGAACATGACAAAACCACAATTTGTACTTTACTCTAGAAAAAAAAAATAGAGATTTGAAAGGCAATTAAAAATAATGTTAAAGGGATATTACTCGAGACGAAGAACTAATTTATGAAAACCCTAGAAAACAGAATTAGATGTTAGTAATCCAAAACTAGAAAATAATTCACGAAAAAAAAAAAACTAAAATAAAAAAATCAGAAACAAAAACCCTAAAACAGGAAACAAAACTCTAACCTAGTTTAGTAAAATTTAGAAAAACAGAAAAAACTATTGAACTAAAACCCTCATGTGTTCTATAGCGTAATGAAGTCCTCAACAACAGCGCTAAAAACTTGTTCGTCAATCCCAAGTGTGAGACTGCGATGTAGTAATAAGTCAGTGAGACCGAGGTCAATCCACGAGAACTAATTATGGGCTACAAACATAATAGGATTGATCTATTTCTAGAATTAAGAATCCAGTGAATAGTTTAGGGAAAAATAATAAACACAAAACACTAAGGATGCAAGGATCCACTTCTAATCAATTTACAATGTTTAATTCATCGATTCATCTTCAATAACTCAATTAGAATTGAATTCAAAATCATTCTAATCGAAAGATAATTCAATTAAACCAATCATAAACATCCAACAATATACAATTTTAATTAAAGGATTCTCTCACAAAGCACTTGGACATCAATCACAAAGAATTTAAAGCATCTATTGTGCCCGAAGTTTACGATAAATAAATGAATTTTACATATTGATTCTTTCTCTAATTAAGCCAAGCAATTATCTTACAAAGCATCTGATCTACCTGAAGTTCACAATAGATCTAAAAATAAACAACTCAAAAGCTCTTAAAGTAAATTCAAATCTAAAGCAATTAAATAATCATCATGAATCGAATGTATGAATCAAACAAACTAGAACATTTTAAATCAATTAAAAAGCCGCACCCATTAACCTTAGCTAAGAGATTAGCTACACATAGTTATCTCTAAAACTAGAAAGAAAAAAAAAAATATACAAAGAAACTAAGAAATCGAAGATTGGAGAAGAAGGTACCATCGGCGCTCCACTCTTACTCTTTATCCTCTTAGAACCCTAGATCTCTCAAACATGATTAGAGACTCTCCTTAAATAGGAGATTTCGCACCGACCTTGGGGTTCTAAAGAATTTCATCAATTTCTGCAAATCACGCTTTTTAATCCAGTGTTGCATGGTGTCACCATGGATTTCACGGTGTCACTTGGATACTACGAGGTCATTACCTAAATTTTCAAGATTTCGACTTTTTAACCCTGAATTTTTGGATTTTGACTCTCTGACCCTGATTATTGGATTTTGACTTTTTAGCCCTAAAATTTTGGATTTCTTTTCTGATCTTCTTTCTTTACTTCTCTTCAAACGTGGTTTGTCAGTTTTCCTCATTGATTCCTCCACATGCTTAATCATAATCTTTTGAGCTTTAATTCTCTAATTCTTCAATGTTACTCTTTTTAGACTTTAAAGCTTCAGTTTAAACACAAATTTGGTCTTGGACTTCAAATCTTTCCTTGGACATGAAACACACATAATTAGGACTAATTAACTTGATGTATAGAATAAAATCAATGCAAAATAAGAAATAAATATGCAATGTATAGGCGTTATCAAAGAACCCAGAGGAAAACCAGAGAGAAGAATGAATTTTTGGACGATCTTTTCAATAGAGAAGAGAAGCCTTTATAAAGAAAAAGTAAGTAGTCGTTGGGGCTCGATGCGCACGCAAGCAGCATAATAGATAGATGTTGGCGCATGCCAACTCATTAAATATTAGGAAAGTGCATGATGGATCTCTGTCTTCATGTGTGTAACTAAGACAATATCTACGCAGATAAAACAAAAGCGCCTAATCAAAGACACACCACACCACATCGCAATACCTTGTCACACCATGACCACAATCATGGCCCCCCTTGCGCGCGTGTACGAGATTGCTCCCATGACATATTCTTGTTTTGCAATATAAATGATTAATTAACTAGGAATTTTAATATAAATATTTAATTTTTCAATAACTTTTAAATGTGAGACTAAACTAAATACAATTAAAGCAAATGGGTTAACAAAAGTCAAAAATCAAATTTTCTTAATTTTAGATGCTTTTTTTTTTTTTTTTTGACATTAAGAGACGAAGAACAACAAAATAAAATAAGAAATTAAAACCTTTTAATCCAAACCACGTGCATGTTAGAATTCTCGATGGTCACCAGTTGGCTCTACCATCCCACGTCCAAAAATTATTCTAATTAATGGGACGGTCCTACAACATCCATTGACCAGATCGTCAAGTTAGTTTCACTTTCAAGCTGTGGGACGACCCACCGGATGAATGATCTACGACTATACTCCACATGTGCCTCTCGTCAGACTTTAGATGAAATTAGTGGAGTAACACAAATCTCCTCGTTTATCCATGATTTCGGCCGACAATCTTGTGCTCAAATTGCCGTACGCGCAATGTAAAGATTATTATATATGTTGATTGCAATTATATGTTATTTAATAGTCTATTATTTGGATTTATTACAATCAACAAGCTATTTTCTCCTCTTAAAATAAAAATTAAAAAAAAAAAAAAAAAAAAAAAAAAAAGCCTAGAAAAACGCAAAGCTTAAGAACAGTATAATGAAACGAGAAAAATCTTAATCCCAATTTTTAAAAAATTTACCAGCCGGGCTCTAGTTTCCAAGGTCCAAGAGTTCTATTGATGGAACTGTCCAACCCACCTCATCGACCTCTTACAAATATCCATTATCCGCTCGGTCGAGTTGGTTTCACTTCCGAGCTGTAGGGCCCACCACCGAATGATCTTAAGAATATATTCTATGGGCGCCTCTTGCTAGATTTTGGATAAAATGCATGGAGATTGTTTAGGTCCCCGCCTAGACTCTATATCGGAAGGAAAAGAAAAAAAAAAAGAAAAAAAAAAGAAAGAAAGCGCATGCTTTAAGGTAAATCCATTCAAATATTAAAGGAACCGTCCATCAGGATGGCCCACAACGGTCCATGTTCCGAGGCAATCCAACCCATCATTTTTTTCACTGCATTTCACTGATTGTCAATCATTAATCAATTTTGTTTCTCAACCGTCTATTGGAGCTCATCCGATCGGATGGATAGGTCCATTAGCTCCATGTCTATTTTGTCACTTGTTCCATCGCCGGCAAGATATACGAGATTGACGGTCTACAATGAGAAGCAATCATTCCCCATAAAATTTAAAGATATGGCCGTACATTTTCTAGATCTACTGGCTTCCACCCTATCATATCGGCAAGGAAAAAAGAAAGGCTGGGCGTGGAAGATACGTTTAGAACATTCCATATTGTGCGGGCCCCACCTCTTGGTTTTGGATAGGGACGAGGACGAGGCCAACCGTTTCTAACACCCCACACGCCATCAGGAAAGTGCCGCAAAACGCGGCGACCAGATAAAGCGGGCCCCACCCGCTTTCAATGCCATCGCATGTCGCCTGCCCTCGTCACATGCATCCCACGTGGCGCGTATGGGCCACCCACAACCCAAGTAATCTGATGTGGCAACCCCACATGCTCAATAGCGCATCCAGGTCCCTGAAGCCATTCGCTACACACGTGGCAATTGGTATACTTGTACAAGATCTGCACCGTCCATCCGGTCATCCTCTTGATGTTTTTATCTCTGATATACTAGTTCATAATTTTTAGCACGTATAGCTCACCTGAACGGTGGATCTGACCGATGATTTCTTTAAATAGGCAAACCTGCTCGCAGTTACACTTGATGAACGGTCTAGATGTTGTGCACGCGTACTATTTTGGCACCCGCGTGACTAGAAGCTTCGGCGTGTTGAGATGTGCGAGTGGGGTTGGTATTTCTCGACGCGGTGACGTAGACACATTAGTGCCACGTGGCAAGATCATGGCCCTGCAGGTTTGGTTGCTCTCGAACGAGGTATCCATCCACGTGTCGTCAGGCAGTAGGCGCTAGTGGGATGTGGAAAATAGAAAGAGAAACATGAGGGGATAGGTTTGCTAGATTACATCCGGACGTACTGACGTAACGTACGTACTGACTTTAACGGTTGGATCTGGTGTTACTTTCTACTGATATAAACCGTTTAAATTATGGATCTCTCCTTGGATGATGGGAGAAAAAAAATTTCTAGATTGAAATATTTCAACCGTTTGATTATTTGATCCTTTGCGTTTTTAAATGAACTGTATTTATAACTTTTGAATAATCAAACGGATGAAATATTTTAATCCAATATTTTTTGTAAATCCCTATCCAAGATGATCTTCACCGTACAAATGACTTGGGTTATTGGAAAGGAGCCTGATCGAATGGCTATTATCCGGACGTACAGTAATCTAGTACGTAGGGATGTATTCTAGCAAACCTGAAAGGTCGAAATCCTTGTCTCGACGATTTTATCCATCTTGGGAATCGCTCGATGAAAAGGCTACCTTCTTACGTCATATTTACGGAACTGCCATTCTCTGTAGAATATCCCTTCCCCTGTAAGACGCGGACGTCTTGTACAGACCATCATCGTATACGCCACGTGTCGAGGTATCCGTCCATGATTGGCTCACGTGACCAATCGAATGGCTGATGGTTTTTTCGTAATAAAAGAAGGAAAGTAAGGGCTTTAGATTTACCGACCTTATCCGTAGATGATGCCAGCTAGGAATTCACGTGGTCGGGCAGCGGCGTGCACTCTGAGTCACGCTCACCGAGTCGTCGCGGTTAAAAAGTCTCGATGCGTGTTGCAGCTGTCAACACCAATCCACCTCAGCGAAAAGCCCCTTTCGATCACGTTATTTACATAAACGACCCTTGCCTGCATGGTCATAGACCCGAGGTTAATCCGATATTTATATTATACGTGAGAGGTGGGCCCGTGGTTTCGTTATCGATGCGGAAGCGTCCGGGCAGAGCTCTGTGGGGGAAACCGTGATGCAAACGTATTATCCAAGCCGTCCATCCCTATTTACAGATCATTCTACAATATTAACAAAAAAATGAGACAGAACAAAGGCTTAAGTGGGCCACAAAGTGGGGGATTGAAGGCTCACCATTAAAAACTTCTTGGGAGCAACACAAGTTTCGGATCAAGCTGACCTTTGTGTTTTCACTTCATCCAGGTCTACATGACCTTATGAATAGGTTGGATGGTATAAAAACATCACAGTTTCCCTTAGAGAGGTTTCAATGGTGGGTGTCATTATCACCACTACTTCCTTTGGTGTGATCCAGTCGAGATCTGGACCTGCTTTATTTTTTGGATATGTCATAAAATGATATTTTAATAGCTATGGACGGCGTGGATAAGACCTTTACATCAAGGTGGCCCCCACAGAGCTCTGCCCGGACGTAGGGGGTAGGACACAATCCGCTTCCGAACGATGGCGTTGGTCTGTCGCATGTCACCCTGGATGGATAATGAGAATAAGATATCGTCAGTAGAAAGATACTAGCCTTTTGATTTGAGACATTCAAATGGACGGTTAGGCATTCAACTTAAAAGGAGTACAGATACTTTGGTACGTGATCCAATGATCGATGGAGCGTACCAATGGCTGGGATTAACGGACCATGGCTCTACTTGCGTGAAACAAAAGTGGATTATGCTGCCCTATGCAATGCAACGGTCTTCGACGTGTGAACTTGTTACCATTTATGAAATGATAGTAACTTATCCATTGGAAAAATCTAGATCATCCAAATTGTGGGGCCCATTATCTATGCAGGGTAGGTTGAAAATCGCGTTGAATGAATGATTTCTCTTAATGTTGAATTTGGACGGTTGACATTTTCCCTTCTAATTTTCATTTGTTGACCACCAATTGGCTAGTTTTGACCAGGTCTGATCATAATCATTTTTAAGGCTTTGTTTCATCTTCAACGAGGACCGTTGATATAGATGGTCCGCGTAGATTATCGAACACGTATGGCAGATCGAGTGCCACCATTTATAAATATTGGCAAGTCCACCAAATTGACCATGTCATTTCCCGCCAGTTTCTCCCAGTATGGTACGCAGATCTACAGTAAAACAAATGTTAGATTCGCAATGGTTATGCATGTAAGAGATAACTGGTGGAAGATCATTAGTATTACAGCCTCCCAACAGAGAAATTTATATAAGAGAATATGTCATTTATGATAAAGGAGCAAACCTCATAATGGGGTCGGGTCGATGCAGCTGGTGAGTTAAGAAGGTACAGAAAAGAGGGTGATATTGTATTGTGATGAATATCCTGTCGTGGAACGTAATAGGGTTGGAGAACCCAATTAAGAAAAATGTACAAGTGGACTAAAATATATTATAATAAAAAATTTATTAATAGATTTTAAAGCCTGAGGTTGTTTTTACACATTATTATGCATTTAATACATCCTTATCTCTACACATTTCTCTCAAGCTGATTTTAGGAAACATCTTGAGTGAAAATGAATATATCAACTAGATATGTTTATCACAAATAAAGTTACAATCTACTTCAATATACATGCTTGCTCGTAAACAAAAAACTGGATTAGATGCAATAGAAAAAGCACTTTTTTTTTTTTTTTTTTTCTTTTTTTTACACACGCACACACACACACACCCCACACACTCACGCTGGTGGGGTTTCACCACCCATAGGTTCTCGAACCCTTGACCGGAAGTTGAAACTCCTGAGAGTCTACCACCCGGGCAAGAGTAAGGACCCAATAGAAAAAGCACTCATGTTATCCTTATACATTGATGTTGGAGAGGAGAGACTAACATCTATGTTATGTAAAAGTCAATGTTATGTAATTTTACTATTAGTAGAAGACATGTTTCGCTACTCTGCTTCCGTTGATGACTTGAAAATTGTGTTGTTTTGTGCATTTCCCTGATATGAGAATCTCCAAGAAAAACACAGCAACTAGTAGTGGAGAGTTGATGACTTGAAAATTGTGTTGTTTTGTGCATTTCCCTGATATGAGAATCTCCAAGAAAAACACAGCAACTAGTAGTGGAGAGATTCATGTCTAGGAAACGTGGTCCATTTTGCAATTACATGAGCCCATAACTAACCGGAGTGAAGAACTCATGAGAGAGAGAGAGAGAGAGAGAGAGAGAGAGCATCCTATTTAAGTGAATATTTGTGGAAGCTATTTCAATCCAAAAATTATGAGGGATCTATTAGTCATTGTTCTCTTCATTTTTAATATCCTAATAGGTTAGTCCTCTGTAATATAACAGGTACAAAAAAAGGCGAAAAAATAATAATCATTAATAAATTGACTAGCTGAAATTAAACTAGGGAAAACTGATAAGTTTGGAGAATCAAAACTCTAATGATATGATTAGAGGCACTTAAATTGATGAACTATAGGTTATTGTTGGAGGATGAAATGTGAGATTTCTTACCAAAAAAGCAAAATATGAAAAAGGTTAAGGAAAGCTGGAGGAATAGAGTTTTGTACCAGTTGTTGGAGACTGTCTAAGATTACAATGCCAAAGGTGATTGCAACTTCATGGTTTCAGGTGGATGTAGAGTGGGAATAGATGCGTTAGAAGTGTGAGCTTAATATGCTTTAAATGAGGGTGTTTTAAATTGGCAAAATAATTTTCTATTTGGAAGAGGTTTGACATTCTGTGATGATATGTTCAGGATGATTGAATAAATACACATGATCTTCTTTTTGTAATGGGAAGTTGTTTGTTTTGTCTAGCTTGAAAAGCCAATATTTTATGTTTGGGCCTTAAGTATTTTATTAATGAAATGCTTATTTTTTTGCTTCAATTAATTATTTATGTATAACCATCAAAGCAAGTAGATATTTATGGGTTAAAAGAAAATGTTTCCTTTCTTTTTCTAGGAAAATATGAATTTAGACACAATGACATCTGAGTAAGGAAAAGATGTGTTCTATGAATCTCGGGACCCTAAATTCTATTAACATAATAGTGAGAGTCGGCTATTCATGAAAATTTTAAGTGGTTATCTTATGTGAGGGGACTGATAAGCCTTAGAGCATACACTCGCTAGTTAGATGCGAGAAAATGATGAAATGCACTGTAATATTGATGTATATGAAGAGCAAGGGGGTTGAGAAGGGAATAAATGTTACACGATGCTAATACTCTGGTTTGACGAAACTAATTGAAGCTGGAATAGCTGAATGAACAGTAGTTTCACAAGGCTAGATCGAGTGGCTCGGATTTGAACTTAGGTGGCTCAGAAGGCTTGGACTCTTACTAAACTAGGCTAGACCAGGGTTCTCTCTCTCTCTCTCTCTCTCTCTCTCTCTCTCTCTCTCTCTCTCTCTCTCTCTCTCTCTCTCTCTCCTGGGTGGAGGGATGATTAAATGCCTAAAGCCCTAAGGGATGAGGAGGCTTCCCGAATCTAATGGATGGGAGTGGATGTTTGTGAGTGCATTGAATAAGAAGGGAATGAGGCTATTTATAGCCTTTAAACCCATTTTTTTTGATAATTCATAGTGATCCTAGGGCAAAAGGTGGTTAAAAGGCTAGGATTAGAGATTGTCACATGGCATCATCTCATAGGTTGGATGAGGTGGTAAAAGTGTAATTTTGAGTAAGGAGATGGACATCGCAGTAAATACACTTTAACCGCACACTTGAGGTTTGAAAAATAAGAATTCTACATGCTTGAGGGACGCCACCCCAAAGAGGAAGAGTGTCATGTAGCCGACGACAACTTGGTTGCCGTCAGTCCCCACTTGGACTCCCTACTTTGGCAGGCTGCCTCCTCCAAGCGTGTGGAGGCTCTATTGTGAATGTCGTTGTTTTTAGGTTTTGCCTTATTCTCTGATTGAGCTTTCTTTTAAGCTTGGGTTTGGGCTTGATTTTGGGCTTAACTAGGTGAGTTGACTGGGTTATTAGATGAGTTGACTCACTAAGCTAACTCACGGTTCTAAGGTTTAGGGTTTAGGGTTTAGGTTCCTAAGGTTTAGGGTTAGGTTGACTGGGTTTATTGGGTTGAATGAGCTGATTTTAGGGTTTAGGATTAGGATTCCTAGGATTTAGGCTTTTAGGGTTAGGGGTTTAGGACTAGGTTTTGGTCGCCCATCCATCATTTCAAACTTAATCAACTTATCAGGCTGGGGTGAGGTGTCTACAGATACTCATCATGCATGGACCAGATTAACTTGATCATGTACTAGCTTGTCTTTATACTTGAGATTGTGGTGGGATTTCTTGGTCATAGTGTTTTGGGCCTTAGCTTACCTTGTAAAGTTATATGGCTGACATATGAGTGAGGTTGGGCACATGCATTAGAATGTGGTATAAGAAGCCTACACAATGTAACATGAGACTCATTTATTACCCTAAATTATATAATGGATTGATCTTGATGTTTGGATCACCTATCAAGTGATTTTTAAGGTGGCCAACACATTTTAACCCTTTAAAATATTTAACGGATTACTTTTAACATTTAATCTATTTATTTTAATTGTTGATATCACCCTCCCACATGTGTGCATAGGCTTATCTTTAGGTGGTTCTAAGTTGTGTATAGGACTAGCCTTACCTCAATCCTATGGCGTAGGTGTTTCCACACTTTGTTTAATTATGAGATTGATCAGGAAAGACAATATATATTGGGGGAACGACATCAAACTTCTACGTCAATCCTATGGCCCAAAGTAGAGGTAAGCGTTAATTTTATTAGTAGCTTTTGAAATTTAATAATGTCTAGACAAGATCATTTTGCACAAACAATTAAAATCTAGAATTTTCTAAATGTACACTTCCCTGGTTTTATAAAAATTCAACAACATAGGCAATATGGTGGAATTCAGATATTCAAATCATTGCGGCTAAGATGGATCTTAGGTGGGGCTTAATCTGAGTCTATTGGGCAATGCGCATAAGAGATTCAAATCATCTTCTTTCTTATAGTTGCCAAAATATAAATTCGTGTTTCCTTCCGTATGTGTTGTCTAGATTTAACATCCATATTCAATAAAAACTTTTATTCAAATTATTATATAAATAACTTCATATTTGGAGCACAATTTCATGAAGAATTGCACTAATTTTCAATTATCATTGATAGCTTTCAAATTCTGAGTACAGTAGTGTAATGTCCCAACACCTAAGTATGAAGACCTAGATCCCGTGTCCTAGGTTATTAACACTAAAGCGAGCAGGTGCAATGACACTAACACTACACAACGCATCAATTTTCTCTGCCTAAGTTAGGTACTCTACCTATGCAAATTTGGGTGTCGCCTAGGAATGCCACACGTGGGAAAATTTTCCCACGTGGATACTTAGTCAAATTAACATTCATCCTGAATTCAAGAAAATCAAAGTAATGTGCAGTTAATAGTGAAATCAAAATGAGCGAAAGATAACTGAAACAAAAACAATTAAGCCACATCCAAGGAAATATAAAATTATATCATCCAAAATGGGTCCCACTACTAGGAACCAAAACATCTACAATACCTAAATGTGCAAATACATAAAGCACAAAAAGGGTAGGTGAAATAAAACTACTAGTGGCACCGAGCCTTGTTGTTGTGGCTAAGCTCCACAACATGAACTCCCTAAAATTCCTATTAGTACCTCTCCAGGCTTAGGGCGTGTTTGGACGGGCCCATTTCTATATCCAGGGAATTCACCACCGAGTATGTTTGGCTCGCCTGGCCAATCCCGGGATTACGTCAGCCAATCCCGGGATTGCTCTGTCTAACCAAACATGTCTCAAGCAAAATAGATGGGATTAAGAGGGATTGGGTGGATTTCAAGGTAATGATGGTGACGTCAGTGGATTGCTGGCAATCCCATGGGATATTGCCATATCTAACTTCTGCCTGTTTGGCACGCCCGGCCAAATCCTGGGATTACTCCTTCCAATCCATCCTAATACAACCTAATCCCATCCACCCTGCCCGGCCAAACAGGCCCTTAATGTAACATCCTAGTTTCGTTATTTTGGATTTTCAAAAACCCCTTGAAAATTTTTATTATGATTAACTTATGTTGTCACTTACTGACCATTAACACTCGATGTTAGCTTATACGTGGGTGGTACCAATAAAGAACTGCACGAATCTGACTAATCAACTGTAGGAAGCCAACGAATCCTGCCGATCACTTAAACACCGAGTTTAGCCATATGATTTGTTTACATGAGGCCCAAATCTAGTTGACACCCAAATCTAGTTGACATATCACTGACTAATCAAGGCAATTGCAACTAAATGAAGACTCACTTAAAGTCGAGATAACTAGGGATCAGATCTTAATTAATAAATTAAACTGATCCAGTATCCTTTTAGCTTAAGAACCGACGGTTTAGAGTGATTATAATCGAATTGTCATTTCCACTGGTTGCGAATAAGCCACACTATGAACTTAGCAAATCTAAATCCTAATAATTGCGCACAAAAAATCTTAATACCTAATTCATTTCAGAAATGCCCCAATTTTTCGAACAAGCTCTAGACCACTCGTTAGTGGGCCACTAGTTCCAAGACTATAAAATAATGTCTATCTCGCTAGGCTTGATGTCCATCGCGGGTGCAGAATCAAGATAGTACTCAGAACTGTGCAACTTCGGTTAAAGGCCGAGTGCTTGAAATGCGCAAATACCCTAAGCTGAAACCTGAAACTTAAGTAAAATAAGTTCATTTGTTCTTTCGCAAAGTTGTAGCTTTTAGACCGTTGATTTATGGCCAAAGTCGGGGTACCAACTAAAGATATTTCTCCACAAATATCTATATAGCAGCAGCCCCGATTGACCATCGGTGACCGTTAAATAGACTTCTGATCAAACCCATCGATTAACGCATCCAAATGGCGGGCCGATCATATCCAAACGTAGATCATCATTAGAGCTAACTATCATATGGTGTATATCGACATGTACACCTCATAATGGGCTTTAAAGGTTAGTATAATGAAACACTATCCCATAGGGCTTGTATAATGAAAACCTAGCCTTGGGGCCATTTACATCAAATTTAGCACTATATAAGGGCTTCATTTGGGCACCCCATCATTCCATACGAATTTTTTCCATGAATGAAAGAAAAAATGAGAGAAAGAGAAAAGAGAAAGAGGAGAAAGGAGAAGAAAGGGAGAGAGAGAGCTTGGGGTGTGAGTGTTGGTGCACCTCCACCCTCTCACTCCTCTTTAGTCTCTTTGTCGTAGCCGGAGTCATCGTCGGAGCTTTCCCAGTAATGGTTGAAGGTATGTGTTGAATCTCACTTACAATTTAGGATATCAATAGTGTTTATCCTTAATCTGACAAGCTGGTATGTTGTTTAGGTCTTTTAAAGATTTTATCTAAAAACCTAATCATAGGAATGTTGTGAATCGGGTAAATCATCACAAGATGTGGACCATTATGCCTTGGTTTCCATTTATCAAACCTTGAGGGTCTCAGTTAATGATGTCTTGTGTTGAATGAGTTGTAATAGTTAGCATATTCATATTTCATGTTTGATTGTATTATATGCTATTGGTTGGATATGGATGCTCACATGTTCGATGAATTGTCTAAGTGGTAGAATCTGTTTCTTTGTCGTTGTTCACATGCTTGATTTATTACCTAAGTGATTGTATTACTTTATGCATGTCCACATGTTTGATTTAATGCTTTAGCGAATGTAATACCCTATGGATGCTCATGTGTTCGATAAAATACCTAAGTGGTTGCGTAGTGAAATTTATACTATAATTGTGTGATATAAAGTTTAGTCCATAGAAACATTTAAGATTACTAAGATGTTAGGTTAGTTACTAAATCACCCAAATCAAGGGGTGGCCCAAGTTAAGGCGGCCACCCTAGGTGTAACACCCCGTACTTTTCAATACTCGGGTGTTACCATGAAAATCTAAATCAGTTTACACGTGTGTGGAAACACACGTAGCTTTCCTTACACATCAACATCCGGTGATCCTCAAATCATCCATCTCAATCGTCTAATACAACGTTCATCTGTAACAAGCCATCCATCCGATTGATTTTCAAAATAGTCCATCATAGCTTCAAAGATGTTTATTTTAGGATCTCAATCGCTTCAATAGACCAATTAAACCATTCATCACCGATTACAAGCCCGAGATCTTAAGATCTACCGTTCATCAAGTCTGTGGCACCTTATTCAATGATCCAATGCCAAATCACGTGAATTCGACTGTTAGATGGTAATGCTGACTATTAGGGTGCACCTAGACTAGCTTAAGACCCTTAATATCATTGAAAGAAATTCCCATCCATATATCAGGCTATCCATCTGTTATTCTTCAAGATGGACCGTCACATCATTAAAAAGACCTATTCTTAGGATTTTAATTTCATTAATATGCAAATCTAACAGACCATCAGGGTTATCATTGTAAGGCCCATCATTCAAAAATGCAATTGGATTATTCTAGTCCATATTCAATCCCCATATCACACCTAAACACCTATTAAGATCCTAGGACCATTGATAGTCAAATATTAGTCGATCCAACCATTGGTTCATTTGAGTAGAAGATCGACAATTGTTAATGTGACATTCGTGTGGGATGGCCCACATAACAGTCAACCAATGAGTGTCCTAATCATCCAAACAAAACCCTAGTGCCCTTTTGGTCGTTGATATTCGAATCGGGATCAATCCAACCATTGGATTTATATGGGTCAACAATTTGAGACCAATAAGACTGTGGGATTTCAAAGACTTGTAATTAACTACTAGGGATTATAATTAAATCATTTGTGGCCCACTTATTCACATGATCCACCTTAAAATAGGACCTTAGGCTTAAAAATCTTAATTATTAAACTACCAAAAGAAATCCGACTGTCGAATTAACTTGAATAAACAAAAGAGCTCAAATTGATTGGGTATGGCTCACTTAAGTTATGTATCTACCTCATAGTCAGATTAGTAGCCCATCTTAAGCTATTTGGGCTGATGGACATGCTAGATTTCACATAAACATCTTAGTGGATCACTAACAATTTGTGTGGAGGCAATCCATCCATTCGACTAACACTTGAAGTCTAATCTGTAAGGTTGTCATGGAGGTTCATGGGCTAAGTACCTTTACAGCCGTTGATGTCGAATTAGGAGGCCATTTGACAATCAGATCAATGAAAACCCACAATTTAGGGACGAAATTTGCATGTATGGCCCACCTAACCTTGGATCTGCCCCATCTTTGGTCAAGGGAACTAATTGGACCCCTAGGACCTAATGGACGGAGTGGATTTCTCACGAACATCACGATGGACCCACATTTGTGCGCATGTGCAGCAGGGGCAGTGCACCTGCGGTGCACTGAACGGTCAGCGTGGTCAAACCAGGCACTGACCCAACATTTTCGAAGAAGGAAATCCTCTCCTTCTCTTTCGGTTTCTTGCCAGCACGAACATAGGGCGTTCGTTTGAAATGTGGCCCACCACATGTGATCGGAAGGCCGATCTGATCTGTCCATCTGGTGCGGACGCTTCTTCTGACCAAAATCCAGTGGGTCCTGCATGTAGATGCGATCATCTATGCACATAAACATTGGTAAAGAAGAGTTGTGTGCAACCAAACTTTTCGAAAATGGAAATCGTTCTCGCAGACCAGCTGTCACGATCCATATGAGGGGTCTTTAATTGATCTTGGCCATCCGTTTAAGAGGATCTCCTCCATCAAATGCAAGTGGTTTAGGGCTTTCAAACAAAACCACGACTGTTTTTCCCTAACCACTGTGTTTGGAGGTGGTTTCGAGCAGTTTTAATCTAATGACTATGGGGAGCTAGGGTAAGCATAAAAGGGGCATGAGCATCGAGCAATTATTGCTCCTCCTCCATTTATGATGGTTGCACCTGAAAATCCTCCGTTTTCTTCTCCTTCCAAACCCACCGACCTAGCATCATTCAACCTTTAAAGATCCATGTCCACAAGCTCCCTCAAGCTGAACCAAACCACTCAATGCCTCCAGATCAAAAGAAGAAGCTTCCGTTTACAATCCGTCATTAGCGTCGGAACTTCTTCCTCATTGTTGTCACGCTGCACCAACCTAGTCGCTGCAAGTTGGGGCGATTTCTGGTCAGGTTTGAACTCATGCTGGCTACGGTTGGTAGAAGGAAAGAGAAAGAAAGGAAAGAAGACAAAGAATGAGTGTGCATATGCACCGAACTTGGCCCAACCGAGTCGCTGGTGCGACTACCCGACTCATGGGACGTGCGGCCTGAGTTTGGGCCGAGCCCAGGCTCGCTTTGGCCATTCTAGAAAAAGAGAGATAGAGAAGGAGGAATGAGAGAGAAGAGGGTTGGTTACAGTGGGTCCGACAGGGCCATGCACTAGCTGTCGAGTTGCGTATAGTCAACTCGATCCAGACCCTTGCCTGACCTTTGGTAGATGAAAAGAGGAAGGAGGAGAAGAAAGAAAAGAAATGAAAGAGAAGATGAAGAAGAAAATCAGCAGTGAGAGAGAGAGATGGAGGAGAAACGAAAGACAGAGAGAGTACTACTAGTCTGCCACTCTAGCTTGACTTGAGCTGATTCATTGACTTGCTGTGTCAACTCAGTTAGATTGAGACTGGGTTGTGGTCAATCTCAGTCCCTGTTGGACATGGCAAGGAAGAAAAATAAGGAAGGAAAAATGAGGAAGAAGTGAGGAAGAAGAAAAATAAAAAGAAGGAGAGAAGAAGGAGAGTGGGTGTCGTCCGTCACACTGAATCAGCACAATCGAGTCACTGGACCCATGCATGGGCTACTGCTGAGTCCAGAACGAGTGGGGCCTGCTCCAGGTCAGCTGGACGTGCTGGCAAAAGGAAGAAGTAGAAGAGAGAAGAAGGGAGAAAGCAAGGAGGAGCAATGAGGCTTTGACCAGTCGAGTCAACTCGGACAAGTTAAATCTGAGTCTAAACCAAACCTAGACCTTGTTAGGTCATGAGAAAGAAAGAAGAAGAGAAAGGAGAAAAGGAGAGAGTATAATGGGTGGTTGTGTTGAGCCGAGTCAACTCGAGTGTCGAACTGAGTTGATTCAACTCGAATCGACTAGGTGAGTTTTTCTCTCTACCTCTCATTGAAATTCTAGTTAGTAGTTCGGTTGGTTAATAGATTTCCTAATCTCAACTAAGATGTAGCCTAATAATACATTTTTTTGGATTTTATTTTATTCGAATTGGGAGCAACTCATGCTTATGGGTCGAACCAAGTCAACTGATGTAAGTCAGCTTTCCCTACCAAAGTAAATCGTTTGATTTATTACTATATTTAGTGTCACTATAATTATTGCGATTATTAATCATGTTTAGCTATTAGCGGGTTATGTATGTTAGTATTAGTTATTATAAACAAATTACAACTATTAGATGTTAGATATTAGTATTTATTTATCATTCGTAGATATTATCATTGATAATAGGTCACACTATTTATTACTATTATAATGAGCATTATTATCATGATAGTTAATATTGATTACATTGTTAATGTTAATGACAGTTATGTGATTAACATTGTGACCCATCGTACATCAATTAGCATTCAAATCCTAAATATCTAAGTTTGGAATTAAACTCTAGGATGAAGCTCTAAACCTAGGTAATCCAAACCTTAGGTTGGATGGTATGTAAAAGTCCACTAGATAACATAATTAAGATCCTAACGTTAAACGTAATCGTAGATAGTTTGTAAACCTTAATCTAACCATGTGGTTCGCAATTCATGATAGGATTTGATTCTTAAGGTGTGCTTGCTCCCTAACAACACTAGCTAGCAAATCGAGTTGTAAGGTGATGATTTCTTCCCCTTAAGCTTTCCATTTTCAAGTTAGTCTAAGAAATAATCTTAATTTGAAATTACAGATGTTATCTCATAGCATGCGATCTTTTAAAGGCATGGCTTATACTTGAATTATAATTAATAGTTATGAACCATGATTTCATACAATAACTATTTATATGCTGGTTTTCATTTAAATTTCAATTGATGGTTCTTATCATGAATTATTGTGATTGTTATAAATCAACTTATGTCTAATGTGCCATAACTATATGCTTTCTCATGGATTGTTGTGAGTCGCTTAAGGATCTCTATTCACTACACTTACTAGTGGGTAAGCCCTCTTGTGTATGTGAATCCATACTTAAGATGTAACAAGATGGAGTGTGGTAAGGAATGGGCCCTCGACTTAGAGGTTACATGGGACATGGACCATTAATGTGGGATTCACCATCCATAGGCCATACGGCTTGAGTAGCTTAGAAATGACCTCTTTAAACACTCTGATTTAACCTTACATGACCCATTTACCGTCTCGATTTAATGCTTTGAGCATTCTTTTACCACTGCGATTTAATATTTGTCCCATTTTTTGATGGTTGTCTTTCGTAGCTTCGATGGCCTATAACCATGCGATGATAATCCTTATTATCGAATTTAATTGGCCACTAGTTGATGGGCATCCATTAAGCATCCTAAGATGGGGAAACCTCATGAGCCGAGGATGGTGGTCATGGGACACTATGCCCGAGCTGTCGCCCTACGCTGGGTGACGAGCCCCCCCCGTAGTGACCATTGAGTTACTCAAACCGTCTGATTGTAATTGGAATAATAATGGTTTGGTTAATCATGCATTTATAGCATATTAGCGATGATGGGTGGCTAATTGTCGATGTTGTAGCATGTGCCCTTATGTTTAGTGGGGTATCGTTTCGCTAGCTCCCAAACTATCGACTATCGACCTACGTACGTGATATGTACAATGACTTGGTCACTATGTTATACGAGATATGCTACGCTAGTGACCGGTCTTTTACATGGGTAATGAGCCCAAGTCTGACTGGATGAGCATCCCTAGGTCGATGTGCATTCACGCATCCATGCATTTAAAAAAACTGCATCATGTATTTTTTTTTATTGTCTTGTTATTTTTAATTATGCTTAGCTAAGGTGGCGGTGTGTAATCTCGAGAGGAATTCATACTAAATTGGTCACTCATCCATCAAATATATAACTATACAGGTAGCACAGGAGGCTTAAAAGACACTCATGTCTGGGTGATAAAGTGCAGGGTACAATTACCAGGAATGTATGACTGTATTTGCTAGGAGGAGCTACGTGATCTTGTGGCTTAAGTTTACGTGCATTTTATTATTTCTCTTGTATAAATCATGTAATTCTTGTATTTGTTATTATAGAGACATTAGTTTGTATAAGTGTTGAGGGTCAAATATTGCATATTAGACCCCATTTATTATCTAATTTTACGAGTATGATATTGTTTAACGCCCTGTTTTAATCGTGTTTGTGATGTAAGGTGTATTTAGGAGTCTGAACTGAAAAAGGGTATTAAAAGTATGGATTTGACGCTCTGAAGTCACCAAGGAAAGGGACAGACCCCAGGGGACCGAGATCGAAGGATTTACACGCTAGAGATCCAAGAAAATCAAGAAACTGAAGCTCGAGTGGCCTAAAAAGGGTCCAGAATGCGAAATCATAAGATTTCCACCATCCGTTTAACATGAAATTTCATACATAGCCTGAGGACCATAAATGAACTGTACACGTCGAATTTCAGCCCCCAGATCCCTGTGGAAGTGGCTAAACAAACAGATCAGCCAACATATCAGCGATTTGGGGCCCACCTGAGATCTAGATAGGCTTCAAATTTGGTTTCAACAACTTAAATGAGGTGGAAAAACAGATGGACGGAGCGGATTTCTCAGCTACATCACAATGGGACCCACCTTGAGGTGATTGCCCATATAGTGCACGAAAGCGCGCAGTACACCGAACCGTGGGAGTTGGTCAGCGTGCGCTGACTCGACTCCCAGCGTCTTTCTTACGCAGGGTGCGGACGGACATCCACTGTGATTTATTGTGGCCCACCTCCTTCGGCTGGGTCGATAATCTGAACCGTCTAATGTGTCTAGACAGTGGGGACGACCCTAGCTATGATTCCAAGTACTGCCTTGCATGTGAAAACACATAAATTTAAGTTCAAATGCAGAATGGACGACAGAATGGAAAATCTGTGGGCCCCATAGTTAACGCAGAATCAGATTTTTCACATCTGTTACGCATGTAACAGAGTCCGAAAAGAACCGGATGTTTCAATCTGTTGTGTGATTTCGGTGTTGATCAAAACGCTAATCTAGACCGTCCATCAGGAAGTTCTTTCAAAAACGTCCCAGGTGACGTCATCTTTTTTGACAGAAAGTGAGAAAAACAGGGGCTACTGGTCTGATTTCTCGGTGCAGAATCCTTTCGCACGTGACCAGAAGTTCCGCACCACCTGGCCGCGTACGTATGGAGTCGGTTTTCCACCGACAATCCCCTGTTATAAAAAGAAAGAGAAGAAAGAGTGAGAAAAATTGAATTTTTTGGGGAACGTGCAGCTGTAGAGGCAATCCCATCCTTGGGATGTGTAACAGAGAGAGAGAGCTAGACATGGAGTAGTTTTCTCTAAACAGAGTTCTTTTTTCTCCTTTGTTTCTTTTCAGTTGATTTATTTATTTTAGAGATTAGTTAATCATGGTCATGATTTACTAAGCCTCTTAGCTAGGGCTAAGAAGTGAAGCTTGTAGCGTGATTGAGATGGTTGCTTTGTTTTGATTCATGTTTTGTTGAACTCTTATGGATTCTAGTTATTTATAAAGGTATATTTTTAACTTTTAAAGGTTTGTTATGACTCAAATTACAATAGATCTGCGATAGCTTAATATTTCTTCTTTTCCTAAATTGAGATTGTGAAATTAGTAAGATCTGTTATTCACCGTCGTCCCATGGGCATGGTAGGGTGACAGAATCCTTCCTAACTTTCACAATTCTCTTATGATTGGCTGTGAGATTAGTAAATTGTTGTTGTTTGTCATAGTCTCCTGGGCATGGTTAGGTGACGGAATTATTTCCAAATTATCTACACCAATTGTATCTATTGATGATTAGATCCATGAGACGTTCAGAGATCTAACAAATCTCCTCTTACCAACTGGATAAGATAGGACTCTGATTCCAGTTGTGTCCTTGAATTATGCAAGGTACCTTCTCAATTGCTACAAGTAGATCATTGGTACCCTAGTTCCCTACCTTTGAATTCTACATATTTTAGTTTACTATTTCACTATTATTTCCTCATATTCAGGTAATTTAGATTTCATCTTTATCTAGTTCTAGTTCTAATTATTTTTAGATTATGTACAAGTTTCAGTCCCTATGGATTCGACCTCGGTCTCACCGAGTTTATTAATACATCACAACCCTATACTTGGGGAGTGAACAATAAGTCGTTATGGGCAGCCGCTCGTGTATTCTAAATATAGTGTGAATTTTCCTTTATATTTGATTTGTCCATCTTTTGCTAACTACTAACTCTGAAAGAAAAAGAAAAGAAAAAAATATACTTGAATTTGACTATCTATAAAGGTTAACGCTCGGGTTTTTGGAGAACGAGTCATGTAATCGGGTTCCGAAAACTTGGGGTATTACACTAGGTTTGTTTGATCGACTCGGGTTGAACACGGATGATCAATAATAGCTGGACTATATGGGATGCTTACACCCAATGCCGGTTGCGCCGGGGTTCTCCCAGGTCAATTAAATAGGTCCACTAGCCGACTGATCATGTATGTTCACAATGTATGATATGACCAAATCGAATGTAGGATACCTCGTTCCCAATGGATGAGTTCATTCATAACCATTAGTGCGATACGATCCCATTAAGACTCATGAGCTGGGCATGGTGGTATGAGACACTGTTTTTGAGTTGTCGGCCTACGCTGGGGTGACGAGCCTCCCCGTAATGACCAATGAGCACTAATGGAGGTGAGATATCATTGATCGAACGACCCCCGTCAAATTACCTGGCTGATGGTTTTGTGCTAGAGTACCGTTTGAACGACTCGAGCGTGAATGAAATTGGGTGTCGAGCCATTTCCTTGTGGTGATTTGATTTTATGTGATACGCTCCAGCCACTGTTCATCCGGGCTGTGGTCCAAGCGTGGGTTAGAGTGAGCCGTTTGATCCGGACCCCTTTCGAAAATAGTGCTACTGTCGGTCGGGGCAGCATGTTAGCCAGCAGTATTGAGTGATCATACTCAGTTTGGGTGACGACCCATACGGGGCTGATCCTCATACATTTAGGTATCATACCATACCCTTGAAATTGTTGATTTGTAAGATAAACAGGTGACACCTAAATTTGGATCAAGAGACACTGGTAAGGAGTCACTACATGAGACGACGAGCCACGTGATCCGGATAAGTACTCGTGATATAACATCAGTATCCTAGCTTCGTCAATATGCTAGATGAATTGTACTTAATAATTACTCGACTAACATGATCATTCATCGCATCGCATTAGTTTTGATGTGGCGAAATAGGCGTTAAAGTCACATGTTAAAAAAGTGTTGTCATTTACGAACCAGGTGGTCAGAGTTGTGTGTTGAAGGAGTATCAAATGGTGAGAGCATGCATCATGTCATATCTTCATATGCGCATTTAACAAGAGTATTTAGGAAATATTTGATTACTTATTTTATCATTACCTGCACTAATTGGATTGATAACATGTGTAACTTAGAACTAATGGAACCACTGAGTTAGCTATTCACTCCCACCTGGGACGGTGTTTTAAAACACCAACCAGGCATATCATTGATACAGGTACTAGTGAGACTTCAGACAGGTAGACTTATATCGGGTCGTGCCAACGCCATTATGTTTTGGAGGATTGGGTGTAAACTGAAAGCTTTACACTATAACCATCTTGGGTATGAATATTGTGGCTTGTGTAATCTCCATTTTGGGCGATCACCATCATTGAAGTTATATTTTTAATTGTTAGCTCTACTATTCTGAATTTTTCGTTATCTCTACCGCGCTTAGATCCGCTAAGTGAATTGTGTTACTCTGATTATCTGTGTGCGGAATGAATGTGAATCTGAATGAGGTCACATGTGCATTCTCATTGGGTTAACACCCGGGAACTCGGGATTGAGGTCTCTGTACTCGGGTACCGATTTTCGGGGTGTTACACTTAACCTCACTACAATCAATCTTGTGCTACTTGTATGGTTGGGTGCAATTGTATAAAAATATGATGAGTGGCCAACTCAAAGATAAGTCCCATCAAAATTACCCAGTTGACATATTAATCGAGTATAGTTTCATAAGAAGCATACCAAAACAATCCTAGTTTATACTGAGCCATATTTAAATGCATGAATGCATGGACATGTTCTTCACTCTGGGAATGCATATCCAGACGAACCAATGAATGAACCTTTCAAACAATCAGCCCATTTAAATGCAAGAGAATAAGTCTTTTAAACAATCGACTTATTCTCTAAATGTTCGAGATTGGGTTCTTCAAATAGTTAACCGAGCTCAAGGGTCATTCGAATATTACACTAGTCTTTCAAATAGTCAATCAGGCACCCAATAATGCACGCATGCCATGAATGCATGATTAAACCACCCTTAATTAGTCTAATTCACAAACAACCATTAAATAGCCTTTACATCTAGTGACCAACCTTGATTTCAACATGTAGACCTTGCCATCACCAGCTACCTTCAATAAAAAGGTTCCTCTCAACAAGCCAGCAAGGTAGGTCAACAAGACATTAGGTCCCTTACGGGACACAACAATGGGAGCTCGCCCCAATAAGTCAATAAGGCATAATAAATCTCAATAATTGCAAGTTTGCAACTGATTCCATTTAGTCCCAAAATCCAAGGCAGCCAATAGCTGGAGGTATAATCCTATATATGCGGTTCAATCATACAAATCATTATTCCATACTATCATCTCGGGGATTGCATCACAATAGGGAAGTACGAACTACACAAGTGGTGTTGTAGATTCTTATGCTACAACCCATACCATCCTTGCTTCCCATACCTTTTCCACCGCTAATATGACTAGTGCCCACACAACCTACGTCTTTGCTTCTTTTACCTTTGTTGCCCCTATCCCACCTATTCACAATCGTCCATATCCATGTGGATCTCCCAAGTGGATTCTAATTTTCATGTTTTGCTAACCTAAAACCATTTAACCCGCATCACATGTTATTCACTCCACAACATGCAATGATTACAAGTCCATGTAAATTCTATATGGCCAGTAATAGATTCAAGTATGTTAGGGAGTGCACATGTGTGATTCAACCTATATAAGAGCTACTCATAAGATTCTAAACATTTTATGGATCCCAAACAAATATCCCTAATTCAATACATGTGAGATGGATTTTAAGGATTATCATATAATTTAAGATAGTAGACATGTTCATTCAATAGTTGAGTCTATCACTAAATTAAAAATATTAAAGGAAAGCTTGAAGGGCATATCATCACCTTAGGGTTTAGGATTCCTCGATTCTACGACTCCGATTTGGGTATGATGCGATGAAGATAAAACTTGAGGTTGAAAATTAGGAAAAACCTAATATACAACTTTGATTAGGTGCTCCTACAGTAATTTCTCCCAAATTAGGGTTTGAATCAAGGGTTCAAAATGGTTTACTCACCTTGAGGTTCAATGATTGGCTAGGGTAGAAGAATCTGGCTTGAATCCACAACTCTAGCGATGTTGCACCTAGATCATGATGTATGCACATAAGTGGGCCATGCTACACAACAATCGAGGCTTCGAAACCCAAGAAAAATAGAGAACGAACCTGCCGAAGATTACTCATGGTGGCTTATGCGGACTGCAGCAATGAGATCCATCCCCAATCACCCACTCTCTCCATTTCCCTCTCTATTCTCCCCTCCTCTCTTTCTCTCTCATTTTTTAAGGCATGGGGTGAAACGAAGGGAAAATGGGTATTTATAACCCAGAACAACTTCGTAACTTAATGCGAGCTATCAGTTGGACCAATGACAATATCGATCGGATTGACAGGAAACGGCGATCGATCGGTGGGACCGACATATGCCATACATGTCCCAATTTTGGGATGTTCAAGTTGGTTGATCATTCCGGACCTAACTCGCCCAGAATTATTGTTTTAGGTCACTGCTTCGAGTTATAAGGGTTGTCGAGGTGTTCATCGTTGGTTTTGTCATCAAAGGTTCTGGCCTAAGGTGGTTAACGCGAACACTGCAATGGACCAAACGCGGGGGACCAATCGGTTGTATCGGGTGGTTCAACCTTCGGGTTGAACATTCAATTTTACATTCTTTGGGGTAGGTTATACCTAACTAGTGACTAGTCACTAAGGTCTACTGAACCGAGGATCTAAGGATCCGGGCTTCACTTATAGAACTCACGTATTTTGGGTTCACGCATGCGTCTGTACATGCTAACACTATGCCAAACCAAAAGTTTTTTCAGGTAACACCCAAGGACATTCGATACTCGAGTATCGAATGGCCATTGTGTTATAATCAAGGATTTGTAAATACTTGTAAAAAATGATTTCATGCTTCATGTTGAGTGTTATAAATTCGGATAGTACTTTTGAATATTTTCAATTTAACTGTTGTGATACCTTATAAGATTTGCAATGGTTACCAGACAAAAGAGATAACCGATGGAAAATAAAATGAATGGCAATACCCTCATAGGGAATTTATGCAAGAATATGTTGGAGATCTGACCTTGATGAAGCCCTTAATATGGATTAAAACAAATAAGAGAAAACAAAAATCCAAGCAAGCACACAGAGAACACATGATTTTTACATGAAAATCCTTGCTGGAAATAATGGTACAAAGCTACGATCAATCTACTATTAAGAGAAGATTACAGAGATGAAGAGAACTTACAGCCAAAACCCTAGCTCCCTCTCTCTCTCTCTCTCTCTCTCTCTCTCTTGGAGGATCTAAAAAAATACCAAAAAAAATAAATTTGTAACTCATTCTTAACCCCAACATAACTAACCCTAAAAGCCATCATTTTATTAGAAAAATATGAAAAATACCCCTCCAAGGGTCCACTAACACTTAGACCTTTTTAACATGTGAAACATGGGTTGTATGGGCTCAGAAAAGTGAATAGACCCAATAACGATTTTGCTGTCACAATTTTAATAAGCGTCACCTTGATTGCAAAATCACTTCATTGTCTTGTCAATCTTCTTCTAAGCATCACCATCATCACTTCACCCACACTTCATCTCTATTCCTTTCTTGCCAAGTCCAGAGAAGTCGAGAAAAACTTGAACTTCTCTATAGGAAAGACATTCATATGCATGTCTGTTGGATTCTTACTGGTGTGAATTTTTTCAAGAGTGACATCTCCTTTTTTCTAGAATCTATCATATAAAGTGATGACGAACATCAATGTGCTTAATACATGAGTGATATACCAAGTTCTTTGCCAAATTAATCATGCTCTTGCTAAAACAATGCACAGGCACGACTTCTTGTTGAAGTCCCAACTCATTCATCATCCATTTCAACCAAACAACTTCCTTGAATGCCTCCATTACTATAATGTATTCAGCTTTGGTAATAGAAAGTGCAACCATAAAATGAATCTTAGACATCCAACTAATAGCTCCACCCACTAGCAAAAATGAGTAACCGAAAGTAGACCTTTTATCTTCTACATTCCCTACATAATCTGAATCAACATATCCTACGATTCTTTCCTCTGAGTCTCTGAAACACAAGACGTAGTCCATCATTTCTCATATATTTCGAAATAATTATTTCACCTCTTCCCAATGTTGTTTACCGAGGTTTGATATGTATCTGCTCACAACACCAACTGCATATGAAATATCCGGTCTCATATGGACCATAGATATATAAGACTACCAACTGCGCTAGAATAGGGCACACGAAATATATATTGCTTTTCTTTATTTGACATAGGTCATAATTCCAAAGAAAAACGAAAGTGAGCAGCATAGGCAGTATTAACTGATTTCGCCTTTTCCATTTTGAACTTGAATAGAGCCTTCTCTAGATACTCCTCCTAAGATAACCATAGCATGCTCCTCTCCTTGTCACTATGTATATCAATACCAAGAATCATCTTTGTAACCCTAGATATTTCATTTCAAATGTATTAGATAATTGAGCCTTCAATGTGTTGATTTTAGACACGCCATGCATATCATCAACATATAACACTAGAATAATAAATTCACTTCCACTTAGTGTTCTAAAATAATTATAATGATCAAATTCACTTTTAGTATAACTCTATTTCAACATAAAATAATCAAACTTCTTATACCACTGCATAGGCAACTGTTTCATGCCGTATAATGATCTCTTCAACCTGGAAATAAAATTATTCTTTCCTTGCACCTCAAACCATTCCGGTTGCTTCATGTAAATCCGCTCTTTGAATATTCTCTATGTAGAAATGTATTTTTAACATTCAACTGTTCTAATTCTATATTATATTAGGCAACCAAAAGATAATACAAAATTAATAGATAAATACTTTACCACTAGCGCAAAAATCGACACATTCCTTCAAAGCATATCCCTTTGCTATTAATTTGGCATTGTATCTAACTAGTTTCCTCTGTAATATTCAATTACACCTGAACACCTTCCTCCCAATGGGTAGCTCAAGTAGCTCTCATATTTGATTTTTATTTATTTATTTATTTATTTTTCTATTTTTATTTACAGAGAATCCATCTCTCATGCGTAACTACCATCTACTTTTTTGCATCTTTATCTTTTAAAGCTTTTTGAAAAGTAGGTGAATCTCCTCTCATCTGTATGAGAGCAAATGTAGGATTAAAGTCATCCTTGTATTTTAACAATAACTTATGATCTCTCGATGGATTTCTTCTGACAAGTGGTGGCTCCACCTCTTCATGTACCTCAACATGCAGTTTAGATTCCTCAAGTGTCTAACCATTGTCTAGTTTCATATCAACAATTGACTTTTCCATTTCCTTTTACTCATCTTTATGAAGTAGGAAACCCTCATCAAATTTAATGTCCTGTCTAATAACGACCTTCGTAAAGCACGATCTAACAACCTACAACCTTTCACCCCATCACCATAGCCAACAAATATGAGATTTTTTGCTTTTTAATCTAGCTTATCTCTCTTAATAGATGCTACATGAGAGTAAGCATTACGACAAAAAATTCTCAAACCCGAGTAATTACCTGCCTAACCACTCAGTACTTCCTCAGGAATTTTACAATCAATAACTATAAAGGAAGACCTATTCACCAGATAATAAGCTGTAGAAACAGCTTTAGCCCAAAACTCTTTGCCCAACCTAAAATTTCTCAACATACTTTGAGCTATTTCCAAAAAAGTTCAATGCATACGTTTTGTCATACCATTTTTCTTTGGCATATGTCTCACTGTATTATGCCTGACTATTCCCTCATTCTTACAATATTGATCAAATTTTCTTGAAGTAAAATTTCTACCATTATGTCCTCAGAACTTTCACTTTTCGCCCTATTTATTTTTTCAACCATTTATTTTCACATCTTGAAAGTGGAAAACTCATTAAATTTATGTTTAAAAATATAAACTCAAACTTTCCTAGAGAAGTCATTTATAAATGTAATAAAGTAAGATGATCCTCTTTCAGAAACAACGGCACAATGACCCTCAAACATCAAAATGCACGTAATCAAGCTGTCATTTACTAACATGTTTTCCGGTTTTAAAACGCGGCCTTAACTATTTTCCATATATGCAATGCTCACATATATCTAAATTAAAGCTCTTAAAATTAAGAATTAACTTATAACCCAGAAGTACCTTCATTCTTTAATCGCTCATGTGGCCTAAGAACACATGTCACAAATGTACTGACGTGGAATCCACTATATACACCACAATTCCACCAGATATCATATTTTCGATCAATCGGTAAAGATTACCGCTCTGTTATGCCTTCTTTACTGTAAGAGCTCCTTTTGTGATCACTTCCAGCAGGACACCATCATAACCGACAAACTTGCAACCAATTATATTTAAAACTCTCAAAGAGATCAGATTCTTCTTCAAGTCTGGAATGTGTCTCACATCTGTCAGAGTACGCTCCACTCTATCAAACATCCAGATGTGAACTGAACCAATTACACCCATCTTGCAAATATGATCATTGCCCGTAAGAACTAGTCTACCATTATACTCGCTATATATGATAAATCAAGTCTGATGAGGACACATATAATATGATGCCCCCGTACCTAAGATTCATTCCTGATAAAAATTCCTAGTCTTGGTCACTGACAATACATGATCATAACTATCTGAGCCATCACCAAATTTAATTGATAGCTTCCTTCAGCGAATAATCTGACTTCTCATACTTTCAAGTTGTGGGAATTTGATAGTCATTTTTTAAATGTCCAATCCTCTGAAAATTTCAACACTTTAACTTTCATTTACCTCCTGACTTGGATTTATATCACGATTTTTTCTTTCTCTCACTCAAATAATCTTTACCAAGTAAACAATACATCCGTAGAGATACCTTTATCGTCTCTATGTTGTCGCAACTACTTCGACTGAAGGGCTGCGGTAATGATCTCAATATTTAAAGTATTCTTATTATGGCAAAGAGTATCAACCAGATACTTGAACGACTTGAGAGAGATGTCAACAAAATTAGAGCTTTGTCTTTCTCTCGATCTTCACCTCAACACTCATCAACTTACAAACTAGTTTGTTGAACGTGTTAATATGTTCATAGAGATCCGACCATTCTGTTATTTTGAGACTATAAAACTATTTCTTCATAAATAGAAGATTGGTGAGAGATTTTGTCATGTAAATACTCTCTAAAATTTTCTATAAACTTATAGTAGTCATCTCATCTATGACATTTTAAAGGGCTTCATCGGCCAAAAACAATTGAATTGTATTAATTTCCCTTTGAGAAAGTTTATCCCAATCTTCTTACTTTATACATTTCAGATGATGCACTTTCCCAAGGAGTGCATACTTCAGCCATTGCTGAATTAAGAGTGATTTTATCTTCAATCTTCATAGTTCAAAGTTGCATTTTACCAGTGATTTTTTCTATCTCGAACTTCACATTCGATTCCCTTGATGTCATATCTCAAATTTAAGCTAACAAACCAACCTATCTGATACCACTTGTTGGAGATCTAGCCCTGCGGAAGTAGCTTAATTTGAATTGAAACAAATAAGAGAAAAAAAAATTAAGAAAATACATATAGAACATATGATTTTACATGAAAAATCCTTGTAGGAAAGAAACCACGGTACAAAGCAACGATCAATCTACTATTTGTAAAAGATTATAGGAATGGAGAAAACTAAAAACCAAAATCTTAAGTCTCTCTTTTAGAAGCTCTAAAAAAATGCAAAAGACAACAACAAAATCATAATTCATTCTTAACTCCAACATAACTAAGCTTAAAAGCCACATTTTCATGAGAGAAATGTTAAAAATACATCTTTAAGGACCCACTAACACTTAAGCCATATTAGCATGCATGTGAAACATGGGTCATATAAACTCAGAAAAGTGAATAGATCCAATAGTAATTTGGACACCGCAATTTTAACAAAATACACTCATATACTTCCTAAAATAAAATAGACAAAAACCTAATACGGAATCTTACAACCTAAGATTGATATTAAACAATGTTATATATTTAATACATATCTTTATCTTTATAAGATAATACTTAAAATGTTATACCACCTTTCAGACAATCTTGGCCATGTTAACAGAAAGAAACTATAACCTTTTTTTCTCCCTTATTACTAGTGACGTGCATTAGATTTCATCCTATCAATAAATCAAAATGGTTTTTCAGGAAAGGTATGATCATGTGATGGCACGCCTAATGGATAATTTATTTTTATCAAAGGATGATGAGCTAATTTTCGCACAATGTCGGCCAAATGCTATATATATATATATATATATTAATTAAACTTATAAAAAGTCATCTAACCTTCAGTTGTTACTCAAGAAGAATAATTTGTTGCATGGAGCATGCAATTAAATTACGTAGACACAATAAACAACCATTAGATCATGATCATGTGGCGGGCCAAACAGTCCCATCACTATCATGTAATATATTGCCCAACAGCCATAAATGTCTCCACATTCTACCAACGTTTTATAATTGTAAAAACGTCCAACATCCAAGTGATCCATTAGGTGGACCATAAATGCAGATGCTTTCGTCCAAATATCAGGCCAGTCCATGTGGACACTCATGATCTAATGGTTGGCATTGCATATATAGACCATATTTACATTTGCATCATTCTCATTTATAATCAAATGACTTTTTCAAAACAGGTTGAAATATTTAATCCGGTAGTTGGGCAGTTGTTCCAAATGAATAACAACCGTTGGATCTGGCTTTCTACCAAGATGGTTAAAAAGGCAAGTAAAAACATCATTGATAAGGTAGTGTTATTAATGGCTATATAACTAAAGTAAGTAGGTGCTTAGGTGAACCAAACTATCATCTTCACACATTGCAATCTAGGTGAACTTATACTTTTCAACCTTCTAAAATTTGGGCTTCTCTATCATTTTTTTGGGTTGCATTGTTTTGATAAATCTGAACCATTGCGGAGCAACGTCAGCCGTCCATCCATGCTATGTAGTTGGGATTGTTTTCAAATTAATGAAGATTTTGTTTGTCTTTTTTTTTTTTAATGGTGGAGATATACACATATAGAGAAATGATCCAGTGGGCTAAGTTGCATTAGGAGAGTGCATATCATCAATCTGAGCCGTCCATTTGTCTCAACCCCTTTTTTATAGGTTGTCCTAAAACAATCATACTGGTCAGATGATCAAAACCGTCCAATCTGTGGAATGAAAGAATGGATGGACTAAATTGGTCGTAGAAGATTAGTACATTTACAGATGCTTAATTAAACCACTCGATTGCTTAAGGAAGTACACCTAATAGACGGTCCAGATAGATGATGCGGGTACCAATGAATTTAAATGCAAGTGGCTGCACAAGAATATTTCTATGCACTTAAGCCCACCAGATCATTTCTCATCCATAGATATGGATAAGATGCAGGAAACACGTCTTTTGTCTCCTTAACCAAACACGGCAGTAGTAGTCAACAACACCACCACAACCAACCAGAAAAGTAAGTGTACGTGCCACGTGGAGTCTGATCGATACAGTTTCAAAGCATGGGCCCCACAAGAGGTGGCCCATTCCTCAAGCAATGCGTTAATTAGACGATGCTGATCATCAGATCGATGGGCCTTTGGGCATGTTGACACGTGGCATCGAAGTATATATCAGAATCGTTCATTTGGTGGGGTATCATCGTAGATAGGCTTGGTAAGGCGAACTCTCTGATTTCGGACAGGAGCGGATTGCGTCCTGCACCCGCTGGATGGAATCGGTCCATGCAGTGGCTCTGTGGGATCCACCGTGATGTATCTGATTCATCCACGCCGTTCATCCATTTTCCAGACAATTAATTTAGGGTATACCCAAA
>JAJHSJ010000015.1:21471611-21529901 GCA_021015155.1 Magnolia officinalis
AGAGAGAGAGAGAGAGAGAGAGCATTTCAAATTAATAGTGGGTTTTATCAATCTCTCACTTCTTTCAGAAAAGATTAAGAAATAATACATCTTTTTCTATTGATCCTCAAGCTATGACCTCAGTGCAAATAAAAAAAAATAGTCTACCAAAGGGTATATCCATGTAGAGACAGAAAATCCAACTTCAATGAAAATCAAAAGAACTTATTATTATTATTTTAAAACAATGTTTTTTTGGTACCTTTGCCTCCCAGAAATATAGATCAGTGTGGCAAAGGGAGGTGTACTTGATCTTGATCCTCACTTCCATGGCCTGGGGTGGGTCCACCTCCCCTCCTCTATCACCAGAGGCTTCCCTGCTTCCCATGCTACAGCAGCTGTACCCAAAATCCACATCCATTTACCACAAAGATAAGAGAAAAACAACACAGAAATTACAACATGGAAGGAGAAAAACGATAAGTTTTTTTTTTTTTTCTTCTGGAAAAAGAGAAAAAACGATACAATGGCAATGGTTTATACCTAAGCAGCGAATAACAGCACCTGCTGTCATAGACGTTTATGGTAAGGAGACTGCAACCAGAAGAAAATGAAATCTAACAAAACAATTGATTTTTGTGACAAAGAAGAGAATGAAAACAATGTTTTTATTAAAATTAAAAAAAAAATTATATATAAATAAACAAAAGAAGGCTTCGAGTAAAATAGTTGATCTGGCAGCAGCACCAGTTTCCACGTAGCTGTTTTTCGGACCCGTCTTTGCCTGAAGGGAGCCATTTCCCTTTTTCCGGACCTCTTGGGCTACCTTCTTTGATTCCTTCAAGTAGGCCTTAAGAAGAGGCACAGGAGGGAACTCCCCCACACAACATTGAAGGCATATGCATAGTTAACAGCATCAAGCTGCTTCCATTGCTTATAGTTTCCTAATAAGATCTGTCACAAGCAGAAAAGCTTCCCAGTGTCATCAGATGACCATGAGGGGAAAAAACAACAAAATAGTGTTTTACTAACACACTAACATCCACAAAGGACTAGATGTTTCAAACCAACTAATCAAACATATTGGAAATAACGAAACATAAACTATATTATGAGCTTTACAATCAATAAATTCAAAGGCTTCAGAATTGCAGAATAACAGCAAGGCTTCAAAAGCCATTCAGTCCCGAAAGATGTGTGTTTTGGTAATTGGATATCATCACCGGCCAACAGAACCAACCTCTAAAGAGTGTTCAAAACCGATCAATCAAGTCTTTTATTGGGAAAATAAAATACTTAAGAAAAGCATTACAATCAATCAATTCATAGGCCTCAGAATTGCGGAATAACAGCAAGGCTTCAATGCCATTCAGTCCCGAAAGATGGTATTTGGTAAACGGATATCATCACTGGCCGACAGCTAAAAGCTTACAAAGGTCAAGCTCTAGCCAGGATTTAATATCACATGACTAAAATATATTTTATACGAACCTCAAAGCATAATTAAATGCTGAGAAAGAACAAATGCCACAAAGGATTTATGGTTTCAGTCAGTGCATAAATATGAATTTTTTTTAAAATCTCCTGATAAAATCACAAGATTTTGAAAAACTCACCAGAATTTAAATATTGCATTCTTATACAAATATATTAATATATATTTACATTTTAGATGTATAATATATACTCTTAAAATATTGTCCACTAAGACACCATTTTTATGTGACGTTTCAAAGGAATATACAAACATTGGATGTCTGCTCCATTATGTGATGTTTACAAAGAATATACAAACATTTTCAATTCAATGTCATTCCCGTTAGAAAATGCTGAATACATAATCACACAAAACCTACATATCTCAAAAAACAAAACAAATAGGAAATAGAAAAAGAAAAGCAGCTCAAAGAAACAAAGATCTGAATTAAGATCCAAAGCTCAATTTTTCCTGTAAACAAAACATCAAGAGCTAAAGAAAAATAAGAAAGGGAAAGAACGGAGAGAAAACTCACAAATTAGATCTCCAAAACCTGAAACTGAGTTCGGAGAGAAAACCTCGCAGAACCTGAAAGGATGATTATATAAGAAGATGAATTTAGGACTTTGAAAAAGTAATTTTTTTTGAGATTGTATTCAAATATATAAAAAGTCAAATGTCATGATCATTCGTGAAGCATGAATAAAAGATTATAACTTGTATAAGATAATAATGAGAACATGAATGGTTCATAAGATCATTTTAGAAATAACCTTGCATGAAAGTACATCCCAGTGGTAATGTGGTGCTTTTGATACCATATCCTATCAAAACCCATTTGAGGTCCATGACTGGGAAATGGACCAAGCACACTTCCTAATTGTAATTGCTGATCATCTGTTGGACTATTAGGATAATTAGGATCCAACGGTTGGTGATCAGTCCATGATTTGATTGGCATACATGTATGCCACATGTACATTGGATGAGCTTCCTCTTTATTGATCTATACATTGGATGAGCTTCCTCTTTATTGAGCTTCCTCTTTATTGAGAACAAGTGTTTTAACAAACAAAACATGCAATTTTGGATTTCCCATTAATAAAAAAAAAAAAAAAATTGTCTGTAGGATTTACCATAAGACAATTCATCCTTGCACAGATGAAAGATAACATCTAGTAGTGAAAGATCATTTTTAACACTCAACATAACTAGGAAGTAAGGTCTTATTATGTGAAATACAATTTAATGACCAGCTCCTTGATGGAAGTCCAGACTAGGCCAACGTCCCATTTCTTTAACTGGGAAAGGGAAGGTCACTCAAGTGAAAAAGGCAGTTTCAAAAAACGAATAGTTTACCTTACAGCATAGACGAGAAGTCCAAACAGATAGTTCATCTCATTTTTTTAAAAAAAAAGGGTAGTTTAAAGAGAAAAATGGCACATATGCAAGACCTCATGACCTACTTGAAGAGGCCGCATATGGTTTAGCCAAAGAAAGTACCCCTTGCACAAAGCACCAAAATGCCACTTCGACAGCTATAATGCAGCTCAGATTATAGCCATCCGAGGAATTCCTCCAGAAAAAATGAGTGAACACCTACTATCCAAAATTCCTAGCCAATAAAGCTATAAAAGCTAGATTTCTTTGCACAAGTCACAGATATTGAGAGATATAAGTAACTGCCAGAAATTTTTATTTTTATTTTTATTTTTTTTTTAAAAAAGACATATATCATGACAATATTAACTTTTTCGTGCATGTTGGATGTACTATCAAATTGAACTGCAATTACACAGTCCCATGAAGTGGAAATAACCAGATTGTAGTTACCTTCCTTAGCATTCATGTTGAGGGTCCAAATTGCAGTTGTGATACCTCTAATTTGACTTATTTTCTTAGTTAATCTGATTTTGGCTCTTCTATGAACTCCTTCCTAACTTACACTTTGTTTCTAAAAAGACTCAATGACGTGATTTACTTCAAAAAAGAAAATAAAAAATGGGCATGACATCTTACAGTTGACGAATTTCTGCCTGGTTTCACCATTAGCAGCAATACTCTGCCACATAGAAACTACTAAATCACCGAAGACCAAGACGAAGACCAAGAACAGGCAGTTGAACAAATTAAAAAAAAAAAAAACAAATCAAAAGGAGTTCTACCTGGAAAAGGGTGAGAACATTGGCAACACGTTTGGAAGCTCTATGTTAAGAGTCCCGTCTACCATCTTTCTATAGAATTCCACCACCTCCTGTCCGAGATACCAAAAACCTTTGCTTAAGAAAAATTCATGCTGCACACAAATACAGAATGAAAATGACAAGCAAAAGATACACAGAACCTGCATCAAGATGGTCATTGTAACACAGGAATTGAACAACAAGAATCCAGCCCGTATGTAGTAGTTGTCTGGATCTTCTTCCCTTCTCTGCCACCAAGAAAAACCCAAATTGAGAGAACCCCGATCACTAAAATCCTATTCACTAAAAACCCAAATGGCATCTTTTTTCTATCAGGTGACCTAAATCATTCATATGGTGATCTTTATCATAGGATGGGCCCGACCAAAATCAATCCCCCTAGACATGGGGCTTGCAAATGAGTGGTTGAGAAAAGATACAGCCATTGAGTCATACTAAATGGGAAAGTTTCACTAATATCATGTTTTGATTATCCGAGAGGAGATTTCGGGGCATGGCACATTTGTAATGTGGCCCACCATATGGATGGTTTGTATTACCAAAAGGCTAAATAATAAAAACTCAAGTCATGAAATCCAACTGCAAATATTGAAAAAGGAAATAGTAAAACCCCAATCATTCAAATGAAGAAAATAGAAAATAGGAACCAGGAAAAATACCCCCAAATCAATAGAGCCCAAGATTTCTGATTCAGGAAGAATGAAATCATCCAAAAAAAAAAAAAAAACTGACTCAAATCAAGTAAATATCTAAAAACCTAGAAAACCCTAAAACCACATCCATTAGAAGAAGAAATAAGATCATTCTAGACCAGATAACTAAATTTGAAAACAGAGAAACCCAAATTAGACAACCTCTAAACTCCTAGAAAACCTCATCCATTTAGGTTTTGTTTGGTGGAAAATTGGATCCAATACCACAGTCGTATGTGTTTGTAGTCAAACCAGAATGCGTAATATTTACGACATCGGTAAAATCCCATTCCACCAAACGCGCCCCAAACACCCAAACAGTCTTGTTAGGGAGATCTCACTACACTAGGCTAAACTCAAGTGCCAACCATTGAAAATTAGTAAAACCCAGATTTACAAAAAATAAAAATTAAAAAAAAAAAAAACAAAAAACAAAAAACCCCAAATCAAGAAGGAATCTAAAAATGAGGAAAACCCAAGAAAAGGGATCATGCCAGATAATTAGAACTCATTGTGTGTGTGTGTGTGTGTATACATACAAACATCACAATCATCTTCCAGAATGTGTGTGCAAAAGCCCAGATTTAGAGACGACCACCAAAAACTCCCCAATAACCCGGAAACATGGGCATATGGAATATAATTCACAAAATATCTCAATGGAGGATATGTGCAAACACAATGTCAAAGACTCAATCCAAGAAAGCTCATAAAACTCAATCTAAACACTTCTTGCTAGTGAAAGCATCACCTCACAGGCAACAATCAAATGCCACTGTTGAAAATCAACCAAACCTAGATCATAAAAACTCAAATCAAAACAACCCAATCAATAGAACCCAAATCCGAAGATACCCAAATCAAGGAAATATCTAAAACCCAAGAAACAGAATCGGGCCCAAATCGTTAGAATTCACACACACACACACACACACACACACACACACACACACACACATCCATGATAACTTTCATAATCGACGTGATAAATACACGATTTGGGGACTGCCAAACACTCCCAAAAAATGGGAATATGGAATCCGAAACATGAAATATCCCAATATATGCGTCCAAACGCTGCATAAAAGAACCCAATCCAAAAATACCGAAATCAATAAAAACCGAAAAAACCAAGAATCGCCGAAGAAAAAAAAGGATAAAAAAAGAAGAAGAAATCGACCTCGAGTAGGAAATTGCTGAGATATCGAAGCGCATTTTCTCTCAAATCTTCATTTCGGAACTCGAGGATTATTTCCGGAATCGCCATCGGCCGCTTCATCCATCTCACCTTGTGCTTCTTCCCTCCCTTCTTCCTCTGCTTTGCTTCCGAAAACTCTAGAATGATAGAGAGAGAGAAGAGAGAGAGAAGAGAGAGAGAGAAGCAAAATAAAAGAAAGCCCATCAAAGTATAGAAAGAGAGAGATAGATAGGGAGAGTGAGAGTGAGAGGAGAGCGAGCGAGAGAGCGAGAGGCAGAGGCAGAGGCAGAGGCAGAGGCAGAGGAGAGGAGCGTTCGACGGGGAGAGGGAGAGGCAGAGAGAGGGAGGGAGAGCACGAGAGAGAGAGGGAGAGGAAGAAGAAGGAGAACACGAGAGAGGAGCTCTCTAGTTGCGTGTCGGAGAGAGAGAGAGAGAGAGAGAGAGAGAGACAGAGAGAGAGAGAGAGAGAGAGAGAGAGAGGGAGAGCGAGAGAGAGAGAGAGGAGAGGAGAGAGAGAGAGAGAGAGAGAGAGAGGGACGGAGAGCGACAGGGATGGAGAGCGAGAGAGATGGAGGGTCGGCGAGCGACAGGGATGGAGAGCGAGAGAGATGGAGGGTCGGCGCTCGAATAGACTAGGGTTCTCATTTTTTTTTGCTTTTATAGGGTGTACCCATTGCTCGCAGCCGGTAAAACTGGCCGCGGGTAACGGGTTGGGCCATCGGTCGGCTTAGGTCCCCTTTGTTGTAGTGTTCCAGACAAAAGTGTAGCAGTCAGCATGTTTTGAAAGGCTAAAGTTTTTTTTTTTTTTTTTTTTTTTTTTTTTAATGCAATTTTTCCAAGGAAGAAAGGATTAAAAGCTCATATGCAAGAGAACGGAGCATTTAGAGGTCACTGAATATTCAGAATTAGATTTTGTTGGGTGCTCAGAAAGCAGGTTATCCACCTCGATCGTTCTTTATGTTCCTAGTAGCTGGAGCAATCTCCTAAAAGAGTGCGAAGTAGACAATTACTGTTTCTTCAACTATAGAAGCCGTGTTCATGGCATGTTTTGCGGCCATGAGTATGCATTACTGGAAAATTTAATCTCACCATTCGGGGTTGTTAATATTTAAGCCAAGACACTGATAACTCCCTTCCTACCGATGATCAAGACCTCAACCCAATCCCTTCTTTTCTTCGAAGCCTTACCCTCCAATCTTCCAAGACCATCTCTATCTAAGAAAATTCCTCTATAGAAGTTGTCTTCGACACTCCCACTTCATCTCTAGTCTTATTCCACCCAAACAACTACTTAGCCAATTTCTTCATGCATGCAGAAACTGATCCCCAACCAATTGCACATTTGGCTTCTGACGATGATCACTCCGCAATTGATGATCCTCCACCACTGATTCTCCAACAGACTGTTGCTTAGACTCTCATGATCTAATACACAATTGTATAATTCGTATAATTATACACAAAAAGCAGATATTCAGGGATTTACAAGCATAGCATCTTTTCGTTGTTTACCAACACACACACACACACACACACACACACATATATAGATATATATATATATATATATATATATATATATAGATATATATATATATATATATATATATATATGGTAAAAGGTATTTTAAGGTCAACCCCATGGGAAGTTTCTCATGATACTGAGCTCTATGCCCCAACTTGATGTGTGAGAGACGTCCATCCCATTAATCTGATGTGCCCTTCCATGGTGAGCCATGGGCCTAAAAATAGGCCAATCCATGACTTAGGTGGGCCACACCATAGACAAAAGTTGAGAGTGAATGCTCACTCATTGAAACATTCTTACTTGTATATAGGGCCCAATGAGATGTGCTTTAGACATCCAATCCATCGATTGTGTGTCCCACTTGGATGACGGGCAAATTTTAGGCCATTCAAAACTCAATGTGCCCCACAAAGTGCTTTTAAATGTTTTAGGCATGTTTTCTAATAGTTTTAGATTATGTGGTCCACCTAAGTTCTGAATACGGCTGATTTTTGGCACATCCCATAACCGACAGGGAACCTACCAAATGCACAACATGGATCATGTCAATCACACATCAAGGCGAAACCCACAAAGCTAGTTCTCATGAGAGCTCCCATGAGGTTTACCTCATAGTACCATTTCCCACACCAACTCTCCAGGCCATGTTATAATCCGAATATGATATCTAGGTAATGCTATCTTCTGTTTGCTGTTTGTAAAGCATCCTGAAATATAATAGATTTGCACATTGATACATGTGGCACATGTAGACATTGATGGTGCCACATGTGCATATGTGGATTGCTTGAACATGGATGGTTACACATGTAACACATTTAGCACACGTGATGCATGTTTGGAATATTTTATTCCCAGTGCATTGAACTTGGGATGAGCACTCCAGCTTTTTCCACCTTTTCAAGAGAATTTATCCTTGCCTTTTCTTTTGTATAAATATTTGCTTTGTTCTACCTCTTAAGTGCATGCCTTTATTATTATTATTATTATTATTATTATTAATAATTTTCTTTTCTTATTCTTGTGCATAAATAGTTTCTAAACCACGGACAAGATGTCTGCTCTGGACTGCATATGCCGGGTGCAACTTTGCTTGCATCCCTACAACCCTTACGAGTTCTAACTAGGCCAATGGGCCATGAGACTAAGTGAGCCAAACCAAACGTGCTATTAAAAAAGGTTTCATCTAGCATCTAATTTCATACTTTTGGCATGGACAATTTTAACTTATGCATTCTACAATCACAATTTTCAACCAAGACAATAAATTTCTCATTCTCATCAATGAGTCCATTTTGTATTATCACACTTCCATGGTCCAATTGATTGTACCAGTGTTGACTAGTTTTAGCAAACATATCATGGGCTATACAATGAAAATCATATTAGTTGGATGATCTAAACCATCCATACATGGGACTTCTCTTTTTTATATTCATCTTGCCAAACCATGGATGGGATGGATTTTCTAATAAAATTGATTCTTTAAAACCGTAAGCAATAGATGATGGGCCTAACAAATTGATAGCCCGTCGCTGGATATGGCTACTTTCTCGTAAATGCTGTTGATTATCCATTAAATGGTTATTGTTTGGATGGTATGAATCATCTTCTTGGTGGGATTTTTACATGGTGGCCTAAGAAATATGTTTTGCACCTAATGCAGGCCCATATTACTTGGTTAGACCGGCCAAGTGTCCTCGTTCAATCAGATAATTACCACACGTCTTTTGGCATCACAAAAGGTCCAACTCAAAAATCACCACACACAAACAAGTGATTATTCTTACACAATACGTACGTAGATATGGGAAAGTGAAAGAACTTTTTAGGTGCATGATCATTGAAAAATATCAAATATAAAAATATACATGAAACACCACTCTTATTCATTTGAATGTTTGCCAAGCCCACATTTGGATCTAGACCATTGGAAACGATAAAGGACCATCGGCTAGGTAGGCTACATTGATTAGATTATCTATCTCATTAATTAGGTTATCATGTTGCTGAGATGGGCCAAAATGTGAAAAGAAGCAGACAAGTTATCCTTTTATTTGTTTCTTTTACAAAATGGTGCGAGCACATACAACCTGTAATTTTATTGATTTGAAAATGGTTCTTTACAGCTATGGGGAATGTGGAAACATAAGAAAGATAGATTAAACCAAATACACAAATTACCAAAAAGTAGGAAACAACTTTTTTTTTTTTTTTTGTAGCAATCTATTTCTACGTACCATCCCATCCTAGGAATAAAACAACCTAATATTAGAATAGAAATCTAAATGATGGCCCACCTAATATAAATTTACAAATCCCGCAAACTTGCATATGGAAGGTATGCATGTGGACCCTGCAGCCCTCTTTTCTCTCTTGTGCTTCCATTTCCTCAAGATCTTGCACCCTTATCCTATCTTCAATACTCTTACCGTCATTGCTATCTTACAAACCTATATATGGAAGGAAAAATCAAGAAAAGTATTTTATCAAAAAATATATAGAATTCTCTCCTTCCTTTCCTCCAAAGTGCTAGATTCCAAAAAAGCATTCCCACTCCTACTCCGTATCCAACTCCAAATCCTATCCACAATAATTCCTAATCATAGTTCTTTTCAGATTCCAATGGTGATAGAGCGGATGGTGCTGTACCCTTGTTTTCTTCGCATTTCCTCGATAGTGGAAGTCCACACAATCCTAAGTTCCCTTTGAATGATTCATTGTTAAATGTAAGAAACTGTCAACTTTGTGGTATTTTTTCCATCAGATGGTTTTGTGAAAGATTTAACACTGCAAGGAATGTTAGCTCTGTAAGTTGCTGAGGGATTTCACTTAACAATTCATTTTGCGAGAGATCCAATGATTCTAAATCCTTTATGCTTCCGAATGATGTTGGAATTGAGCCCATGAAATGATTGTATGATATATTGAGGACGTGGAGCGACTTTAGATCCCCAAATGATTTTGGGATCTCCCCTTCAAATTTGTTCTTTGAGAGATCCACTACGGTAAAGGCAGTGAGGATCTTTACTAGTTCCAACTGTAGCCCTTTGCTAACTATAGACACTTTGTCTTGATAGTATACAGAACCTATTATTGGTTTGCCAAGGTACAAAGATTGGAATTTGTTCTCTCCCATCATTCCCTTCCAGCTCTTGAACATATTTGATGGCAGATTACCCTCGAAGCTATTGGAAGAGAGGTCGAAAATTTGTAACAGCGGTGAGGGGTGATTTATTAGAGGATGCCCAATGGTACCATAAAATTTGTTGAATTTCAAGACTAGGACGCGTAGCTGGGGCAAAACTTCTATCCACGAAGGAAAGATGTCATTTATTTGATTGTTTCCAAGGTTTAATACCTCCAACATTTTGCAATTGGCCAAAGACCTTGGCACTTGACCTTCTAATTGATTTTGACTGAGATCGAGAGTATTACATCCCTCTTTAAATGTCTGAAGCAAGGTGCCATTGAAAGCATTTCCTTGAAGATTCAACACAATAAGGGCATTGCCAATCTCACCCAAACATGGTGGAACCTGACCAATGAAGTGATTGTAAGACAGCATGCAATTGCGGAAAAAAAAAAAGAAAAAAGTGATTGTAAGACAAATCAAGGACCGTTAGGCCTATTGCATTGCAAAATGATAGAGGGATTTCTCCACCAAGGCTATTGTTTGAAACTGAAAAGAAAAGGATGGAAGGTGATGGGATTGGAAGTGAGCCTTCTAGCATGTTGGAGCTAAGGTCAAGAATTGTCAAGGGATTCGACAAAAGATGGGGAGATGGTGGAAGTACTCCTTGTAGAACATTGTGAGAAAGATTTAAAGAGAATAAAGCCCCATTCCCAACCTCCCATATCCATTTGGGTATTTCACCACTTATTTTGTTGTTGGAAAGGTCCAGTCCCCTCAACAGCTCTTGATTTCTCAAGAAATTTGGAAATGCACTGATGTTGCAAGAACGCAACCCCGAGTATTCAAACTGGGGGAAGGAGGCAAAAGTGAAATTACCACCACATCTTGGACTGACAAGTTGTTTTCTGAAAGATCGATGAGTAATAGGTTCTTAAGGTTCTGAAATAAGCCTAGCTCCACAATGTTGGATACAGTGGAGGATTTTGCAAATCCAAAACCGTGTGAAGGGTGCGTGTGCTAGCTGTGCATGCTAGCTGTAAGATTTTTCTAGCTGTGAGATTTTTCTAAGTTTAGAATATTAGTTGGAGAAGATAAACAGCAGATTTTTCCTCTGGATTTTTTCTTTCTTTAGATGGCCCTAGGATGAATCTAGACAGGGATAAATTAGTAATTTCATAGTATAAGAAAGCCTATAAAGGCAGCAATGTAATTCGTTTCTATTCATAGGAAAATACAGCAGCAGTTCATATCTTTCTCTTTTCAGTCTGTTATTCTATGGTGGCTGTAGCCACACATCGGCAAGTAGTTGGGATACAAACCCAACAAAGTGGTATCAGAGCAGCATTCGATCATTGGGTCTCATCAGCAAAAGGCAGGTCTTGCTGTACTCCCTGTTTTCAAAAATCAAATTGCAGCCGTGAGAAAGAGGTCCTGCTGCCTGTTGCACTCCCTGTTTTTTTCAAAAAAAAAATCTGTTTTCAAAAACAGATCCTAAAGCTGTTTTTTCAAAAGCTGTTTTTCAACACCTGTTTTTCAAAAGCCGTGAGAAGGAGGTTTGCAAATCTGTTTTTTTTAAAAAAATCAGATTTCAAAAAAATCTGTTTTCAAAAATCAGATTGCAGCAGAGCAGAAAAATCTGTTTAAAAAAAATCAGATTTCGAAAAATCTGTTTTCCAAAAATCAGATTGCAGCAAACAATCTGTTTCAAAAAAAAAATCAGAGATTGAAAAAAAAAAATTTCAAAAAATCAGATTTTAGCACAAAAAAAATAAAAAAATAAAAAAACAAAATCTCTTCTTCTAGTCCATCTTTTTTTTTTTAAAAAATAGAAAAAGATGGCTAGCACAATCCAGCTGCAGGTTCCTAAGTTGTCAAAGAACAACTATGAAAAATGGTGCATCCAAATGAAGGCATTGTTCGGGTCGCAAGAACTATGGGAGATCGTCACCGATGGGTATGAAGAACCCACTATGGAAGAAGGAAACCGCCTTCACCAATGAAGAAAAGATTGCCCTAAAAAATCAATGGAAGAGAGACAATAAGGCTTTGTTTCTCCTCTATCAAGGGTTGGATGAATCCACCTTCGAAAAGATTGCCGAAGCAACATCAAGCAAGCAAGCATTGGATACCCTTGGCACCATCTTCAAGGGTGTAGATCGAGTGAAGCGGGTTCGCCTTCAAACATTAAGAGCCGAGTTCGAAGCGACTCACATGAAGGAAGGTGAGAATGTTACTGATTATTTTTCGCGTTTGCTTGTAACTGTTAATAATTTGAAAAGAAATGGTGAAAAGATTGAAGATGTCTGAGTTATTGAAAAGATACTTCGATCCCTCACAACCAAGTTTGAGCATGTGGTTGTGGCGATCGAAGAATCAAAAGATATTGAGAAACTCTCCATTGAGGAGTTGATGGGATCGTTGCAAGTTCATGAGCAACGAATGCAGAAGAATATCAGTTCCATGCCAATGGAACAAGCTTTGGAGTCAAGATTGACTCTAAATGATAACAATGGTGGACGTGGAAGTTCACAACGTGGTGGACGTTTTGCTAACAATCACACAAGAGGCAGAGGGCGCGGATACCAACAAAGTCATGGCCAAAACCAGTAGAAAAATACCAATTTCCGTGGAAGAGGAAATGGTAGAGGCAGATCGATGCATGGACGAGGAAGTACAAAGAACATCCAGTGCTATAATTGTAACAAGCTTAACCATTATGCATCTGATTGTTGGAGCAAGCCGATGAATCAAGACGAGCGATCCAACCATGCTGAAGCATCAAGACATGAACAAGAAAGCTCCACACTTCTCCTTGCACAAGAGAAATGTAGTGATCAGCAGGACGTATGGTATCTTGACACAGGTGCAAGTAATCACATGTGCGGCGACAAGAAACTCTTTGTGGAACTCACAGAAGGAGTTCATGGCGATGTAACGTTTGGAGACTCATCAAAAACGCCAGTGAAAGGTAAAGGTAAAATCAAAATCTTTCAGAAGAATGGTGTTCCAAACTATATTTCCAATGTGTACTACGTGCCCAACATGAAAAGTAACATACTGAGTCTCGGACAACTCCTCGAAAAAGGGTATGTCATACACATGGAGAACTCTTCTCTCTCTATAAGAGATATGCATGGACATTTGATTATAAAAGTCCAGATGGAGAAGAATCGTATGTTTCCTCTCCATATAAACACAATGCTTGAGAAGTGTTTGTATGGAAAAGCAAAAAATGATTCTTGGATGTGGCATCTTCGCTTTGGCCATCTAAACTTCAGTGGCTTGAAACTTCTGTCCTCATCAAGCATGGTGCATGGCTTGCTTACCATTGAAGCTCCAGAACATGTGTGTGAGGCGTGCACACTTGGGAAACAACAAAGAAACTCCTTTCCGAGTGGAGTATCCCGAAGAGCAAGAGAACCGTTGCAGTTGGTTCACATTGACATCTGTGGACCATTAGAGCCAATCTCTCTTGGAGGTAATAAATACTTTATTACCTTCATTGACGATTTCAGTAGAAAATTGTGGGTGTATGTAATTAAAGAGAAGTCTGCTGCTTTTACTATTTTTAAAAATTTTAAGGCCCTTGTTGAAAAAGAAAGTGGTCTTAAAATCAAAACTCTCCGATCTGACAGAGGTGGGGAGTACACCTCAAATGTTTTTCGAGAATATTGCAGGGAACATGGCATTAAGCAACAACACACTGCAGCGTACACTCCACAACAAAATGGAATTGCAGAACGGAAGAACCGCACCATCCTCGGCATGACGAGGACCATGCTGAAGGAGAAAAGTCTGCCAAAGAATTTCTGGGCAGAGGCAGTTGCATGTACTGCCTATCTGCTCAATAGGTGTCCGACCAAGAGTGTCAGATTCCAGATACCGCAGGAAGCATGGAGTGGATACAAGCCGAGCGTGGCGCACCTTAAGATCTTTGGGTGTGTCGCCTACGCTCAAGTTCCAGAAGTGAGAAGGAAAAAACTTGATGATCGTGGCGAGAAGTGCATCTTCATCGGCTACAGCGAAGAGTCAAAGGCATACAAGCTCTACAACCCACGAACCAATAAGTTGGTGGTAAGTAGAGATGTAGTGTTCTGCGAGGAAGAATCGTGGAAGTGGAACCAGGAAGATTCGGCCAAAGAAAGTCAGGTTGCGGTCGAAGAATATGAAGAAGAGCGACATGAGAAGCAAGCGCAGACACCCACATCACCCCCTTCGAATCGCAGAAGTCCAGGAGTACGCTCCATCTTGCCTAGAAGTACTTCATCAATCAGAATTCATCCAGCACATCTTCATCCAATTCTTCTTCACCCTTGACTCCTATTAAAATGAGAAGCCTCAACGACATCTATGCAGAAACTGATGAAGTGAATTTACTCTGCCTGTATGCGGACCACGAGCCTCTCACATTCGAGGAGGCTGTGAATGAAGAATGTTGGATAAAGGCTATGGAAGAAGAGATTCATGCCATCGAGAAGAATCAAACATGGGAGTTGACCTCACTCCCTAAAAGCCAGAAGACCATTGGTCTCAAATGGGTGTACAAAATCAAGCGGAATGTCGATGGTAAGATCGAACGATATAAAGCAAGGCTCGTAGCAAAAGGATACAAACAGAAATATGGCGTAGACTATGAAGAAGTTTTCGCCCCAGTTGCTCGCCTTGACACTGTAAGAATGATAATCTCCCTTGCAGCTCATCACAGTTGGATGATTTACCAACTGGATGTGAAATCTGCATTCTTAAATGGGGTACTTGAAGAAGAAGTATACGTTGACAAGCCTGAAGGCTTTGTCATGCAAGGGGAGGAACACAAGGTGTATCGGCTGAAGAAAGCCCTATGTGGGTTGAAGCAAGCTCCTCGTGCTTGGAATGCACGGATCGACGGTTATCTTCAAGAGAATGGTTTCATCAAATGTCCATATGAGCATGCCGTCTACACAAAGAAGAATGCCCATGGTGATATGCTTATAGCTTGTTTATATGTTGATGATCTGCTGTTCACTGGGAACAGCCAGACGATGTTTGAAGAATTCAAGCAGGCTATGTTCAATGAATTCGAGATGACTAATGGTGGATTGATGTCTTTCTTCTTGGGCATTGAGGTGAAGTAACAAGTTGATGGCATTCACATATCCCAGAAGAAGTACACAAAGGAACTTCTTGAGAAGTTTCAGATGGTTGACTGTAAAGCCATAAATACACCTGTTACAACAATCCTGAAGTTCACAAAAGATGGAGAAGGAAGAAACGTTGACTCAACCCTATTCAAGAGCCTAATCGGAAGCTTAAGGTACCTCACAATCACAAGGCCAGATATCGTCTACAGTGTTGGGCTTCTAAGCAGGTACATGAAAGCACCAAAAGAATCACATTGGCTAGCTGTAAAAAGAATCCTTAGGTACATTAAAGGAACAATGGAATTCGGTCTCTTTTATCCGTATAATGATGAGGCGATACTATATGGATACTCTGATAGTGATTGGGGTGGTGACCAAGATGAAAGAAAAAGCACCACAGGCTATGTTTTCTATCTTGGGTCAACAGCATTCACATGGAATTCGAAGAAGAAGAGTGTGGTCGCCCTATCCACATGTGAAGCAGAGTACATGGCAGCATCATCCACCGTCTGTGAAGGAATTTGGTTGAGAAATCTGCTAAAGGAGCTGAAGCATCCGCAGGAAGAATCCACAGTCATATATGTGGATAACAAGTCGGCAATCGAGTTAGCCAAAAATCCGGTGCAGCATGGAAGAAGTGAACACATTGATACCCGATACCATTTTCTAAGAGATCATGTGAAGCAGAAAACGATGAAATTAGAGTATTGTCATACTACGGAACAGGTGGCGGATATTTTCACAAAGGCATTGCCGACAGATGCATTCAAACGACTAAGAACGATGCTCGGAATGAAGCCGGTTTTGATTTGAAGGGGAGTGTTGGATACGGTGGAGGATTTTGCAAATCCAAAACCGTGTGAAGGGTGCATGTGCTAGCTGTGCATGCTAGCTGTAAGATTTTTCTAGCTGTGAGATTTTTCTAAGTTTAGAATATTAGTTGGAGAAGATAAACAGTAGATTTTTCCTTTGGATTTTTTCTTTCTTCAGATGCCCCTAGGATGAATCTAGACAGGGATAAATTAGTAATTTCATAGTATAAGAAAGCCTATAAAGGCAGCAATGTAATTCGTTTCTATTCATAGGAAAATACAGCAGCAGTTCATATCTTTCTCTTTTCAGTCTGTTATTCTACGGTGGCTGCAGCCACACATCGGCAAGTAGTTGGGATACAAACCCAACACACAACACCACTGAATTTGTTGAAAGAAACATCAAGTTCTTTAAGCTTCCTAAGTTGAAAGACTGATCTCGGAATAATCCCTTGCAAGTTATTGTTATTCAAATAGATGATCTCCAGCAGTGAAGAAGAGGCATTGTGGAACTCGCCAAGTTCACCGCTAAGTTGGTTAGCTCTGAGATCCAACTTTTGTAACGATGCGAGTGAAAACAATGATGATGGAATGGTCCCATTAAGCGAATTATTCCATAAGTCGATCACTTTGAGATTCAGAAGCTCGTTTCCATATGAAGAAGGAATGGGGCCACTCAATCTATTGGATGAAAGAGCCAAGTATTGCAGTTTGGTGTAACGCCCTGAAAATTGGGGGTCGAGCATAAACTCAACTCCCGAGTTCCAGAACATCACTTATGCAACAAAATGAATGATGATTGAATGTTGACTGTATTCGTGCATTGAACATGAGTGAGATTAAGCTAAAACAGCATATCATACTCCAGAGACAGTTAAATTTGCAAGCGGAAGACTGTGATAGATAGATAAAATATATAAACTATGATGAGTCTCCAGAGTGTGATAACATTACCAGGTTAAATAAATACAAGTGCAGTTCTAAAATATACCAATTGTGAGGAAGTGTAATGTCTCTTATCAAAAGTACCATAGCCCCGTCAATACACTATCAGGTCTTCGTTGACCTGTCAGAGAGATACAGATAGGAGAACTCCTCCTATCAACATAGAAGTAGTGCGGCTCTGCTTCACAAACATCGCCATCACCTGAAACTCAACAAATCTGGTTGGTGTGTACAACACCGTCCCGTAACGTGGGAGTGAGTGATCAACTCAGTGGAACAGTAAAGCATAGGTTAACATGTTATCAATTCAATCAAGCAGTAATGATAAAGCAGTACAAATCAAACAATTCTAACTACTCTTATTAAATGCAAGAATGAAATGACATGATGCTGTATGCCCTTGCCAAACCACCCTCAAGCGACATCATCTTACGTTCGCGAATGCTTAACTCCCTCAGTGCTCCACATCTACAAAGCACATGCGGTGTGATGATGCTCATGATTACCAAGTTATTATTAGTCCATTTCAACCAGCAGTATTGGGAAACTAAGGTACCTCCCTTGTATCATTCCCAAACATGATCCATTATAGGGTCGTCAATCCTAGTTAATCTCATACGATATTATGGTTTGAGAAGCATAGTGAAGGCATCGCAAAGGGCTCGTCACCCGTCAGCGCGGATACAGATCTTACCGTATGCGGCTCAATTGCTGGCCGTCAGCTCGAGTACAGGTCTCACCGTACTCGGCTCAATCACTAGCCGTCAGCTCGAGTACAGGTCTCACCGTACTCGGCTCAACTCATACTCTAGTTGCTGTGAAAGACTCGTCGCCAATCACAGACCCTTGGAGTATACTCAAAGATACTACGGAGGACTCGTCGCCCGTCAGCACGAGCACAGGTCTCACCGTACTCGGCTCTCGCCGTAAGTATCAACAGCTCGAATACAGTGTCCCATACCACCGTATTCGGCTCACGAGTTTGGTTACGCAATGGTCATTACGGGGAGGCACATGGCCCCAGCGTAGGCCGACAGCTCGACCACGGTGTCCCATACCACCATGCCCGGCTCATGCGTCTTAGCGGATCGAGGTACCATTGTTAAAAGGGGGTTTCACTGGTAAGTTTGGTACCCTAGGTTCAAGCAGTAACATCCAAATAGGGTGAACATGCATAAGGCAGATCGGGTTACTTGACGAGCTCGACTAGCACGATCGCCCGTTGAGCTGCACGACATGAAGTGCATAAACAACTTCGTGTGGCCTAGCCACTGCTGACAGGCAACGCACGACTCGAGTTCGTCGAACACATCCCACGTGGCAAATGAATCTCAGCCATGAGTTCAATCCCGTTACCGATTGCCTGGGCTATAAGCATAGCCCCAAACACAATCAATTGCAGATAGATAAAGCAGTAATGGATCAAGATTCAACTCATACTGTCAAGGTCTGGTATTATCCGTTTAGGGCTGCCAGGGCTGTTGCACGCACTCGTTGCTCCGCTCCCCCATCACCCATGACGGATCATACAACGTAAATATAAATTTAAACATATGCATTACATAGTTAAAATCATAAAGCAGTTGAGCATGTTATGAATCACAACACAAGCATGAGTTTGTACATGTTCAATTCCTAATCACACAACTATCAAAGGAGATCATACACATAGTTAAAAGAGGTTGAGAATCATATCTCAACACCCTTATACATTACAATTTGCTAACTACTACACATTCAGACATTTCAAGAAACACTTAAACAAACATACATCGACATACATGACATATGTCGATCACATAGGCATTAAGCCAAATCCTTTCACTAGGGAGTTGCCCCAATCATAACACACGTACACCCACGACGGATAGTCATGGCAAGCAGGAACCCAAGTTCCATATTCAATCGGCTATTTCCACAAACACTTGGGCCACACATTTTAGCATATATAGTGTATATTGGCCGTGGCGTGACTTAGGGCAAATCCTTTCATCAAGGGGCATCGCCAATACATAAATCATGAATTCATGACAATTAGTCATGGCGAGCACGAATGAGAATTCCATACTCATTCAGTCATTTTCACAAACACTTAGAATACACTATTACAACATACATGGTGCATGTTAGCAAAACATGTATTAGGGCTATCCCTTAGCCAAGCGAGTATCTTATCCATGTATAACATATTATTACAGCAAATAATCATGATAAATACATCTCCAAAATTTATACGTATACAATATTTCTAGAATACACAATTTCAACATACGTAGCATTTACAAGTGAACATGTATTACGGCGATTCCTTTCGCCAAACTAGTATTTTATCCATATATAGTATAATCATACATTAAATAAACATGTCAAACATTTCTCCAAAAAAAATACGTATACGGTATTTCTACGTATACCTAGAGTATGTGAAATTCCATATTCTACAACGTTAATCGAAACAGGAAACGGAAAGCACTTTGTACATGTGCAATTGTATGTAGATCATGAATCTATCATTATCTGACATTGAAAGCGTTGAAAACCCTAACCTATACACCTAAAGTCCGCACCTTTTGTCGTAGAATCGTAACGGAGTTGATAGGTTTGCTAAGCTTCTGTATTCGGCAGTTTGGCAACCTAGAGAACGAAATAGGTTAGTTATTTCACAACCTACAACAGTCTAAACCCCAAAACAGGTTAGGGTTAGGGTTTCTTACCTAGAAACGACGCCGGAAACGCCGGAAAAACGTCAAGAAAGGGATGGTGCAGCCCGTGTGGTGGCAGGGAACGACGGCAAGGAGATTCTCCCACTTCTCCCTCACTTCCTCTCTCTTTTCCCTCTCTCAAATCCCAAATTCGTATGGCTGCCATGAGAGAGGGTTTAAGGTCCTTATATAGTCTCAAAACTCACCGAAATAGACTCCTGTTCAAGGGTTACTGCTAATATAGGTATTTCGTCACTTTTCCAGCTCAAAAGAGAGGTTCTGGTGACCCTCCTTGAGCCAAACGTCAGACTTAAGCTCACCACACATGGATCTATGAGAGATTATGTTTTCGACTCGATCGGATTCCCAGATCGCACGTGGCGGACCACTTTCAGTTCAACGGTCAGTGGGCCATGATCCGAAATTCCAAGTACATGTAAATGTTCCTGAAATTTTTCCTGATCCGAGGGTGTAATTTGGTCTGATTCTGACGGTCTGGTTGCTTAATACTGATGCACAAGCGAATGGTGCCAGATCACTATTCCAGATATTTATTTTCAAAAGGAATAGTGTTTTTCACACACCCTTGCTCCGGATCGAAACGAATGGCCGTGGGACATCGGCTGGATCTGATTTTTGAGATGATTGTCAAGCCCATATTTAAAGCGATCCCAACGGATTTCATGGCTAATCGAGTTTTGCACTTAGTTAACTTTGTTAAATTTCTAAAGGATTTAATCCTAATTGTTTTCTGGTTGAGATGGTACTTAGGCCTTTGGAGTTTGTATATAAAGTGATCCAAGTTTTACTACTTAGCTAGTTTAAGATAGTGTCTAGGGCGAAAGTGCTTTGAAAAATTAAAAGCACAAGGTAGTGAAGGGTGGGATTTGTGAAGAAAATTGTTTAAAAAGGGATTTGAGGCTTTAATTGAGCGTTTGGGAAGTTAAACCTGTGTTAGGATTGACCCATCGCCCAAGGACGTCTAATTCCAGGTTGGCAACAATCCGGGATGTTACAATCTACCCCCCTGAAAACAAAATTTCGTCCCTGAAATTGGCTAAGGGTAATAAGGGATAATTTCTATTATTTCATTTGCCTAAGACTTATTGATTTCGAGTTTCTACGCATGGTAGGGTATATACCAGCTGGTTCATTTTAGTCTACCCCCCTTAAAACTTAATTGTTTATCCATTGCTCATACCCTGATGGTTTGCTACAATTTATTTCTTTACCTATTTTGAGCCTGGACGATAATTCCCACAATTTAGAGTAAGATAGCTGTTTTCATTATTTGACCAACACGGAGAGACAATAATAGTGGGCTCGATCCCGATACATCGATTATCTACCTGACCAAGGTAAAAGGCTCATCGTATCACTTCCGAATCTTGGTGGATCCTGGTCTTCTACTTGGTCAAACAGTGAGTCCATTGGTAGTCGCCCAGGATTGAGAATTGGGTCAAGCCGCGAATGTTTCGCAGTTGTATATTTCAGTAACTCCGTAGTCCGATCAATCTCTAAGAGTAGGGAATGTCCATCATTGAAAGGCTCAAATTGTTTATTCTAAGGTTACCCTTTAGGTCTGAGTCTAAGAGGGTCCTCGATATTATCTATGTCCAAGGAAAGGGTGAATCATATCGTACTAGATTATCCTAAAACGGTTCCTTATAGTAGAACTTGCTAGGGCTTCTATAATGTTCGCACTCAACGAGCACCATTTCGATCCTGGGCCAGTGGGGTAGGATCCACCATGTTTCTGCTGCGCCACCCAGGTCAAAGAGGTGTATTAGGTGACCTAACTAGAGTAGGTTCATCATGTCCTACCCCCCTTAAAATTTTATTTTCACCCTCAAGGCTCAAGAGCTATGTCCTGATCCGTATGTCGGAACAAGGTGTAATTTAAGACTTATCCTTGACATGAAATGAAATGCGGTCTCCCACTATATCTGTCTTGGTACCTAGGATTATAGAAAGGGGGTATCACGGTCCTGACCTACCTTATGTACTCATGTCAAGCCTAAGAGGCAGGCTATCTTTCTACGTTCATATGCACAAAAAGTATGCCGACATGGCATGTAACTTGGGACTTAATTCCTAACTATTCGTTGTCCATTTGGGTAATTCCTTGGGCCTAAAAGGAAAAATCTCTATTGGCTATATATTCTTACACTTCGCAAAGATGTAGTTATAAACTTTTGGTTGTAAGTGGTCGAGCCAACACAGAAGGAAAGTTGTATAGTGGGTTAGAATCGGATACATGGACCTTCTGCCTCGCGAAGACAGAAAGTTGCCATATCATTTCTTAATCCTAGTCGATTCCGACCTTCTGATCAGAGTTCATTGGTCACAACCAGGATTGAGAATTCAATTCAAACCGCGAATATCTCGCTTATAGATAGTTTCTCTACTCCGTGTTCCCGATTGTACCAAGTCTTTGAGAAGGCAATTCTAAGGGTCGTATTGATTTGACCTAACATTAATTCTCTAATCGTGAATAGTTTCTACGTCAAACAAGCTCCCTAAGAGTTACTAAGGAAGCCTTAAGGGGATTCAACAACGGAACGGGGTCTCGCTCCAACCTAATTAAGCCAACAAACGAAATTTATTTATTTATTTATTTATTTATTTATTATTATTATTATTATTATTATTATTATTATTTTAGCATAATGAATCTTTTACATTCTTTAGTGCCTAGTCGCAACGTATGAGTAGCATAATCCCCTAGTTGTAATCCAAAGCCTATGCTTCTACACTAGATGATTTCATATCATTTTAAAGAAAGGAAATTGTTTGTTTGTTTGTTTGGAATTTGAGTTGTCTGAACATGAATGTAGCTACGCTCGAGCACTTCACATATGCTCAAACCAACTAAGGGGGTTTTGGTTGGATTGCCTATATCGTCAGGTCTGTCAAAGCACTGCTCTAGGTCCAAACTCTATGGGCCATATTTGTCAAACAACCATTTACTCTAAAAGCTTAAGCTATCAGAGTGTGGTGGGTTAATGTATATCAAGGGACTTTATCACTTCAACACTATTTGGCCAGTGGTCTTAAGTTGTATTAAATGTGACCGCATTACTAATCCTACCTCGGGATTGGGAGTGACATGGTTGGTAGGAGGGTGGGTGGGGATCAAAATTATTGGTATAGGCTTTGGAAAATGAGCCTGGTGTCGGAAGGTGTGAGATGGGATTTCCAAATCCCAGGAATCGGAATTTCTAAGTGTTATTTGAAAGGAAATCTCGGAATTTACTTTTAATTGCACACACTCCAAACATGGTATTGGAAAACATGGGATACACCCATCTAGGAACCAGACTTTACACATACATTTATTATTACTTTTACAATTCAATCCACCTTACTCACCTAACGCAGTTGGCCGAACGGGCCCTAAAGGGAGAAAAGGGGCTGGAGTTTTTGGTCCTCCACGAACTTGGGTCTAAACCGTGGTTGTAGAGGCCCAAAGAACAGAGATTTGTAAAGGAAAGTGGAGAGATGGGTTGGGTAGAGAGGTTACACATTTTTGAGCTCCAAATGAGGGGAGTAGGAGCTCAAATGAGAGAGAATGATGAGGGTAGGAGGATAGGTAGGGCTCTAAACGATGGAGTAATGTATGGTTGGACAGGAAACAACGAAATGGGCGATTGGAGTGGAGGTTTGAGAGAGAAAACAGCAAGAATAGGGGAAAAGAGAGATTGGAGGGGCGTTTGAGAGAGAGGGGGGCTATAAATCTAAATATCCTAAACCCCAGGCCAAACCGCACCCACCAAGGGGTAGGGGAGGTTGGGCCGACCAACCCCAGCCTCAGCCCCACACCAGGTGGGCCACCGGACCGCGGTCCACCGCCGGAACCGCGGTCCCACCGCGGTCCAAGGTGGCCGGTCAGCTGCCGCCGTGGGTGGGGTGTGTTCTCCATGGTCCCAAGGTGCCAAACGCACCGTGGTTCGACCCTGGGTCCCATCGAATTTAAGTGGGGAGGCCCCCGAATCCGGTTTGCTCAATTTCGGGTAGTTTCGGGTCAAACCGGACGTAACTTGCAATCTAGAATGAGTTATCTGACGTAAAATATATGAATTTGGGGTAGAACAAGCTAATGAAGCCAACCAACCCAGCTATGTTAGGTTGCGCAGCCCTGAATTGTGAGAAAACCCTCCGATTGATGGTTATTTCCACGCTTCAATTTCGTTTTGCTAAAATAGTAGTTTTTGTTTAATTACTCTTCATCGGTCGAGCTTTAAGAGTTATGCCCCTCATGCAAAGGACTTAGAATAATTAGGAAAATGGTTTGGTGAAGTCGTTTAGGACACTTACTATTTTTGACTGAAAACTTTACCCACTAGTAGACATCACGACCCATAGTAAGTCGCGAATTCTAGAAGTTTTAGTTGTAGTTTGTTCCTGATTTCTTTCCCTTTACCTGGTATCCTTATTTAAAGGGTGGTGAACTCGTTTTTAGTCATTCATTAATTAGTTTCAAATTTATTAGAATTTATTTCTATTTTCTGCTTTCTCCTCTTGTAGATTCGAGAAGTCTCTGGGAGGAGTCCAGAGAAGCTCCAAGGATTTGAAGTAGTTATCCTCATCACGTTGATCGCATACATTTTACTGATTCTCAATGATTGGGATGAGGTGGATGGTGATCTAGACCCTTCACTAGACAACCTAGAAATGTTTTAAGGTCGACTCGTGCGACCATGGTTGAATACATACTCGATTTCGGCGTTCGTTTTCAGTGAACTAGCCGTTGGATGGAACAGGGATGCCTACGACTGTTTCTACATTCCGTCGCTCCCTCCTAAGTCAGAGTGCGTCAGTGTGCGTCGTGTGGCCATAACCCAGGTCCGGTTTAATCCAAATCATGCTCTGATACCATCTTGTAACGCCCTGAAAATCGGGGGTCGATCATAAACTCAACTCCCGAGTTCCAGAACATCACTTATGCAACAAAATGAATGATGATTGAATGTTGACTGTATTCGTGCATTGAACATGAGTGAGATTAAGCCAAAACAACATATCATACTCCAGAGATAGTTAAATTTGCAAGCGGAAGACTGTGATAGATAGATAAAATATATAAACTATGATGAGTCTCCAGAGTGTGATAACATTACCAGGTTAAATAAATACAAGTACAGTTCTAAAATATACCAATTGTGAGGAAGTGTAATGTCTCTTATCCCAAGTACCATAGCCCCGTCAATACACTATCAGGTCTTCGTTGACCTGTCAGAGAGATACAGATAGGAGAACTCCTCCTATCATCATAGAAGTAGTGCGGCTCTGCTTCACAAACATCGCCATCACCTGAAACTCAACAAATCTGGTTGGTGTGTACAACACCGTCCCGTAACTTGGGAGTGAGTGATCAACTCAGTGGAACAGTAAAGCATAGGTTAACATGTTATCAATTCAATCAAGCAGTAATGATAAAGCAGTACAAATCAAACAATTCTAACTACTCTTATTAAATGCAAGAATGAAATGACATGATGCTGCATGCCCTTGCCAAACCACCCTCAAGCGACATCATCTTACGTTCGCGAATGCTTAACTCCCTCAGTGCGCCACATCTACAAAGCACATGCGGTGCGATGATGCTCATGATTACCAAGTTATTATTAGTCCATTTCAACCAGCAGTATTGGGAAACTAAGGTACCTCCCTTGTATCATTCCCAAACATGATCCATTCTAGGGTCGTCAATCCTAGTTAATCTCATACGATATTATGGTTTGAGAAGTATAGTGAAGGCATCGCAAAGGGCTCGTCACCTGTTAGCGCGGATACAGATCTCACCGTATGCGGCTCAATTGCTGGCTGTCAGCTCGAGTACAGGTCTCACCGTACTCGGCTCAATCACTAGCCGTCAGCTCGAGTACAGGTCTCACCGTACTCGGCTCAACTCATACTCTAGTTGCTGTGAAAGACTCGTCGCCAATCACAGACCCTTGGAGTATACTCGAAGATACTACGGAGGACTCGTCGCCCGTCAGCACGAGCACAGGTCTCACCGTACTCGGCTCTCGCCGTAAGTATCGACAGTTCGAATACAGTGTCCCATACCACCGTATTCGGCTCACGAGTTTGGTTGCGCAATGGTCACTACGGGGAGGCACATGGCCCCAGCGTAGGCCGACAGCTCGACCACGGTGTCCCATACCACCATGCCCGGCTCATGCGTCTTAGCGGATCGAGGTACCATGGTTAAAAGGGGATTTCACTGGTAAGTTTGGTACCCTAGGTTTAAGCAGTAGCGTCCTAAATGGGTGAATATGCATAAGGCAGATCGGGTTACTTGACGAGCTCGACTAGCACGATCGCCCGTTGAGCTGCACGACATGAAGTGCATAAACAACTTCGTGTGGCCTAGCCACTACCGACAGGCAACGCACGACTCGAGTTCGTCGAACACATCCCACGTGGCAAATGAATCTCAGCCACGAGTTCAATCCCGTTACCGATTGCCTGGGCTATAAGCATAGCCCCAAACACAATCAATTGCAGATAGATAAAGCAGTAATGGATCAAGATTCAACTCATACTATCAAGGTCTGGTATTATCCGTTTGGGGCTGCCAGGGCTGTTGCATGCACTCGTTGCTCCGCTCCCCCATCACCCATGATGGATCATACAATGTAAATCTAAATTTAAACATATGCATTACATAGTTAAAATCATAAAGCAGTTGAGAATGTTATGAATCACAACACAAGCATGAGTTTGTACATGTTCAATTCCTAATCACACAACTATCAAAGGAGATCATACACATAGTTAAAAGAGGTTGAGAATCATATCTCAACACCCTTATACATTACAATTTGCTAACTACTACACATTCAGACATTTCAAGAAACACTTAAACAAACATACATCGACATACATGACATATGTCGATCACATAGGCATTAGGCCAAATCCTTTCACTAGGGAGTTGCCCCAATCATAACACATGTACACCCACGACGGATAGTCATGGCAAGCAGGAACCCAAGTTCCATATTCAATCGGCTATTTCCACAAACACTTGGGCCACACATTTTAGCATATATAGTGTATATTGGCCGTGGCGTGACTTAGGGCAAATCCTTTCATCAAGGGGCATCGCCAATACATAAATCATGAATCCATGACAATTAGTCATGGCGAGCACGAATGAGAATTCCATACTCATTCAGTCATTTTCACAAACACTTAGAATACACTATTACAACATACATGGTGCATGTTAGCAAAACATGTATTAGGGCTATCCCTTAGCCAAGAGAGTATCTTATCCATGTATAACATATTATTACAACAAATAATCATGATAAATACATCTCCAAAATTTATACGTATACAGTATTTCTAGAATACACAATTTCAACATACGTAGCATTTACAAGTGAACATGTATTACGGCGATTCCTTTCGCCAAACTAGTATTTTATCCATATATAGTATAATCATACATTAAATAAACATGTCAAACATTTCTCCAAAAAAAATACATATACGGTATTTCTACGTATACCTAGAGTATGTGAAATTCCATATTCTACAACGTTAATCGAAACAGGAAACGGAAAGACTTTGTACATGTGCAATTGTATGTAGATCATGAATCTATCATTATCTGACATTGAAAGCATTGAAAACCTTAACCTATACACCTAAAGTCCGCACCTTTTGTCGTAGAATCGTAACGGAGTTGATAGGTTTGCTAAGCTTCCGTATTCGGCAGTTTGGCAACCTAGAGAACGAAATAGGTTAGCTATTTCACAACCTACAACAGTCTAAACCCGAAAACAGATTAGGGTTAGGGTTTCTTACCTAGAAACGACGCCGGAAACGCCGGAAAAGCGTCAAGAAAGGGATGGTGCAGCCCGTGTGGTGGCAGGGAACGACGGCAGGGAGATTCTCCCACTTCTCCCTTACTTCCTCTCTCTTTTCCCTCTCTCAAATCCCAAATTCGTATGGCTGCCATGAGAGAGGGTTTAAGGTCCTTATATAGTCTCAAAACTCACCGAAATAGACTCCTGTTCAAGGGTTACAGATAATATAGGTATTTCGTCACTTTTCCAGCTCAAAAGAGAGGTTCTGGTGGCCCTCCTTGAGCCAAACGTCAGACTTAAGCTCACCACACATGGATCTATGAGGGATTACATTTTCGACTCGATCGGATTCCCAGATCGCACGTGGCGGACCACTTTCAGTTCAACGGTCAGTGGGCCACGATCCGAAATTTCAAGTACATGTAAATATTCCTGAAATTTTTCCTGATCCGAGGGTGTAATTTGGTCTGATTCTGACGATCTGGTTGCTTAATACTGATGCGCAAGCTAATGGTGCCAGATCACTATTCCAGATATTTATTTTCAAAAGGAATAGTGTTTTTCACACACCCTCGCTCCGGATCAAAACGAATGGCCGTGGGACATCGGCTGGATCTGATTTTTAAGATGATTGTCAAGTCCAGTGAGGCGGTCCTAGTTCCTTAGCTTCGCGTTAATCGGACTCCCAATGTGCGGTCTAGACCTAATACGAAGTTTCGTTTCATTCCGGAGAGCAGACGGGAAATGAGTTTGGTTCTAAACTTTAGGGAAACCTAGAGTCACTGATTTTACAAGTTTTGGGTCTTGCAGATCATATTTAAAGCGATCCCAACGGATTTCATGGCTAATCGAGTTTTGCACTTAGTTAACTTTGTTAAATTTCTAAAGGATTTAATCCTAATTATTTTCTGGTTGAGATGGTACTTAGGCCTTTGCAGTTTGTATATAAAGTGATCCAAGTTTTACTACTTAGCTAGTTTAAGATAGTGTCTAGGGCGAAAGTGCTTTGAAAAATTAAAAGCACAAGGTAGTGAAGGGTGGGATTTGTGAAGAAAATTGTTTAAAAAGGGATTTGAGGCTTTAATTGAGCGTTTGGGAAGTTAAACCTATGTTAGGATTGACCCATCGCCCAAGGACGTCTAATTCCAGGTTGGCGAAAATCCAGGATGTTACATTTGGTAAGGTTCGAAAGTGGGGATGGTAATGATCCAGACAAGTTGCACTGGGGGAGGTATAAATGAGTCAAGAATTTGAGATTATGGAGAGAATCTTGTTAGACTATCAGAATCTTCAGCAAAAAATCCAGGAGCATCTGCACCAATTCTTCACTTCATTCATTCTGTTACTAATTCAAAATAATCCAGCTGTTGGCGTAACTTTCTCCTACAAACGTGTAATTGATTGTATTTGTTTATTTCCTTATTTTGCTCATATTTGTTTCCTTATTATACGCTTGACAGTTCTCAGTTGTATAGCTATAAATATAATGGAAAACTACACGGCTCTAGTGTGTTAGGTCGAGTTCAGATAAGAAATGCAGTTGTGACAGGGAAGAATAGATGGAGCTTGAAAGACCACAAGCTTGTAAGATCAACTTACGGAGAGTCCCTGTGAAGTTGGGCACTGCAGAGGATAGATTGTTATAGCTGAGGTCGAGTTCAGATAAGAAATGAAGCTGTGAAAGGAAGGAATAGATGGAGCCAGGAAGACCACAATCTCGTAAGCTCAACTTGTGGAGACGAGGGACTGGCAAGAATAAGGGCTGGCCCGACTCCGTACCCAGTGCTAGGATATCTACCCAGTCCAGATAGAGTTCACTTAGACTCGGCAGGTTTTGGATGAGTGCTCCAATGCTTGGGTTTTCGAGTTTCAGGAATAGAGATACAGATGTATTGGCATATTCATTGTAAGATAGATCGAGAGAAACCAACGCGGCCAAGTGGAAGATTTCCAGCGGGATTTGACCATAAAAAGATGAATGAGAGAGGTTGAGATGGGTCAAACTGATGAGCTGGTCAATCTTAGAAGGGATTGGAGTAGGATCAAAGTTATTTTGAGCGAGGTTGAGCCTCTGCAGACTCCTAAGACGAAAGACGCTTTCAAAATCAATTCGACCGTTCATCCAAAGGCCGCTGAGGACGAGACTGATCACGTAACCAGTGGATCCATTGCACGTGATGCCTTCCCAAGAGCAGCAATTGGGATTGTTCGAATTCCATGAGGAGAGGTTTCTGTTGGTGTAAGAGAAGTCAAAGCCTTGTTTCAATTGGAGCAAGGCAGATAAGTGATGATGGTTGCATTGCTGGGTTGCAAATACAAGAGAGAGGAAAAGGAAGGACCAAAAATCAGAAATGATGGGATTTTAGAAGAGAGGAGAGCCATCGCTAATAGGGAGCTGGGAGTTGGGATGCGCAGGATTAGAAAGCATTGTGGGAATTTATAGACACAAGTGAAGAGCTTTTCACTCGATTTCCAAACTACACGACTGCCACATGCGTGAGACATTGGAACCAGTCGTGGGGCGGTCGGCACTTCGTAGATGTAGGAAGCGTATTGCGTACGTAAAACTCTGTGGGACCCATCTGCATTTATGTGTCTTATCCACGGCATCCATCTCTTTAACCCACTCGTTTTAGAGCAGTAACCCAAAATCGAAGCATAACCAAAGCTTAAGTGAAGCACACAACACAGGAAACGTTGTTAATTGAACGCCTACGATTGAAAACTTCCTAGGCCACGGAAGTTTTGGATGAAGCTGATATTTGTGTTTTCTTTCCTTCATATTTATTTGATCTCATGTCTGGTTAAATGACAATAAACGTTAATGTTGTTGATGTCAAAATCTGGACCATCCTCCACTCAATACTGAGAACTCAAAACGGACCTGGTCTTGCACACAAAGGTTAGCAAAGGAGACCCTAGCTTAAACAGGGGACCATCCGATGCCTAAATCAGGCTAGAGAATCTAAGTCTAAGTTGCGTAATGTAAAGAGAGGGTGTGAAATCTTACGTACCTGTAGCAATGGGGTCCGCTAGTATTTATACCTGTGGGTCGAACGGATCATGTCCATTAATCTCGGCATGATTTACTCAATTAGATAGATATTGCAATCATGAAAATATTATCCGTAATCTTTGGGTTGTGCAGTGTATTGTGTCTTAAGGGCGCATATCTTCGGGCGAGATCTTCGGTCACGTTCGTATTTAGGATAGTGCTCAGGCTCGGTACTCGGAGCGTCACGATCCAGGCTTGGCCTCATCTTGCCTAAGCCCGAGCTCGAGTAATAGTAGTCGGAGTTTGTCATCAGAATGCTCAGGGTCTGAGTTCATTGAATGTTGTTGTCTTCAGATGAGGACGAGGACGAGAGCTTGCCTTGGTCAGCTTATAGTCGTAACTCAGAGGTCGGATCGCACTTGACGGATGTTCTCCTTCCGAGGCCTTCATAACTGATTCGAATGGCTCGGGACGACCCTGATTGTCCTTATTCAGGTTTCCCCATAACAACTGTTGGCCATGCAAACATTTCAATGGTCGACATCATTATCTCCACTTTTTTATGTGCCGTAGTCCACCTCTGTCCTAAAATGATACATTAAAACATATGGAACCCGTGGATAAGATACATACATCCATGGTAGCTCCCACAGAGTTTACTCAATAGGCAATCGGCTTCGTAGATGTCATGTCTCACCATTCGGGTGGATGAGATAATTGCGTGGCCAGTTGTGTACAAGAAAATGGATATTTAATAGAATTGACGAACGATCACCACATTCTAACTCTATAACATGTGTGATTCGGATGGGTCTAACTCTTTTATCCAAAGCATCTACACTATAATGATTGTTTGATGAGTGGCTCTAATTAGCCTAACAAAGATGAGAGCCTCCCATTAGACGGTGACCGTTTTCTTTACGCTCTTGTCTCACAAATCAGGCCGAAAATATTACCCAGATGTGAATGGGTTGGTGCTGGGTTTGTCTTCTGACTGTGTAATGTGTGCGGGCACGTAAGAATTGATATAGCAACTCAATCCAAACCGATCAACTTCGACCCCAAGCGATGAAATCAGCAGATACATTCAAATATAAACGTATGTAACTAGAATCAAGGAAGATCAGTCGCTTACTTTGCTACTTGCAGAATTCTATAATGATTAGGTGATAGTCATAAGGTAAAGTTCTTCCTCCGAAGATAGGTTACACTTTGCCTCCTTCAAGAAAGGACTTTCAATATACTAGTGCAAATCATAAGGAAGAGAGAAATTCGAACCCTTCTCCTCCCTCTTTCCTCAATAGACTGAGAGAGAGAGAGAGAGAGAGAGAGAGAGAGAGAGAGACCTCCGAATTGAGAAATTCCGCGGGACACGGAGTGAGATCTAGGACCCGAGACCTATTCTCACGTCCGTTCAGGAAGAAGGGGTACATCCACCTGACAACCTACCTTTGCACGTACTGCATCGGAGAGTACGTGGACATCAAGGTGAATGGTGCCGTACACAAGGGCATGCCCCACAAGTTCTATCATGGCCACACCGGTAAGGTCTGGAACGTCACCAAACGCGCCATTGACGTTGAGGTTAACAAGCAGGTGGGCAACAGGATCATCAAGAAGAGGATCCATGTCCGTGTGGAGCATGTGCAGCCTTCGAGGTGCACCGAAGAGTTCCACCCGTGGAAGTTGTAGAACGACAAGCTAAAGGCGAAGGCAAAGGCCCGAGGGGAGGTCATCAGCACGAAGCGGTAGCCGGAGGGCCCCAAGCCGAGTTTCACTGTTAAAGGGGCCACCTTGGAGACAGTCACTCCCATTCCTTATGATGTGGTCAACGATCTTAAAAGTGGGTACTAATTAAATCATATGCTTTACGGGGCTATCGGTATGTCGATTGAAAGATTACAATCTTCCTTTTTGTTAGAGATTTTTTGGAACCATTAAAACATCTTTATCTAGTTTAATTAAATCGACGGTAGATATTAATCTGAGAAAAAAGGGATAAAAACTCACAATGGGCCATTAGGAGTGACCGGAAGAAGATATTGGATAAAGGACAAATTTAGAGTATTAGCATAGATTTGGATTACAACTAAAAGACTATAACAAAGAATTATCAGTACTTTATTATTGTTACTCCAATGATAATTGAGATTAAAGATAAATTTGATTTGATTGTTGGATTATTATTATTTTATTTAATGTTTACTTTGTAGATTTCCTCTGCAATTTTTAGAGCTCTACTATGAAGCTTATTCTTTTATATGCTTCTTTCATTACTCCATCAGTTACAGTAGTCAAGGGCATCTCTCTACATTTGTCTCTTGTTACATTTTTCTTTTGTCACCGTGCCTCTTATAGCGGCCAAGTTTTGTGTTTCTCGGTCGCCTTCAGTACTTGAATTGCTCGATTGCTTTTCTCTCTTTGCTCATTAAACTTTTGGATAACTCGGTTACATTACTTCATTGACCATATCCAATGACGTGTAAAATTAGATTTATGCTAGCTATAATTCCACAAAAAGTACTCCAAGTATCTTGATATATTTTCATCCATCTTCTATTTCTCGTGTGATGCCACATGTCGCCCTCCTATTAGATTTTTTCTGAAATGACCAGAAATAAGGTACAACATTGCTCCCCCCCCCCCCTTTCCGTCACTTCGTCTTTAGGAAAAGAGGTGAAAGCAACACTGTTCCATTGCTCAATTCAATTAATGCAATCGGTCATTGGCTCACGTGTTGTCTCCCCATTGACTCTACCTAACCAAGGTTGAACCAAAACATATTATTTGTCTATTCCCTCTAAGCTGTACACGTGACACATCATATAGAATTATATTATATGAGGAGTCATGATTGTCATTTTATTAATACGCATGTATCACGGCCAATACATAAACACAACTCTAAGTCGGTGTTTACCTTTCTTCACCCTTTACTACTTTTCGTGTGTCAAAACTCCATTTTCAATCTTCTTTCCATCAATTATCATGGATGCATCTTCCTCCTCTTCCGTTCCAACCTTCCATCTGGAATCATTCATAAAAAATCTAAATGTGCTTTCTTCAGGAGTAGTCAATGACCTTCTTTTCAGTACTCACATTGAACCGAACAAGGCATTATTGACACTTGGTCCAGCCTTTCATTTCGTAGCTACTCATGAACAGTTTCGTGAAATCGAACCATATTATCCAAAGTGTCCTAATGAAATTCTACTTATTCAATCCAATCATTTCTTGGACCCTTCCAATGCTTTTTAAGTCTTCGAGATTATATTCGAAAGTGATGAATGGTTAGGCAGAATGGTTTACTTGTGTTGAAGCATGACATGACGACAAATAGAAGCTTGCTAGAATAAATGAATGTATCAAACTTTCCTTACACGAATATCCAGTCAATACCTTCCTCCTTGTAATAGTTTCAACTTTTTGGAGTCGGTTAATCATTACACTCCATTTTGGATGTGGCCTCATGGGTCCAACAATCATGGACGTATGTGCCTTCACCCATCTTTTACCCTTTGGTGAGCATTTTTATCCAGGCTTTGCTTCGAAGAATCAAAATCTCTTCACCCTTCTGAACAAGACCAGCAAGGTATATTTCACTTTCATGGTTCTACAACACAAATATCAATATGAAGTTGATGAGAAAGAATACATGGCTTTCCTGCTTGATATAGATTTACTAATTTCTACTATGTGTGAGTGCTCTTCAAATTACCATAGAATACATCCATCTGGCTGAGGCGCTCGCTCAAGGATACTAGCTTGCTCTCTCTCCTTTTGTGCTCGGCCACCTTTATCGCATCATGTTTGAAGTAACCACGAAGGGTTTTTACCACTCTGGCGAGCCTATTTGGCTTATCAAGATGTGGTTCTAGGAATATTTTGAAGCAAAATTTGTTAAATCTGTTCCAACAAATGTGGAATTCACTTCGTTTAACCACCACAATGTCTTCTATCCCAAATTTAATTATTCATTTACCGATTGTATGAGTTTCTTCATTTCTTTTACCCATGATTAGTGCAACCATTCCTTTTATGCACTTAAAGATAACGAATTTAGCTCGACCTAGTTCACTGAAGACTATAGGCTAACCAATACCAAGATGAAAAGTCTCAGAGATGCAGGTTTGAGAAGTTATTTAATTTATAGAGACCTACCATATGGTGGTATAGTAGATACTGGTATTAATGCGAAGGCTGGAATCGAACAATACTGCCATATATTCTTGCTCGTCAATTTGGTTTGACCGAAGGTATCCCCTTTCTATTTATTCACCAAGCTTGCAACCAACCTCTAAATCCTCATCTAGTTGCGAATTCGGTTAGCACATTTCAGACTCTCCATAGAGGATTTGATCCTGTAAGATCTTCTTTTATGATTCCTCTCTTTACCAACGATCCGCATCACCTAGAGTCATTTCATTCCTGGTGGAAAAACTATTATTGGACTTTGATTAGTAGGTTCCATTAATTGATCATCAGTCGGCTTTCTCTTTCATCCAAAGTGGAGAAACTATAACTGAGAAGAAGAAGATGACTAAAGAAGGTACCAAAAAATTGACTGCACCTCAGTCAGCCGTGTCTCCTGTTCAGAGGAAGACATGATCAAGGAAGACGACTTAAGTTGCATCGACCATCCTATCCCGAACACCAATAAAGATAGTCAAACCTTCTTTCATGTTAATAAAAACATTCGAGCTAACTCAACTTTAAATGAAGCGTCAGAAGACCACAATTACATGTTTAGCTAAGGTGGTTCTGGCAACTGCTTCAACCCAAAACCTACAATTCCTCTAATCGTTTTAAAGATTTCTGAGCTTAAGCTTCTCTCAGCTCCTCGTCCTATATTTCTTTCAACTTCTGGTTGATCTACTTTAGGTATTTCTTCTTTGACCAAATCTATCGTAACCTTTAAAAAAATATTACAAAACTAAATTCTCGCCGGGTATTCCTACTTTACAATATTCTTTGGAGATGGAAGAGGTGTATAAGAGAGATAAAGATGCTCAATTTAATAGGTCTTTTAATAAATCACACAGTGAAAAGTAAATATTAAATGATCCCAATCTTCCTTTTGATTGATTTCTCAAGCCAAATCATCTTAATCCTCCCCCTTCTCCTCTTTCCAATCCAGCTTGGGCTTTGGTTGTCAATACCACCAAAATTTCACAAGCAGTCGACTAATTTACCATCATTGTTATTCGGTCAATTTTAGGTGGATGTTGTTTCAATATTTTATTATTTTCCTTTTTAATTATTTTGCAATCCTCCTGTCTTACTTCCCCCCTCCCCCCCCCCTTTTCACGATATTCAGAGAGCTCTCGGCGCCTGAAAGGTTGGTCTTTATGCCACTTCCTCAAGCCGAGACATCTATTCCAAAGACTTTGGTTGATGCTTCTCATTTTGTTACAGAAAGACTTGAAGTTTTCGATTCGGAAGAGACTATGAGTGACATTTGATGATAAGAAAATCAGACAGAAGACCAAACTCAAGATAAGGTAATAATATATCAGCTCGTGGAGTCCTCCAATCTCCTTTTACACTCTATAACTTCATTGATGGCACCTGATCAGGATTAGGGAGTAATGGAATTGGTCGAGCTGACAACCTTATCTTACATTTAGCTTGCTTCATCCATAGAACCGACCGATCAAGTAGTCCTTACCCTAGTCAATGAACACATGATGCTCCATTTGGATGGAACAGAAGTATTAGAAGAGGAAACCTCTCGACCAATTGAAGTCTCTCCTGGTCGAGCTACATATTGAGTGTGAAATATTATATATTTTTCCCTTATTATGCATTAGTTTTATGAACATGAATGTGTTTAACTGATCTAATTATACATATTTTCTCTTATGAGATGATTTTGAGAGCTAATATGAAAAGGATGCGTAAAACATGGATTTAATGCTCAAACAATTACTAAGTGAAGGATTGGATGTATAGATGTTAAGATTGAAGTATTCAAGAGTCCGATATCCAAGAAAACCAAGTAAGGGAGGAAGAAAACTGATGAATCAAAGTGCAGAAAGTCAAGAGTGCATAAATTGACTCTTCAATGTCATCAATGACAGCTTTGATGACATCGAAGTAAGTATCGATGCAATCGAAGCCACCTCAATCGCATTGTAAAAATTTAGAAAATTCAATTTTATTGCTGGACATGTTGGAGTGTTCTTCAATGCCATCAAAGACATGTTCGATGCCATTGAAGCCAAGATCAATCCCATCGAAGGTGGTTCGATGACATCAGGAAAATACGCAAATCCAAAAATTTGTTGTTGGACAGTTTCTCAATTTCACTCGGACTCTTCGTGGGAGCTCGATGCCATTGAAGGTGGAGCATCAATAAATAAAGAATAGGTAGATATGGTGACTTAATGTCCTTAATCCTTGACCCAAAATAATTTAAACCTCTTGATGATCTTAAACCCCATCAGGTGAAACTTTTTATGGATCATCCCCTAAGCCATAGGAGCCTAAATTGACCACTCTTAGATTGACTTTATAGTTCTTACGTTGCTGGAAAAACTGCACAAACTCAATAACCTTTGGTCCCACCTTAATTACATTCGGTCTGACTAAAAACGGTTAAAAGAAGAGAACAAGAATCGACAGAATTTCAAGTAATTCAGTTGCAACTAAGTGTCATCTTTGGTTTGACCGAAGACCAAGTTAGGTGCGATTGAGGACCACTTCGGTGTGACCAAAATGGCCCAGATAAGTCCAACGACTTTCATGTCTTAAATAAGTTCGATTGAACTCAAATTCGGTGCGACTAAAGACTAGTCATTATAGATCCATTGGAACCCTTTCCTTATAAATTTAGCAAAAAAATCTGTGTAGACGGTGGAATTTGTCATTTTAGAGACCCTAGTGTATCACAAGCTCTAAAAAACCACCTAGGCTCTATCCCAATGACATTTATGCTCTCTTCTTAGTGATTCTTCATTCTAACAAGCATTCCAAGCTCCTTTACAAGAAGACCATGATCTTAAGCTATCTCTAGACTTTAGATGCCATCCTTCCTAGCAAATCCAAGTGTCTACACTATAAGAAAGTAGGCCTTTACCCTCAATTTTTTAGCCTCGGTTTAAAAAAAGGAGGTTAAATGTGGTTTTTAGCCTCGGTTGTAAAGGAATTGAGGTTAAAAATTCATTTTTTGCCTTGGTTGGTGAGAAACTGAGGCCAAAAGTCTACCCTTTTGCCTCGATTGGTGAGCAACTGAGGCTAAAAGTCTGCCCTTTAGCCTCGGTTGTTGAGAACTGAGGCCAAAAGTCTACCATTTTGCCTCGGTTGGTGAGTAAGTGAGGCTAAAAGTTTGTCCTTTTGTTCAGGGTCGAATATTGCATATTAGACCCCATTTATTGCCTGGATTTACGTGCATAATATTGTTTAACGTTCGGGTTTAACTGTGTTCGTGATACAGGGTATATTTGAGAGCTTAGATTACAAAAAGGTGATAAACGCATGGAATTAACATTGTGATGATGCCAAGGTAAGAGACGGACCACAGGGGACCAAGATCAATGCCAGAGATCTAAGAAAACCACGAAACTGACGCTCAAATGGCTTGAAAGACGTCCAAAATGCAAGATCATTGGGTTTCGACTATCAGTTCGGCTAGAAACTTCATAAATGGCCCGAGAACCATAATTTAACCGTATATGTTGAATTTCAGCCATTATACCCTTGTAGAAGTGGTCCAACGGTCAGATCAGCCCATGACTTATCGATTTGGGGCCCACCTGATATCAGGATATGCTTAAATATTGGTCTCAACCATCTACGAGAGATGGAAAGGCAGATGGATGGGATGGATTTATCATAGCTATCAGTGTGAGGCCCACACAAGTATTGCATGGTCACTGCAACAAGTGCACTTGCAGTGCACTGAACCACACCAACCCAGTCAAAGTCGGTTTGACCGACTCTCCTAACAGAGAAAGGAAATCTCTTTACGCAGGGGCTCCGCTGGGAGGTTACATGGCCCACCTTCGTCATCCGAACGGCAGATCCAAGCCATCCAATGCATTCAGAAGGAAAAACCGACCGTACACATGGCGGTCTTCCAGATTCATGCACGGTACACGTGGAGACGGTGTCCACAACATCTACGGACGGCAGAGCAAAAATTCAAATGGGCCACGACAGCAACAATTAAAAATAGGCTCTCTCCAGCTGAAATGTCGTCACAAGTCGAATGAACGGAGTGGATTTCTCAAGACAATAATGAAGTGGCCCCCACCTGCACCGCAGCAAAGAGAGCCGCAGGCTCTGTTTCATGCATCCGAGATAATCGGCCGCGGTGGGCCGGTTTCGTGATCTCAATTGCATTCGGATTAGTAATCCGAACCATTCAATGTGTAAAGCATCGAAAAAATCCCCCAGGGACGTTGCAGTTTTGGACGAGATGCAAGGAAAAATGGAGTTAGGAGGCCCCGATTCTAACGGTGTAAAAGAGCTACGTATCTTTTCAAACCGACTCCAGCTACATACGCAGTGCGGAAAACCTCCGCACCGACTCCAGTTCAACACGAAACCGATTCCTGCGACTATAAGAAACAACGAGAGAGAGGTGAGAGGGGATCCATCGACGGCTAGAGACAATCTCACGTGAGGAGCGAAGGAGCAGAGACGAGTTGTTAAGTTTTGTTTTGTTTTTTTATTTATTTATCTATTTATTAATGTTCTTATTTGAGAGTTTTAGTCCATCCATGACAGGCTAAAACCTCTTAGCTAGGGCTAAGAGGTGAAGCTTGTAGCGTGATGGGAGACCTTTAACGTATGCCTTTTGTTTATACTGAACTGATGTTGATTTTAGTTAATTAAGGGGATGTCTTTAGTTTTTAATGGTCTGTTGTGACTGAAATTACAATGGGTCTGCGATGGCTTTGAGTATTTACTTTTCCTCTTTATGTTTATGACGTCAGGAAGCCTTGTTGTTTACCATCGTCTCCTGGGTATGGTTGGATATCGGTACCCTTCCTAACCTTCATACATTATTGATTGGTTGGTAATTAGTTTAATTCTGTTGTTTACTTTGTCTCCTGGGCATGGTTTGGTGATGGAATCCATTCTAATTCATATACTTTTCATCTCTTGAAAACTATATCAACGTAAGTTCAGTTTGATTTACATGGTTACACGCTTCAACTGGATGAAGATGGACTCTAAGTTCAGTTGAATTCTTGAAGCAGGCATAAGATCTCCCTGATCTCTACAAGTGGATCCTCTAAATCCCTAGTTTCCCTTTCCTGAATTCTTTAGATTTTACATTAATAATTCACCATTATTCTCTTAAAACACTCGATTTAGATTTCATCTTAGTCTAGTTCTATTTCTATTTAGTTTTAGAGTGCGTACAAGTTTCAGTCCCTTGGGATTCGACCTCGGTCTCACCGAGTTTATTACTACATCACAACCCTGCACTTGGGGAGTGAACAAGTTTTTGGCGCCGTTGCCGGGGACTGACAGTTATGTATTTCTGAAATTAAGTAGTCCTAGGATTAGTTTAAGATTAAGATTTTTCTAACTTTAGTTTAGTTTCTCTGATTTTAGAAACTACCCTGTTTCCTGTTTTGTAGGAGCCTGACATAGACCATCTAATTTGGTAACATCTGTCTTTTTTTTTTTTTTTTTTTTTTTTTTTTTTTTTTTTTTTTTTTTTTTTTTAGGAGTTCTTTTAATTTTAGAAACTAACATTACTTTCTAACTTTAAAATTTCTAGTTTTAGAAACTAATTTTTTTATTTTCTTTTGCAGGATCTTAATATAGTAAATTTCTAGTTTTAGAAACAAATTTTTTTATTTTCTTTTGCAGGATCTTAATATAGGAATCTCTAGTCTGGTAACATCTTTCTAACTTCTCCTCTTACTTTCTGTATTGCTGTAGGATTTTTCTTTCTTCTAGGATTAGACTAAGAGTTAGGGTTCTACCATGGAAGCGTGGATACGTGCATATGCTGAGATGGATAGGAGATATTGGGGAATGCCTGAGGGTTGTGGAATTCAACGTATACCTCAAGATTTTTCTCCATTGAGAACAGACATTGAGAACTGACTAGAACGTTATGTTCCATCAGTTAATAGGGCCGTATACGATCGTAATTATGGGAATGAGGATTATTATCAATCATCATATTCTCCCATGTATGATCAGTATGACTATAACCAGTGAAAACATCAACATTGGGAAAATGAACCAACAACATGTTATGATGATTATTCTCTTAGATCCCCTACCTTTGAGATCCAGCCAGAAACGATCCAAGATGATTCATTTCAGTGTAACATGGCATGTCTTGCAAAAATTAGAAAATCGTTGGAAGCGCTTAATTCACGCCTTGAAAAGATAGAGGAGGCTCGGTTATCCCAGCCACAATTCATTCCAGAAATACAATGCGAGGAAAGTGATCCTAACTCGCCTTTGAAGAACTCTGGAATTACAAATGAGGAGTTGGAATCCATTAATGAGCATATGGTTCAATTTCCCGATTAGTCGATCTCGATGACAGTTCAAAAGAATGGTGGAGATACATGGGTGTCTTTCAAATATAATGATGATGATATACTTCACTCACAGGATACACTAGATTTCAATGATGGGGAAGAGGTTGGTTTATGTGAACCTTAACCCAATCTGGGAATAGAATGTGAGGAAGGTGATCCCATCCCAAATGTGCACTGTACTAAACTAGAATATGATGAGTATTGGGATGACGATCATGAACGTGCAGCCCCAGTTTCCTTGGAATTAATCTCAAGTTTGGTCCAGGTTAATGATCAAGAAGTGCACGAAGTGAGCGGTCATAATGAGCTACTCCACTCACCTGACATATCTGATTTAAAAGTGGATGAGCTCCTTACAACCAACCCTTTTATCTCTTGTGAGACATGTTTGGACCACTCCCTTGAATTACATGATGATATGATTCAGGAGATGAATGAGTTATTCGATACGACTCTGGAATTTGAAACCACCCAGTTGAGGCCACCATCTGAACTGTTGAATTTTGATGATTTAATGCCTCTTCTGAGTAGTATCAATGAACAGAGTCCACACATCAATGCTTCATATACTGACCCTCAATCTGTTTGTGCAGGGCTGGAACAAGAGAGCACACCTTCGTTTACCATTAAAGATGATGGATTCCTTGGGTAGCGCATCGTAAACTTCAATGAATCACTCTCAGATGAATTTTCCAACGCTTTGGATGATTGCTTGACTCACTTTGAAGATTCAAACGATCCCATGATAAGAGACATAATGAATGCCTTGCAAGACAACATCTCGGTAGTCATCACGGACCGAGAGAACCCTTACTCTGAAGCCCCTCCCCCCTACATCCTCATTATTTACCATTAAGGGAGGAGGAGTTGAAAATTGAACCGAAGTTTGAAACTTCGGAATGTGTTGAGACTACACCACTTCCTGAAAATTTTTCTCAATTTAATCTATTTGTAGTCTCTAATTCACAATGGGATACTAACTTTGAAACTTTTTCTAACATAGGTGAATCATATATACTTTGGATACCTCAGGCGACTCAATGACAAATTTTTAATGAGGTACATAAGTTTATCTGGAAAGTCAAGCTCCAGGGCATCCAAGCCTATTGCAAAAAAGGCTTTTGGATGATCCTGTTGAGGAACTTACTAAGAAACTTATCATGATATTGGCCGGAAGAGGAACTTTATGGCATGATCGAGTAGTTTTTCCTTACTTTCATAGGACTAGGGTAGTTTGCTTTATGTTGTTCTAGGATAGACGGTTTTATGGCGTAGGTTAGTTTGCTTGATACGTTGTTTTAGGATAGTTTGCTTTCATGTCTTCACTCTCGCGCTGACCGGCTTTCATGCTATGATCTCTTGGAAAGTCTCTCTCTCGATTCGTTATCCAGGTACTATCTTTCCATCACTTTTCCTTTACTTTCGTTGTCCTATGTGCACTGCATGCTTATTTCTTTTACATTGAGGACAATGTAGATTTTAGGTTGGGGGTGAGCGATTAGGTTACCTAATCAGTGTTTTCTTGGTCTTGAGCAAAAATTGTGAAAATTGTGAAAAATTTTAAATTTTTCTGGAAATTCCTGTGAATTCGAAGTGATTTTGACGACCATCTAGGGCACCTAGAATTTCAAGATACGTGATGTTGGTAATTTCTGACTCTTGGATTCAGTTATTATTAGATTTCATAGTTAAGTTTGAAGTGTTAATCCAGAATTAGAAGCTGTAAACATTGATAGAGTCATGATTTCACATATCACATCTTACTTTCACATTAAGGTTTCAGTTTGATATTGAAGGGTTAACTTGGTAATCACTGAGCATGCAAGGAACCAGCCTGGAAAGTTGCCCATCATGATCAATTGAAGAAAAAGAAAATACCCAGCTACAAGATAGCCGCCTGTGGAAAGGGTTGGGCAAACGAACTTCACCATGGGTCTGCTCCCTATAGGTGTAGAGTCGATTCCTCATGGTTAACCTTTGAAAAAAAGAAAAATTTGGCGTCACCATAGGTTTGCACCCTATAGGTGTGGATTGGAGTCCTCCCATTGACGTTTAATTGAAAAATCAAAAGCTGGAAGAAAGAAGAAGAATGATCTGTGAGGCACGTTTGAGTTTAGGTTTTGGGTGCCTGAATACTTTTTTTTTGGTTACCAATGATACCATGAAATAATGAATTAAATCTTAATGTTGGTAAGCCGAGAGCACACTATACACCCATGGGTCTTAATGTTTCGAATTTTTCTAATTGATGGATCAATATTTTGAACTTGATTATGAAATTTACTTTGCACTTGAGTCTAGGAGGAAGTAATGCCCAACATTCATGCATTTTAGAATTCTAGTATCCAAATTGTTTTTAAAATTTCGCTCGAGTTCATAGAAATTGTCCTGTAATTCTCAACTTATTTTTTTCGCATACTTTTCTCGGGACTAGCAAAATGTTGGTTGGGGGTTGTGTTGAGGGTCGAATATTGTATATTAGACCTCATTTATTGCCTGAATTTACGTGCATAATATTGTTTAATGTCCAGGTTTAATTGTGTTCCCGATACAGGGCATATCTAAGAGCTTGGATTACGAAAAGGTGCTAAACGCATGGAATTAACATTCTGATGATGCCAAGATAAGGGACGGACCGCAGGGGACCAAGATCAACGCCAGAAATCTAAGAAAACCGTGAAACTGACGCTCAAATGGCTTGAAAGACGTCCAAAATGCAAGATCATTGGGTTTCCACTGTCAGTTCGGCTAGAAACTTCATATATGGCCCGAGAACCATAATTTAACCATACATGTTGAATTTCAGCCATTATACCCTTGTAGAAGTGGTCCAACGGTCAGATCAGCCCATTACTTATCGATTTGGGGCCCACCTGATATCAGGATATGCTTAAATATTAGTCTTAACCATCTACGAGAGATGGAAAGGTAGATGGATGGGATGGATTTATCATAGCTATCAGTATGAGGCCCACATAAGTATTGCATGGTCACTGCAGCAAATGCACTTGCAGTGCACTGAACCACAACAACCTAGTCAAAGTCAGTTTGACCGACTCTCCTAACAGAGAAAGGAAATCTCTTTACGCAGGGGCTCCGCTAGGAGGTTACATGGCCCACCTTCGTCATCCGAACGGCAGATCCAAGCCATCCAATGCATTTAGAAGGAAAAATCGACCGTACACATGACGGTCTTCCAGATTCATGCATGGTACACACGGAGATAGTGTCCACAACATCTACGGATGGCAGAGCAGAAATTCAAATTGTCCGCGTCAGCAACAATTAAAAACAGGCCCTCTCCAGCTGAAATGTCGTCACAAGTCGAATGAACGGAGTGGATTTCTTATGACAATAACGAAGTGGCCCCCACCAGCGCAGCAGCAAAGAGAGCCGCAGGCTCTGTTTCACGCATCCGAGAAAGCTGGCCACAGTGGTCCGGTTTCGTGATCTCAATTTCAACACGAAACCAATTCCTGCTACTATAAGAAACACCGAGAGAGAGGTGAGAGGGGATCCATCGATGGCTAGAGACAATCTCACGTGAAGAGCGAAGGAGCAGAGACGAGTTGTTTGGTTTTGTTTTGTTTCTTTTATTTATCTATTTATTAATGCTCTTATTTGAGAGTTTTAGTTCATCCATGACAGGCTAAAACCTCTTAGCTAGGGCTAAGAGGTGAAGCTTTTAGCGTGATGGGAGACCTTTAGCGTATGCCTTTTGTTTATACTGAACTAATGTTGATTTTAGTTAATTAAGGGGATGTTTTTAGTTTTTAATAGTCTGTTGTGACTGAAATTACAATGGGTCTGCGATGGCTTTGAGGATTTCCTTTTCCTCTTTATGTTTATGACGTCAGGATGCCCTGTTGTTTACCATCGTCTCCTGGGCGTGGTTGGATGTTGGTACCCTTCCTAACCTTCATACATTGTTGATTGGTTGGTAATTAGTTTAATTCTGTTGTTTACTTTGTCTCCTGGGCATGGTTTGGTGATGGAATCCATTCTAATTCATATACTTTTCATCTCTGGAAAACTATATCAATGTAAGTTCAGTTTGATTTTCATGGTTACACCCTTTAACTGGATGAAGATGGACTCTAAGTTCAGTTGAATTCTTGAAGCAGACATAAGATCTCCCTGATCTCTACAAGTGGATCCTCTGAATACCTAGTTTCCCTTTCCTGAATTCTTTAGATTTTAGTTTAATAATTCACCATTATTCTCTTAAAACACTCGATTTAGATTTCATCTTAGTCTAGTTCTATTTCTATTTAGTTTTAGAGTGCGTACAAGTTTCAGTCCCTTGGGATTCGTCCTCGGTTTCACCGAGTTTATTACTACATCACAACCCTGCACTTGGGGAGTGAACACCTTTTGCCTCGGTTGGTGATCAAGTGAGGCTAAAAGTCTTCCATTTTGCCTTGGTTGGTGAGCAAGTGAGGCTAAAAGTTTGCCCTTTTTCCTCAATTAGTGAGAAATTAGAGCCAAAAGTCTGCCATTTTGCCTCGGTTGGTGAGCAATTGAGTCCAAAAGTCTACCCTTCTGGGTTGTTGAGAACTGAGGCCAAAAGTCTGCCCTTTTGCTTCGGTTGTTGAGAACCGAGGCCAAAAGTTTACCCTTTTGCATCAGTTGGTGAGAAACTGAGCCCAAAAGTGTGTCGTTTTACCTCGGATGGTGAGAAACCGAGGTCAAAAGTCTGCCCTTTTGCCTCGGTTGGTGAGAAACTGAGGTCAAAAGTTTGCCTTTTTGCCTCGGTTGGTGAGCAACTGAGGCTAAAAGTTTGCCCTTTTGCCTCGGTTGATGAGCAATTGAGGCTAAAAATCTGCCCTTTTGCCTCGGTTGTTGAGAACTGAGGCCAAAAGTCTACTCTTTTGCCTCAGTTGGTGAGCAATTGAAACTAAAAGTTTGCTCTTTTGCATCGGTTGGTGAGAAACTGAGGCCAAAAGTCTGTCCTTTTGCCTCGGTTGGTGAGCAACTGAGGCTAAAAGTCTTTCCTTTTGCCCCGGTTATTAAGAACTGAGGCCAAAAACCTTTTGCCTCGATTGATAAGAAACTGAGGCCAAAAGTGGCCCTTTTGCCTCGGTTGTGAACAACTGAGGCTAAATATCTGCCCTTTTGCCTCTGTTGGTGAGTAATTGAGGCTAAAAGTGTAACAACCCTAAATTTTGGAGCATTAAAAAAATTAAAATAAATATTTAAAAATTTTATTTTTAAATAAAAAATAAAAACAAGTCAATAGTCGAGTTAGCAGAGACATTCTTAATTGAGAGAGAGGTTTAATGTTCGATTCTTAGAGTAGTAATAATAATTTTTTTTATATCAAATATCATAAAAAATTCAAATTCAGGATAAGGGAGGATGTGCTCATCTTATCTTATGAGAATTTTCTTTAAAAAGGGATACGGAAGGTTTCTGCATTAAAAAAAAAGGAGATAGGAAACCCTAAAATAAAAGGAAGAAGAAATTCTAAGAAGGCTCAATCAGGTAAGTTCTAATTGTTAGATCTTTTTAATATTTTATTATGCTGTTAATTTCTTCTTGATCTATACAATGAATGGCGTGGATCATCCACACCATCATTGTATAGGTGTGTAGAGTCAATTTTAATAAAGTAATGTTTTTATGATTTCGGTCTAATTAGTAATATTTTAGGAATAAATTAAATGGATGAAATTTGATTGTGCTAAGATAGATCTGTACGGATCATATGATCCCTAAGGCCAAAATATAAAAGGCCCATAATTTTTAGATCAATCCGACAATCAGATAGGCCACATTAGTCAGATCTAAAAGTGTTTAATAAAGGAATCATAAATTTTTGCGCAAGTGTTGGTATCATTTGGCGTAGAAGATCAAGGTGGGCCATCGGTGTATGTGTGGTTAGATCCACACCATCCATCTAATGTGTAGAGGCAAAACATGATAATACCTCAAGAATTTGGATGATCAAATCATCCGGTGGGCCACCCCGATTAATTATTTAACATTCAATTTCAGGATCTTAAAAAAAAAATCCAAATCTTGGTAATTAAATTTACATAAACATATAATTTTAATTATTTGATTATTTAAGATTTGGCCACCTAGGATGTATATCAAGGTAGGCCCCATCATGTAATAAAAATATATGAATAATAATGTTGTTGATATAACTGATAGGGTTTCTGAATTCAAACCAATCTAATTACCCCGTGGATTCTACACTACCAAACTCAGGTGAGTGACCTAACTTGTCTCATAATTCATTAAAATTAAAATAAATCATTGTGATTGTTTGATTGATTTACTGGTTTGAATATTTTGATTAGATAATTATACGATAAATTTTTATGTGAATATTTTAATTGAGACAACTATACCAAATATGAAAAATATGCATTACATATCATCCCTCATTCATTGCATTGCGTAATGCATGGTCGATCATAGGGGCCCTCCGTGGAAGAAATATCAATCCTGGTAGAGCGTTACCAGATGCGGGCTATGTCCAAGCCTATCGAAAGGTGGAAGCCTACCCAACGGGTGGATACGGGTTGATGACCTCCAACTCAAGCAGATGGACAATCACCTCATCTGATGCATTCATACTCCAGTTTACATTATTGTACATGTATTTTTGTATTATTTTAATTGATATAATTATGAACCATGCTGGGTTATATCACTAAACCTGGCTAGATTATATTTTTATTGATGAAAAAATCGTACAGATGTGAATGAGGGTGGGCCGGTGGCTCAAGAATAAGAATATGTGGTCAAGCCGAAAAAGACTTAAGGGACACGTGACCCTACTTGACAGAGAAAGAAATTGTTGTCTTATACTAATCATGATATTTTTACTTTAATTATATTTGATTTTCTTAGATTGTAAATTAATTCTTTCAAGTTGTTGGACATGTTTATTTCATTTCGTAAGATCCCAATTGAGAGGGTCCTTAGTTATGTTTATGATTAATTATTGGAATAAATGATCGTTTCTTATTTTGAGATGTTGTTGAGTATGAATGGAATGTAAATTTACGGTAGAACTAGTAGGTAGATGAATAAATGTATAATCGAATGAAACTAGTACACTCAGTGTACATGTCATGGGCCGAAACTCGGGTTTGAGGGTGCACACTCTGTACTTGAATTTCGGGGAGTGACAAAAAGTCAATAAGTGGGCCCAAGGAGTTTTTAACGGTGGGCGTCACTGACCCCACTGTTTTTTGTGGTGTGATCCGCTTGAGCTTTCGATCTTCCTCATCATTTGACTCATGTCCTAAAATCATCTCACCAAATAGATGGACGGTGTGGATACAACTAACACACCATGGTAGGGCCCATAAAACTTGGTGATGTCACTTCAAACTTGCTGTTGAAGCCGTCAGTAGTTAATCTGCGTCAGTGGGTTTGGCGGTCAGGCATCTCTCTCCGTCTCGCTTCCCCTTCTAAATAATCCCTTTAAATGAATTAGGGCAATCTCCTTCCCTCTCCCTCGCTCTCTTTGCGAGAGAAAAAGAAGAAGAGATTTTTCGTTTTTGCTCGGTAAGATCTTGTCTCTATCACTTGAATCTCTTTCTTCATGCTATTTACGTGTTTCTACCATCTTTCCTTTACGATCTGGTGTTTTTTGATCGTTTTCTTGCAATCTTTGTGGAGTTCTGTGGAATTTCTAACCTGGAATCTGATTTTGTCAGCTGATCTTCTGATTAATTTCTTGATTGATCATAAGAGCTGTAGGTTTGTAATTTTTAGGTTTTTTTTTTTTTTTTTTTTTTTTTTTTTTTTTTTTTTTTGTGTCGTTGTTGAATCTCTCTGCTTTGTTGATGTGATTGATCTGAAAAATGCTTGAAATCATTTCATGCATGTATTTATGCGTGCGTGCAGTTGCTGCAAGAAACAAAAGAAAATTGCGATATGAGTATGTGTGCGGCGGGGATGATAGATTTTAGAACTTTGTGACTTTTAATTCAAATTAATTTGATGAAAAGATTATTCATACCACCGTCAATTCGATTCTATAGGGCCCTGTTTAGTCGCCACTTAGACAAAAAAGAAAAAAAGCGACGTGGCGATGGTGTGGAGTACCTGGCGGGAATGCCCTTGTTTAGCCTCAATCCAAAAATCAGGTTGATTCAGCATTCAGTTCATCTTCCTTATAAAATTTTTAACTCAAAACCTCTAAATTCACGTGGTATGGCCCACCTATGTTTTTTTAATGATTTTTTGTGTAATTCTTTCATCCTGATGAAGCACATCAGATGAATGGATTGGATGGTGTGTAAACACTATGGTGGCCCCTACACAAAAGCTAATATTGGGCGTCCCATCCCAATACGGCATGGACAACCAAAGTTCTGGGTGGTCATGATATTTGGGTTCCATTTGGAGCATGTTTTATGTTTGGGTTGGATCTCATGAAAGTTTCACTCACATGGCTCTCAGCGTGCGAGGTACCCAGCGTCGCACTTAGAGATTTTGGTATGGATTAAAAATAATTAACCCATAATTTATATATGGGTGTTTTTGGCTGCACTTGATGTCAATAAATTCCACAATATTTTTCACCAAATTAGATTGATTAGTCATGAAATGTCATGAAATACAGGTGGATGCAACCTGGTGCCTTAAGCTATGTTTCTAATACACAATTTCTTTTAACTAAAATGAGATGAAATCATTCTCAAGTGCAACTAAACAGGGCCTAAGCATTTACTGGCAGATTGAAACTTTTTCTGTGAGATTGTATCAGTGGTGTTTATGGGGTCAAAGATATTTGAATTTGAAGGATAAGATGCCATCTTAGTATAGGGTTACAAAGCTTGACTGAAATGTTGAAAATGAGTGGTTTTGTTCCTGATTGATTTTTTGTTTATATTCTCATTTCTACTTATCCTTGCCTTGTCAGATAACTTTTTTTTTTTTTTTTTCTTTCTTTCTTTCTTTTCTTTCTTTCTTTCTTTCTTTTTTTTTTTTTTTTTTTTTTTTTTTTTTTTTTTTTTTTTTTTTTTTTTTTTTAACACACACACAACCACCCACACACCACAATGGGTACTCGAACCCATGACCTCTTTGTTGAAACTCTTGTGAGTCTACCATTGAGCCTTGTCAGATTACTTGGTTGCAAGAAATGTTTATATCAGAGATTTGCTTTGTTATCATTTTTGGAGGTTGGACGCATTTACTCATGCATTCAATAGTGAGGAATTATGTGATTCTCGGCCCCAGGGATATGTATTGGTTTCTCTGGCCCTGAGGGTATTATAGAAGTGGGGCCTGTCCAAGGTTTTGTGCCACTGATCTAATTAACCCTACAGTGGATAGTCCATCCCTAAAAATCTTCTAGATGAAAGATCCTAGCCACCAACCTCTGACATTTTTTTCAATCGAAAGTTGACCACTGGTGATGCACTTAACTTGAAAGCGGAGAGTTTTGAACTAGCCAAGTACTTTTCCTTGACCATCACTGGGATGCATCAACTATTTTATATTTTTCTTAACCATCTATTTGCAGAAGTGAGTCAACTTGGTTTTGGTGGGCGATGGTAAAAGAAAGTGTTTTAGTGGTCAAAGAAACAAGTCGCTGAGTAATTCATGTTCCAAAATCGGACTGTGTTGGAAGTTGGAACAAGTCTCAGTGAATTATACTGATAGGGCTGTCAACAGGCCAGGCCTAGGGTTGTCTTTGGCTTGGATTTTGAGCTGGTTGGGCTGGATCTATTCAAAATTTTTACTGTCTGGCCAGGCCCCAGCTCCTGTTCAAAATTGAGAGGGCTAGCCTTATTCTCATAATTGTCACCATATGTGTGACTATTGTGGATATGTATTTCTCGCTGAATGCTGGGAACTATCATTAAAAACAACAAGACCTCAAACTTGCTTAATTCATCCAAGTTTTTATTGATTTCATCTACATCAAGATGATGATTGAAATTCGGCATGATTGCAAAATCCAAATGCAGGCTTCTGACACTGTATTTCCTGATGCTGCTGCAAAGATTTACTTTCAAACAGCTCAGAGAAATGGCAAGATAGTCAATTGTATCACAAGCTATGGGACAACCAGTTTTCTTTATGAATATATCTTTAAAACAAAAAGAAAAAAGAAAAAGTAAAATCAGCAATCCAGCAAAAGAAACAACAAGGAATTAGAACAAAGATTGATCTAATATTAAGTAATGCATGTATGGAATAGGACAAGATGTATAGAAGACAAGTAGAACAATAGGTGTAGAAGACATACCAAATTTAATAAAAGCATAGGGCCTGGCAGCAGTTTCTATTTGACTCCCATTAACTTTCTCAAATTCGTTTTTGAGGTCTTCTAGGTATTGAAAAGCAAGTTTCTTCGGATAAGAACGATCACACATGGTTAAATAACATACACGACCTTTAATAATATAGCTGTAAAATTAGGTCAGGGTAACAATTGTGTTTGATTTAAATGGACTGGACATGAAATGCCTAACATAGCTCCATGTTGTTTTCTTAAGTAGCCAGTTCTGCTATATGGATCAAGCTGAAATGCTACTATTTCTTGTTCTGCAATTGGAATCCTTAGGAGAGCACTTCTTATAAACAGGTGGTGTGAGTTGGCCATTTTTCTTATTTGGTGCAATTGCTTACATGTGACTATGATCTCCTATTAGAAATTATCTCTGCTCATCCTTCCCTGCTCTTTTTTTTTTTAATAGTAAATTCTTGATGTAGTTTGTTTTCCATTCAGCATCGATTTCTTTAAGGGATTGGCACGAAACTTAGATTTTACCCTACCAGCTATTTCAATGTAGATGGTGCTTGTAAATGAACAAGACCATGAACTCAGATTTTACCCTACCAGCTATTTCAATGTGTTTAGCACAGATGTGCAGCTTATGCCCGGGATGGGTATTGTTTGAAAAAACAAAGTTCTTCAAGTTTGGATTACTGCATCACCTTCTTCTCCTCCCTCTTCTTTTTAAATTTTTTATACACATTTAAACCAAATCTGATGACTACAAAGAAACTGTCTTAGTTCACTGATTATGTTACATACTTAGATTTCATTTCGTTCACATTTGTAACAGGCTCTTGCAAAGACATTGACTGTGGATGAGCTTTTTTATATGAAAGAGCAATTTGCACTATTGGAGCCAAATAAGAATGGGTGCATCTCACTAGAAAACATAAGAATGGTTAGTTTCTTTCTGTAATATCTAGATTTCTTACTGGGCATGTTTACTGTTGGTTGTTAAGCTACAATGCTCAGTTACTTCTGTTGATGATTACTATTGAATATTTTGGCCAGGCATTGGTGAAAAATGCAACAGATGCTATGAAGGAATCCCGCATTCATGCTTTTCTTGCTTCGGTATCTATTTTACTATTGACTCTGTAGTTATTCTTCAATTTCAAATGGTTCTGTATGTTTTATAACTTTTTACCAATACTCCTTTCTTCTATGACAGTTGAATGCTCTTCAATATAGAAAGACAGACTTTCACACCAGCAGCTTTATGGTCAGCTAACAAACACATCTACACACAAATGAGAGAGAGAGGATCCATTCCAGTGTAAAGAAGAATCATCAACGCCTGATGAAAGGGCATCATTCTTTGAAGTGGACATGGTCCTTGATGTTGTCTCCTTCCAACTTAAGGCTGGCCCACCACACCAAATTGCCTTCCACCTTTAGAGAACCCCCACCAACAGCGGTGGTAGAAGCAGCAGCATTTGTCACAGGGAACTTGAAGAGGAAGATTATTCAGCTTCAGACATCCACTCACTCTCAGTTTCTCCAATGCCAGAAAGCACACCTCACCACAAATACTCTCCAGCTTAGGTAGCTCCCACAGACACACTGTACGTAGTCGTTGGAGTGAGCCTTTACCTACCCCTCAAAACATCGCCTCCAGTCTATTGTAGAATTTGGTATGGAGAGTTTCCAGGCTTTCTAAGCATACAGCTGAGGAGAAGACGACCACGAGTCTCGTGCAACACTCCAGATATATGTGCAATTCCCAAAAAAACATAACCAAGGAAAAATTCTCTCAATGAAGCCAGTAGCGGCAGCAACAACAATGACAGAAATCCTGGATGTACAGCAGCAACAACAATGGCAGTTTGTTTGTTTTGAAAACTTTAAATATACGATTAATTCTTTTGTTGGTATTATGTTGATTGTTGTCTTAATGGATGTTAAATGGGTGAAACATGCACAGGTTCAATCATTGGTTGATTATAATATTGTTAGCTTTTGTTGATAGAAACTAGATTTAGCCTCGGTTATTGATAAATGATGTTAAAATTTGAATTTAGCCCTCAGTTGATGCCAACAAAGGTTAAATCTATCTCTAGTCTCAGTTTTACCTCAATTACCTAAACTGAGACTACAACTCCCGTGATTAAAGGCTTTAGCCTCGGTTGTTGAGAACTGAAGTTAAAAATGGATTTAGCTTCAATTGGAGGCAACTGAGGCTAAAATTTGGATTTAGTCTCAGTTGGAAACAATGGAGGCTAAAATTTTGATTTAGCCTCATTTCGAGAAAACTAAAGCTAAAAAGGTTCTTTTAGCTTTACTTGAAGAACTGAGGCTATAAAAGTCATTTTATCCTCGGTTGCTAAAACTGAGGCTAAAGCCTTTAGCCACGGGGGTTTCAACCTCGGTTTGAATAACTGAGGCAAAACTGAGGCTAAAGGCTTTAGTCTCAGTTTTTAACCTTTTTAGCCACAGTTTTGAACTGAGGCTAAAGCCCCATTTTCTTGTAGTGCTATCAATGTTTAAAATGTCCATCAACTAGAATCTCCTAGGCATTACAACTTTCCATTATTTGTAAGATATTCTAGCTAACTTCTCATCACCTTGGTCACCGTATCAGAGAACTACATGCAAAGTGTTTGATCTTGGAGTTGAAGCTTTGGAAAAACATCAACATCTTGATCATGAGAGAAAAACGGAGCTGATTAAGGCACGCGAGAGCATCGATCAAGCAATTCGAGAAGGCACTGTAAAGGGGCGCAATTTGAGAAGTAAGTTGTCTTGTGTAAGAGTCTGTGTACACTCATTCCTTGTGTAGGATTGAGTGTAGAGTTTGAATTTTCAAACTCAATTAGGTTCTTGTGCAGGACCTTTCCTCTTATGTAGGGGCTAAATCCATGTTATTGTATAAGACATTGACTCTTATGTAGGGCATAAACCTATGTTCTTGTGTAAGACCTTGGCTCTTGTGTATGGCCTAAATCAAAGTCATTGCGTAGGTCATCAAATATAGGTGCGTACATGTTAGTCTCCGTGGGATCCTCTAGTGGGAGTAAACATAGGACGTTGGATTATGACCGGGGTTGTTAGTTAGCATAAGGAAAACTAACTAAAGTCTCTTGTGAGAACCTTCGGTGGGTGTATACGTCAGTAGGTTCTTCTGTAGGACTAAAGTTCATGGCTGGCTTATAAAAAACCATGTAGAGTCTCTTGCGGGAGCCAATTTTTATGTAAGATTATAAAGGTTAGAGGTGAACCTGATTTAAAACCTCTAATGGTGAAGTCTGGTACACTCATGGGTTAGATCAACTCAAGGTGGTTAAGCCCTTCAAGAGCTATCCACTCTGATACCAATTCAAAATTTACACATGTTGTAATGGGATTACCACAGTTGCGCTATAGAAGCTTATGCGAGGCTAAGGAATGAAGGCTATGTCATAGATGGTAGGTAATTAGGACTGATTAAATTTTTTGTCATTTAAACCCAATTGGTGCAATCACATAGGACATAGTGGATAGAGGGTTTAATCACATAGGACATAGCCAATAAAGATTTTAATCACATAGGACATATTAGAGTTTAAATTACAATAAATTTTTTTGTCATTTAAACTCAATTGCTCCAATCACATAGACTACAAATAATATGCTAATTAAATTAATAGTCTATAAATGATAATGTACATTGTGTGTGGAATGTGCTAACTATTAACTCCTAGCATTTATCTAATCATGCATACATATAATTAAACATTCAATCACATAAGTATAATTAAATAAGTGCTCAAATACAATCCCAAATACAAACATGTATAGTGGTTCTATTTTCCTACTCCACTCTCGATAGGCGCACTCAACCCATGAGTGTACCAGATTTCACTATTGGAGGTTATAAATCAGGTTAAACTCTAACCTTTACAATCTTACACAATAACCGGTTCGGCAACAGACTTTATGTGGTTTTCTATAAACTCGCCATGAACCTCGATCCTACATAAGAATTTACTAACGTACATCCCTGTCGTACGTTCCCGTAAGATACTTTAGTTAGTTTTTTTATCGGCTAACTAACACCTTCGGTCGTAATCCAAGGACCAATGTTTACTCCTGTCGGAGGCTCACACGAATATTAACATGTATGTACCCATGTTTGGTGTGGTTGGCCCTACACAAGAGCCAAATTTAGGTCCTACACAAGAACTTAGATTTAGGCCCTACACAATAGCTAAGGTCTTACATAAGAACTTAGGTCGAGTTTGGTAATTCAAACTCTACACTCAATCCTACACGACGAAGGAGTGCAAAAAGACTCTTAAAATTGACAAGTTACTTGTCGGATTAAACCCCTTTTGTTGTGCCTTCTTGGGTTACTTGATCAATGTTATCCTGTGCTTCAATCATCTCCCCTTTGCTCCTCCGATCATGATGTCGATGCTTTACCAAGGCTTTAACTCCAAGATAAAACACGTTGCATGTGATGCTCCGATGCCGTGACCAAGGTGATGGGAGGTTGGTAGAATACTACAACTAATGAAAAGTTATAATTCCTAGGGGATTCTCCTAGATGGGGTTTCTAGATGATTTAGACAATGGTGTATCTATAGAGGTTGAGTATAATATCTAGAAAATGGAGTTTATGCACATCTTCAAGGTGAAGGTTGGAATCCTCATTTATGTTTTAATATAAAAGAAGATGACTTAGAACTCATTGGTTTATAGGCTTGGGATGAGGGATAAAATCATGTAATCACATAAGCTTCAATTGTACCAAGAACACATTTAAATGCGTAAGAATCGAATGCCCTTTATAAGGAGTTCGAGCTCCAACAGTAAAAAAATGAGTACATAACGGCTCATTCTATGGCATTGAGCAGGCTTCAATGACATTGATGGTATCCTTCAATGTCATCGAAGGTTCCTCGATTCCACTGAGAAACTCAAATAACTTGTTGGACATATCTAAGTTACTTACTCGATTCAATCGAGTGGTCTTTGATACCATTGAGGAGAACCTTTGATACCATCGACGGGGACCTTGATGCCATCAAGAAAATCAAATAAAATGATCAATTTTTACATACATATTTGAATTACCTACTCTATGCCATCGATGAGATCTTCATGCCATCGAAGACCCCTTGAGGCCTGCATGATGAAATCGACCACCACTTGAAAGTATGTTGTTTTGGGTATACGATTTCACAACAACTTGCACATCTTTTAGCCTTACTTATCATGATCCAATTAGTTTTCTAATCTTAAGAGATGATCAACAAGGTCTATCTATTAGGTTAAGATCATTGAGGGGTTCAAGGGTTCGGTGAAGGATTAGGGTCACCAAGGCACCTCATTTACCCATTCTTTTCTCTTTGATGCTCCATCTTCACATGTACCTTCAGTCTTCAGCTTCCAAGGGCTCGACTGACTACTTGACTTGAAGACTCACGTGATTTGATAAATAAGGTACAAAAATCAGTGCACTAACAATATACAACCTAAACCTAGGTTCTTGTGTAGGACTTTGGCTCTTGTGTAGGGCTTAAATCAAAGTCCTTGTATAGACCACTAGACATGGGTGTATACATGTTAGTCTTCGTGAAAGTCTTTGGCGGGAGTAAACGTTGGTCCTTGGAGTAGGACTGAAGTTATTGGTTAGCCTAAGGAAACTCAACTAAAGTCTTTTGCGGGAGCCTCCAACGGGAATGTATGTCACCAGGTTCTTGTGTATGACTGATATTCTTAGCGAACCTATATAGAAAATCATGTAGAGTCTCTTGTGGGAGTAGGTTTTTGTGTATGATTGTAAATGTTAGAGGTGAACCTAATTTAAAACCTCTGATATGGAAATCTGGTACACTTATGGGTTGAGTATGTTCGCAGAGAGTTGAGTAGGGAAACTGAACCACTCTAGATGCTTGTATTTGTGATTGTTATTTGAGCACTTGTTTGATTATACTTATGTGATCGAATGTTTAATTATATGTATGCATGATTAGATAAATGGTAGGAGTTGATAGTTAGCACATTCCACACACATGTACATTATCTTAATTATAGATTAGTCGCTTATTGATATATCATTTGTAGTCTACGTGATTGGATCCTCTATTGGCTTGGAAGCCTTAGAGCTAATTGCCTTGCTTAGCTTAATTTACATAATAGATTATATAGGAAATTGAATTTAAAATGTAAAAAATTTAATTTATCCTAATCACCCCCTCCCCCTAGGATATAGCCTTCATTCCGTAGCCCTGTATAGCTTCTACAGCGCAACCGTGATAATTCCATTACACCATGTGTGAATTTTCAAACAACACAAAGGTAAATAACACTCTTCGGACCCACCATAATATATGTGTTATATCCATTCCATCCTTCCAATTTTCCATATATCAATTCAGGGCATGACCCACCTGATATTTTCGTTCTCCCTTTGTCGATGTCTTTATGACCTCATGAACAGGTTAGATGGCAAATAAGCATCAGTGTCCTGCTTCTTTATGTGGTGTGGTCAACTCGATTTTTGTGTGACTTAATTTTGGGCTCATGCAATAAAATGATTTGACTTAATTTTGGGCTCATGCTATAAAATGATTTGACTTGATTTGAAAAAATATATGGACAGTGTGGATATAACATTGACATCACGGTGAGTGTATGTAGCTTTGCCACATTAACATTGCACAACGGGTTACGTTTGTACCCCGATTTTCTGCCAAAGCCTTTTGCAAGAAGTTCCTGCGCAAGGATGCTAGGTGGGGCCCACCACCATATTTTTGGGAAATATACTCTGTTCATCCGTTTGGCAAGCTCATTTTAGGACAAGCGACCAAAAATGAAGTGGATCCAAAACTAAAGTGGGACACATGATAGGGAAAATTGGGGAAAGAAATACCTACCGTTGAAACCTTCCTGGCTCCACCTTGATGTTTATATGCCA
>JAJHSJ010000015.1:21530001-21593086 GCA_021015155.1 Magnolia officinalis
TCTCGGTAGTCATCACGGACCGAGAGAACCCTTACTCTGAAGCCCCTCCCCCCTACATCCTCATTATTTACCATTAAGGGAGGAGGAGTTGAAAATTGAACCGAAGTTTGAAACTTCGGAATGTGTTGAGACTACACCACTTCCTGAAAATTTTTTCAATTTAATCTATTTGTAGTCTCTAATTCACAATGGGATACTAACTTTGAAACTTTTTCTAACATAGGTGAATCATATACTTTGGATACCTCAGGCGACTCAATGACAAATTTTTAATGAGGTACATAAGTTTATCTGGAAAGTCAAGCTCCAGGGCATCCAAGCCTATTGCAAAAAAGGCTTTTGGATGATCCTGTTGAGGAACTTACTAAGAAACTTATCATGATATTGGCCGGAAGAGGAACTTTATGGCATGATCGAGTAGTTTTTCCTTACTTTCATAGGACTAGGGTAGTTTGCTTTATGTTGTTCTAGGATAGACGGTTTTATGGCGTGGGTAGGTTAGTTTGCTTGATACGTTGTTTTAGGATAGTTTGCTTTCATGTCTTCACTCTCGCGCTGACCGGCTTTCATGCTATGATCTCTTGGAAAGTCTCTCTCTCGATTCGTTATCCAGGCAGGTACTATCTTTCCATCACTTTTCCTTTACTTTCGTTGTCCTATGTGCACTGCATGCTTATTTCTTTTACATTGAGGACAATGTAGATTTTTAGGTTGGGGGTGAGCGATTAGGTTACCTAATCAGTGTTTTCTTGGTCTTGAGCAAAAATTGTGAAAATTGTGAAAAATTTTAAATTTTTCTGGAAATTCCTGTGAATTCGAAGTGATTTTGACGACCATCTAGGGCACCTAGAATTTCAAGATACGTGATGTTGGTAATTTCTGACTCTTGGATTCAGTTATTATTAGATTTCATAGTTAAGTTTGAAGTGTTAATCCAGAATTAGAAGCTGTAAACATTGATAGAGTCATGATTTCACATATCACATCTTACTTTCACATTAAGGTTTCAGTTTGATATTGAAGGGTTAACTTGGTAATCACTGAGCATGCAAGGAACCAGCCTGGAAAGTTGCCCATCATGATCAATTGAAGAAAAAGAAAATACCCAGCTACAAGATAGCCGCCTGTGGAAAGGGTTGGGCAAACGAACTTCACCATGGGTCTGCTCCCTATAGGTGTAGAGTCGATTCCTCATGGTTAACCTTTGAAAAAAAGAAAAATTTGGCGTCACCATAGGTTTTGCACCCTATAGGTGTGGATTGGAGTCCTCCCATTGACGTTTAATTGAAAAATCAAAAGCTGGAAGAAAGAAGAAGAATGATCTGTGAGGCACGTTTGAGTTTAGGTTTTGGGTGCCTGAATACTTTTTTTTTGGTTACCAATGATACCATGAAATAATGAATTAAATCTTAATGTTGGTAAGCCGAGAGCACACTATACACCCATGGGTCTTAATGTTTCGAATTTTTCTATTGATGATGGATCAATATTTTGAACTTGATTATGAAATTTACTTTGCACTTGAGTCTAGGAGGAAGTAATGCCCAACATTCATGCATTTTAGAATTCTAGTATCCAAATTGTTTTTAAAATTTCGCTCGAGTTCATAGAAATTGTCCTGTAATTCTCAACTTATTTTTTTCGCATACTTTTCTCGGGACTAGCAAAATGTTGGTTGGGGGTTGTGTTGAGGGTCGAATATTGTATATTAGACCTCATTTATTGCCTGAATTTACGTGCATAATATTGTTTAATGTCCAGGTTTAATTGTGTTCCCGATACAGGGCATATCTAAGAGCTTGGATTACGAAAAGGTGCTAAACGCATGGAATTAACATTCTGATGATGCCAAGATAAGGGACGGACCGCAGGGGACCAAGATCAACGCCAGCAGAAATCTAAGAAAACCGTGAAACTGACGCTCAAATGGCTTGAAAGACGTCCAAAATGCAAGATCATTGGGTTTCCACTGTCAGTTCGGCTAGAAACTTCATATATGGCCCGAGAACCATAATTTAACCATACATGTTGAATTTCAGCCATTATACCCTTGTAGAAGTGGTCCAACGGTCAGATCAGCCCATTACTTATCGATTGGGGCCCACCTGATATCAGGATATGCTTAAATATTAGTCTTAACCATCTACGAGAGATGGAAAGGTAGATGGATGGGATGGATTTATCATAGCTATCAGTATGAGGCCCACATAAGTATTGCATGGTCACTGCAGCAAATGCACTTGCAGTGCACTGAACCACAACAACCTAGTCAAAGTCAGTTTGACCGACTCTCCTAACAGAGAAAGGAAATCTCTTTACGCAGGGGCTCCGCTAGGAGGTTACATGGCCCACCTTCGTCATCCGAACGGCAGATCCAAGCCATCCAATGCATTTAGAAGGAAAAATCGACCGTACACATGACGGTCTTCCAGATTCATGCATGGTACACACGGAGATAGTGTCCACAACATCTACGGATGGCAGAGCAGAAATTCAAATTGTCCGCGTCAGCAACAATTAAAAACAGGCCCTCTCCAGCTGAAATGTCGTCACAAGTCGAATGAACGGAGTGGATTTCTTATGACAATAACGAAGTGGCCCCCACCAGCGCAGCAGCAAAGAGAGCCGCAGGCTCTGTTTCACGCATCCGAGAAAGCTGGCCACAGTGGTCCGTTTCGTGATCTCAATTTCAACACGAAACCAATTCCTGCTACTATAAGAAACACCGAGAGAGAGGTGAGAGGGGATCCATCGATGGCTAGAGACAATCTCACGTGAGAGCGAAGGAGCAGAGACGAGTTGTTTGTTTTGTTTTGTTTCTTTTATTTATCTATTTATTAATGCTCTTATTTGAGAGTTTTAGTTCATCCATGACAGGCTAAAACCTCTTAGCTAGGGCTAAGAGGTGAAGCTTTTAGCGTGATGGGAGACCTTTAGCGTATGCCTTTTGTTTATACTGAACTAATGTTGATTTTAGTTAATTAAGGGATGTTTTTAGTTTTTAATAGTCTGTTGTGACTGAAATTACAATGGGTCTGCGATGGCTTTGAGGATTTCCTTTTCCTCTTTATGTTTATGACGTCAGGATGCCCTGTTGTTACCATCGTCTCCTGGGCGTGGTTGGATGTTGGTACCCTTCCTAACCTTCATACATTGTTGATTGGTTGGTAATTAGTTTAATTCTGTTGTTTACTTTGTCTCCTGGGCATGGTTTGGTGATGGAATCCATTCTAATTCATATACTTTTCATCTCTGGAAAACTATATCAATGTAAGTTCAGTTTGATTTTCATGGTTACACCCTTTAACTGGATGAAGATGGACTCTAAGTTCAGTTGAATTCTTGAAGCAGACATAAGATCTCCCTGATCTCTACAAGTGGATCCTCTGAATACCTAGTTTCCCTTTCCTGAATTCTTTAGATTTTAGTTTAATAATTCACCATTATTCTCTTAAAACACTCGATTTAGATTTCATCTTAGTCTAGTTCTATTTCTATTTAGTTTTAGAGTGCGTACAAGTTTCAGTCCCTTGGGATTCGTCCTCGGTTTCACCGAGTTTATTACTACATCACAACCCTGCACTTGGGGAGTGAACACCTTTTGCCTCGGTTGGTGATCAAGTGAGGCTAAAAGTCTTCCATTTTGCCTTGGTTGGTGAGCAAGTGAGGCTAAAAGTTTGCCCTTTTTCCTCAATTAGTGAGAAATTAGAGCCAAAAGTCTGCCATTTGCCTCGGTTGGTGAGCAATTGAGTCCAAAAGTCTACCTTCTGGGTTGTTGAGAACTGAGGCCAAAAGTCTGCCCTTTTGCTTCGGTTTTTGAGAACCGAGGCCAAAAGTTTACCCTTTTGCATCAGTTGGTGAGAAACTGAGCCCAAAAGTGTGTCGTTTTACCTCGGATGGTGAGAAACCGAGGTCAAAAGTCTGCCCTTTTGCCTCGGTTGGTGAGAAACTGAGGTCAAAAGTTTGCCTTTTGCCTCGGTTGGTGAGCAACTGAGGCTAAAAGTTTGCCCTTTTGCCTCGGTTGATGAGCAATTGAGGCTAAAAATCTGCCCTTTTGCCTCGGTTGTTGAGAACTGAGGCCAAAAGTCTACTCTTTTGCCTCAGTTGGTGAGCAATTGAAACTAAAAGTTTGCTCTTTTGCATCGGTTGGTGAGAAACTGAGGCCAAAAGTCTGTCCTTTTGCCTCGGTTGGTGAGCAACTGAGGCTAAAAGTCTTTCCTTTTGCCCCGGTTATTAAGAACTGAGGCCAAAACCTTTTGCCTCGATTGATAAGAAACTGAGGCCAAAAGTGGCCCTTTGCCTCGGTTGTGAACAACTGAGGCTAAAATCTGCCCTTTTGCCTCTGTTGGTGAGTAATTGAGGCTAAAAGTGTAACAACCCTAAATTTTGGAGCATTAAAAAAATTAAAATAAATATTTAAAAATTTTATTTTTAATAAAAATAAAACAAGTCAATAGTCGAGTTAGCAGAGACATTCTTAATTGAGAGAGAGGTTTAATGTTCGATTCTTAGAGTAGTAATAATAATTTTTTTTATATCAAATATCATAAAAAATTCAAATTCAGGATAAGGGAGGATGTGCTCATCTTATCTTATGAGAATTTTCTTTAAAAAGGGATACGGAAGGTTTCTGCATTAAAAAAAAAGGAGATAGGAAACCCTAAAATAAAGGAAGAAGAAATTCTAAGAAGGCTCAATCAGGTAAGTTCTAATTGTTAGATCTTTTTAATATTTTATTATGCTGTTAATTTCTTCTTGATCTATACAATGAATGGCGTGGATCATCCACACCATCATTGTATAGGTGTGTAGAGTCAATTTTAATAAAGTAATGTTTTTATGATTTCGGTCTAATTAGTAATATTTTAGGAATAAATTAAATGGATGAAATTTGATTGTGCTAAGATAGATCTGTACGGATCATATGATCCCTAAGGCCAAAATATAAAAGGCCCATAATTTTTAGATCAATCCGACAATCAGATAGGCCACATTAGTCAGATCTAAAAGTGTTTAATAAAGGAATCATAAATTTTTGCGCAAGTGTTGGTATCATTTGGCGTAGAAGATCAAGGTGGGCCATCGGTGTATGTGTGGTTAGATCCACACCATCCATCTAATGTGTAGGCAAAACATGATAATACCTCAAGAATTTGGATGATCAAATCATCCGGTGGGCCACCCCGATTAATTATTTAACATTCAATTTCAGGATCTTAAAAAAAAAATCCAAATCTTGGTAATTAAATTTACATAAACATATAATTTTAATTATTTGATTATTTAAGATTTGGCCACCTAGGATGTATATCAAGGTAGGCCCCATCATGTAATAAAAATATATGAATAATAATGTTGTTGATATAACTGATAGGGGGTTTCTGAATTCAAACCAATCTAATTACCCCGTGGATTCTACACTACCAAACTCAGGTGAGTGACCTAACTTGTCTCATAATTCATTAAAATTAAAATAAATCATTGTGATTGTTTGATTGATTTACTGGTTTGAATATTTTGATTAGATAATTATACGATAAATTTTTATGTGAATATTTTAATTGAGACAACTATACCAAATATGAAAAATATGCATTACATATCATCCCTCATTCATTGCATTGCGTAATGCATGGTCGATCATAGGGGCCCTCCGTGGAAAGAAATATCAATCCTGGTAGAGCGTTACCAGATGCGGGCTATGTCCAAGCCTATCGAAAGGTGGAAGCCTACCCAACGGGTGGATACGGGTTGATGACCTCCAACTCAAGCAGATGGACAATCACCTCATCTGATGCATTCATACTCCAGTTTACATTATTGTACATGTATTTTTGTATTATTTTAATTGATATAATTATGAACCATGCTGGGTTATATCACTAAACCTGGCTAGATTATATTTTTATTGATGAAAAAATCGTACAGATGTGAATGAGGGTGGGCCGGTGGCTCAAGAATAAGAATATGTGGTCAAGCCGAAAAAGACTTAAGGGACACGTGACCCTACTTGACAGAGAAAGAAATTGTTGTCTTATACTAATCATGATATTTTTACTTTAATTATATTTGATTTTCTTAGATTGTAAATTAATTCTTTCAAGTTGTTGGACATGTTTATTTCATTTCGTAAGATCCCAATTGAGAGGGTCCTTAGTTATGTTTATGATTAATTATTGGAATAAATGATCGTTTCTTATTTTGAGATGTTGTTGAGTATGAATGGAATGTAAATTTACGGTAGAACTAGTAGGTAGATGAATAAATGTATAATCGAATGAAACTAGTACACTCAGTGTACATGTCATGGGCCGAAACTCGGGTTTGAGGGTGCACACTCTGTACTTGAATTTCGGGGAGTGACAAAAAGTCAATAAGTGGGCCCAAGGAGTTTTTAACGGTGGGCGTCACTGACCCCACTGTTTTTTGTGGTGTGATCCGCTTGAGCTTTCGATCTTCCTCATCATTTGACTCATGTCCTAAAATCATCTCACCAAATAGATGGACGGTGTGGATACAACTAACACACCATGGTAGGCCCATAAAACTTGGTGATGTCACTTCAAACTTGCTGTTGAAGCCGTCAGTAGTTAATCTGCGTCAGTGGGTTTGGCGGTCAGGCATCTCTCTCCGTCTCGCTTCCCCTTCTAAATAATCCCTTTAAATGAATTAGGGCAATCTCCTTCCCTCTCCCTCGCTCTCTTTGCGAGAGAAAAAGAAGAAGAGATTTTTCGTTTTTGCTCGGTAAGATCTTGTCTCTATCACTTGAATCTCTTTCTTCATGCTATTTACGTGTTTCTACCATCTTTCCTTTACGATCTGGTGTTTTTTTGATCGTTTCTTGCAATCTTTGTGGAGTTCTGTGGAATTTCTAACCTGGAATCTGATTTTGTCAGCTGATCTTCTGATTAATTTCTTGATTGATCATAAGAGCTGTAGGTTTGTAATTTTTAGGTTTTTTTTTTTTTTTTTTTTTTTTTTTTTTTTTTTTTTTTTTGTGTCGTTGTTGAATCTCTCTGCTTTGTTGATGTGATTGATCTGAAAAATGCTTGAAATCATTTCATGCATGTATTTATGCGTGCGTGCAGTGCTGCTGCAAGAAACAAAAGAAAATTGCGATATGAGTATGTGTGCGGCGGGGGATGATAGATTTTAGAACTTTGTGACTTTTAATTCAAATTAATTTGATGAAAAGATTATTCATACCACCGTCAATTCGATTCTATAGGGCCCTGTTTAGTCGCCACTTAGACAAAAAGAAAAAAGCGACGTGGCGATGGTGTGGAGTACCTGGCGGGAATGCCCTTGTTTAGCCTCAATCCAAAAATCAGGTTGATTCAGCATTCAGTTCATCTTCCTTATAAAATTTTTAACTCAAAACCCTAAATTCACGTGGTATGGCCCACCTATGTTTTTTTAATGATTTTTGTGTAATTCTTTCATCCTGATGAAGCACATCAGATGAATGGATTGGATGGTGTGTAAACACTATGGTGGCCCCTACACAAAAGCTAATATTGGGCGTCCCATCCCAATACGGCATGGACAACCAAAGTTCTGGGTGGTCATGATATTTGGGTTCCATTTGGAGCATGTTTTATGTTTGGGTTGGATCTCATGAAAGTTTCACTCACATGGCTCTCAGCGTGCGAGGTACCCAGCGCGTCGCACTTAGAGATTTTGGTATGGATTAAAAATAATTAACCCATAATTTATATATGGGTGTTTTTGGCTGCACTTGATGTCAATAAATTCCACAATATTTTTCACCAAATTAGATTGATTAGTCATGAAATGTCATGAAATACAGGTGGATGCAACCTGGTGCCTTAAGCTATGTTTCTAATACACAATTTCTTTTAACTAAAATGAGATGAAATCATTCTCAAGTGCAACTAAACAGGGCCTAAGCATTTACTGGCAGATTGAAACTTTTTCTGTGAGATTGTATCAGTGGTGTTTATGGGGTCAAAGATATTTGAATTTGAAGGATAAGATGCCATCTTAGTATAGGGTTACAAAGCTTGACTGAAATGTTGAAAATGAGTGGTTTTGTTCCTGATTGATTTTTTGTTTATATTCTCATTTCTACTTATCCTTGCCTTGTCAGATAACTTTTTTTTTTTTTTTTTTTCTTTCTTTCTTTTCTTTCTTTCTTTCTTTCTTTTTTTTTTTTCTTTTTTTTTTTTTTTTTTTTTTTTTTTTTTTTAACACCCACACAACCACCCACACACCACAATGGGTACTCGAACCCATGACCTCTTTGTTGAAACTCTTGTGAGTCTACCATTGAGCCTTGTCAGATTACTTGGTTGCAAGAAATGTTTATATCAGAGATTTGCTTTGTTATCATTTTTGGAGGTTGGACGCATTTACTCATGCATTCAATAGTGAGGAATTATGTGATTCTCGGCCCCAGGGATATGTATTGGTTTCTCTGGCCCTGAGGGTATTATAGAAGTGGGGCCTGTCCAAGGTTTTGTGCCACTGATCTAATTAACCCTACAGTGGATAGTCCATCCCTAAAAATCTTCTAGATGAAAGATCCTAGCCACCAACCTCTGACATTTTTTTCAATCGAAAGTTGACCACTGGTGATGCACTTAACTTGAAAGCGGAGAGTTTTGAACTAGCCAAGTACTTTTCCTTGACCATCACTGGGATGCATCAACTATTTTATATTTTCTTAACCATCTATTTGCAGAAGTGAGTCAACTTGGTTTTGGTGGGCGATGGTAAAAGAAAGTGTTTTAGTGGTCAAAGAAACAAGTCGCTGAGTAATTCATGTTCCAAAATCGGACTGTGTTGGAAGTTGGAACAAGTCTCAGTGAATTATACTGATAGGGCTGTCAACAGGCCAGGCCTAGGGTTGTCTTTGGCTTGGATTTTGAGCTGGTTGGGCTGGATCTATTCAAAATTTTTACTGTCTGGCCAGGCCCCAGCTCCTGTTCAAAATTGAGAGGGCTAGCCTTATTCTCATAATTGTCACCATATGTGTGACTATTGTGGATATGTATTTCTCGCTGAATGCTGGGAACTATCATTAAAAACAACAAGACCTCAAACTTGCTTAATTCATCCAAGTTTTTATTGATTTCATCTACATCAAGATGATGATTGAAATTCGGCATGATTGCAAAATCCAAATGCAGGCTTCTGACACTGTATTTCCTGATGCTGCTGCAAAGATTTACTTTCAAACAGCTCAGAGAAATGGCAAGATAGTCAATTGTATCACAAGCTATGGGACAACCAGTTTTCTTTATGAATATATCTTTAAAACAAAAAGAAAAAAGAAAAAGTAAAATCAGCAATCCAGCAAAAGAAACAACAAGGAATTAGAACAAAGATTGATCTAATATTAAGTAATGCATGTATGGAATAGGACAAGATGTATAGAAGACAAGTAGAACAATAGGTGTAGAAGACATACCAAATTTAATAAAAGCATAGGGCCTGGCAGCAGCAGTTTCTATTTGACTCCCATTAACTTTCTCAAATTCGTTTTTGAGGTCTTCTAGGTATTGAAAAGCAAGTTTCTTCGGATAAGAACGATCACACATGGTTAAATAACATACACGACCTTTAATAATATAGCTGTAAAATTAGGTCAGGGTAACAATTGTGTTTGATTTAAATGGACTGGACATGAAATGCCTAACATAGCTCCATGTTGTTTTCTTAAGTAGCCAGTTCTGCTATATGGATCAAGCTGAAATGCTACTATTTCTTGTTCTGCAATTGGAATCCTTAGGAGAGCACTTCTTATAAACAGGTGGTGTGAGTTGGCCATTTTTCTTATTTGGTGCAATTGCTTACATGTGACTATGATCTCCTATTAGAAATTATCTCTGCTCATCCTTCCCTGCTCTTTTTTTTTTTAATAGTAAATTCTTGATGTAGTTTGTTTTCCATTCAGCATCGATTTCTTTAAGGGATTGGCACGAAACTTAGATTTTACCCTACCAGCTATTTCAATGTAGATGGTGCTTGTAAATGAACAAGACCATGAACTCAGATTTTACCCTACCAGCTATTTCAATGTGTTTAGCACAGATGTGCAGCTTATGCCCGGGATGGGTATTGTTTGAAAAACAAAGTTCTTCAAGTTTGGATTACTGCATCACCTTCTTCTCCTCCCTCTTCTTTTTAAATTTTTATACACATTTAAACCAAATCTGATGACTACAAAGAAACTGTCTTAGTTCACTGATTATGTTACATACTTAGATTTCATTTCGTTCACATTTGTAACAGGCTCTTGCAAAGACATTGACTGTGGATGAGCTTTTTTATATGAAAGAGCAATTTGCACTATTGGAGCCAAATAAGAATGGGTGCATCTCACTAGAAAACATAAGAATGGTTAGTTTCTTTCTGTAATATCTAGATTTCTTACTGGGCATGTTTACTGTTGGTTGTTAAGCTACAATGCTCAGTTACTTCTGTTGATGATTACTATTGAATATTTTGGCCAGGCATTGGTGAAAAATGCAACAGATGCTATGAAGGAATCCCGCATTCATGCTTTTCTTGCTTCGGTATCTATTTTACTATTGACTCTGTAGTTATTCTTCAATTTCAAATGGTTCTGTATGTTTTATAACTTTTTACCAATACTCCTTTCTTCTATGACAGTTGAATGCTCTTCAATATAGAAAGACAGACTTTCACACCAGCAGCTTTATGGTCAGCTAACAAACACATCTACACACAAATGAGAGAGAGAGGATCCATTCCAGTGTAAAGAAGAATCATCAACGCCTGATGAAAGGGCATCATTCTTTGAAGTGGACATGGTCCTTGATGTTGTCTCCTTCCAACTTAAGGCTGGCCCCCACAACCAAATTGCCTTCCACCTTTAGAGAACCCCCACCAACAGCGGTGGTAGAAGCAGCAGCATTTGTCACAGGGAACTTGAAGAGGAAGATTATTCAGCTTCAGACATCCACTCACTCTCAGTTTCTCCAATGCCAGAAAGCACACCTCACCACAAATACTCTCCAGCTTAGGTAGCTCCCACAGACACACTGTACGTAGTCGTTGGAGTGAGCCTTTACCTACCCTCAAAACATCGCCTCCAGTCTATTGTAGAATTTGGTATGGAGAGTTTCCAGGCTTTCTAAGCATACAGCTGAGGGAGAAGAGACCACGAGTCTCGTGCAAACACTCCAGATATATGTGCAATTCCCAAAAAAACATAACCAAGGAAAAATTCTCTCAATGAAGCCAGTAGCGGCAGCAGCAACAACAATGACAGAAATCCTGGATGTACAGCAGCAGCAACAACAATGGCAGTTTGTTTGTTTTGAAAACTTTAAATATACGATTAATTCTTTTGTTGGTATTATGTTGATTGTTGTCTTAATGGATGTTAAATGGGTGAAACATGCACAGGTTCAATCATTGGTTGATTATAATATTGTTAGCTTTTGTTGATAGAAACTAGATTTAGCCTCGGTTATTGATAAATGATGTTAAAATTTGAATTTAGCCCTCAGTTGATGCCAACAAAGGTTAAATCTATCTCTAGTCTCAGTTTTACCTCAATTACCTAAACTGAGACTACAACTCCCGTGATTAAAGGCTTTAGCCTCGGTTGTTGAGAACTGAAGTTAAAATGGATTTAGCTTCAATTGGAGGCAACTGAGGCTAAAATTTGGATTTAGTCTCAGTTGGAAACAATGGAGGCTAAAATTTTGATTTAGCCTCATTTCGAGAAAACTAAAGCTAAAAAGGTTCTTTTAGCTTTACTTGAAGAACTGAGGCTATAAAAGTCATTTTATCCTCGGTTGCTAAAACTGAGGCTAAAGCCTTTAGCCACGGGGGTTTCAACCTCGGTTTGAATAACTGAGGCAAAACTGAGGCTAAAGGCTTTAGTCTCAGTTTTTAACCTTTTTAGCCACAGTTTTGAACTGAGGCTAAAGCCCCATTTTCTTGTAGTGCTATCAATGTTTAAAATGTCCATCAACTAGAATCTCCTAGGCATTACAACTTTCCATTATTTGTAAGATATTCTAGCTAACTTCTCATCACCTTGGTCACCGTATCAGAGAACTACATGCAAAGTGTTTGATCTTGGAGTTGAAGCTTTGGAAAAACATCAACATCTTGATCATGAGAGAAAAACGGAGCTGATTAAGGCACGCGAGAGCATCGATCAAGCAATTCGAGAAGGCACTGTAAAGGGGCGCAATTTGAGAAGTAAGTTGTCTTGTGTAAGAGTCTGTGTACACTCATTCCTTGTGTAGGATTGAGTGTAGAGTTTGAATTTTCAAACTCAATTAGGTTCTTGTGCAGGACCTTTCCTCTTATGTAGGGGCTAAATCCATGTTATTGTATAAGACATTGACTCTTATGTAGGGCATAAACCTATGTTCTTGTGTAAGACCTTGGCTCTTGTGTATGGCCTAAATCAAAGTCATTGCGTAGGTCATCAAATATAGGTGCGTACATGTTAGTCTCCGTGGGATCCTCTAGTGGGAGTAAACATAGGACGTTGGATTATGACCGGGGTTGTTAGTTAGCATAAGGAAAACTAACTAAAGTCTCTTGTGAGAACCTTCGGTGGGTGTATACGTCAGTAGGTTCTTCTGTAGGACTAAAGTTCATGGCTGGCTTATAAAAAACCATGTAGAGTCTCTTGCGGGAGCCAATTTTTATGTAAGATTATAAAGGTTAGAGGTGAACCTGATTTAAAACCTCTAATGGTGAAGTCTGGTACACTCATGGGTTAGATCAACTCAAGGTGGTTAAGCCCTTCAAGAGCTATCCACTCTGATACCAATTCAAAATTTACACATGTTGTAATGGGATTACCACAGTTGCGCTATAGAAGCTTATGCGAGGCTAAGGAATGAAGGCTATGTCATAGATGGTAGGTAATTAGGACTGATTAAATTTTTTGTCATTTAAACCCAATTGGTGCAATCACATAGGACATAGTGGATAGAGGGTTTAATCACATAGGACATAGCCAATAAAGATTTTAATCACATAGGACATATTAGAGTTTAAATTACAATAAATTTTTTGTCATTTAAACTCAATTGCTCCAATCACATAGACTACAAATAATATGCTAATTAAATTAATAGTCTATAAATGATAATGTACATTGTGTGTGGAATGTGCTAACTATTAACTCCTAGCATTTATCTAATCATGCATACATATAATTAAACATTCAATCACATAAGTATAATTAAATAAGTGCTCAAATACAATCCCAAATACAAACATGTATAGTGGTTCTATTTTCCTACTCCACTCTCGATAGGCGCACTCAACCCATGAGTGTACCAGATTTCACTATTGGAGGTTATAAATCAGGTTAAACTCTAACCTTTACAATCTTACACAATAACCGGTTCGGCAACAGACTTTATGTGGTTTTCTATAAACTCGCCATGAACCTCGATCCTACATAAGAATTTACTAACGTACATCCCTGTCGTACGTTCCCGTAAGATACTTTAGTTAGTTTTTTTATCGGCTAACTAACACCTTCGGTCGTAATCCAAGGACCAATGTTTACTCCTGTCGGAGGCTCACACGAATATTAACATGTATGTACCCATGTTTGGTGTGGTTGGCCCTACACAAGAGCCAAATTTAGGTCCTACACAAGAACTTAGATTTAGGCCCTACACAATAGCTAAGGTCTTACATAAGAACTTAGGTCGAGTTTGGTAATTCAAACTCTACACTCAATCCTACACGACGAAGGAGTGCAAAAAGACTCTTAAAATTGACAAGTTACTTGTCGGATTAAACCCCTTTTGTTGTGCCTTCTTGGGTTACTTGATCAATGTTATCCTGTGCTTCAATCATCTCCCCTTTGCTCCTCCGATCATGATGTCGATGCTTTACCAAGGCTTTAACTCCAAGATAAAACACGTTGCATGTGATGCTCCGATGCCGTGACCAAGGTGATGGGAGGTTGGTAGAATACTACAACTAATGAAAAGTTATAATTCCTAGGGGATTCTCCTAGATGGGGTTTCTAGATGATTTAGACAATGGTGTATCTATAGAGGTTGAGTATAATATCTAGAAAATGGAGTTTATGCACATCTTCAAGGTGAAGGTTGGAATCCTCATTTATGTTTTAATATAAAAGAAGATGACTTAGAACTCATTGGTTTATAGGCTTGGGATGAGGGATAAAATCATGTAATCACATAAGCTTCAATTGTACCAAGAACACATTTAAATGCGTAAGAATCGAATGCCCTTTATAAGGAGTTCGAGCTCCAACAGTAAAAAAATGAGTACATAACGGCTCATTCTATGGCATTGAGCAGGCTTCAATGACATTGATGGTATCCTTCAATGTCATCGAAGGTTCCTCGATTCCACTGAGAAACTCAAATAACTTGTTGGACATATCTAAGTTACTTACTCGATTCAATCGAGTGGTCTTTGATACCATTGAGGAGAACCTTTGATACCATCGACGGGGACCTTGATGCCATCAAGAAAATCAAATAAAATGATCAATTTTTACATACATATTTGAATTACCTACTCTATGCCATCGATGAGATCTTCATGCCATCGAAGACCCCTTGAGGCCTGCATGATGAAATCGACCACCACTTGAAAGTATGTTGTTTTGGGTATACGATTTCACAACAACTTGCACATCTTTTAGCCTTACTTATCATGATCCAATTAGTTTTCTAATCTTAAGAGATGATCAACAAGGTCTATCTATTAGGTTAAGATCATTGAGGGGTTCAAGGGTTCGGTGAAGGATTAGGGTCACCAAGGCACCTCATTTACCCATTCTTTTCTCTTTGATGCTCCATCTTCACATGTACCTTCAGTCTTCAGCTTCCAAGGGCTCGACTGACTACTTGACTTGAAGACTCACGTGATTTGATAAATAAGGTACAAAAATCAGTGCACTAACAATATACAACCTAAACCTAGGTTCTTGTGTAGGACTTTGGCTCTTGTGTAGGGCTTAAATCAAAGTCCTTGTATAGACCACTAGACATGGGTGTATACATGTTAGTCTTCGTGAAAGTCTTTGGCGGGAGTAAACGTTGGTCCTTGGAGTAGGACTGAAGTTATTGGTTAGCCTAAGGAAACTCAACTAAAGTCTTTTGCGGGAGCCTCCAACGGGAATGTATGTCACCAGGTTCTTGTGTATGACTGATATTCTTAGCGAACCTATATAGAAAATCATGTAGAGTCTCTTGTGGGAGTAGGTTTTTGTGTATGATTGTAAATGTTAGAGGTGAACCTAATTTAAAACCTCTGATATGGAAATCTGGTACACTTATGGGTTGAGTATGTTCGCAGAGAGTTGAGTAGGGAAACTGAACCACTCTAGATGCTTGTATTTGTGATTGTTATTTGAGCACTTGTTTGATTATACTTATGTGATCGAATGTTTAATTATATGTATGCATGATTAGATAAATGGTAGGAGTTGATAGTTAGCACATTCCACACACATGTACATTATCTTAATTATAGATTAGTCGCTTATTGATATATCATTTGTAGTCTACGTGATTGGATCCTCTATTGGCTTGGAAGCCTTAGAGCTAATTGCCTTGCTTAGCTTAATTTACATAATAGATTATATAGGAAATTGAATTTAAAATGTAAAAAATTTAATTTATCCTAATCACCCCCTCCCCCTAGGATATAGCCTTCATTCCGTAGCCCTGTATAGCTTCTACAGCGCAACCGTGATAATTCCATTACACCATGTGTGAATTTTCAAACAACACAAAGGTAAATAACACTCTTCGGACCCACCATAATATATGTGTTATATCCATTCCATCCTTCCAATTTTCCATATATCAATTCAGGGCATGACCCACCTGATATTTTCGTTCTCCCTTTGTCGATGTCTTTATGACCTCATGAACAGGTTAGATGGCAAATAAGCATCAGTGTCCTGCTTCTTTATGTGGTGTGGTCAACTCGATTTTTGTGTGACTTAATTTTGGGCTCATGCAATAAAATGATTTGACTTAATTTTGGGCTCATGCTATAAAATGATTTGACTTGATTTGAAAAAATATATGGACAGTGTGGATATAACATTGACATCACGGTGAGTGTATGTAGCTTTGCCACATTAACATTGCACAACGGGTTACGTTTGTACCCCGATTTTCTGCCAAAGCCTTTTGCAAGAAGTTCCTGCGCAAGGATGCTAGGTGGGGCCCACCACCATATTTTTGGGAAATATACTCTGTTCATCCGTTTGGCAAGCTCATTTTAGGACAAGCGACCAAAAATGAAGTGGATCCAAAACTAAAGTGGGACACATGATAGGGAAAATTGGGGAAAGAAATACCTACCGTTGAAACCTTCCTGGCTCCACCTTGATGTTTATATGCCATCCAAACCGTTTATAAGGTCATTATCACATGTATGAAGTGAAAGTGCAAAAAATTTAGCCCGAAACAAAGCTTTTATGGCCATAAGAAGGTTTCAATGGTTCTCGCAAAATCCCCACTGTTTACTCTCGTGTAGCCCACTTGAGTCTTGGATCCACCTCATTTTCTGTCGCTTTTCCTGAAATGATCTCACAAAATGGATGAACGAAGTATATTTCTCACAAACATGGTGGTGGGCCCCACACAACATCCCTGTGCAGGAACTTCCTGCGAAAGGCTTTCCTGGAAATCCGTGTCCATTGTGTTCTACCCTCCGCAATCCTCGGGTCTTCGTCAGATTTGTAAATAAAAAAAATTAATGAGTCACGGTCTCTCCACCGTATCCTTCACGCTGGTTTGCGCTTCTCATTATAATATGGACGCAGATTGCGTCCTACCCCTGCCTGGACGGTAATTCGTCCGGGCAGGGCTCTGTAGGGACCATTGTGATGTAAGTGTGATAATAAAAACGGTAATCCCTCCGTTCATCATTTTTCTTAGATTATTTTAAGTATGATAATAAAAATTAGGCAGGTCCACATCTCCGGTGGACCGCACAAAAGAAAGGTGCATTGATAATGACATCCACCATTGAAATCTTTATAAGGTATACTGTGATGTTTATTTACCATCCAACCTATTCACAAGGTCATGTAGACGTGGATGAAGTGAAATCACAAATATCAACCTGATCTGAAACTTCTCTGACTCCCAATAAGTTTTTAATGGTGGAATTTCAATATCCACTTTGTGGTCCAATTAAGATCTCAAAATGCCTCATTTTTTTTTGTATAATACATTAAATTAATATTATAAAAACTATTAACGGAGTGGATAAAACAATTACATCACGGTGGGCCCCACAGAGCCCTGCCCGGACGATAATTCGTCCAGGTGGGGGTAGGACGCAATCCGCATCCTTATTTATAAGGATGCAGATTGCATCCTACCCCCGCCCGGACCATAATTCGTCCGGGCAGGGCTCTATGGGTATTACAGTGATGCAAGTGTCTTATCCATGCCGTTCATCGATTTTCTCAGATAATTTTAAGATATTATCCAAAAAATGAGGTAGGTAGAGGTCTTGAGTGGACCACAAAGTGGGGATTGAACGTCCACCATTAAAAACTTCTTGGAAGATGGAAAAGTTTCGGATCAGGCTGATATTTGTGTTTTCACTTCATCCACGTTTAAATGACATTATTAATAGGTTGGATGGTAAAAAATAAATCACGGTGCCTTAGAAAGGTTTCAACGGTGGTGTCACTATCACTGCAGCTTCCTTTGGTGTGGTCCACCGGAGCTATGGACCTGCTTCATTTTTAGAATAATATATTGAAATGATTTGAGAAAAGCGATGAACGGTGTGGATGAGACACTTTCATCACCATGGTCCCCACAAAGCCCTGCCCGGACGGATTACCGTCAGGGCGGGGGTAGGACGCAATCCGCGTCCTATAATATAGGCCTGTTATTATAGCTGATTGGCTACACACCACAGACGCTGGTGTGTTGACGTCAGTAAGTTCCGTAGGTCTTATCATGAGGTATGTGTTACATTCCAACTTTCCTTCAATTTGACTTGCTCATCGTAATGCATGAGCCAAAAAATAAGACATATTCAAAGATCAAATGGACAACACTGCAGAAAGCAGTGAGGATTGGACATCTGCCATTGAAACTATTTTGGGGGTTATAGAAGTTTCGGATCATTATAATATTTGTTTTTACTCTTTATCCAAATCTGTGTGACCATATGAACAGATTAGATAGAAAATAAACATTATAGTGAGCCTTATGAATATTTTAGCGGTGAGAATCATTGTCCCACTGCTATTTGTAGTGTGGTCTACTTAAGCTTTGGATAAGAAACTTTTTTAGGGTCATGCTCTAAAATAATATGGCAAAATGGATCAATGGAATGGGGGCATGTAACTTTTATCTCCTTTTAACATATCGTACAACTCAGAGCCCGAGGAGAGGTAGCGCTCCACATCGCACCACACGTACTCACACCAGCCAGATCGGTGGTGTTTGGTACACTAGCCAATCCGCTTACGATAATTTGAGGCAAGCATCTACACGGTCACGATTGACTGATGAGCGGCTCCATCTCAAGTGTACCCATCATTCACTTATAAGTTGTGATCCACGTTATCATCCACTTGTAACTTATTTGACGAATTGAATGACCTGCTTTTTTAGCCCATCTGAGGAGGAATTTCTCCTGAAACCTGTTCCCTTTGAGAACTCATTGAAACTGATGTGGATGTGCTGTTTAGCCCAGACAAAACTATCATTTGACTTGGATGAAGGGTTAGGCAAAAATATCACTCTTTTGAAACTCAGGTGGGGGTCAGTGAAAATTAAGGGTAGACATTCCCTCCAACTTTGCCATGCCCACCTGATTTTAGGATGGCTAATTTCTAAGGGCATGTTTGGCCCTCCCAATCCCATGAGATTAGGAGGGATAAAATGGATTTTAAGGTAATGATGGTGGTGTCAGTGTTTTTCCCTTCATCCCATGGGTTTGAGATAGCCCATGAGATATACAACAACCTGTTTGGACCATCACAAATGGATGGCCTTGCATCTCCGCATCTTCTTGTGGTGTGCCCCACTCATTGTTTTATATCTGCCTCAAAACAGGTTATTGGTTGAATGTAGGCTTATGAAAATGATGGAGGGAGTGGATATCTCATTCATATCTTGGAGGGCCCCACATAGCGGTGAACCCTCGCATCCAGGGATTGGCAGAATCCGTCTTAGATTTGGGCACTATTTACGAGGGCAAGGCACATCCCGCTATCCCAAACAGCGGATGGGATGGGGAGGCGCAGGATAACCCTCCTACTTCCATCTAATACCATATCCTGCGCCCGACCAAACAAGCCCTAAGTCTTCTGAAGTACACAGTATGACTGGCTCTTTGATCGGCTTTGCCGCCACTGTTTACACTTCATAAGTTTCACAATATGATTGGCTCTTTCACTGCACCATTTTCCCAGTCACTTCTTTTCCACTGTTAAGGAAAATGTAGGCAATAGTCTTCTTTGGCCACTTGTGAGCGAGGAAAACGTAGGTAATAGTACCTGCTTTGACCACTTGTGAGTGAGAAAAATGTTACCTGCTTTTCCCACTTATGAGAAAAACGTACGTAACAATGTTGATGACAACATTTTTCGCCTTATATATATATATATATATTGTTATGGGAAGATCCGAGCCCCTTGTAATTCTGAGGCCTGATGCCATGTTGATCCGATCGAAGGGATAACTAACAGCTTGGCTCAGATTACGAGAGCAGATAGTATTCGATGAAGATTTATAACTACCCTGATTGGAACCTGCCCGCCTGAAGGTCCGAGTCGACTCCACATTCCGAGAGCAGACAATATCCGATGAAGATTTATAACTACCCTGATTGGAACCTGCCTGCCCGAAGGTCCGAGCCGACTTCACATTCCGAGAGCGGACAGTATCGAATGAAGATTTATAACTACTCCGATTGGAACCTGCCCGCCTAAAGGTCCAAGCTGACTTCACATTTCGAGGTGGGCACTCCTCAAGCTAAACTTAGAAACTGCCATAAGTGAACGTGGTCGGTTACTTCGCTCGCAGATACGCATGATGTGCACGATGTGGTGCATAGATCCTTGGATTACGTGCAATATCTCCATGATCTAAAAATCTCCCTAATTGAGTGAATCGTATCGTGATTAATGGATCCAGACTATCCTACAGTTAGGTATAAATACACAAGGATTCCATTGTTATAGGTACGCAACATCTCGCACTCTCCCTCTACCATTGAACTTTGACCCCGATTCCCTTGACCTGACTTAGGCATCGGAGGGTCCCCTGGCTTAGCCAGGGTCTCCTTTGCTCACCCTTTGTGCAAGACCAGGGTCTATTCAAAGAATGGAGAGCGATCTAGATTTTGTCCTTAACATTTATGGCACCGTCTATGGGAAGCAATACAAAAAGTCAGATTCCTGTTCTTGAGTATAATAGCTAGAGGAAAGAAGAAAGCAGTAGTTGTGGAACCGGAGCCGAACGAACAAACTCGTTCCTCCTCACTGCTCCACGCAGAATTAGCTCCTGGGCCTTCTCAATGTTCTAGCAATCGGGCGAGTAAGTATCACGCCATGTAGGGCAAGATACAAGCTTTACACGACGAAGTAAACAGGATGAAGCAACAACAGGAGCCGTGATTGCACCCAGCTCAGGAAAATCCTGTCCCCGTACCGGTTGGTTCGGTCGTGGAAGCTCACTCCCCGCCAAGGAGTGTGCGGCCCGAGGCACCTCAACATCCCCAGGTGCCTGTGTCGGGTCAACATCCTCTTCTGACCCAAATCTGAGCCCTAGCTCGGAACACTGCCATGCAAGCTCCGACCAATGCTTCAGTCACTTCAGCCCTAGTGCCGACCGATCTCCATCATCGGCTGGAACGGAGGAGGGGAAGGAGAACTCCAGAGATAGAGAACGCCCAAGAAATCATTGCTGAAAACAAAGACCCATGTGAGAAGCGGTTCGCGGAGTTCAACGACAGATTCACAGCTTTGGACAAGAGGCAACAACCGACGTCAATTCCCGCTGTTGTTCATGCAATGATGGAAGAGACTGAACCTCTCTTCACCTTAAAAATCATGAACGAGGTAATGTCTCAGAGGCTCCGGATACCTCTCGTCATCTAATACTTGGGATCTGGGGACCCATCCGAGCACGTGGAAGCCTACTGCTCCTAGATGCAGATCCAGACAGCGACGAATGCTATGATGTGCAGAGGGCTCTCGATCACGCTCGTAGGATCCGGTCGGAGTTGGTACCGGCAGCTCAAGCCGAACTCCATCAGTTCTTTCACAGAGTTAAGCCGATTATTCCTTACTCCGTTCATCAGTGGTAAGAGAAGTCGAAAGCCCAATACTCACTTGTTTGCTATCAAGCAAGAGCCGAAGGAGTCGCTGAAAGATTACATCGCTCGTTTCAACGAGGAAGCATTACTGGTGGAAGACTACGATAACAAAATGGTGCCCGCTGCTATGTTCAGCGGCCTTAAAGAAGGAAAATTCACCTTCTCCATTAGGAAGAACCTGTTGAAGACACTAGCTGAACTTGTGGCCAAAGCTCAGAGGTACACCGACGCAGAGGAATTCTCCAATGCCCGTAAAAGTGCCCAAGTAACAGAGCCGAATAGTAAGGGAAAGAGGCCTAGGAACGAGGAATCCCAACCATCTAACAAAGGGACCGATGACCGCGTTCCTCGCGATCGTCGTCCGAGTAGAAGGTCAGAGGAAAAATTCTGCTCCTACACCCCCTGAACACATCGACTGAGCAGATCCTATTAGACATCCGAGGGAAAAAGTTGTTGAATTGGCCTATTTGCATGAGGGCCTATCCAGATCATCGAGACAAGCGCAAGTACTGCCGCTTCAACCGAGACCATGGTCATAATACGGCTGATTGCGTAGATCTCAAAGATGAAATCGAAGCCGTTACTCGGAAGGGACACCTGTGTCGATACACCATGAAAGGAAAAGCCGCTCGGAAAGGAGAAAGTGAGAGAGCAACCAAACAATACCATGGAGGAGCCCACCAAAATCCGTACTATCTTCGGGGGCTCGTCCGGTGGAGGAGATTCGAATAAGGCGTGGAAAGCTTACTTCCGGAAGTCCAAACCAGAACATTACGTCTATTAAACCGAGCGACCCAGCAAGGAACTTCGGGTCAGCCCATGCACTCTAACCTTTACAGAAGAAGATGGACTCGAGAATCCAGTACCCGCATGATGATGCTCTAGTAGTTACAATGACCATAGCGTACCGAAAAGTATACCGCATCTTAGTTGACACCAGGAGCTCAGCCGATGTGATCTATTCCGAGGCTTTTGAAAGAATGGAGATTCTGAGGTCTCATCTCAGACCAGTGAAGACCCCCCTGCACGTCTTTTTTGAAAAAAAAAAAGTGATCTTCGAGGGAGCCATTTCCCTCCCTGTGACTGCAGGAGAAGGATACCATCAAGTCACACTCATGGTGGACTTCCTAGTTGTTAACGTACCATCAGTACACAACGTCATCCTTGGTAGACCTTCCCTCAACATAATGAGAGCAGTCGTCTCCACTTATCACCTGATGATGAAATTCCCCGCCGAGGGCGGGATAGGCTACCTCAAAGGCAACCAGCGAGAAGCTCGGAGATGTTATGCAGTGGCGGTAAAGAAGGGGTCAGTTAAGCAAGCGCTTGTCATCAACGCTCTAGACCCCAGAGGGCCTGAGGAAGGATCATCCATGGAAGACCTGGAGAAAGTATCGCTCGATGAGGCTAACCCAAGTAGGACCGTTCGGCTTGGGACATCATTGAATCCTGAACAATGGCTGGAGGTTCTAACATTTCTGCAACAACATAGGGACATCTTTGCATGGTCCCACCAAGATATGCCCGGAATCTCTCCGGAAGTCATGGTCCACAGGCTAAATATGGAACCAGATCACAAACCTGTCAAGCAGAAGAGAATGTCATTCGATGCCGAGCGGTACGAAGCAATAGCCGACGATGTCTCCATTTTATTCGACACAGGATTTATAGAAGAAGTGCATTATCCTAATTGGATCGCAAATGTGGTCCTTGTAAAGAAGACCAACGGGAAGTGGCGGGTCTGCGTAGATTACTCAGATCTAAACAAAGCTTGTCCGAAAGATAGTTTTCCGTTGCCTTGGATCGACCAGCTGGTGGACAGCACGGCGGGCTATGAATTTTTTTTCTTTCCTGGATGCATACTCTGGATATAATCAGATCGTGATGCACCCCCCAGACAGGCAGAAGACTACCTTTGTCACAAACAAGGGACTCTACTGTTACCGGGTCATGCCATTTAGACTGTAAAGCGCTGGGGCCACGTATCAAAGGCTAGTGAATCAGATGTTCTCCAAACAGATCAGACGCACCATGGAAGTGTATGTCGACGACATGTTAGTAAAAAGTATTAAAGCATCTGATCACCTGACGGATCTCAGAGAAATATTCGCCGTCCTCCGAGAATACCAGATGAAGCTGAATCCGACGAATTTCGCTTTCGGAGTTCGCTCCGAAAAATTCCTAAGTTTTCAATTAGTCAGAGAGGTATCGAGGCGAACCCCGATAAGATCAAAGCACTCCTCGATATGAGTTCGCCTCGGACAATTAAGGAAATACAATGCCTTACAGGGCGAGTCGCGACACTCGGACGTTTCATATCCAGAGCAACCGATAAATGCCTCCCCTTCTTCTAACAGTTGAAGGGTCATAAGAAGGCGGAGTGAACGTCGGAGTGTGAGCAAGCCTTCCAACAGCTGAAACAGTATCTGAGTTCACCTCAACTACTGTCCAAACCGGAAGAAGGTGAGACCCTAATCCTCTACCTCGTGGTCTCGGCCTTGGCCATCAGTTCGGCCCTAATCAGGGATGTCAGAGGTAAACAACACCTCGTTTATTACTTAAGCAAGGCTATGGTACCGGCAGAAACAAGATACTCGCCCTTGAAAAAGCTAGCACTCAGCCTCGTTGTTTCAGCTCGGAGGTTGCGCCCATACTTCCAAGCTCATTCTGTGATTGTTTTGATCGACTCCCCTCTCAGACAAGTTCTTCAGAGGCCTGAGGTGTCGGGTAGGATAACCAAGTGGGCCATCGAACTTGGTGAGTTCGACATTCAGTTTAGTCTGAAAATGGCAATCAAAGGCCAAGCCGTAGATGATTTTATCACCGAATTCACTGCTCCGAGCACCGGAGAAATCAGTACTGAAGTTGAAGCAAGTTCGCCCACTCCTCCGGATGACCAAAAAATGGTATTGGACCTAGGATGGGTTTTCTATGTGGACGGGTCATCCAATGTCAAAGGGGCCGGGGCCGGGATCGTCCTAATCACGCCTGACTCCACAACAATTCAATATGCAATCAGACTGGGGTTTAAAGCCTCAAACAATGAGGCAGAGTTTGAAGCTTTACTGGTCGGACTTAGGTTGGCGGTGAGTCTGGGTGTTTAATCCCTTCTGGTCCGATGCGATTCTCAGTTATTAGTAAATCACATCTCTACCGAGTACGAGGCTAAGGAAATAAGAATGATTGTTTATCTCAACGAGGTGAGGAAATTGATCGAAAGGTTTTGGAATTGCACTATCCATCAAATTCTGAGAGCGAAAAATTCATGGGCTGACACCCTAGCGCAGCTCGCCTCAGCCGCGGAAGGGAAGATCCTGTGAATCATCCCCATCGAATTCATAGAGCATTCGAGCATCAACAAGGAGGAGAAAGAAGTCAATCCAGTCTGAGCAAGTCTGAGCTGGATAGACCTGATTTTTAATTATCTCATGACTGACGAGATCCCTTCGGACAAGGTGGAAGCCAGGCAGCTAAGGGTCCGAGCAGGCCGATATATCGTCCTAGATGGTATCTTGTACAAAAAGGGACATTCTCAGCCCTACCTCAGGTGTCTCCGGGCCGATGAAGCAGAATATGCCATATGGGAGATTCATGAAGGAATCTGCGAAAATCATTCCGGCAGTCGGGCCTTGACCCTGAAGATACTCAGACAAGGGTACTTCTGGCCGACTATCAGGGAGGACACTTGAAAAGGCCAAGCTATATGTCCTAGAGGGGGGGGGGGTGAATAGGACTATGCCAAATTTAAAATAAAATTAGCGGAAATAAATTAAACCAATAGCCTTACAATATGAATCAATTCACAAAGCTAAATTTAAATCACCTTGATAAATAGGTATTGAGAGATTGATACAAATTCAGTTCTAAGGACAACCTTACACCATAATAAACAAGGGCTTATGGTAGGACAACCTTATTTCTAGAACCTCTTTTGGATCAAGGACTCAATTTTAATATAAGTAAATGAAATAGCAAGGAATTGAAATTAAATGCAGAAGTAAGAACTAAATTATTACAATAATCCCCACACTTGCTTGAAATGTAAGTAGTTACAACATTCACATCCACTTGTACATTCCACACAATCGAATGATAAAAGATATGAAAATTAAGCAAGCATTCAAACCACAAGCCAAAGAGTTATAGTGGTTCGCCTGTGTGTACACCAACTGTTTTCCAACAGCCACACAAAAAGCTACTCCACTCCTAATATCCTCACACAGGGGATATTAGCGTTCACTATCAAATAGGTTTTCACAGGTTCACCAAAAACCTTTACAATTGTGTCTTTTTCACTTGGGCTTACACAATTCAAAAACCCCTCTTTTCTGAGTTTTCTGGTTTTCCTCAGACAACCAATACAATGAGATTTTTCTGGTTCAACCTCAAACAAAACCAGTACAATGAGATTTTTCTGGCTTAACCTCAAACAAAACCAAAAGAAATGAAATTTTATAGAATTGTAAAATACCTGGATTTCTCCTTTTTCGTAGCAGCCCGGTAGAACTAATCGGAGTAGATGATTTGAATGTCAAAGTTCAATTTCCAATACTCACATTCATAAGGTTCTAAATTCTAATTGATTTTAGATTTTAACAAGTTGGACGTAGCTATATTTGATTTTGATTCCAAGAAGAAGGAATAAGATAACTCCTCTTTTCAAATAAGATTGGAATATAGAAACAAAATCAAATTAAATAAGCTAGTAAAAAAGAATATTAAATAAGCACAATCTAGCTTTAAAATAAACACAAACTTATCTCAGAGTGATTACTTGAAAATTCTTGAATTGAATGGAGTTGAAGTTGTAAAAACTTTGAATTTCGTGTTCAATTTATAGAAGCAGAAATCGCTCCTACGACTGGTCTTAGAAACCTACGACTGGTCGTAGCTCTAACAGATTTTTGAAAAAATAAGCGCGATCTTTGAAAGCCGTTCCACGACTGGTCGTGAGTAGCCTACGACTGGTCGTGGGTCACCTACGACTGGTCGTAGATTCCTACGACTGGTCGTAAGACCAGAGATTTCGTTGCTGGACTTTGAGTCGTAGCTCCACGACTGGTCGTGGACGAGTCGAAGCCACTCCTACGACCGGTCGAAGGATCTCCAGGACTGGTCGTGGGCGTACCAAAAATTCTGAAAAATCTTCAACTACTTAGGACTGGTCATGAAATTTCTTGGACTAGTCGAATCAATGCTAGGACTGGTCGAACAAGAGCTAGGACTGGTCGTAGAATAGACCAAACTTGTGTAAAATAAATATTTGATTTATGTATCCAAAGTGACCTACTTAAAGGGTCAACCTGAGGTCATTCAAACCTGAACCATGTCATTGAACTTCAACCATTCAACGAATGTAGATATTTTGAACCATATCAGGCTTGAAATCTTGAGCTTGTTTTGAACCATATCAGGCTTGAAATCTTGAGCTTGTTGTAGCTTTAAACTTGAGATCTTTATCAACATAAAACTACTTCATGCGTTGCTTCTCCAGACTTGAACTTTACCATTGTAGTTTCTTGAAGACTTCAACATGTAGCTTGCTTCTTCAGACTTGAATATGTAGCTTCTTGAAGTGTTTAAGCAGTGTCTTGAATTCATATAAATCATCATACAAGCACAGGACACAGATAGATGTTTTGGCACACCAAAATTTGACAACCAAAGGAGCATGAGACCATAGCACTTACAACATTAAGGACTACGTTCCGAAATATGATAAATGTCAGCGCTTCGCGGCCGTACCGAGGTAGCCCGCTGAAGAAATGACCCTTATGAACGGCCCCTGGCCGTTCGCTTAGTGGGGAATCGATATTATCGGCCCCCTACTCAAAGGAAAAGGACAAGTTAAGTTCACCATTGTTGCTATCGACTACTTCACCAAATGGGCCGAGGCCGAGACTGTCGCCAAAATCACAGAGCTAAAAGTGACCGATTTCGTCTCGAAAAACATTGTCTGCAGGTTCGGGATTTTGCGCACCATCGTGTCAGACAATGGCCAATAGTTCGACAACGATAAATTTCGAAGTATGTGTCAAGGACTCGTCATCACGAATGCATACTCTTCTCCCCGACATCCCCAGTCGAATGGACAAGTAGAGGCAGTCAACAAAATCATCAAGCACCATATTAAGACAAAGTTGGAAAGGCGAAAGGTAGCTGGGCCGAAGAACTTTTGTTCGTCCTCTGGTCCTATAGGACCAAAGTTCAGTCCTCAATGAGAGAGACTCCGTTCTCACTCTCCTATGGCTCGGAGGCAATGGTGCCAGTTGAAATTAGTCTCCATACGGCTCGAGACGAGAGCTACCAAGAAAATCAGAATTTCGAGCAGAATGCAGCCAACCTGAATTTTCTCGAAGAGGTTAGGGACATCTCGAGACTCCGAGTCACTGCTCGACATCAACAAGTGACACGATTCTACAATTCAAAGGTCAAGACCAGGCAGTTCCAACCAGGGGACTTAGTCCTTCGTCGGGTATTCTAGAATACCGTTGAGCCGGGGGTTAGGACACTCGCACCGAACTGGGAAGGGCCTTATCGGGTCATCCGGTCAACTAAACCGGGCTCCTACCATCTAGAAGACCTCGAGGGTCATCAGCTCCACCACCATTGGAATGCCGAGCATCTAAAAGTCTATTACCCATGACGGACTAGCCTTAGGCTCTCAATAAATGTACGCCTCCGGGCAACAGGCCTTTAAGGCTCTCAACAAAGTGTACGCCTCGAGTGAGCCTCCGAGCGACAAGCCTTTAAGAATCTTAATAAAATTCACCTCTTCCCATCTCTACGAAAGAATTATCTACTAAGAAAAAGTTGCCTCTCATATGTAGGGGCGGACTTAATGGGCTGATCCCTTAAAGAAGAGGTTAGTACATTATCCCACAAAAATTCTACACGGTATCCCTGCTAAGTTAAGGGAAAAGTCTAAACGCTGATTCAACTCTCCCAACATAGGAGTCGACTCACGGACTAACGGATAAAGTGGAAGATTCTTGCCAATTGTGGGACAAGCCAACCCTCTATGGGTCCGGACTCGATGAACAGGTCATAAAGGCCTCAAATGCTCTACGAGATGACATTGGAAAGAACTGACCCGTTAAAGGGCCGGTTCGGCCATGCCTTAAAGAAAATCAACCCATCAGTTCGACAATCAAATGGTCTACTGTTGAGGGTCAAATATTGCATATTAGACCTCAGTTATTACCGAAATTATAAACATGCCACCGTTTAAAAGCCTAATTTAATCATGTTTGTGATGCAAGGTACATTTGCAAGTGTGGACTACAAAAAGGTGCTAAAAGTGTGTATTTGATGCTCTGAAATCAACACAGCAAGGGAAGGACTCCAGAGGACCGATATTGAAGAATTTACACGCCAAAGATCCAAGAAAATCAAGCCGTTCACGTTAAAGAAGCCTGAAATTGGTGCAAAATGCAAGATCACATGGTTCCCACCATCCGATTGACTCGAAACTTCATACATGTGATGGGGGCCGTAAATTAACCGTACATATTAAATTTCAGCCATTGAAGATCTCGGGAAGTGGTCCAACGGACAGATCAGCCCATTAATCTCTAATTTGGGGCCCACCTGATATTTGGAACTGCCTAAACTTTGGTATTTACGGGTAAAATAATATGATAAAGAGGATGGACGGTGTAGATTTCTCGTAAACATCACGGCAGGCCCTGTGTGTGAGAAGTGTGCATACGACACACGTTCGCTCCCGCACCGCACCGGTGCAACCGAGGTCGGTCAGCGCCCGCTGACCGACGCTCTTTCGCAAAAGCTTAAAGACGCACAGCGTCTTCTCCCACGACGTCGTTTCTGCGTAGTGGGGCCCACTCGTCGACTGAAGTGAAAATCAGAGCTGTCTGTTGTGTCGAGAGGGGGGGCATGACCCTCGCCTAGGTGGACTTTTGGTCCCATGCATTCTAAAACACGTGGATCGTCGAAAAACGCCGGATGGACGGTGAATTGATTTATACATGGACTGCACAAAAACTCCATGGAAACTACTCTTTCCTGACTGAAATTGTGCCAGGAATCCAATAAACAGGTCAGATTTCCACGAATATATCACTGTGGGGACCACCGAACACGTCAGCGTCGGTTTTCAAATTTCAAAACGGAAATTTCCGTTTTTCTGCGAACAGACGCTGTCCGTTTTTGCGGGAATTTGTGGACCCCACTCGTCACCCGTACGGCTGATCCAAGCCGTCCACCGTGTAGAGGGGTTCGAAAGCTTCAAAACCATGCTGATACTTTACACCCATGCGTGCACACGTGTGCGGTACAGAGGCCACAAACGGACTGCCCTGTAATGTTCAAAACTGATCTTTTCGTGATTTCTTCTCTAGGCCGCGTCAATGGATATTCAAAACCACCCATTCTTGACTGAAATTTCGTTTTGAATGCAATGGACGGGGTGGATTTCCCAGAAAACACTTCTATGGGGCCCACCGATCACGACAGCGAAAGGGTGCGAAAGGTTTCGCACATATTAGGAAATCCGGTTTTTCAGGCGATTGTGGGCCACCATCTTTGATCATATGGTAGATCTGAACCTTTCATCATGTAGAGGACCCAAGAAAATCCTAAGGGACGGTGTTGTTTTGGAATTTGAGCGAGGAAAGTGTCGTGTTTCGAGGCCCCGAACTTGGTTGCGAGAAGACTTTCGTTGCGCGTGCGACAGCTTTCCAAATCCGATTTTCTCCACTCCAGCAGCTATTAAAAGGATTTTTGAACTTGGGGAGCAGGTATCAAAAGGCCTTGGACGAAGAATCTCATGGGGGAGAGAGAAAGACAGGGAGAGAAGAAAGAGTTTTGTTGTTTTTCTTTGGTTATGCTTTTCTTCTCAAATTTCTAATGAGATCTAGCCCATCCATGTATGGCTAAACCTCTTAGCTAGGGCTAAGAGGTGAAGCTTGTGACGTGATGTGACCGATTCTATGGTGTTGATTTATGGTTATGAACTGACGTTTGGTTTTAGTTTGATTAATTGAAATAATCATAGTTTTTAATGATTTGTTGTGACTTAAATTACAATAGATCTGCAATGGCTTTGAGTATTTCATTCTTCTTCATATTTTGATTGTGAAATCAGGAAACCCTGTTGTTTACCATTGCCCCTTGGACATGGTTGGATGATGGAATTCTTCCTAACATTCACACATCTTCTGATTGGTTATGGATTGGTTTAAGTTCTGTTGATTACCTTGTCTCATGGGCATGGATTTGTGATGGAATCATATCTAATTCTTATACCTTTCGTCTATTTGAAAACTAGATCAAAAGGAAGTTCACATTGATTTTCAGGATATATCTTCCAACTGGATGAAGATGGGACTCGAAGTCCAGTTGAGTTCATGAATCGACCATAGATCTCCCTGATCTCTACAAGTGGATCCTTTGAATCCCTAGTTTCCCTTTCTCTGAATTCTTAAGTTTAGATTAATAATTCACCATTATTCCTCAAATCACAATTGGTTTAGATTACATCTTATCCTAGTTCTAATTCTGGTAATTTTCAGAATACGTACGAGTTTCAGTCCCTGTGGATTCGACCTCGGTCTTATCGAGTTTATTACTACATCACAACCCTATACTTGGGGAGTGAACATCTACAGTCAACATTCGAAAACCAATTACAAATCAGCGTATAAGGAAAACCATCATTCATACGCCCTTTCTAGAGGGCAAAAAATCATTTGTCCATGGACCCTCATTAGGAGGTCAAAAAGTACCCAAAAAGAAAAATTTCGACCAGTTCAAAAAAAAAAAAAAAAAAAAAAGAAAAAGGAAATTTGAGCTATGTAGGTGGCAGTGGAGCTTGGGCGTCTGGGGCTTGATCTGAGCGGGCTCCATCTACTGACATCTATCCAGCTTCTTCGGACAATAAAGAGTCGAGGTTAAGATCCGGATATAAGCCCAGGACCTCTTCGATACAATCGTCATAACCGCAGTTGTAGAAATTGGAGGCCTCAACATCCCTCTCTTTAAACGTTTTGAAAGCTTCTATCGGCGCGGCTACCGCCTCGGCAAGAGAAGCTTTATCCTCAGCCTGTTGAGCTTCCCTCGCCTGAACAAAAGCTCGAGTCTGCTCTTCTGCTGCCTCGACCTTAACTCGTTCGAGAGCCCCGCCTAGTCGAGCATTCTCTTGGGCCAGCAAGTCCGCATGAGCCCTGGACCGAGTCAGCTCGGCAGTCGAGGCGTCGTATTGGGCTTTAAAGTCATCTTCGACTCCTTGTAGCCACAGCCCCCTAGCTTCGAGGTCAGTTATGACCCTCTATAGCGGAAGCTCCCTGGCTTTCCTGTCTTCGAGTTGCCGATGCAGTTTGCCTTGATCGAGTCGGAGAAGGGTGCCTTCATCCCGCAAGACTCCCACTTGGGTCTTGAGGGCCTCCACCTCAGCCTCCCTCTTTTCTGACTCCCGCGCTCTCTCCCGAGCTACTAGAAGCTTCGGGACGGACTGCACAAAAATAAAAAAATGAGCGCTTGACAACAGCAAACACAAGAAATGAGAAAAGTCAACAGATACCATGTAAAAGACGGAAGCCATGTCATTAAAAAAGGGGCTGTTCGACTTGCTGAGAAGGTAGGTTATGCTCTCCTCTGGGGCATGTTTGGCAGCCCAAGGCGTCAGGTAAGATAGATGGTAGCCCGGCGCGAACTTCCCACCACTTGTCCCCACGTGAGCTAAGTCCGCTGCTTCCGCAAACCCGGTCCTGCTACCGGCTGAGGCCTGGGCCACCACCCCAAGATCGTCTCTAGCCTCGGGAGGAGTAATCATAGCATCAGCCATCCTAACAGCCTCCTCTCGCTCGGATAATGAAGGAATGACTATATAGGGGGCCGCGGCTGCAAGACGAGCCTCCTTGGTGGGGGGAACGGCGGTGGGCGGAAGAGGAGTCATGGTTGGCGGAGTCAGAACAATGATAGCTGGAGTCGAAATCATGATTGCTAGAACCTTGATTTCAGTAGGTGCCACAATCGCAGTTGCGGCAGTGGAAGCTGTAGCTGAAGCTTGTAAGTGCTATAGTTAATAGCTTCACTATATTGTCAAATTTATGGTGTCCAAGACACTGTATGTATCTTGTTATGAAGCTTGCATATGTGAAGAACAAAGCTCTACGCATGATATTCCAAGTCAAGACAAAAGTCTCACAAGATCAGGTTCGATAGATAAGCAATATTTACAAGTCAAGACTCGAGAATGTGAGAATGGTTGACTTAGTTCAAGACAAGTATAATTCAAGATCTCAAGAAGATTTTAAGTTCAAGCTACACCTCAAGCTTCATTATGCTCAAGGTCACTCATCTTTAAGTTTCAATGTCCTTACTTCACTGTTGAGGTATGACTGACCTTAGGATGACATTTAGAGTAAGTCATTTCGGATACATAATTCATATGTTTTATATAAGTGAGTTTAGTCTGTTCTAAGACTAGTCTTGGACTTTGTTCTACTAGTCCTAGCTCTTTTTCGACCAGTCTAAGAATTGCCTGGACCAGTTGTAAGTTTGTTGAAAAAATTCAGAATTTTCTATTAAGCTTCGACCAGTCCTGGGGTCTGTTCGACTAGTCGTTGAACAATGTCGACTGCTTCTTCGACCTGTCATAGACTTACGACTCAAACTACAGAGTTCAAATTCGACTTGCTTTTACTAGTCGTGAGCAACCTTCGACCAGTCGAAGGTGTCCTTCGACCAGTCGTAGACTACCTACAACCAGTTGTGAAACTGACTTATCTTATCACACTCGAATTTTCAAATATCAGTTGGTCCTACGACCAGTCGTAGACTACCTACAACCAGTTGTGAAACTGGCTTATCTTATCACACTCGAATTTTCAAATATCAGTTGGTCCTACGACCAGTCGTAGACTACCTATAACCAGTTGTGAAACTGACTTATCTTATCACACTCGAATTTTCAAATATCAGTTGGTCCTACGACCTGTCGTAGAGACTTAAGACCAGTCGAAGACATGATTTGCTCACCTATAAATAGAGCACGAATCTTAGAATAAAATAAGTAATTCCAGATAATTTAATCCGGCCTTCTGAGAGATAAATCTGTGCTCCATTTAAGCTAAGTGTGCATATTTAATATTTTCTTCTTTAGCTTTTTTAATTGATTTTGTTTCTTGTATTTCAATCTGATCTGAAAAGAGGAAGTGTTGTTTTCCTTTTTCTGAAATCAAAATCAATTAAAGCTAGCCCATTTGTTTTAATTTAAAATCTATTAGAACTTAGAACCATTGAATAGTGAGTATTGGATATTGAACTTTGACATTCAAATCTCAACTTCGACTTGGTTCTTCCAAGCTGCTTTAACAAATAAGAAAAACATGTACTTTACATTTCATGTAATTTACTTTATTTGGTTTTATTTGAGGTTAAGTCAGAAAAATCTTAAAGTTGTTGGTTATCTGAGGAGAGTCAGAAAACTCAGAAGTGGGGTTTTTGTAATTGTTTAAGCCTACAGAGAAAGATACAATTGTGAAGGTTTTGGGTGAACCTGTGAAAACCTATTTGATAGTGAACGCTAATATCCCTTGTGTGAGGATATTAGGAGTGGAGTAGCATTTTGTGTGGCTGTTGTTGAACAGTTGGTGTACACACAGGCGAACCACTATAACTCTTTGTGTTGTGTGGATGTGTGTTTCATTTTCCTATATTTAATTATTCAGTTGTAGAATGTATGTGGATGTGAATGTTGTAATCATTTTATTTCAAGCTCAGTGGGGAATGTTGTAATAGTTTAGATTTATATTTCCGCAATTTATCTTTTGCTATTCCTTTATTTGTTTGAGCTTCAGTTTCTCTATTTGTTCTAGTAAGGTTGCCCTACCATTTTTATGGTGCATGGTTGTTCTTAGAACAATCAATATTTGAGATTGCATTTTATTCCTCAATATAGTTTTTATTTATTCCTCTTCGGTTTGAGTTCTTGATACAAAGACCTTTCTAGAAATAAAGTTGTCCTACCATAAACTTTGGTTTTTGGTGTAAGGTTGTCCTTAAAACAACTTTTGTATCAACCTCTCAATACTTGTTTATTGAGGTTGCTTTTCATTTCAGTATTGTGAATTGATTAACTTTATTTGGCTATCTCTTTATTAAATTCCGCTATAATCTTTTTAAATTTGGCGTTGTCCTATTCACCCCCCTCTAGGACATATAGCTTGGCCATTTCAAGTGGTATTAAAGCCTAATAGCTCATTTTTATTTGTTATTTTGGATTTATTTCCTGAGCTAACGATCTAAGCTATATTTAAGATGTCAAATTTTGATAGCCTATCAGTAACTAGGCCTCCACCCTTTGATGGCTCCAATTATGCTTATTGGAAAGCCAGGATGAGGATCTTCCTCAAATCCATGGATGAAAATGTGTGGTTAGCCACAGTGAATGATTGGACCCCTCCTACCACTGAAGTGACTGGTATCGATGGTTCAAAATCAATGAGAGTAACACCATTTTTCTCATGGACCACTCTTCAGAAAAGTAAGAGTAGTGCCAATGCAAAAGCACTAAATGCAATCACTTGCGCACTATCACCGGATGAGTTCAAACGAATAATATCCTGTGATATTGCAAAACAAGCTTGGGATATATTAGAAATGACATTCAATTGTCAAAAAATCTAAAGTCCTATGTGGACTTTAGATTAAATGACATTGAAGGAAATTCAAATTTGAAGAAATTCATATGGAGGAAAATGAAATGTTTATGGACTTCTACACTAGATTAAATGACATTGTAGACTCTATGTGGGGTTTTAGCGATAAAATCCCAGAAAATAAAGTATGTGCAAAGATACTACGCTCACTACCTGAACGGTTCAATTCTAAGGTAACCGCGATCCAGGAACTTCGTGATACGGACAATATGAGGGTAGAAGAGTTAGTTGGGTCTTTACAAACCTACGAGTTAACTTTTAAAGCTCCTAAAGGTAAATCTACTGCCCTTAAGTCTTCTAAACATTTTTCTCAAAAAAACTCCAATTTAGAAAATTCTGAAGACGATATGGCCCTTTTAGCGAAAAAGTTTTATAAGATTTTCAAAAGTAAAAAGAGGGTTGATTTTCAAAAATCAAATGATAAGAAAAGATCTAAACCTAAATCTAAAACTTGGAAATATTTGAAAGACAGTCAGTGCTACAACTGCCATGAATATGGGCATTTGGCTAATAAATGTCCTAATAAGGGCAAGTCGAAAAAGAAAAGTATGATGACTACTTGGGATGAATCTTCTAATTTGGATGTTTCTTCTGATTCAGAAGACTCTAAAACCGAGTTTGGCAATGAAGTGAAAGCACTTTTGACTCTAGCCAAATTCACTTTTTCAGATCATGATGATTCAACTAGTGAAGAAAATCTGAATAGTGATTATGAAAATGAAGATGATCTTCAAGATGCTTACAATGCCCTATACAAGGAAAGTTGTAAAATTGCTATAAAACTAAAACTTCAAAAAGAAAAGTTTTTAAAACTTAAAGAAAATTTTGAGTCTCTTGTTTTAGAAAAACCCCATATTTCAGATTGTTTTAAAAAGACTAAATGTGATTTAGAATTCAAAACCTCCTTGATTGAAAATATTAAAACTGAAAATAACAAACTTAAGCTTGAAAACTCTTCACTTTTGAGTTCAAATGATACATGGAGGTATGCCCAAGGAGATCCGAAGTTTAAGAAACTTTTATCCGGATCTAAAAAATGTGGCAACAAATCCGGGTTGGGCTATGATAAAAATATACCTTCTAAACAGAAGAGTACTCCTCCTAAGTTTGTGAGAGGAGAAACCTCTAACTCAAAAGGAAAATGTATTAATCAAAGTTTTTCTAAAAATGCTAAAACTGTTCAAAAACCTAAAAGCAATTATGTTAACTATAAAACTCAAAACTAAAACCCTTTAGCTGAAAAAATAGTTGATTTGCTTAAGGATCTCTTAAAATCTAACTCAGTGGGTCATTCGTACATCAATTATAAATATAAGAAGACCAACTATCCTCCTAAACCCAAAATGGTTATGAAATGGGTTCCAAAGGGTACCTGCTTGGTTGCCCACACAGCTTTCAAAGCTATAAGCCATTCTAAGTGGTACCTAGACAGCGGATGCTCAAGGCATATGACTGGTGATAAAGGTTTATTCACTGATCTCAAAGGCATGACTGATAGTTCAGTCACATTTGGTGATGACAGCAACTGCAAGATTATGGGACAAGGTACGATTCAACTTCATAACCTTCCTTTGTTCGAGAATGTTTTATATGTTGAAGGTCTAAAACATAACTTGCTAAGCATATCTCAAATATGCGATAATAACCATAGTGTAAGATTTTCTAATCAAAATTGTGAGATTCTAAATAACAAGGGTTCAGTAATATTAACTAGACGTAGAACGTCTGAAAACTGCTATATTGTAAGTGAATCCAGTCCAACTAGTCAATCTTGTTACATGGCCCATACAGACGAGATTGATTTATGGCATAAACGTCTTGGACATGTACATTATCGAAATCTATATAAATTGAGCAAACAGGAACTTATAAGAGGTCTACCCAAACTTCAGAAATTAGATAAAATATGTGGCAAATGCCAAATTGGCAAACAAATAAGGAACTCACACAAAAACATGAATTCCAATGCTACATCAAGACCACTCGAGCTTCTTCATATGGATCTGATAAGACCTACCAGGACAGAGAGTCGAGGTGAGAAGAGATATATCTTGGTAATTGTAGATGATTTTACCAGATATACATGGGTAGTCTTCTTAAGGGACAAATCAGAAACCCTTGAAGAAGTAAGAAAAGTTCTCAAAAGGATTCAAACTGAAAAAGGTTCTCAAATCTATAAGATTCGTAGTGATCATGGATCTGAATTTGAGAATAGCGGTTTTGAGAAGTTCTGTAGTGACTAGGAAATATTACATGAATTCTCAGCCCCCAAAACTCCACAACAAAATGGTATAGTTGAAAGGAAAAATAGAGTGCTTCAAGAAATGGCTAATGTTATGTTAAATAGCATGAAGCTCTCTAAGAATCTTTGGGCTGAAGTTGTCAATATAGCTTGTTATATAATTAACCAGGTTTACACTAGTAAAGGTAATAATAAAACGGCTTACGAAATGTGGTTCGATAAAAAGCCTACTGTCAAATACTTTCAAGTTTTTGGTAGCAAGTGCTATATTTTACGAGATCGTGAAAATCTGAGAAAGTTTAATATGAAGAGTGATGAAGGGATCTTTTTAGAATATTCTTTAAACAATCGAGCTTATAGGGTTCTGAACAAAAGGACCGGTGTGATTCAAGAGTCCATCAATATGGTCATTGATGATCACTTAAACACACCAGTCTCAAGTCTAGATAATGATGAAGTTCTTATAATTGATAAACCTGATACTTCATCTAATCAGACTAATTCTGAATTGAGGACTGTTAAAGATCATCCAACTACACAGATTCTTGGAAACCCTCTCACTGGTGTTCGTACCCATAAACAATTTGAGGATATATGCAATTATGTATGTTTTACATCCCAGATAGAACCATCTAACGTAAAAGAAGCTCTTGCTAATGAAAACTGGATAGTTGCTATGCAAGAAGAACTTAATCAATTTGTTCGAAATGATGTTTGGTATCTGGTTCCTAGACCTAAAGATTAACATATTATCGGATAGAGCATGAATCTCAGAATAAAATAAGTAATTTAAGCTAATTTAATCCGGCCTTCTGAGAGATAAATCTGTGCTCCATTTAAGCTAAGTGTGCATATTTAATATTTTCTTTCTTTAGCTTTTTTAATTAATTTTGTTTCTTTTATTCGAATTTGATCTGAAAAGAGGAAGAGTTGTTTTCCTTTTTCTGGAATCAAAATCAATTAAAGTTAGCCCATTTGTTTTAATTTAAAATCTATTAGAACTTAGAACCATTGAATAATGAGTATTGGACATTGAACTTTGACATTCAAATCTCTACTCCGACTTGGTTCTTCCAGGCTGCTTCAACAAACAAGAAAAACAGGTATTTTACATTTCGTGCAATTTACTTTATTTGGTTTTATTTGAGGTTAAGCCAGAAAAATCTCAAAGTTGTTGGTTATCTGAGGAGAGCCAGAAAACTCAAAAGTGGGTTTTTTTTTTTAAAATTGTGTAAGACCACAGAGAAAGACACAATTGTGAAGGTTTTGGGTGAACCTGTGAAAACTTATTTGATAGTGAACGCTAATATCCCCTGTGTGAGGATTTAAGAGTGGAGTAGCATTCTGTGTGGCTATTGTTGAACAGTTGGTGTACACACAGGTGAACCACTATAACTCTTTGTGTTGTGTGGATGTGTGTTTCATTTTCCTATCTTTAATAATTCAGTTGTGGAATGTATGTAGATGTGACCGTTGTAATCATTTTATTTCAAGCTCAGTGGGGAATGTTGTAATAGTTTAGATTTATATTTTCGCAATTTATCTTTTGCTATTCCTTTATTTGTTTGAGCTTCAGTTTTTTTATTTGTTCTAGTAAGGTTGCCCTGCCATTTTTATGGTGCATGGTTGTCCTTAGAACAATCAATATTTGAGATTGCATTTTATTCCTTAGTATAGATTTTATTTATTTCTCTTCGGTTTAAGTTCTTGATACAAAGACCTTTCTAGAAATAAGGTTGTCCTACCTTAAACTTTGGTTTTTGGTGTAAGGTTGTCCTTAGAACAACTTTTGTATCAACCTCTCAATACTTGTTTATTGAGGTTGCTTTCATTTCAGCATTGTGAATTGATTTACTTTATTTGGCTATCTTTTTATGAAATTCCACTATAATCTTTTTAAATTTGGTGTTGTCCTATTCACCCCCCTCTACGACATATAGCTTGGCCATTTCAAAGCTGCAACAACAGAAACAGGAGCTGAGGGGCCTTCTCTGCGACGAGTTGCTTGCCTCCTCCGAATGGTGGTCTTTGTTCGAGACTCGTGCCTCAACAATTCCTCCGCCGTTGGGGCCGCCTTCCTCCTCCGAGAACCAGATGCCTCGGTCATGCCTACAAGAAGATCGATGAATTAGCAACTTAACGGATAAGTCTAATCTCACCAAAATGAACAGAAGAAAGACTTACTGAAAGATGTCGGAGGAGGTGGGGACCTACATAGCCCAGACCAATGAAGGTTGGTGGCAGTAATCAGATCCGATCAGGAGCGAAGCTCCCTCGATCGCGCCTTTGCCTTGGCAATTCGGTTCTTTTGGTCCGAGTCGAGGATGGGCATGCCTCTATGGAAGTCTACCAAGATAAAGAGAAAAGAGTTTAGTCCGACGGACGTAATGGAGGAAAGTATAAAGACAAAGGAAATTAATTGGTCGGACTTGGTTTTAAAAATTGGATCGGAACCCGAGTCGTCAGAGTCCTGACTACAGCCACAGGTGCCTCCCATTCGCTCGCAGCCCAGAACCATTTTTTCTTCCAGTCCTTATTGGAGGACAGAAGATTCATAACCAGCCTTGACCCCTTGCTGTCTCGGGTTGTAATGTAGTACCTTGGTTCGTTGCTATCGTGCTTGACCAGGTATAAACTCATTAACTCCTCTGGGGTCAGCTCTAAATTCCCGACTTGCCACCAGATGATGAAGGTAGAAACGAGCACCCTCCAAGCGTTGGGGGCTAATTTTCTAAGAGCTAATCCGAGGTAGGATGTCATGACTCGGACGAAGGGGTGCAGAGGAAGTCGAACCCTACATTACAACGCATAGAGAAAAATAACGACTTCTCCCTCAGCAGGCATGCCAGCGGTATCAATGGGCCCTGGGGCCCTTATCCGGACGGAGTCTTGGATTTGAAACTCAATACATATCCACTCTATTTAAGACTCTGATAGTACGGAGCCTCCAGGGACTACTTCCGAGGCCCGCCCACTCTCTAGCATTTCAACAGCCTCGGTGGTTGTGGTCCGGGGGGCCCAAGCAAATTTCTTTCTGCTTGCTCTATGAGTCCAAGGACCAGTCTCCTGCTTTCGGGGCAGAGGGTACAGCTTCGTAAGGGCCTTCAGAGGACCTTCTCCCATTGCCAGAACTCTCCGACTCAGAGTCATCATCATAGCCCCGCACGGTCTCTAGGTCAGACGACATCCTAAGTAAGAAGGAAGAAATGCAAAGAGGCGCAAGAAGACTCACCGGACGGTCACCGGGAATCGATTTTGCCGGAAATACTCAATCGGTTGGAATCGCCTAACGGAAAGCCCTGGGTGGCCGGAATCGCCTTCACCGGAAATCGCCTCCTCCGGTATCAGCTCGAACACAGGGCGTAGAAGTGGATCAAAATCTTTGAAGGAGAGTTTTTATAGATCCTACCAAATCCTCGCATTAATGACCAGCAATGATGGCCGCAATTGAATCGTCTTGGGCCGGCCTCGGAGCTAATGTGGCCACACACCATTGGCTCGCGCTTTGTCGGGCGGGATACTTCTGACATTAATATACGTGCTTCGAATAAGCGAAACGACACCCGAATAATGAAAGGTTCCATCCAGCGCACTACTCCAAGTATATGTGACAACAAATCATAGGTGGACGATGAATCGAAATCTCAACCGTCGCCACGTGCTCACTGCGCATAGATCCATGGGCGGGAAACCCTAAGAGCGTGTAGTTTCGAAGCGTAATAACTCTGGCATGCTCGGGAGAACTGGAGGATGAGGTTTTTGATCTCCCGTGTGTTTACTCTCTGAGCCCTTAACAGACCTCAAGAGTAGGGGACTTCTGTTATGGGAAGATCTGAGCCCCTTGTAATTCTGAGGCTTGATGCCATGTTGATCCGATCGAAGGGATAACTAACAGCTCGGCTCAGATTACGAGAGCAGATAATATTCGATGAAGATTTATAACTACCCCGATTGGAACCTGCCCGCCCGAAGGTTCGAGCCAACTCCACATTTCGAGCGTGGATAGTATCCGATGAAGATTTATAACTACCCCGATTGGAACATGCCCGCCCGAAGGTCCGAGCCGACTCCACATTCCGAGAGCGGATAGTATCTGATGAAGATTTATAATTACTCCGATTGGAACCTCCTCGCCTGAAGGTCCGAGCCAACTCCACATTTCGAGATGGGCACTCCTCAAGCCAAACTTAGAAACTGCCATAAGTGAACGTGGCCAGTTACTTCGCTCGCAGATACACACGATGCGCATGATATGGTGCAGGATCCTCGGATTACGTGCAGTATCTCCATGATCCAAAAATCTCCCTTATTGAGTGAATCGTGTCGTGATTAACGAATCCGGACCATCCTGCAGTCAGGTATAAATACACAAGGATTCCATTGTTATAGGAACGCAATATCTTGCACTCTCCCTCTACCATTAACTTTGACCCCGATTCCCTTGACCTGACTTAGGCATCGGAGGGTCCTCCGGCTTAGCCAGGGTCTCCTTTGCTCACTCTTTGTGCAGGACCAGGGTCTATTCGAGGAGTGGAGAGCGATCCAGATTTTGTCCTCAACACACACACACACACACACACACACACACACACATATATATATATGAAATGGTACTATGAGGTCGACCTCATGGGAACTTCCCATGAGGTCGAGCTATATGGGCCCCACCGTGATGTGCGTTGAACATTAACACAATGCATTTGATGCCCTTTAGGTTATGGGATATCCCAAAAATCAGCCGTATATTGAATTCAGATGGCCACACTAGCTAAAACCATGTGAAGACATCCGTAAAACATATAAAAGCACTCGATGGGGCCCACCTGAGTTTTGGATGTGGCTGAAACTTGGTCTGACCCCTCATCTAAGTGGGACACACACAATGCGTGGGATGGATTTGTGAACCACATCTCAGTGGGCCCAATAAGTGATTATGAATGTTTTAATGGAAGGGTGACCCTTCTCAACTGTTGTATGTGGTGTGGCCCACCCAATGCATGATTGACTTGATTTTTAAGCTAGTGGCCACAATGGAATAGTGCATCTGGCTGATGGGGTAGACGTTCGACACACATCACGGTGGGGCCCACACAGCTTAACCTCATGGTACCATTTCCATATATATATATATATATATAAGGAAATAGTACTATAAGGTCGACCTCTGGGAAGTTCCCATGAGGTCAAGTTGTGTGGGCCCACCGTAATGTGTGTATAACATCAACACCGTGCATTTGATGGGTCCCATCTAGGTTATGGGATATCCCAAAAATCAACTGTATACCAAACTTAGATGGGCCATACCATGTAAAACCATATGAAGACATGCCTAAAACATATAAAAGCATTTGGTGGGCTCACTTGAGTTTTAGATGTGGCTGAAACTTGGTTTGACCCCTCATCTAGGTGGGACACACACAATGGATGGGCTGGATTTGTCAACCACATCTTGGTAGGCCCAATAAATAATTATGAATGTTTTAATGGGAGGGTAACATCTCTCAATTGTTGTATGTGGTGTGGCCCACTTAAGTCATGAATTAACTTGATTTATAAGCCTGTGCCCAACCATGGAATGGTGCATTTGACTGATGGGGTTAATGTTCAACACACGGTGGGGCCCACACAACTCGACCTCATGAGAAGTTCCCATGGGGTCGACCTCACAGTACCATTTCCCATATATATATATATATATATATATATATATATATATATATATATATATATATATATATATATGGGAAAAGGTTTTACACGGTCGAGCTCATGGGAACTCCCCATGAGGTCGAGCTGTGTGGGCCCCACCATGATGTATGTTGAAAATCTACCCCATTAGTGAGATGCACCATTCCATAATGGTCCTAGGGCTTAAAAATTAAGTCAATCCATGACTTTTGTGGGCCACACCATGTACAAAAGTTGAGAGGGGGTTACCCTCCATTAAAACATTCATAATCATTTTTTGGGCCCGCCGAGATGTGGTTCACAAATCCAACCCAACCACTATGTGTGTGTGTCCTACTTGGATGAGGCGTCATACCAAGTTTTAGACGCATCTAAATTTCAGGTGGGCCCCACCAAGTGCTTTTATATGTTTTAGGCATGTCTTCACATGATTTTAGATGATATGGCCCACCTGAGTTCCGTATGCGGCTGATTTTTGGGATATCCCATAATTTAAAGGGGACCCATCAAATGCACGGTGTTGATGTTTGACAGACATCATGGTGGGGTCCACGCAGCTTGACCCCACCGTAATTTAAAGGGGACCCATCAAATACAAGAAGACCAACTATACTCCTAAACCCAAAACAGTAATGAAATGGGTTCCTAAAGTTACTTGTTTGGTTGCCCACATTGCTTTCAAGGCTATGAGTCATTCGAAGTGGTACTTAGACAGTGGATGCTCAAGGCATATGACAGGCGGCATGGCTTTATTCACCGATCTTAAAGATATGACTGATGGGTCAGTCACATTTGGTGATGGTAGCAATTACAAGATTATTGGCCAAGGTACGGTTCAACTCTATAACCTCCTCGTATTTAAGAATGTTTTATATGTTGAGGGGCTAAAACACAACCTGTTAAGCATATCTCAAATATGTGATAATAATCATAGCGTGAAAGTTTCTAATAAAGGTTGTGAAATCTTAAACAAAAAGGGTTCTGTAATATTAACTGGTCGCAGGATTTTTGAAAATTGCTATATTGTAAGCGATGGTAGCTCATCTAATCAATCGTGCTACATTGTCCATACCGATGAATCAGATTTGTGGCATAGACGCCTTGGATATGTACACTACCGTAATTTATATAGATTGAGCAAGGGAGAACTAATATGAGGTTTACCTAAATTACAAAATGTAGACAAGATATGTAGTGAATGCTAGTATGACAAACAAACAATGAGCTCTCACAAAAAGGTGAACTCCAATGCCACATCAAGACCACTCGAGCTTCTCCATATGGATCTTATAGGACTTACCAGGACGGAGAGTCGAGGTGGCAAAAAATACATCTTGGTAATCGTGGATGATTTTTCTAAATTCACTTGGGTAGCCTTCTTAAGAGATAAATCAGAAACCCTTGATGAAGTTAAAAGGATTCTCAAACGGATCCAAACTGAAAAAGGTTCTCAAGTTTGTAAGATCCGTAGTGATCATGGATCTGAGTTCGAGAATAGCAGTTTTGAGAAATTCTGTAACGATCAGGGAATATCGCATGAATTCTCTGCACGCAAAACTCCTCAACAGAATGGAATTGTGGAAAGGAAAAATAGAGTGCTTCAAGAAATGGGAACTGTAATGTTGAATAGTATGAAGCTCCCTAAAACTCTTTGGGTAGGAGCAGTGAATACTGCTTGCTATGTTATTAATCGGGTTTATATATATAAATCTAATAATAAAATCGCTTATGAAATGTGGTTCGATAAAAAGCCTACTGTCAAATACTTTCGAGTTTTTGGTAACAAGTGCTATATTTTGTGTGACCGTGAAAATCTGGGAAAGTTTGACACAAAAAGTGACGAAGGAATCTTTTTAGGATACTCTTTAAACAGTCGCGTATATCGTGTACTGAACAAAAGGACCGATGTTATTCAAGAATCAATTAATGTGGTCATAGACAATCATTTGAATACACCTGCCCCAAGTTTAAATAATGATGAAGTTCTTCTAATTGACAAACCCGATACTTCATCAAGTCAAAACAATTTTGAATTAAGAACTGTTAAAGATCATCCAACCGTTCAAATTCTTGGAAACCCTCTCATTGGTGCGCGTCCTCATAGACAACTAGAAGACATATGTAATTACGTGTGCTTTACATCTCAGATTGAACCAGTAAATGTAAAAGAAACTCTTTCTGATGAAAACTGGATAGTAGCTATGCAGGAAGAACTTAATCAATTTGTTCGAAATGATGTCTGGTATCTTGTTCCTAGACCTAAAGATAAACACATTATAGGAACTAAGTAGATTTTCAAAAATAAGTCTGATGAACTTGGTAATATAATTCGAAACAAGACAAGACTGGTTGTATAAGGGTACACTCAAATAGAAGGTATTGATTATGATAAAACCTTTGCTCTAGTTGCTCGCCTTGAATCAATCAGACTTTTTATATCCATTGAATGCTTTAGAAATTTTAAATTTTATCAAACAGATGTAAAGAGTGCTATCTTAAATGGTGATCTTCATAAAGAAGTGTATGTGGAACAACCAACAGGGTTTGAAGACCCTAAGTTTACTGATCATGTATACCGTCTTAAAAAAGCTCTATATGGTTTAGAACAAGCTCCTAGAGCATGGTACGAAAAATTGACTAAGTTTTTACTAAGTCATAATTTTCAAATGGGTAGTGTTGATAAGACGCTCTTTGTTAAGAAACACAACGATGATATCTTAATGGTTTAGATATATGTTGATGATATTATTTATGGATCTACCTATACTAACATGACTGTTGAGTTTGCAGACTTAATGAAATCTAAGTTTGAAATGAGCATGGTTGGGGAATTAAATTTTTTTTTGTGTTGCAAGTAAAACAACAACCTGATGGAATTTTTATTTCTCAAGCCAAGTATGCCTTAAACTTGATTAAAAGGTTCGGATTTGAGAATGATAAAAATTTTGATACTCCTATGAGTACAACTCTAAAACTCTCAAAGGACTCTACAGGTAAAGATGTGGATCCAAAATTGTATAGAAGCATGATTGGTAGTTTGCTGTATTTAACCACTAGTAGACCTGATATTGCTTTAAGTGTTGGTATTTGCCCTAGATATTAGTCTAATCCTAAAGAATCTCATTTAACTGCTGTTAAGCAGATTATTAGATATGTTGCATGTTCTATAAATTTGGGTCTTTGGTATCCATATGATACTAGTGTTCAGTTGGCTAGGTACACTGATGTTGATTAGGCTGGAAATATCGATGATAGGAAATCAACCAGTGGTGGTTGTTTTTATATTGGAAATTGTTTAGTTTCTTAGTTTAGTAAGAAGCAAACTGTTGAGGCAGAATACATTGCGGTTGAAAATGCATGTACTCAGCTTGTTAAGTGATTACGGAATAGCACAAGATTCTATGGTCTTATATTGTGATAATTCCAGTGTTATAAACATTTCTAACAATCCAATCCAGCATTTATGTACCAAGAACATTGACATTAGGTATCATTACATTCGTGAATTAGTGCAAGAAAAATTAATATCTTTGGAATACATTCGGACCGAGACTCAACTTGTTAACATTTTCACTAAACCGCTTGACAAAAACAGGTTTAGTAAATTGAAATTTGATCTTGGTGTGTGCAATTTAAATTGAATATTCTTGCATACTTGTATCATAGTGTATTTATATTTGATAATTTAATGATTTAAATTTCAAATTTGTATGAAAAATGCTTATTTCTGTCGGGACATGACCAGTCGTGAATTTACACGACCGATCCTGGTACGACCGGTCGAGCACATCCACGACTAGTCGTGAAACTCGGTGGTGCTTTTAAAATTGGGAAAAATTTTCATCTTCTTCTTTTCCATTTCACTCTCCAACGAGCCTATGCCCGACCAGTCGAACCCACCTTCATTGTTCTTAAAGGTTAGTGGTTCTTTTGCATTATTCTTGTAGATTCTTGTTAATAGTACTCCATTTTTACTTTTGGAGTAATCTATTTTGTCTTTGATTAGAAGTTTGGGATTTTCTATTGTAAAATCTAATCTATCAAAACCCCACTTCTCATCTTGTGATTCTTCTTGTTTCCTTGCATCTTGTATTGCAAATGGATGTTAGAGGGAAAAAGAAAACTTCCCGTGATCCATCATCCTCTAGATCAATTCCTCTCACTCAACGTCATCTTCAGTCATACGAAAATGATCCCTCTAATGTACGGGATTTGCATATGCTCAAAGTCATTGTTGAACGGTCTATCTGTATTGAACACATTACTCCTTTTGGTATTCTACCTTTACTCCAAGTTATAGGATGGGATAACATTTTACATTGGGGTGGGCCTGCATACCAATCTATTGCACATGCCATGTTTGCATGTATTTCAGAGTTCTCTTTTGAGAATTTAACTTTTAAAGTTGATACTAGAGAAAGTCTATTTGAAGTTGATCGCCATCTGATTGCAGGGTTAATGGATATACCTGTTAATAAGGAGGGTATTCCTATTCATACTTTAGCTGAAAAACCCTTAGAATCTGAAAAGCGTATGCTAACCAGAGATTTGTGTAATATGATGTGCAATGGACTCATAAAGGGAATGCGCTCCCCGTAAGGTACTTGTTTCCCAAATACAGGGTACTTCACTCGATTTTTATTTCTAACCTGTATCCTCGTTCTGTTAATAAGACAGAATTAACTGCCTTTATGGTTCGTGTTTTGCACTCTGTCATTTCTGGTTCTAAAGTTTGCCTTCCTTCATTGATATGTCATTCCATTATTCAGTTTCCTCTCCATCTAGGTCATAGTGATATTCCTTTTGCCTATCTCATGATTATTTTATATAATCACATACTAGTCGCTATGCTTGTTGGAGAGGCTCCCATCCATCATCTTATATTTAACAATTCGAATATTAACAAAATGAAATTGGAATTGGCTCGTGGCCAAGTGAATGTTGGTAGAACTGAAGCTGGGGATGAAGAAGCTGGTGATCTTCCTTTTGATGATGTGAATATGGATGATATTTTCGATGAACTTGAATCAGATTTTGGAACTGATCCTGACTATGAGCCATCTGAGTTTGATGCTCGTCTTCGTGCTTTAGAAGAGAAGGTAAAGAATATGAATGTTGCCCATGATCTTCAGTTTAAATATATGCGCAAGTATCTTAGGTGCTTGAACAAGGGAATGCATAATCTTGATCATACCATTCATGCTCCTTCTTCAGGATCCGATTGAGTGTTTTCATTCTTGGTATGTAATATCTTTCATACTTATGTTGGATTGTTCACTCTATTTGGTTTAATGACTTTTTAGTTATACTAGTAAATGGATTGTGAACTTTTACTTACTTATATATTGTCGAGTTACTTCATCTATTACTCCAATTATTATCCTTTACATTGTTGCTTCCTTTGTCATATTGTGACAAAAGGGGGGAGAAGGCTTTTGGAAGCTTTTGAAAACTTTTGGTTTGATTGCTTATGGATATGGGTAGTGCTATATTTTGGATATGTGTGCTGCTACTCGGGGAGTAGGTTACTTGATTCATTATTATGCATGTGGTGCTTCTCTTATTTTTATATGAGTGTGTTTTGTCACAAATTTGACAAAGGGGGAGATTGTAAGTGCTATGGTCTCATGCTCCTTTTATTGTCAAATTTTGTGGTGCCAAAACCTCTATCTATGTCTTGTGTTTGTTTGTTGATATGATCAAGGCACTACATCACAATGACTCAAGACATGTACGGTGCTCTACTTCAAGAAATGTAAGGTTATGTACTTTGTCCTCTTCTGTAAATATCAAGGTTCAGAGTTACATCAATAAGAAGAGTGCATTTCATGACTGAAGTGCATTTTAAGACTCAAGAGTAGCATTGATGAAGTTTAATTTCAAGCTTTCGAAGATCTCAAGATCAAGCTACGTCGAGTTAGAGATCTCAAGCTTCATAAGGTTCAAAGGTCAACCATCATCTGAAAGAATGAAGTTCAATGTTCATACTTTATGTTCCAGGTATGATAGACCTTAAATTGACCTTAGGGTAGGTCATTTTGTATGCATAATTCAAAATAAATCTATTTATATGAATTTGATCTGTTCTAAGACTAGTCCTGGACCTTGTTCGACTAGTCCTAGACCTAGTTCGACCAGTCCAAGAAATTCCACGACCAGTCCTGGGACCTGGTCGACTGGTCGTAGGGTTGTCATGACTCATCCTTCGACCAGTCCTAGAACTACGACTTAAACTCCAGCAACCAAACCTAGTTGTCTACGACCAGTCCTAGGTCGGCTACGACCAGTCGTAGACACCCTAAGACCAGTCGTAGAACGGTTTTTAAGATTGCGCTAAAAAATTTCAAAATGTTGTTGGTGCTACGACCAGTTGAAGGGCTCCTAAGGCTAATCATAGACGTGATCTTTGCATCTATAAATTGAACATGAATTTCAGAGTTTTTCATTGATTAATTTCAAGAAAATTCAAGCCTCCACTCTGAGAAAAGTTAGTGTTCATTTGAAGCTACTTTGTGCATATTTAATAGTCTATTTTGTTAGCTTATTTATATTTGATTTTATTCGTATATTCCAATCTTATTTGAAAAAGAGGAATTATTGTATTTCTTCTTCTTGGAATCAAAATCAAATAGAGCTACGCCCAATTTAGTTTAATTTAAAATCAATTAGAACCTAGAACTATTTCTTAAGTGAGTATTGGACATTGAACGTTGATTCGAACTTCTACTTTGATTGGTTCTACCGGGCTGCTACAAAAGGAGAAATCCAGGTATTTTACATTTATTGTAAATTCCATTATTTTGGTTTTGTTTGAGATTTGCCAGAAAAATCTCATTGTGTTGGTTATCTGAGGAGAGCCAGAAAACTCAGAAAGTGTGGATTTTTGGATTGTGTAAGCCCAAGTTAAAAAGACACAATTGTGAAGGTTTTAGTTGAACCTGTGAAACCTATTTTGATAGTGAATGCTAATATCCCCTGTGTGAGGATATTAGGAGTGGAGTAGCAAGCTGTGTGGTTGTTGTTTAACAGTTGATGAACACACAGGTGAACCACTATATATCGGTGTGTTTTGTGTTTTGAATGTTTACTTAATTTCTATATCTTTAATCATTCAGATTTGTGGAATGTATTTGTGAATGTAAATGTAATATTTACATTTCAAGCAAAGTGGGAAATGTTGTAATAGTTTAGAATTTATTTCTTACTATTTTCTTTATTTCCTTTCTGTTTGAGTTTTGATATTCAATTTGTTCTAATAAGGTTGTCTTGTCATAAACCCTTGGTTTTAATGGTGCAAAGGTTGTCCTTAGAACAACATTAGTATCAAGCTCTTTATTTAAGATTACTTTACATTTTCGTTCATTAATTTATTTAAAGTACTATCTTTTAATTATCTGTTTATAAGGCTTTCTTATTTTCGATTGAATTCCGCCGTTAAATTTTAATTTGGCATAGTCCTATTCACCCCCCCCCCCTAGGACATATAGCTTGGCCTTTTAAGACCCATCTTGATGTATACATTGTATAGGAGGGTCCATAGTGGCGGGGTCCCTCCCCTTCTCACCGCCTCTCTCTCCCTCTCCCTCTCCCTATCTTTCTCTTTCTTTCCTTTGTTTTTGTAATGATGTGGCCCCCCTGATCTGTAATCCATGCCATCTAGCCATCCATCTGGACGTGCTGGGTAGGGCCGACCGCCGATGTATGGGTTTTATCAACATCGTCCATTTGGACGGTGCTGTTTGAACCATCGTGATGTATGCATTTTATTCCAACCGTCTAGATGGTTGGACGGTGGACCACTGTGCTGTATGCGTTGTTCCACACTAACCATCTATCTGGGCCCCACGCAGCATGCAGATGCTGCTGCTTTAACGTCAGCAGTGGGGTCCGATCATCCACCGTCCATCCGTTTGTGAACGTGGAGCCACCATGCTGTATGGGTTTTATTTGCACCATCCGTGCAGGGGATCCACCATGATGTAAGGTTGTATCCACATCATCCATTGATAGGGACGGTGGGTCCCAGCAACTGCAAAGTTGTTGTGGTATTGACGTCAGCAGTTCTGTGGGCCACCATGGTGATGTGCATCATCCAGCCGTCCGTGTGGACCCCACCTGATGTGTATATATTCACCATCCAGCTGGGATGGTGCTGCATGTGCTAGACATGCTGGGCATGCTGCACGTGACACGTGGGACCCACATGAGGCAACATTTTATACCAGCAGCTGTGGGACAACACCGTGATGTATTTGTTAGTCGCACAGTCCATCTGTTCTGGACATGGGGCCTGACCCACACGTGTGACACGTGTGGGCAGGTGGGACCCACCTTGATGTATTTAATCTATATCCACTCTGTCCATCCGTCTAGTCCTATGGGCCCCATTATGCGGTATGTGTTATATCCCCACCGTCCATCATCTGGACGGTGGGCCAGTAGCCCACTCGGTTGACGTCACAAGTTCTGGGGTCTGATCATGTGGTATGTGTCATGCACACACTGTCCATCTGTTTTGCTAGCATGGGACCACCATGATGTATTTATTTCATCCACACCATCTAGATTGTGCTGGACAGTGCTAGACAATGTTCGGACAGTGTTGATTTACATGGACAATGTTTGGACAATGTTGATCATCATTAGTAAGCCATGTGCCCCATAGAATGGTAGTGTACAGTAATACACATGTTACACCTGCATCCATTGAAATGATTTTAGGTATAATCCTAGCTCTCATCGCCCCCCCCCCCCCCCCTGATGTACGTTTCTGTCCACATTGTCCATGGGACGTGGACCCGACACGATGTATGTTTTGATCCACACCGCCCATCTGTGTGGGCCTGACCATGATGTACGTGTATTGTACATGTTGTCCAGCAGTTGGATAGGTGCTAACGGTGCTATCCAATGTTTGGACAGTGCTGATTTACATGGACAATGTTTGGGCGGTGCTGATCATCATTAATGTGTCACGTGGGACCACCATGATGTATGCGTTGTATCCGAAGCGCCCATCCATCTTACCAGTAGGGTTGTGGGCCCCATTATCTTGTGAGATCCACCATGATATATATATATATATATATATATATATATATATATGTGTGTGTGTGTGTGTGTGTGTGTGTGTGTGTGTGTGTGTGTGTTATATACACACTGCCCAACCATTTTTAAGGACCATGGGCCGTCCAGCAGGCCTACTGTGATGTGATCCAGGACCGTCCGTCCTTTGTAACATCCAGCGGGCCCACCTGTATTATATAGGGCCCACCTTAATGTCTTTATTTTATATCCACTCTGTCCAGCCGTGGACCCCACTTGCTGCATGTGTGAGATCCACCGTGATCTATGTCTTACATCCACACTTGGACAATGTTTGGATAATGCTGATTTACATAGACAATGTTTGGACAGTGACGTGGGCTCCACCCAGATGTATGTTGTACCCACGCTGCCCATCTGGTGGGGGCCCATTTGCTGCCTATGTGGTGCCCACCTATTGTGCATTTGAGGCCCGCAGATGTGGCCCACCTTGATGTATTTGTGGCCCATCTGTTAAGGCCCGCCTTGATGTATTTTTGGCCCATTGGTGCGGCCCATTGATGCATTCAAGGCCCATGTCATGTGGCCCATTGTGATGTGTATTAGGCCCATGACATGCGGCCCATTATGATGTGTATTAGGCCCATAACATGCGGTCCATTGTGATGCATATAAGGCCCATTGGAGCGGCCCAATGATGTGGCCCATTGTGATGTATTTTTGGCCCATATGACGTGGCCCATTGCGATGTATTTTCGGCCCATATGGCAAGGCTCGATGTGATGTATATGAGAAGCCCATGTGATGTATTTGAGGCCCAGGTGCAGGGCCCAGCTGTTGTGTTTTCAAGGCTCAATGTGATTTGTGATTTTGTCATGATGTATGTAATGATGTTTATGTGGGCCACTCCTTGGGAGCGATGTTGGTTAAATGTCCATATTGATGGGCAATGCTGGTTAAACGTCCACATTGTGACCTTCCCCTTAGGCCATTTGTTAGGCCGATTATCAATGCCAGTTATTGATACTAATTATGAGTATGTGACAGCAAAGCATCATGATACATGCCCATACGCATCATTTGCATGTTTGTTATGAGATGTGGTTGGCCATTACATATGTCATAGGGTAGGTTGTTCATGGGACTCCCTGATAGGTGGAGTTGTCCACATGAGCACGCGGTATGCGCAAGTTTGATGCATGTTTATGTGGTATGACTCATACATCTCGCATTTTGTGACATGACCACCGTATACCCTGACGACATTAGGGCCGTAGCCTCCACAGGCATGTCGTGGGGGGCCAGATGGGACACCGAAAATCTTTTTCACATGGAGTGCTATAGATATCCCTTGGTGAAATTCCCTAAACCCTCTTGGTTTCAGAGGTTGATCTAACGTCTAGACTGAGTGGATGCATGAGCCCATGAGGGCTGTATACCGTTAGGCTACGTCTCCCACTGTGTCATGGTCGGTTGGAAGGGGGTGCAACTTTACCTGCCCGAGAGAAGGGGGCAAAGTTAGGCTGAGTTTGATCAGCTCAAAGAATGGGTCCGGTATCAACGAGCCAGGCCCGATATTGGCAGGTGGATAGTGAGGTCTCTTCCACTCAGCTTATTGCGTGCGATGGGGTGGCAATTTGGTTTGGAGTGTACTAGACCCCGGTGATGATCCTAGAGATGTACGGTACTGATATGTAGACTTATCGAGCATGAGTTGTATACTAAACATTTTACTTATTTATTCATTCATTCACTATCAACTCGGGCTGGTGGTGCCAAACTAATTTGTTATGTACCTTCGCAATGGCCAGGATTTCGGTTGGGCACGCTACCAACCTAAGATCAGGAGTTTACCACATTATGTCTAACTATCCAAATTTAGGTATGAGACTTGTTTGGATAGAATTCCATTGTGATGGACCCCATAGCCCGCGATACTACGTACTATCATCCCGACTTCACTCCAGCTTAGTCATTTCATTCGCATCGCATATTGCATTGCATCCGCGGAATTTAGCATTTTCGGTTGCCATGTTTCTGCATTTATAGGGCCTAAATATGGCTGACGGTATTTGTGGACTCATCAGGATTTGTATATTGCTTTGCATCCTCAGTATATAATATTGACTTATTACGTTTTTGCATCGCATAGCCTTGTTATGGCCGTTAGCATTCATGCCTTGCGTTGCATAGCCTTGGTACAACTGATAACATTCATGAACTTACCAGTATGTTTTCGCTTACTTTGATATTGTTTGACTCATGGAATTATCAATATTTCTGTTTACTCCGATATCTATATGCTTGGCACGTGTATCACACACACTTACACCACCCTTTAAGCTTTCTATAAGCCTATGCACGATAGATGCCTGCAGGTGGCGTTAGGTTACAGCAGCGTTAAGCTTGTAGTGTGCAGCGGTCTTCTGGAGCTTTGATTTTTGATATATGTATTTTCCCTTTCAGCATTGTATTTAGATGTTTATATTACTGGATATGTGATGATGATGTTGTCTTTGTGATTTGGGTAAACTTGTGTGGTTATGCTTGTTATGACACAAATGTACGTTAAAAATCCTCCTTGTAGGATCCCAGGATCGGAATTTGACGTATGGACATTGGAAGCCGAGAGTAGGGTACTACGGAGGCTGTCGGCACTAGATTCGGTGATCGAGAATTTTGTGAGCCTAATTTTCGAGTTTGGAGCATGACAGTCCCTCTATCTCTCTCTCTCTCTCTTATGATGGGTGTGGCCCACTTGATGTAAGGACTGTATCCTAGCCCGTACTATTCCGTCGACTCCCGCGATCCTTCCCAACGAATTCCGACGACCCGCGACCTATAATCGATGTTTGCGCGTGACCGTAAGTCGTATCTCGTAGATTTCAGTCGGATTAATTCGAACTTGTACTATTGCAACCGCACTGTCGCTGCGGTTCCAACGCTGCGACTCGCTCATCGATCCGATACGCTGGCCAGGATATATGAGCCTACGTTCAGTTCAAGGAAAAACACCGTGCATTTTCAATCCTAAGAGAATCTCTATAACATGTTATTTAACCACTTATTTGATTATGCTTATGTGATTGAATGTTTAATTATATGTATGCATGATTACATGAATGCTAGGAGTTGATAGTTAGCATATTCCACACACACATGTACATATCATGTTTATAAACTAGATGCTTTATTGCCACATCTTTGATAGTTTATGTGATTGGACCCTCTATTGGCTTGGAAGCCTTAGAGTTAATTGTCTTACTTAATTTTATTTGCATATTAATTTAAGTAGGCAATTGAGTTTAAAAGATGTAATTTTTTATTTGGTCATAATCACCCCCTCTAGGATATAACCATCATTCCTTAGCTCCGCTAAGCTTCTACACGCCTAACTCATGGGCCCACCACTGCAATTTCAATTAGTATAAGAACGGGTAGCTCTTAAAGGGCTTAAATGCCTTAAGTTGATCCAGGGGGTTTATGAATTATGTTCACCCAAGAGGGGTGTGCAGACATACGACCACCATATTTATTTTTAATGTCAGATATCCTTACTTTGTGTAGATACTTGACGTTGGAATCAAGAGACATGGGGAGTTGTTGCAGGAATTTTAGTGTGGGCAATTAAATGTGAATATGAAAGTATTACAATCTATCTAGTGTTGAATGTGTGACTGATTTAGTTAGTTAGATCTAGATACCATTAAGAGATTTTGTAGGATGCCTATAGTATGGCTTTCCACGAGCTCTAACTTGCAATTCATTATATCTCGCTCTTAATCCTTTTATTTGTCCACATTCGTATCTTTCTACTCGTGGATAATGTCTTTAACGTCCGCACTTCTAAGTAAAGCGTAGAGTTGAAACCTAAGGTATCGACAAATTATTTAAAAGGTATATTATCATTCATTACATACATCAGTCAAAATTGTCAATGCTTGGGGGTGATGACCATTATTATTATCCTTGTATCAAATGTTGTAGTACGGTAAGAGGGAGGAAGAAAATTGTTAATATTTTTAAACATTTAATCTGTGTCGGTATTGATAGTCTTACATGACATGGGTCTTCTATAGTGAAGAGTAGGCCGGAATTTGAGAAACTGTGGGAACTAGTACATTTGATAAGATTCCTAACGACAAAGTGTTCCCAAGGATGGCTGATATGGTGAACGGTGCACATGGATGGTTAATGAGAAATTTAGAGATGAATTTGATATATATTAATTTAGAGAGGTTAACGAGAAATTTAAAAGAAGATGACAAGCCTTTTATTCTTACATTACAAGCATATCAAGTCTTTCATTGCAAATTTCACATGAGGCCTATGACTGCTTGGTATGTTGTCTTTGAAACTCTAAGGAGATTGAACCATGATGTCGATGGTAATGAAGATCCTTTACTCTTTGCGGAAAAGTATTAATGCAGGCCCTTTAACATGAGTAATACAAGAAGATATCACAGAGAATAATGATGAAAATGAAGATGAAGAGGATTGATGAATTGAAGATGAACTACAATGACCTGATCTTATCACGATGATAAGTATATAACAACTCTCTCATTGGTTACGATGAGTCTGGTAAAAATAAAATAAAAATAATCTTAACTCGTTGATTGCGGCATCTACTCCATCACAAAGTCACAAAGAAATTAGAAATGTTAGTTGACTTTGTTGCTTTTACAATATGTTATATTTTCAGTTTCTTGATCAGTCATTTGAGTACTTTGTAGAGATTCCTTAATAGAAGCATTCTCAACCTACTGTTAAGCACAGGTGACAAGTATAAGAGTGAGACGGGCCATAAAAATGTAGATGATTCCCATCACATGATGATTGGCATTAAAATCTACAACAGGAGGAAAAGGGTCAAGAACTCACCGCCAGATATCAATAAATGCACGTGAAATGAAATTTTATATCATGTGTCGTAATGTTACATGGAAAATCCATAGTAAAGAATTCCCTTGCAAGATGCATATTGACACAACCCTAACAAAAGGGGTCTCTCTCTTTTTACTTGCTTTTGGTGTTATGATATTGTTTCCAAGTTCTAATGTATCTTTATTAATCTAAATGTGTTTTATACTATTTATTTGATGAATGCATTTTTAAATCTTATACTTTTATAAAATATTATTTATGTGATGAAGTTGGGTCCAATACAAAGCTTCCTATGTTACTCAATGCTGCAAAATACACCTTCATTCATTGAAAGTACATATAAGTGTCTTAGTGAGCCTAAGTACATGATGTAAGGATGCCTAAGTTAAGCATAACACACTTAGGCACACCTACATGAATTAATATTGTGTTATTTATATTTAATTATTTTGTTTGTTTGGCCATCTTGAATGTCTGAGGTGTGAAGAAATGATGACTTTTTAGATCTTGGTACTGTTATTCAATGCATCACGCCACAAAAAGTCAATGTCTGATACTTGAAAAATGTTCTTCTAAAGATAAATGCTTAGTTCAGTTGTCGATGAATAATTAATTGTATTGTATTTTATTTGATTTGAAAAAAAAGAGTTAATTATGGTGATTTTAGATTATATTAAAATATGTTTATTTGATTATTAAAAATGGTGGATTATGTTGATTATAGATTATATTAAAATGTGTTTATCAAGTGTACAGGCATAGTCATAGTTCAAAGGCTCCAAATTAACAAAATTCTTCTGCCTTTATAAGGTTATCATGTTACTGAGGTGTGCCAAAATATTAATACTAACAGACATTTAAGCCTTTCTTTTTTAACAAAAAGGTGGGAGCACACCACCTGTAATTTTATTGATTTGAAACTGATTCTATACACCATGCAGGCAGTTGCAAACATAAGAAAGATTTTCCACACATATGATATAAAATAATAGATCCCACAAGCTTGCGTATGGATGGGACTGGATCTATCTGTGTCTAGACTCTGCAAACTTCTTTATTCTGTCACGCTTCCATTTCCTTGAGTTCTTCCACCCTTAACCTAGCTCCAATACTCTTACCATCATTGTTATTTAGCAAACACCATGGAAGGAAAAATCATGAAAAATATTCTATCAATAAATATATAGAATTCTCTCCTTCCCTTCCTCCAAAGTGCTAGAGTCCAGAAAAGCATTCCCACTCCTACTCCATATCCAACTCCAAATCCTATCCACATTAATTCCCAATTGTAGTTCCCTTCGGATTCCAATGTTAATAGAGCGGTTGGCGATGTACCCTCGTCGTCTTCGCATTTCCTCAATAGTGGAGGTCCACACAATCCTAAGTTCCCTATGAATGATTCATTGTTAAATGTAAGAAACTGTCGGTTTTGTGGTATTTTTCCCACTAGGAGGTTCAGTGAAAGATTCAATACCGCAAGGAATGTTATGTCTGTAAGCTGCTGAGGGATCTCACCTGACAATTTATTCTGTGAGAGATCTAATGACTCTAATTCCTTTATATTCCCAAGTGATGCTGGAATTTGTCCTCTGAAACAATTGTAGGACATATTGAGCACATGGAGAAACTTTAGATCCCCAACTGATTCTGGGATCTCCCCATGAAATTTGTTCTTCGAGAGATCTACTACGGTGAAGGAAGTAAGGATCTTTACCAGTTCCATCTGTTGCCCTTTGCTGACTAGAGTCACTTTGTTTTGATAATATACAGAGACATTCGATAGTAACAAATATGAGAATTTGTCCTCTTTCATCATTGCCTTCCAGCTCTTGAACATATTTGATGGTAAATTACCCATGAAGCCATTGGAAGAGAGGTCGATGATCTGCAACATTTGGAAGCTTTGATTTGTTTGTGAAAGTGTAATGGTGCCATGAAATTTGTTGAATTTCAAGACAAGAATGTGCAATTGGGGCAAAGCTTCTACCCAAGAAGGGAAGGTATCATTTATTTGATTGTTTCCAAGGTTTAGTACCTCCAACATTTTGCAATTGGCCAAAGACCTCGGCACTTGGCCTTCTAATTGATTTCGACTGAGATCGAGCGTTTGAATGTTACATCCCTTTTTAAATGTCTGAAGCAAGGTTCCATTGAAAGCATTTCCTTGAAGATTCAACACAATTAGGACATCATCAATCTCACCCAAACATGGTGGAATCCGACCAATGAAGTGATTATAAGACAAATCAAGGACTTTTAGGGATGTTGCATTGCAAATTGATAGAGGGATTTCTCCACCAAGGCTACTGTTCGAAACTGAAAAGAAAACAATGTAGGGTGATGGGATTGGAAGTAAGCCTTTAAGTAGGTTGGAGCTAAGGTCAAGATAATGCAAGGGACTCAACAAAAGATGGGGAGACGGTGGTTCTATTCCCTGCAGAACATTGTGAGAAAGATTTAAATACAGTAAAGACCCATTCCCAACCTCCCATATCCATTTGGGTATTTCACCACTAATTTTATTGTTGGAAAGATCCAACTGAATCAACCACTCTTGATTTCTCAAGAAATTTGGAAATGTGCTCATGTTGCAAGAACTCAACCACAAATATTCAATATGGGGGACAGAGACAAAGGTGGAATTACCACCACCATCTTGGACTGACAACTTGTTATCTGAAAGATCAAGAAATGATAGGCTGTTGAGGTTTTGAAATAAGCCTAGCTCCACAACACCACTGAACTCGTTGGAGGAAACATCAAGTTCTTTAAGCTTCCTAAGTTGAAAGACCCATCTTGGAATAATACCTTGCAAGTTATTGTTTTCCAGATAGATGTACTCCAGCTGTGAAGAAGAGGCATTGTGGAACTCACCAAGTTGACCACTAAGCTGGTTACCTATCAGATCCAGCCTCTGTAATGATGGAAGGGTAAACAGAGATGATGGAATCGTCCCATTAAGCAAATTGTTCCATAACATGATCTCTTTGAGATTCAGAAGCTCATTTCCATAGGAAGAAGGAATTGGGCCGCTGAATCTATTGGATGAAAGATCCAAGTATTGCAGTTTGGTAAGGTTGGAAAGTGACGATGGTAAAGATCCAGAAAAGTTGCAATCTTGTAAGCATAACTTGCGAAGACTCTGTGTGAAGCTGGGCACTGCAGAGGAGAGATTGTTATGGCTGAGGTCGAGTTCAGATAAGAAATGGAGGTGGGAAAGGGAAGAATAGATGGAGGCTGAAAGACCACAATCTCGTAAGATCAACTTGCGGAGACTCCCTGTGAAGCTGGGCACTATAGAAGAGAGATTGTTTTGACTGAGGTCGAGTTCAGATAAGAAATGGAGGTGGGAAAGGGAAGAATAGATGGAACCTGAAAGTCCACAACCTCGTAAGATCAACCTGCGGAGACTCCCTGTGAAGCTGGGCACCGCAGAGGAGAGATTGTTTCCACTGAGGTCGAGTTCAGATAAGAAATGGAGGCGGGAAAGGGAAGAAAAGATGAAGCCTGAAAGACTACAATCTCGTAAGCTCAACTTATGGAGAGAAGAGAGTGGCAAGAATGAGGGTTGGCCCCACTCACTACCCAGCGCTATGATGTGTACCCTGTCCAGATAGAGTTCACTCAAACACGACAGGTTTTGGAGGAGAGCTTCAATGCTTGGGTTTTCGAGCTTCAGGTATTTACTGTCGGAACCTTCAGAATATCGATTGTAAGAGAGATCGAGAGAAACCAAAGTGGTCAAGCGGAAGATTTCCAGCGGGATTTGGCCATAAAAGGACGAATATGAGAGATTGAGATGGGTCAAACTGGTGAGCTTGTCAAACCCAGATGGAATTGGAGTGGGATCGAAGTTATTGTTAGCGAGGTTGAGTATCTGCAGGCTCTTGAGTCGAAAGAGGCTTTCAAAATCAATTCGACCAAAGATACTGAGGCTATCGAGGTCGAGGCTGATCACGTGTTCAGTGGATTCATCACACGTGATGCCTTCCCAAGAGCAGCAATTGGGATTGTTCGAATTCCATGAGGAGAGGCTAGTGAGGCTGTAACCATCGAAGAGAAAGCCATGTTTGAGGTGGAGCAAAGCAGAGAAGTGATGATGGTTGCATTGTTGGGTTGCAAATACAAGAGATAGGAAAATGAAGGAGCGTAATAACAGAAATGGTGGGTTTTTAGAAGAGAGGAGAGCCATTGCTAATGTGGAGTTGGGATGTGTCGGAAGAGAAAGCGTTGTGGGTATTTATAGACACAAGTGAAGAGCTTTCCACCCGGTGGTGAGGTCCGCACTTTGAAGATGGAAACCACGCTTGCGGGGAAGTCGGCACTTTCTGGATACCCGGAAGCGTATTGCATACGTAAACTCCGTGGTTCCTATTGGGATGTATGTGTATTAACCACGCTGTCCGTATCGATTGTAGAGACCATTATTCAAGAGAGATGGCATCAAGCAGCAGCCCACTATCTCTGTCTTACAAACACCGTGACCCGATTTTCTTAAACAGGAGAACTTCCTAGTCAATCACAACACATGCATGACTTTGAAAGTGAGCATTGGATGTGGGGCCAACGTGCTTTAATTTCCAAATGATCTTTGACTTCCAGCTCCACAATCTCAATTTACACCGAAAGTCTAACTATTTTGAAGAAAATGAGAATTTTGGGTATTATTGCTTTGCTTATAAACTGTTCATGATGTTGGTTCTCAATTGTCAAAGTTGGTTGGCTATGATTGTATAAAAGTAATGGATGGCTTAGAATCACTTATTTTACCTGGTCAAGCATGTTAATTATACCATTTATTCATGTAATAGGTCTTATGTACTTCTTTTTTTTTTTTTTTCTTGGCTATTGACTACTCTCCTTTCACCTTTCTCTGGGATTGTGAAATATGGTTAAAAAATACTAAGATACTTTCACCTTTCTCTTTGGGATCATGAATTATGGTTAAAAAATACTACTGATCGAGTTATAAGGTAGATTGGAAAAGTTTCATGGTTACCTTATCCCATGCAGCAAAGGGAAGTGGATTGTGTGCCGAGTAACTCTGTACTGAGTAAATTCTGTATGTTGACCCATTGAGATTTATTTATTTTATCCAAATTCTTCATCCATTTGAATGGATAAATTTAGGGCATAATTCCAAAATTGAAGCATATCCAAAGCACAAGTGAATCACACAAGAAACAGTGTGAATTGAAGAACCACCATTGAAAACGTCTTGGGAGCCATGGAAGTTTTTGGATAAAGCTGATATTTGTGTTTTCCCTTCCTCCTTGTTTGTGTGATATTATGAACAGGTTGAATTATAAATAGAAATAACTGAAGGCAAAGGCTTCAACTATGGACATCATTATTGCTATTGTTTCCCGTGGTATAGTCAACTTAAGCTTTGGATATTATTCAATTTTGGGCTCATGCCATGAAATAATCTGGCTAACGAATGGACCATCCATGTAAACGAATGGGCTCAGTAGGCAATCCACTTCCGTGGCAAGGAGTTGTAAGACAGGTGGGTCCCATCTTCTGGAAGAACCTGCAACAATTGCTGAGGACCACTTAATGAATGGTTCAGATGATCACAACACGTAAAAAGGTGCTGTACTTTGCTTGATAAAATTTACAGAAGACCCAATTTTCATTTCCCATGGTTTTAAAATAAACTGGCTGGATTTGAAACTCACAAGATTTGATGTGACCAGGCCTACTCAGTGGAGTTACTCACCCTGTAAGGATTTTGTTACAAAAGAACAGAGTATAGCAGGCGACCTCCTCAGAAACAGCAAGAGCCTATTTCCCGTGCGCCATACATTGCTAGTATTCCTTTTATATTTTATTTACTTTATTTATTTTCAACAAGTTTAATTTATTTATTTTTGTCACCAACTAAATCCTTAAATTAATTATTACAATAACGAGTTGAGTCTTGAGTGTTTGAACGTGGCCCACTGTTATTATTATTATTATTATTTTTTAAATCCTTTTTTCTTTTGAACATGGCCCACTTAATGAGTGGATTTTCTTGGAAAAGGTTACCCGATCCTCAACTAATGAATGTACCAAATCTCTCACATGTGTGCCACAGTGATATAGGTGTGGTGAAGCCATGTTGTTCACACGTGCAAGTATGTTGATAAGTTAAACCAGTCAGAAACAAAGTGGATGTCCCCGGTGACTCCTTGTCAGTCATTTTCTGCTCTCTCCCTAGGCGCTCCCCTCT
>JAJHSJ010000015.1:21593186-21705686 GCA_021015155.1 Magnolia officinalis
GGTTGAAGATTGCCGGAATTCGACCAGAAGGATCGCGGAAGCCAATGGAACAGTATGGACTAGGATACGGGTCTTACAACTCTCCCCTCTAAATAAAAATTTCGTCCTCAAAATTTACTCAATCATCGCAAGTGAACATAACTCATAATAGAAAAGGAAACAAGCCATCGTCATATAAAATCAAAAACAGTATACAAGATACAATATATGATCAATTATCAAAGAGATGGGGATAACGCTCTTGAATCTCGGCCTCGCGCTCCCAAGATGCCTCATCAACAGAATGGTAACCCCACTGAACCTTCACCAAGGGAATGACCTTAGTGCGGAGGACCTGCTCCTTCCGATCAAGGATACGAACTGGCTGCTCAATGTAAGAAGCATCCTCACGAACCTTTAACGGCTGCTAATCTATAACATGAACGATGTCTAACCCACACTTCATCAACATAGAGATGTGAAAAATGTTGTGAACGCCAGACAACTGAGATAGCAAGGCAAGCCGATAGGCCATAGTGCCAATGCGCTTAATGATCTCGAAAGGTCCAATGAATCTCGGGGCAAGCTTGCCCTTCGCTCCAAATCGAACCAAGCCCTTCACAGGCGAGACCTTGAGATACACATGGTTCCCTACATCAAACTCCAAGGGTTGACGCCGGCGATCAGTAAAACTCTTCTGTTGACTCTGAGCTATGCGCATTCTCTGCCTGATGATATCAATAGCCTCTGATGTCTCCTTCACAAGCTCGGGACCTAGGAGATGCCACTCTCCAACATCGGTACACAACTCGGAGATCTGCATGGTCTGCCATACAATGCCTCAAAAGGAGTCATGTCAATGGTCACCTGATAGCAGTTATTGTATGCGAACTCAACCAATCACAGATACTTATCCCAGCTACCCCCGAAGTCAATCACGCAGGCCTGAAGCATATCCTTAAGGATTTGGTTGACCCTCTCGGTCTGGCCGTTGGTATGCGGATGATACGCAGTGCTGAACTTCAAATAAGTGCCCACAGCTCTCTGAAAGCTCCTCTAAAATTGATATGTGAACCTTGGATCTCGGTAAAAAATGATCGAGACTGGAACGCCGTGCAGTCTCATAATCTCCTCGATGAATAACCTCGCAAGCCGGTCCAAAGCCCAAGTCGCACGAATCGTAAGAAAATGTGCCGACTTCGTCAGACGATCAACGACGAACCAAATGGCGTCATGACTGCGTTAAGTCATCGGCAAACCCATAATAAAATCAGTTAACACGTGCTCCCACTTCCACATCGGGACGCTCAACGACTACAATAAACCAGGGGGTCTCTGATGATCGACCTTAACACGCTGTCATGTGTCACACTCGGCCACAAAACTGGCGATCTGGCGCTTCATCCCCAGCCAAAAATATTGTCTCCTCATATCACGATACATCTTCTTCGAGCCAGGGTGGATAGAAAACTGCGATCGATGTGCCTCGGTCATAAGATTTCTGCGCGACTCAGGAATATCTAGGACACACAATCGACCTCTGAAGTGAAGTCCACCATCAGAACCAATCTGTCAATCTGTCTGACTCTCAGATGTTGCCTCTGCTCGGTAATCCTGTAACGACTCATCTACCTGTTGAGCCTTAATCACCCTTGGGACAAGAGAGGGTTAAATCGACAAGCTCGATAGTTAAACGATAGAAGACTGTAGATCAAAATCAAAGTCATACTCTATTATATCCTTGAGCATCCTCCACTCCTAAATCATCGTATGTGCCACCAGGCCTCATGGCTGACGGCCGAAGGCATCCGCCACCACATTCGCCTTGCCTGGATGGTACTGGAGGTCAAAATCATAGTCCTTCAGAAGCTCCATCCAACGTCTCTGTCTCATGTTCAGCTCGGACTGAGAGAATAGATACTTGAAATTCTTGTGGTCAAAGAAGAGCTTGAACCTAACCCCATAGAGATAGTATTTCCATACCTTCAGTACGAAGACGACTGTTGCTAGCTCTAAATCATACGTGGGGTAGTTCAATTCATGAACCTTGAGCTGACGAGATGAGAAGGCTACAGGCTTGCCGTGCTTCATTAGGACAGCACTTAAACTAATACGTGAGGCATCGGTAAATACAACAGATCCATCACTCCCAGAGGAAAGAGTGAGGACAGGAGTGGACGTCAGACGATCCTTCAACTCCACGAATGCCTGCTCACATGCGTCAGTCCAAACAAAATCTGCGCCCTTCCGAGTCAACCTAGTCATTAGAGCGGCAATACAGGAGAAGCCCTTAATAAAACGCCGATAATAACCTGTCAAGCTAAGAAAACTGCGGATCTCAGACGTAGTCGTGGGCTGGTCCCACTGATGCACTGCCTCAACCTTCGAGGGGTCCACTGCGACACCCTCCCTCGTCACCACGTGACTAAGGAATCTCACCTCCTTCAGCTAAAACTCGCACTTGTCCAGCTTCACATACAACTGGTGGGCACGGAGGGTTTGCAAAGTGATCTCCATATATTGCATATGATCCTCACGGGTCTTTGAATATATCAGAATGTCGTCGATGAAGACTACAACAAATTGATCGAGATATGGACGAAAGACCTCATTCATCAACTGAATGAAGACCGCGGGTGCATTGGTCAGTCCGAAGGACATGACCTGAAACTCAAAATGACCATAATGCATCTTGAAAGTTGTCTTCGGGATGTCCTCCTCTCGGACACGAATCTGATGATAACCGGAACACAGGTCAATCTTCAAAAAGAATTGTGTACCCTGTAACTGATCAAATAAATCGTTTATCCTTGGGAGTGGGTACTTGTTCTTAATCGTGACTTGGTTGAGCCCACGGTAATTGACGCAAAGCCTTAACGAGCCATCCTTCTTCCTGACGAAAATTAGTACGACGAAAAGTATTGGTGCTCCTCAAGGAGAACTGCTCGGACGAATAAATCTCAACTCACGCAACTAGTCTAACTCTCGTTGCAGATACTCCATCGGTGCCATACGGTACGGGGCCTTCGAGATAGGCACGGTACCAGACACAAGATCTATCTGGAACTCAATATGACGGCACGGGGGCAACCCCGGAATCTCTTGGAACACGTCGGAGAAATCACAGACCACCAACAACTGATCGATACATAAAGCAATGGGTTCCTCGACTGCGCAGGACATCAAACGAGACAATGGCTCTCATCGGTACTTTGCAATGAACTGAAACTGTGGCAAGTCGGGTATATAGAACGTGACTGTCCTCACGGAATAGTCTAAGATGGTGCGATACTTAGCAAGTCAATCCATGCCCAAGATAACATCGAAGTCCGTCATCGACAGCACAAACAAGTCAGCATGCAAAAAGATATCACCGACCAGAACGGGGCAAGACGAACAGAAACGGCTCAATACTGTGGTCTTCCCCAAGGGTGTCGATACGGTCACTCCCTCACTAGCAGACTCTGTCGGTAATCTAGTCAATTGGTAAAAATCCTCAGACATGAATGAGTGCGAAGCACCAGAATCAAATAGTACTCGGACGATGCATGAAGAGACTGGAAGTATACCCTCAACGACTCCTCCGGAAGTTTGCGGGTCCTAATGAACCGTATAGAATCTGGCCTGAGCTAGCTGGGGAGGTGTTTGTCCCCTCTAAGGTCCCTGGTGCTGCTTTTGTCTCTGCGACGGTCTGTATTGCTGTTTTTACTGCTGCTGGGGCCTAGGTGGCTAAGGTGGTTGCGGTCGCTACTGATGGGGTCGCTGCTGCTGTGGGATCTGCTCAGTGCTCTCGGCTGCTACTGTGAAGGCTGCTATGGTGTTCTCACCGGCTGTAGATGAGGGCGGAGGCACTCAGACAAACGGTGCCCTGTCCCACCACATCCAAAATAAGTCCCTAAAAATGGCTGCTGGGATGGAGCTGAAGGTGCCCTAGCAGGTGGGTGGCTCCTGTACCTCTATGGCCGTTGATGCTGCTGGGAGCTACTGGAAGGGGCCTGCCTCTTATGACCCCTCTGACCTCGATCGGCCTGCATGTCAACCCACTGGGTCTCGTAAATCTGATCCTTCCGCACTACCGCCTGAAAAGTTGGGAGCTCATGCCCAATAACACGACCTCGAAGACTGTAACATAAGCCGTTCTCGAAACAGCGGGCCTTCTGCCCCTCATCATCGACCATATACGGCATGAACCTCGATAGCGCCATAGAACGGGCCGTGTACTGCGCCACAGTCATGTCCCCTTGCACCAGAGTCTCGAACTCCAGTGCTCTCTGACGTCGAATGTGGTCAGGGAAGTACTGCTTCTCGAATCGGTCGATAAAGTCCTCTCATGTCCAGACATGATCAGGTCCTGCGACACGAGTAACGGAGGTCCACCAATGCTCGGCCTAGCCCCGGAAGAGAAATACTGCTAACCAGACTCGTTGTTGAGTCGTGCATGCGATAGTATCGAAGATCTTCTCCACATCAGAGCGTCATCTCTCGGTTGCAGTCAGATCTGGCTCGCCCTGAAAACGCGGAGGATCAAGCTGTCTGAACTCCCAAAGAAGGGTACTCGCGAGCTCCTGCTCTGCCTGAGCTGGAGAAATAATTGGGTGTCTACCCTGCCCTTGAAGCACAGCAGTCACAGTCTGCAACATCTGCTGTAACTGCGAGGCACTCACAGGCACGGTCGGATCCGCACTGGCATCAGGTGGAGGAACGTTATCCTCAAGTAGGGGAGTAGGGATCTCTGGAGGTAGAATGGGAGGCGCAGGTGGTAAAGCTGGATCCTCAGGTGGTGGATCAGGGTGTGGTCGGGTCACTCTTCTAGGCTGCATGTCCTATAAAAAACATAAGGCGCCAATCAATCTTGAGAATCTCACGTTAGGGAACCCAATCGGAAGGTTACGCAGTCGAAACCTAATCGTCCTGAACTTATATCAAACATGTGATGTTGTTCTCGATTATTAAAAAGTTATGCTCTGATACCAACTTCTGTCACGCCCTGAACTTGGAGACCGGGCTCACAAAATTTTCGATCGCCGAATCCGGCGTCGACAGCCTCCGTAGTACCCCATTCTTAGCTCCTAGCACCCATACACCAGGTTCCGATCCTGGGATGCTACAAGGAGGATTTCTAATCATCAATTTGATTTGTAATGAGCATAACCAAAAACATAACCCACGAACAATAACCACAAGAACATCATCATAAAATCCACTATGATTAAAAACTTTGAGTACTGGGCGTATGAAAGGGAAATACAATATAATGAAAGTAACAAAACTCCAGAAGCTCGGCACACGCTCTAACTGTGGAGAAGTTATAGCTGCGTCCTGGCATCACCTGTACGCATCAATCGTGTATAAGCTTATGGAAAGCTTAGAGAGTGCTGTAAGTGTGTGTGCAGAATAAGCGTGCTCAGAATGCAAGGTCAGAGTAATGCGAAATCGTAATGATGAGTACATGGATGCAATGAGCCATACGAAGGCTTTGCGGTGTAGGATATGAATGTTATCGGCCATATCAAGGGCATACGATGTAGAATGCAAGTCAAGCATGCCAATCCATATCCACATATCAATGCAGCTCCACATAAGAGAATCAAATCAGTACGGTTCTCAATCTGAATAATCACTGGGGTTTAGTACACTCCAAATGGCACTGCCGCTCTCCTAGTGGCATAGTCTAAGTGAGCGTAAGAAACCTCACTATCCGCCTGACCAATAGTCTACCAATACCAATCCGACACGTCGATAGTGGATCCATTCACGAGCTGGTCAAACTCAGCCTAGTATTGCCCCCTACCCTCGAGCGAATAAGGTCACAGCCCTTTTCAACCGACTACGACACAATGGGAGACGGAGCCTCCTGGTATTCGGCCCTCGTGCGCTCATATATCCACTCGGTCTCGACGTTGGAGTCATCCTCTGGTACCATCGGGTTTAAGAATTTTCACCCAGGTACATCTATGGTGCCCGTACGCTAGAACCAAATATTTCTAGTATTCGATCCAGCCACCCACGATGTGTCTATGGAAGCTATGGCCCTGATGTCACTAGGGCATACAATAATCACAATCACACAAATGCAAGTGCATGAATCACCCTACTAAACATGCAACAATCTTGTGCGTACCGCGCGTTCATGTAGGGCAACTTCGTCTATCAGGGAGCCCATAAACAATCCACCCAAAGGCATATGTTATGATCAGTCACTCCTCATACCAAGCATATATATGATGCGTATGATTATGAATCATGGATCTATGTTAAACATGTCATAGGATGACAGGCTTGTGCATAATAAATATGGGCCTAGATAGCCTACTCACTACAAGTATGGGCCTATCAGTGATCCTTAGGAAGAGTGACAATGTGGACATTTAACCAATATTATCCCTACAACGTGGGCATCAAACCATCATTGATCCCAAGGTATAGCCTGCTATAAGGATCATCATACATAAACCATGGTGGAATCACGTTTTAATGGGCCTCATCTACATCTCATTGGGGCTCGACCCATGAGCCTTTAATACATCAAATGGGCCTAATACAAGTCAAGGTAGGCCAAAACAATGGGCCTTAAACAAATCAAAATGAGCCTCAATGGACGGCCCACAAATACACCAAGATGGGCCTCATCACATGGCCTTATATGTAATAAGGTGTGCCTCAACGGATGGCCCACAAACACACCAAGATAGGCCTTATGACATAGCCTTAAAAAATCTCCAAATCGATTGGACGGTTTGGATAAAACTCATGCATCATGGTGGATCCCATAGTGGTTGAAACGGCATAGATGAGGTACATACCCATGGTGGGGCCCACACTATGGAAGGTGTGGATACAATGCATACATCAGTGGGTCCCATGTGGGGCCTACCATAATATTTATTTTCCATCCAGCCCATTGACATGGTCATAGGGGCCCACCATAATATTTATTTTCCACCCAAGTTGTTCATAAGATCACGTGGGCCAGGGCCCACCATAATGTTTATTTCATCCAATCTATTCATAAGGTCATGTTGACCTGGGCCCATTGCAATGTTTGTTTACAATCCAACCAGTTGATAATGTCACATATACATGGGGCCCACTGTGATATTTATCTGGCATCCAAACTGTTCAAAGGTCACGTGGACCAGGGCCCACTGTAATATTCATTTACCATTCAACTTGTTTATAAGGTCACACGAACCTAGGGATGGGCCTGGGGCCCACCGGAATGTGGTTCACAAATCTAGTCCACCCATTATGTGCGTCCCACTTGGCTGAGGGTTCAGACCAAGTTTCACCCACATCTAAATTTCAGGTAGGCCCCACCAAGTGATTTTATATGTTTTAGGCATGTCCTCACATGATTTTAGACAGTGTGGCCCACCTGAGTTCTGCATTGGGGGAAGGCCCACCCAATGCACGATGTTGATGTTTGAAATGCATCATGGTGGGTCCCACAGTTGGACCATGAGGCCCAGCCCGTCCATCCGCCTGCCCACAAACAGCGGCAGCAGCAGGCACTGCTGCCTTTAATTTAGTTCTTTTTTTGAAACAACAAATTCTGTAGTTTTTACTAGGCGAGGCCTGCTTCAGACAAATCCAATCCAGTCATTGGTCCCTGTGGCTCGACACACACCCGTCAAAATCAATATTGGATGGTTTTTGGCGTACCGAGACCTCAAGGAGTATTTCAATGGTAGAAACACTCTTTGCTATACTATGGTCCGCCCGATGATCAGATTGCCCTGATTTTTTGGCTCAAAGCCTAAAATGATCTGAGGAAAAGGGTGGACGGCTTGGATTGAGTACATACATCAAGGTGGGACCAACATGGGTGTCTTATCCCAAAAACCCCCTTTTTCCTTCTTTTTTTTTTAGCTTATAAGTACACCCCCAGTCAATACACAGACTCCATGTTAGCCAACCTCACGTCCAGCGTCTCTGAACGCTGGACAGTGTACGAACAGGCCTCATGGTGGGTCCCACATGCACGTGGCCCACCATGTGTGTATATATATATATATATATATATAGTAGTATATTATATTATGTTATTATAATAACATAATATAATATACTAATATATATATATGTGTGTGTGTGTGTGTGTGTATGAAGGGTGGATCTCTCCTGAAATGCGGTGGACCTCATCGTCTGATGGATGGAGTGGATTTAACATAAATCGGTGGGGCCCACAACATTCTAGAGAAAAAAAAAAGAGAGAGAGAGAAAGAGAGAGGGAGATACACGCGATGGGGGGGGGATCTCGCCACTATCGGGCCCTCCCAAATATAGTGCATACATCAAGTGGGTCCCACAACAAGTGGGCCCCTAAAATGGACAACGACGGTAGATCACCCACCTCTAGGCCTTCAGCTTGTTCCCCTGGCTCTTTTGCTCCTTGCCTACACTTTTAACAGTGGTTGATGGGGTTTCTATGGTGGGGATGAGAGATGAGAGAGTGGGCCACACTTGATGTTTTTGAGAGCTTGGAAATGTTTGGACGTGTGATGGTGTGTTGCTTTGGAGTAGAGAGGGAGAGAAGTAATGGCTTAAGGGATGGGGTGATGTGGTGGTTGTAAGAAAGGGTGATGTGGAGGCATGGATGTGGTTGAAAATTGGTAAAGGAGGGATGGGTAAGGGGAGAGAGAGAGTTGACTTATGAAAAAGAGAGATGGGTTGCATGTACTTGACTTGTACTTGAGGTATGGAGTGTACTTGATTAATTGATGGGACATGTCGTAGAGATTTCGTCGAAATTTGTGACACGTAGCGTTTCTTTGGAATGAACGCGGACCCACAACTTCTAGCGTGGGTATCGGGTCGGTGCGCGAGTTGCGACGTTGGAACCACGACGACGGCGTGGTCGTTAAGGTACAAATATCGGGTTGAGCCGACTTCGGCATGCAGGTATTGGCTTAGGATCACACGCAATCATCGGAAACGGGTCGAGGATTGCCGGAATTCAACTGGAAGGATCGCGGAAGCCAACGGAACGGTACGGACCAGGATACGGGTCTTATAGTGCCCATCCATCATGCATTTCCATGATCTGAACTGTCCAACATGTTTAGAGGGGGATTTTTACCCCAACGATTTATCTCAAACAGGTTTCTTGGTCATTCGCCATCCAAAACTCCACTTCAAAAGCAAGTCGATTTACATTTTTCTTGCGTACGCACATTGCTGCGCAAAGGCCCTCTTCCGACATTGACTCCAGCCATTCCACGACCCTTTTGGCTATATAAAAGAGAGAGAAGGATCATCTGTTGAATATGAGGCGCAGCCGTGAAGGCCAGAGACGTGGAGAGAGAGAGAGAGAGAAGTGGAGCGGCTTGGACATGGAGTGGAGTGGAGCACATCTTCCTTCCATTGGTTCCTCTTGCTTTTCCTTTTTATGAGATTTTAGCATGTCTATGACAGGCTAAACCTCTTAGCTAGGGCTAAGAGGTGAAGCTTGTAGCGTGATTAGGATGGTAGCTTTTCTTTGATTAATGGTTACTGAACTCTTATGTATTTTAGCTTGATTATTAAGGAATACTTTTAGTTTTTAATGGTTTATTGTGACTCAAATTACAGTAGATCTGAAATAGCTTTGAGTACGTTCTTTTCATTATGAGATTATAAACTTAGGGGCCCTGTTGTTCACCATTGTCTCCTAGGCATGGTTAGGTGATGAAACCCTTCCTAACTTTCACAATTCTCTTGTGATTGGTTGTGAGATTGGTAAATTGTTGTTGTTTGTCATAGTCTCCTGAACATGGTTCAGTGATGGAATCACTTCCAAATCTTCACCAATCATATCTTTTGATGGTTGGATCCATGAAAAGTTCAGAGATCTGACATATCTCTTCTTACCAATTGGATAGGATAGGACTCTGATTCCAGTTGTGTTCTTGAATCAATACAAGGTAGCTTCCTAATTGCTACAAGTCGATCCTTGGCACCCTAGTACCCACCTTTAATTTCATTAGTTTTACTCACTTTAATCACAATCACTCGATCAATTTCATTCGATTTAGATTTCATCTTAAGTCTAGTTCTAGTTCTATTTAATTTCAGATTATGCACAGGTTTCAGTCCCTTGGGATTCGACCTCGGTCTCACCGATTTTATTACTATATCACAACCCTATACTTGGGGAGTGAACAAGTTTTTGGCACCGTTGCCGGGGATTGACGATTACGTTTTTTGAGATTAACTAGTTTTAAGATTAATTTAATATTATGATTTTTTTTTTAGGTTAGAATTTTTTCTATTTTGATTTCTAGAAACTAACCTATTTTCCTATTTTGTTGGATCCTGACATAAATTTCTAAATTGGTACTGTCTTCCTAATTTCTCTACTTTTTCTATTTTTAGAATTAGGGTTCTAGTTTTAAAAATTTTTTAATTATAGGCTTTCTTTTTTAGAAATTTTCTACTTTCTAATTTTAGATTTAGATTTTTTCCTTTAAGTAACTTTCTATATTCTAGTATTCTTTTAATTTTAGAAACTAACTTAGCTTCTAGGTTTAGGAAACTTTCCTTTTTAGAAACTTGTTAATTTGGATTATCTTCATAATTCTTCTTCTTTTAGAAAATAATTTACTTTCTACTCTTAGACTTTCTATTTATAGAAACTAACTTATTTTGTTTTATTTTGCAGGTTTTTAACTTAGGGACTCCAATTTGGTAACATCTTTCTAACTTCTCCTCTACTTACTTTCTATATTGTTGTAGGATTTTCCCTTTAGAATTAGATTTGGAGTTAGGGTTTCAACATGTATATGCACGAGTGGGAACGTCATCATGCTGAGAAGAATAACATATATTGGGATGATGATTATGATAGAAATCAACCTATGTCTCAAAAATTTTCTGAAACTATCATCGAGAACCGATCGGAATATAAAGATCCACCGGTTAACAAGTCCTTATGTGATCATGTGCAGGAGAACAATTACACCCCACGGATTAACAAAACAGTACATGAGTGTTGGAGTTATCATAACTACGAGAGTGAGAATTATTATCACCCATCCGATAAAAAGAAAACAATGCGTGATTATATTATGAGTGATAATATGTATTACCAACCATCAGATTCTCCCACCTATGATCTGTATGACTATAATCAGTGAAAACATCAAAATTGGAGAAATGAACCAACAACATGTTATAATAATTATTCTCTAGGACCCCCTACCTTTGAGATCTAACCAGAAACGATCCAAGATGATTCAATTCAGCATAACATGGCCTGTCTCGCGGAAATTAGAAAATGCTTGGAAGCGCTTAACTCGCGCCTTGATAAGGTAGAGGAGGCTTGGTCATCCCAGCCACAATTCATTCCAGAAATATAATGCGAAGAAAGTGATCCTAACTTGCTTTTGAAGAACTCTGGAATTACAAATGAGGAGTTGGAGTCTATTAATGAGCATATGGTTCAATTTCCTAATAAGTCGATCTCGATGACGGTCCAAAGGAATGGTCAAGAGACATGGGTGTCTTTCAAATATAATGATAATGACACACTGCACTTACTTGACACATAGGATTTCAATGATGAGGTAGAGGTTAGTTTATTCAAACCTCAACCGAATTTAGAAATAGAATGTGAGGAAAGCGATCCCACCCCAAGTGTGTACTGCACATAATTAGACGATGATGCGTATTGGGATGACTATTATGAACGTGTAGCTCAAATTCCCCTTGAATCAATCTCAAGTTTGATCCAGGTCAATGATCAAGATGTACACGAAGTGGTCAGTCATAATGAGCCACTCCTCTCACCTGACATGTCTAATTTAAAAGTGGAGGATGAGGCCCTTACAACCGACCCTTCTAACTCTTGTGAAACATGTTTGGACCACTCCTCTGAATCGAATGATGATGTGATTCGGAAGAAGGATGAGTTGCTCGCTACGACCCTGAAATTTAAAACCACTCAATTGAGGCCACCATCTGAGCCGTATATGTTTGACAATTCAACACCTCGATTGAGTAGTTTTAATGAATAGATTGATCACATTGATGCTTCCCCTATTGATTTTCAATCTGTCTGTGTAGGACTGGAGCAAGAGAGCGTACCTCCATCCACTTTCAAGGATGATGGATTCCTTGGGCAGATCATCACAAGCTCTAATGTGGAAAATAAGTCATGCTCAGCTGAACTTTCCAACTCTTTGGATAATTGCTTGGCACACTTTACAAATTCAAATGATCCCATGTCAAAAGACAAAATGGATGCCTTGCAAGACAATATATCGGTAGTCATCACTGACTGAGAGAACTCTTATTCTAAAACCCCTTCTTCCCCTAATCCTAAATGTTTATCATTAAAGGAGGAGGAGCTAACAATGGAACTGAAGTCTGATACTTCGGAATGTGTTGAGACTATATCACTTCTTGCAAAGTTTTCTGAATTTTATTTACTTGTAGTCTCTAATTCACCATGAGATACTAACGTTGAAACTTCTTCTGTCACAGGTGAATCGTATATACTTTGGATACCTCAAGCAATTCAACGAAAATTTTCTTATGAGGTACAAAAGTTTCTCTGGAAAGTCATGCTTCAGGGCATCCAAGCCTATTACAAAAAAGGGCTTTTGGATGATCTTGCTGAGGAACTTACCGAGAAACTTATCAAGATATTGGCCAGAAGATGAACCTTGCAGCATGATCGAGTAGTTTTTCTCTACTTTCATAGGACTAGGGTAGTTTGCTTTATGCTATTCTAGGATAGATGGTTTTATGCTGTTAGGTTAGTTTGCTTCCTACATTGTTTTAAGATAGTTTGCTTTTGTGTCTTCACTCTCGTGCTGACCGACTTTCATACTGTGATCTCCATGGAAAAGTCTCTCTCGATTCGTTATACAGGAATTATCTTCTCATCACTTCTCATTTACTAGCAATGTCCCATGTGTATTGCATGCTCATATCTTTTACATTGAGGACAATGTAGATTTTAGGTTGGGGTGGGAGATTAGGTTACCTAATTAGTGTTTTCTTGGTCTTGAGCAAAAATAGTGAAAAATTTTAAAAATTTCTGGAATTTCTTGTGAATTCGAAGTGATTTTGATGGCCATCTTTGATTTTAGAATTACAAAATACGTGTTATTGGTAATTTATGACTCTTGAATTCAGTTATCTGTTAGATTTCACAATAAGTTTGAATTATTAATTCATGTTTAGAAGTTTTAAACATTGATTGAGTCATGATTTCACAGGACACATCTCGCTTGCACATTAAGGTTTCAGTTCAATATTGAATTGTAACTTGGTGATTATTAAGCATGGAAGGAACCAACTTGGGGAATTTTTCCATCATGTTCAATAAGAAGAATATAGAAAAAGAAAAAGAAGATTTTGAAAAAAAAAAAAAAAAGAGAGAAAGAAAGAATGAATGAATGAAAGAAAAAAAAAATACCCAACTAAAAAACAGTTGTCATAAGAAAAGGGTTGGGTGTACGATCTTTACCATAGGTTTGCTCCCTCCAAGTGCAGATTCGATTCCCCTCCCCCTTGATGGAAAAATCAATAGCTGGAAGAATAAAAAGAAGAACTGTAAGGCAAGTTCTGGTTTTGGTTTTGGTTGTCCTGAATGCTCTTTGGATCATCAATGTTATCATGGAAATTGACAATTGGATATCGTAATGTTGTTAAGCCGAGATTACACTATACACCCATGAATCTTAATGTTTAGAAGTTTTCTAATTGGTGGATTAATACCTTGAACTTGCTATTGAATTCATTGTGCGCTCGAGTCCAGGAGATAGTAATGTCCAATATTCATGAATCTTAGAATTCTAGGATCTAGATTATTTTTCATAAATCACTCAAGTTTATAGAATTTATCCTATAGTTCTCAACTTATTTTTCGCATACTTTGCTCAGGACTAGCAAAATGCTGGTTGGGGGTTGTGTTGAGGGTCGAATATTGATAGATAGATAGATAAATGGATAGATACATTGAACATGTATCAGAGATGTTGGTTGGGGGTTGTGTTGAGGGTCGAATAGGTACATTGATAGATAGATAGATTCTCATATTGGTCTTTACTTAGATAGATAGCAAAATGCTGGTTGGGGGTTGTGTTGAGGGTCAAATAGGTACATTGATAGATAGATAGATTCTCATATTGGTCTTTACTTAGAAACTGCATGTATCAAAGATGTGCGTCATTCATAAGGTATGGCGCACCTTGAACATGCCATGTATGGAAAATCATGTACCATACTCAAGTGAGCCACATATGTATTTTGAAACTGAGCTATGACTTTTTTACAATGACCCATTTTCATTATACAAGTTCGATCTTTCGAACTAGTGAGCCAACATTATTTTTAGCCAAAGGCATGTTTGTGGGGAACCCTACCTAATGAATTACCCGGATCTCTCTCTGACATGAGTGTCATCCTTCCAATCTTTGACGCTTGTCTCATTCTCACAAAATATATGCACTCATGCATTAAAGGTCCTTCTCCAATTTGATCAGCCAAGAAGCTAGAGCTATTTGATAGCATGGTAGCATATGATGCGAATACTTGAGCATTCCACATAAACCGACTAAATTATGGAACACATTGTCGCCAAGTAGCAATCTCAAAATTAGATTCGTTAATCAATCCTAAGCTCTAATTTGTGGACACCTGTTTATTGAAATAGACTATTGGATATTTTCATGCTTTAGTAACTAGGTAATCAAATAAATGTAATTTTTGGTACATGATACATCTAAGGTAAGACCCCAATTTTTATAGTTTGATTTAATATAATTTTATGCCGCACAAATGAGACAATGGGTCATAGAGTAGAAACCACTACAAGAAAATGAGGCTTTAGCGACGCATTTTTCACTAGCGGCCATTATCTAACTGTCGGTAGTAATAAGAATCATAGGCAGCCATCAAAACATGCCACTAATTATAAAATGCAGGCACCGGTGTAATGTATTTATACACTAAAAAAAAAACCATGTGCAGGCATTTCATTTCCCTCTCTTTCATTGCGCATCTGCTTGTCCCTCTTTCTTCCTTGATCTCTCTCCCGTCTCCCTTCCTCGTACTCTCTCGATCTCTCTCCCTTATACTCTCCCTCATACTCTCCCTTCCTCTCTCTCTCTCTCTCTCTCTCTCTCTCTCTCTCTCTCTCTCTCCCCCTCTCTCTCCCTCTCCTCTCTCACTCTCTCGTTGTCTCTCTCCCTCATTCTCTTTGACGCACGATCCTTTCATCGATCGGTCTCCAATAGTTGAAGAGAATAGAAGATATAAGAGGAAGTTGAAGGTACTCTCTTTGTCTGTTTCGACCAGAAACGAATGCATTTCGTTTGGGGATTTATCATTCAATAATAACAAAGAAAATAGAAGAATATTCATCCTTATAGATTTTATTAATTCTAAGTTTTAATTACATCATCATATCTCCCTTGATTCTGAAACACAGTACAAAGAATTAGTGCAAGTTTGAAAGGAGAAGCAGTTCAATGACAATTTTGGCAGCATTTCGGCGTATTTTCCATCCATCGTAGCAATAGAGAAGTTGTGTGGATTCAAAATCTTTACTTTAAACCAACACATAAGAACTGTATTCTTCAGAAGATGAAGTGTGGAGAGAACCCACAAAACTGCATCACACAGTAAAGCTCATGTTGCAAAGAGACGGCACAACTTACTCGAGTTGCGCAGGTCTTGAGCTGCGCGGGTTTTGAGTTGCGCCGGTCCACACAACTCATCTTTCGAACTCATCTTATCTACTCTCTTTCTCTCTCTTAGCACCTCCCTAAAACTTTTTTCTCCTCCAAATGAGAGGGGGAGGGAGTATTTATTGGCTTCTGCACGTGTGAACCCTCGAATATTGTGCCATGGGGCACACTTCACATTCTCTGGGTCCGTGCAATTCTATTACTTCCTCACAACACTATTAGTTGCAAGGACTCACGCAATAATGATGAGTTGTGTGGGTCCGGCAATTCTGTTACTTCCTCACAACACTATTCATCCACGTTACTATTCATCTTACATTACTATCACCCACGCTACTATTCATCCACACTACTATTCATCGTGGCACTATTCATCGTAGCATTATTCATCATGTCACTATTCATCGTAGCATTATTCATCGTGTCACTATTCATCGCAGTAGATTTTCCAAAGAGGGATGATAGAGAGAGCCGCGTAATGAGTAGGGCTGCCCATCTTGGATCCTTGATGCGCAGTAAACCAAACTCCTATCGACCCATGTATTTTTTCTTCCCCAACAGATGCCCTTTCGATCCTGCTTTAATTGATTTATGAAATCAAATGGAGGATCGATCTTCATTCTACACAAAAATCCATTTATGTCGGAGAAGGATTCTTTATAAAAATATAGTTGGTCACATAATAAAGAAGGATTGCCTGAACAGAGAACTGAAGAGCCAAGCTCGAAAGAATTAAGCTCGGAGGAACAATGTTCGAATGGATTGCCGTCAAACGAATCGAGGAATCGAGCTCGAATGAATTACGGCTGAAGGATGACTAGATGATTATGCTCGAATGGAAGATGGATTATCGCGCTTAATCAGAAGATTAAATGATCACGTTCGAACAGAAGATTGAATGATCACACTTGAACGGAAGACTGAATAATCGTGCTTAAATGGAAGACTGAATGATCGCGCTCGAACGGAAGACTGAATAATACTCGAATGGAAGACTGAATGGTCGCGCAACAAAAGCACTCTGTCTTCATAGTGGTTAATAAGATAGAACGCCTTTTTACGAATAAGGCCACAATTAAATCCTCCACAGTTTTAACTCCCTTATTCACACAATTCTCTTTTCATAGAAACTTGTCACTATAACAATTATAGCGACTCTGTCTTTGAGTAACTAGATTAGGGAACTATCTTTCAATGTTGCTCCTGTTACAACAATCTCTTCGATCAACTATAGCGACTCTTTCTTTGAACTCCTTGACTAGGGAATTGTTCTTTAATGTTACTCCTACTGCAACAATCTCTTCAATTGTCTCCTTTATTCATAGTCTACATAATCTAAGATTTCGAATGATAATCTTTCCTGTCAAATTAATTGGAATTAGTATCTCAATATCTCATAATTTTCCAATCTAGTTTCATGAAGTATTGATGATTTTGAAATGTATAGAAAGCTTTCAGAATGATTGTAATATTTGCAATATGACAATAATTTGGTATTATGAGATCTTGAGATACTAATTCCAATTAACTTGACAGGAAAGATTATCATTCGAAATCTTAGATTATGTAGACCATGAATAAAGGAGACAATTGAAGAAATTGTTGCAGTAGGAGTAGCATTAAAGAACAATTCCCTAGTATTGATGATTTTGAAATATATTGAAAGCTTTCAAAATGATTGTAATATTTACAATATGACAATAATTTGGTCATTTTATCATTGTGCTTGCCAGCGTGCTTTGCATTGCATTTGTTATATTCTTTGTTCATTATATCGTGCTTTTGGAGATATCATTTCTGGCTCTAAAAGTTCAACCGCTGAATCTTTTCTAGTTTGTGCTCTTTAGCATCTTCATAAACTAGCTAAGAGTGTATTTTCTTTGGACCTTTGCTGACTCTGAAAAATAGAGAACACTTCTTTTCATTTACTAGCTTTCTGGAGGACATAGAAGTTATTGATGATGATTCTATCTCTTTTGATAAACATTTGTTACTTGTCTCCATCATGTCCAATACTCTTCCATTGAGGGAAGATAGTTCATTTTGACACGAATCCATATAACTGGGCCTTGATATAGAAGCAACTTTTGAACTTCAATACCGGATCATGCTTAATTCCCGGCTATAATCATCCAGCTCATGTTTCTTATAGTTGGATGCGTTAGTAAGCTCATTAAGATTACTTAGTATGCGATTATTGGTCAGTAGATTATACCATATGGATTTTTTCGCCGTACATAAGAAATTATCAGAAAGACCAAGGTATAGATTACTTTGAATAACTAAATCATGCCCCCTCTCTAGGTCAACTTTGTATAAAGATTTCTTCAGAAGATAATATTTATGAAATGAAACCTGTTGATACTCTCGAAGAAGGGATAACCTTTGCTACTTCTTTAAAGAATCCAAAGAATATATTTGAATCTTTAGATCGTTCAGAAGAGAATGATAATTCTTTACTAGTTTATTCTCTGTCGCCTTTGAGAATTTTGTGAGATAATATTTTTTCATCATCAAGAAAGCAAGAAATAGAAAGACCCCGCGGCTCTTGTCGAATGGATAAATATACTTTTGATTGAACACATTTTGATTAAACATCACTTGACATAACTAGACTTAACTTGTCTTGACTTAACTTGACTTGACTGAACACTTTCACACACAGTTTAAGCTCGTAAATAGTTGGAGCGATCACAGTTTAGGCTTATAAGTAGTTGGAGCGATCACAGTTTAGGCTCGTAAGTAGTTGAAGCTGGGTCTTACATGAATGGTCTCAATAACTCTTATGAGTTCGTTGGACTCATCGCGGACGGTGAGTTCGCAAACTGTGGTCCATCAGAGGGACCTAGTGAAGCTACCGAGGCAATGAACTCGGTAGATTTTACGCACAGGGTTGGCCATAGTAACTCTTTGGAGTTCATGGGGCGCTTGAGGCTACCTTCAGGTACCAAATCCAAGGCCGTCAATCCATCAATGAGGGGTCATTTTGCTTTAGAGACCTATCCTCATGCGTTACTACTGAATTCAAACCAGAGATTTAGGGAGTCATCTTGCTTCAAAGACTCATTTTTTCTTCGTCTGTAAGGTCAAACCCATTCACGAGAGGGTATTTTCTCGCCAACCCTCGTGACGCTGCCAGAAACTGTACAGACGACATAGGTCACTGCCCGCATGGGTGCGCGTGATGCTCTTTATGTATTTTTTAGGGCCACGGGCTTCTCACTGCTACCCGTATGATCTCACTGTATTGCAATCACCAATTATGATAAGCCTTATGTGTAGTTGGCTTTGTAGGCTCTGCACTGCTATTGTAAATGATAAAATGTCGTTGTTGTTGTAGGACTTATACATGGTCGGCTTTATAGGCCTATTCCGCTGCTATAAATGATAAATCGTCATCGTAATTTGTCGTAAATAATGAATTGCCATCGCTGATGATATTTATGTGATTGGCTTTATAGGACTTGTTGAAGATAATAAATCAATAATTGATATATCATCATTGTTAATGATATTATAAATTTTTGTGATTAGAATAGTGTATCAGTTTGGCGATGATATCAATTTTGATAAATTTTGATAATATAATGACCTTTGTGTCAGCTTTGATAAATTTCAAGAAAGCTAGATAAATGGGCATGATCTGATGTCCGATTGATAGATGGTCAAGATTATTAGTTATCTTATACTTATTAAGCAATAGTTGTAAGGCGTGCTGCTAAAAAATGTTTGAATGGTTAGCCATGCAACTTATGATAAATAGACAGCTCAAAATCACGTGTGGGGCTTAAATAGTGGGCCCCAACTTATAAGGTCGTATAAGTATACATGTATATATTTTATTATTATTAATAACATATATATATTATAAAGAGGAATTCTTTCTTCACATAGACGTGAGCATGCACATTGTTTTTATTTATTTATTTTTATTTGTCAGGGACTAATGGGGCCCACTCATGTGTTTGTACAAAATCAATGTTGAACATTAGTTTTTCCATTACATGTTAGGATGTAGGCTAAAATATGAGGTAGAACTGAATCTTAGGTGGGGTGCACATCATAGTGCAATGGTTACAGTGAAACCTTCTTCTTTTTTATCTCATCTTTTTTTAGTGGTGGGGCCCACTAGAGAGGGATTAAGAGATATCCACACCAATCTTCTGCTTTGTGACATTAAGTTGGAGTATTTCTCAAAACAAATACAGTTCTGTGAACCAAGTGGCCTCACTAATAAATAGTTTGGATTAATGGCCCTGGAAGTATAGGGGGTTAAAATTTGAAAATGGTGGATGGATGATTGAGCTTGGTGAGATGACATATTGATGTCTGGTTGGGACTTTAAGATGGCGTGTTAGAAGATTGGATTGGAGCATATCAATGGGTCCACCTATTGGACAGTTTGGATTGCTTGTCCGGATGATGGATAGTTTAGATCCATCGCAAAAATGTCTGAATGATGGGTAGTTTAGATTCACCACAAAATCCGGCATTTCAAAAGCAAGGAAGAGTTTTATATAGTAAAACAACTTGTGTGGCAATGCATCTAAATAGGAATCACCTTTTATTTAAATTTAAATTTCTTTTTATCATTATTATTAAAAAAATTTTATATACAAAAAAGGACGAAAAAGTGATAGTATCCAGAGACTTTGGGTTCCTTAATCCTCATATATACTCTAAATTTTAGATTGCAGATGGTCATAGTTTGGACGATATGATTTGGGCAAGACTTGACATCCTACTTCAGTTTGACGCGCTCTATCTAATGAGCTCAATATTGACCAGTGATTTTCAATGGTGGCTAAGATTCACTTTAACGGCTCTCACTTAATCATGGTCATTAACGAAGCGTGTAAGTCCTATGTGTAAACTAAACTAGTGAATTTGAAGTGTACACTATGAACTTTAAATTGAATAATTTTTATTTTTTTTTGTAATTAGGTGAGTCAGTTGACGAATACAAGTGTGATTTGCGCTGGATGACTAGATATAAGTCAACTAATCAAATTATTAGGACTCTAATTTGTATATAAGGTGATGCATGGTCAATTTTTACGAACACACACGTAAAAGGTAGGTTTTAAGATGGATTTCCACATATATGCCTAAGCTAATGTAACTGTACATTCGCATGCGTGTGTACATGCACCCAAAATCTTGGGTTGTTATAGAGCGGATAAGTTGCCAAGGGGGAGTTTAAGGAGAAAGAACCACTAATGGACTTGTTAATACTTTCGCACGATCTTAGAGATTCCAGTGAATCTGACTAGGTCATGCCTGGCGTCGATACTTACGAAGGGATTGTCACGATAGATTTTAAAGATGACTGCTCATTTGTTAAAGGAGTCTTTCCCTTGTCTTTCTGAATAGAGTGTCAAGTTACGACCGACAAGGCAGGAAAGTCTTGCGGAGTGAAGAGAGTGGTTTCAACTTGTTTGAGATAAAGTTGGGGCAGAGCTAACACGGGGTCGCGTCTTGCGACATTGTGCGTAATTGGCCCTTTGACTGTCCATAGTGGGATTGGACTCCTTATCGGGGAAGACTGGGTCTTCGCTGTCCTAGATGTTACTACTGTCTATTTTTCATCATCTTCTTTTGTTGTTGATGAAGCAAAAATCACCCCCAACATTGCTTGCTGCTTTCTGTTTCTGGTCACAACTAATCGAACTTTCCCTGCGGCCCTTTTGAGCAGTGATTGAACACTGCTAGTGTAATCAACAACGAATCTGTTGGACATGAAATAGAAAACCACATTAATCGGAAGAGTCATTGTGACTGCGGAGAATTGACGTACCTGAATAATGAAACAATCTGTTAGCCATTTGGGTTAGTTCGGAGTGTACTTTATTTTAGAAATGAAGGGGAGATGTTCCCATTAAGACTCATCATTTTGGCACCATTATGGTACCAGTTGATGACAAGTGTCCTTAGATTATCCTATTGTCAGTATTAAACGTAGATATTCCAACCAAAGATCCCGAGTTCGATTCCTAACAGAGTTACCATTTTGTTTCAACTAGAAATAAGTATTGAATATTGGAATATACACCTTCAATAATAAAAAAGAAAAGTTGAAAAAGAAATATCATTATTTTATTTCATTAATCTGAATTCTTATTACATCACTCACGTTGTCCTTGATTATAAAATAAAATACAATTTAATCGACGTAATCGATAACAATTTAATAATAATTTTGGCAACATATCAGATTGTATAGCGTCTGTCATAATAATAGAAAAGTTGTGTAGGTTTAAAACCCTTACTTTACACCAATATGCATAACACATATGCATATGAGATTGAATCCCAGATGAATTTATAAAATTGCATGATCATATGACACATCGAGACTCCTGGTGCATGGCCACACAAACTATCCTTGTTGCACTTTTATGCAAAAGGGTGGTTTTCTGCTCTTCTCGTTGCATCTTCTTTCCTCTCTCTTCTTCTCCCGTGCCACAACACGGGACACCTGAATGCCGCAATTCTTAATCTTTGAGAACTCTCGAAGATTCCTCTGAACTCTTTAGATCTCCTCACTTGTTAATGTCTCAAATGAGAGAAGAGAGGGGTATTTATAAGCCTCCGCATGTGTGAACTATCAAATATGTACAACTGACTATTGTTGCGCGGTCACACATCAATCTCTTGTTGTGCGTTCCCACAACAGGTCATCTATTTCGTCTGGGCACTCATCCATTCTGCAGTAGCGCAATTTATCTGTTACATGACCACGCAACATAATCCTCTTTTCCTGGATTTCCCATTTTTGTGCTCCAACACTCAGGAAATGACCATTTGGGCTTTTGGGCATTTAAATGATGTAACACATTTTGATGTTGGTATGACATCCACTTGGTCCATTCGTTTCGCCGCCACATGTTAGGACTTAAGCCTAGAGTTCAAGTGCATTCAAAACTCAAGTAGATAATAGAAAAAATAGTGGGGATATATTGAATGGCCACGGTTGGAACCTTCCAGCAGCACGTAAGATTTATGAATTAAGCTAATATTTGTGTTTTCCTTGGTAATAAGGTCATGAATGGATTGGATGCTCATTGTTACATAATAGTGGGCCTTAGAAAGTAATGTCGTGCATTTACATCCACATTGCTTCCTTGTGTGGTCCACATGTATCTGCCTCATTTTTTAGTTTGCATCCCAAACTGGCGAAAACGATGGACGGTTTGGTTGTCTAAAATAATAACATCATGAACTCCACAACTGTATTTGACACCCACTATTAACTACACATGGCCATTTTGGTCACATAAAAAAATAAAGCACACACTTCGCATGGCGTGATAAGGGGGTGTTTGTTTTTTTTTTTTTTTTTTTTGTTTTTTTTTTTTTCAGCAGCCTCCTTTATTAGGGAATTCCGAAAAAGGGAGGTGTTTATGAGGGCGGATTAGGTGAAACCGTGTGGTTTTCCGTGGGGCCCACCTTCGTGTATGTATTATGTATCCACGCCGTCCATCCGTTTTTCCATATCATTTGCGTACATTATCCAAAAAAAAATGAAACAGCTCCAATTATCAGGTGAATCATACGGTAGGAAACAGTGTTGATTGACCATTAATGGGCCACAAAATTTTTGGATCAAGCTGAAATTTTTTTCGCTTCATCCAGGCTTACGTGACCTTATCAACAGATTGGATGGTTAATAAATACTACGGAAACATTAAGGTGCGCTGTAGGAAGTTTTTAATAGTAGGAGGGTCAATCACCACTGTTTCTTATGGTATGGTCTACCTGATGATTGAATCTGCTTCATTTTTGGTGTAGTACCCTAAAATGATCTGGAAAAAATGAGTGGACGGTGTGGATACATAATACATACATCAAAGGGGCCCCATGGTAACACATGGTAAGGGCCGCACCTATACAATTTAGTGGTGTGTTACTCCATCATAACATGTGAGAAAGCTTTTGTATCTGTCAATTTCTGCACTGGACAAACTTGTAAGAGATCCAGACTGTTGATTGGATTAGCCCTTAAAAAAATAACACTTATTGGACAATCTTTACCCTCAAACATAACCGTTGGCCCACTGAATGTGAACCATTACTTTTGTAGATCACCAGTCTGATGGTTTGGATAACCCCCTCACTCTGGTCTTTTAAGATATGGACCTTCGTGAACGGTCCAGATCTTGTTAACATGCACCACTTGTATGGTTCTAGAATGTTGGATGCAGTTCTCTGTATGATGGATTAGAGTAATTCTACCTCAGAAACGCTAGCTTATGTACAAGTGGGGCCCATTGCATAGTGATCCAGGTCAATGATCTCGTGAGCCGCTTGGTTGATAAACCATGCCTCAAAACATTTCCTCATGCGACAATCCTAAGCACCAATGAGGACCCTTTCTTTAGTTGAATGTGGGCACTTTCTATCTCTTTTTGACTATATAGTTTTAGGGCTGTCAGTGGGCCAGGCCTTGGGTTGGTTCGACTTGGGATTTGAACTGCTTTGGCCACGCCTATTCAAAATTGATTCTGCTTGACCTGGGCCCAGCCCATTGATAGCCCTAATGTTTTTTGTAAGCCACAACTTTGAAAGGATAGGAGTGTCCCATAAGGATATCTTTGGGGAATGAACCATCCAATGGTGAGCCTATGGCAGAAATTGGCCGGGTCGAACATTGGCCTGATAAGTGTTGTATTTTTTATATAGGTTTGTGGGTTGAGTCTAGGCTTAGGTTTTTACGAAGTTCTGTATAAGGTCAGGCCTGAGCCAAGGAGTAGGCTCATTTATGATCATAGCGGGTTGGATTGGGTCTGAAATTGAGGCTGTGATTGCTAAGTGGGCCGTCGCCAAGCCTTATTGTCAAGCCAAAACAAAATCCATGCCACTCAGATGCTTACTCACCCATTGACATCCCCAGTGGAGCCCAACACCCCAATAGAGAAAGATGTTGATAGATACTTTGATAGGTATAATTGATGATATGCAGTTAATTATAAATACTTAGGCCCTGTTTGGTAGACACCTAAAATTGAGTTGATCTCATTTTAATTAATATTAATTATGTATTAAAGATCGTGATTTCTAATATATAGTTACCGTTAGCATGAACTAAATATGCATTAGAGATCATGATATTAATATATAATTACCATTAACTAAAATGAGATCAACTTATTTTAGAGCATCCATTAAAAAAAATAATTAAAAAATAGTAATAATAATAATAAAATTGCACATGTGGAATACAAGTAATTCAAATTATGGTTCTCAATTTAGATGCATCATGATCCAAATGTCTCCTTAAATGTGGACAGTTACACATGTAGATGAACATTTTACTTCGGAGTGCACTGAACTTAAAATAAAAAAAATAAAAAAAAAAAATAAAAAAAAAGTGGACGGTGCCACTAAAATTTCATTAATCACGAGTATGTACAGCCATTCAGGCAAGACCCAACAAAAAGGGTTCAGATCCCACCTATCATATAACCACAAGCTCTACACAAAAGAACCATCAGAAAACAAAAGAAGGAAGAGACATCTCGGCCCAACCGGTGTCACCACTACCATTAAACAAGCAGCGGCAAGCCCTGATCAAGCGCACCTAATGGCCCCGATACCTGCCTTGTCCATGGCAAGAGTACCCCGAACGAGCCGTGGAAGATCTGGAAGGGAACCAAAATTTCTGTTTGGGCAGCCATCGCTGGCCAGCCTTGCCAGGGCGTCAGCCACCAAGTTCCCCTATCGGAAGATGTGATTGAACGTGAGATTGAGAGTCCGATGGAATTGCTGGATTGCTCCCAACTAGTACCTGATCTTCCAAGAGTTGTGGGCCTGAGGCTCGGCTGCCGCATTCACAATAATTTTAGAATTTGTTTCAACAATGATGTTGGAGATGCCCAGATTTGAGCAGATTGTGATCCCATCTAACATGACCTGAACCTCAGCAGTCGTGTTCGTGGAGTGCCCGTAGTATCTGGGGAAGGCAAAGACGAGCTTCTCGTGGTGGTCCCTGCATACTCCCCGTCCACCACTCTCCCCTGGGTTCCCCCTCTAAGAACCATCCACATTCAGTTTCAGCCAGCCGTGAGTAGGGCTTATCCATCTGACTATGATGGGTTTGCCAACGGGAGGCAATTTGGCATTAGAGATCCTGAGAGTCTGGAGAATGATAGAGTCCACCATGGAATTCCTGTCTGGAATAGGGATGAAAGAGCCAATTTCTCTCAGCCAGCGAGAAACGTTGGAGATGGTCTGATTGACAGACATGGCGTGGCCCTCAAATCGGGCTTTGTTCCGGCTAATCCATATCTCCCATATGATGATGCATGGGACGAGACCAGAGAGGAAGGAAATTCAGGACTTCTTGCTGGCGCTGGAGGTCCACAGCTGAATTCTCTGGAGAGTGGACTGATTGGGAGGATAGACGATGTCAAAGAGCCTGCTGAAGTAAGCCCACACTCTATCTGCAATGACACCGAGACTGAATAGGTGGTCCAAGTCCTCCACCGCCCCCTGTTAGTGGGCAGAGTAGAGAGGAGGCTGCTGGCCCCTCTTTTGCTGACAGGTTTGCCGACCGTGAAGAGGGTGCCCAGGCCCACGTTGAGCAGCAATGGGGGCAGATGGAAGGGCCCTCCGATGAGTAGGGATTGACCAGCAACATTCACATCTTGATGCTAAAGCAATGCCAATTCATTGGACTGCGAAATCCACCAGGACTGCTCCGTGGGCTGTTTTCCAAGCGAAAATTCCCATTTTCGGAGGGAGAGCATTGCACCAAACCCACTTCGCTGGACTTCGGAGTGCACTGAACTTAGGATGAGCTTACTCGCATTTATTCCACCTTTTTTCATGACAATCTATCCCTGCTTCTTTTTTTGCTTTATATTTATTTATTTTTTTTTTTATTTTTGTACAGGTCTATCCTTTCTTTCACCTTTCAATGCCCCACTGTCCTTATTATTATTATTATTGGTACAAATCAATCGCTGCTTTATTACACCTTTAAAGGGCATACTGTCATTATTATATTTATTTCGATTTTTATATGTTCTTATACATAAATTGGTTTGTAAACCATAGACAAGAAGCCTGCTCTGGCACAACTTTGCTTGTATGTTGCACCCATACAACTCCTAAGTTTCCAAATGGGCCCATGTGGCATTATACTAAGTGAGCCAAACCAAATGGGCTATTAATAAGGGTTTCATCCAGTATCTAATTCCATGCTTTTCACTTGTACATCTTTTAACTTATGCATTCAACAGTCACAAATTTCAATCAAAAGGCAACAAGTTTCTCATTCTCATCAAGATGCTGTGGCCAAAATCTCTAAGTTTACATGGTGTGGCCTGTCTGAATTTTGGCTCAAGATGACCTTTAGAACATCTTTTCGTCCTAATTAGACTAATTTGATGAATAGTTTAGATAGAACATATACACACCATTTAGGACCACACACAACCCATGGTTGAAATCCTGATCTCTCCATTATTTCTTGTGTTTAGGCCCAACTCATTTGTGAATAGAGATGAATTTTGTTCTCATGCACTAAAATTTCATTCATACCGGATTTAGGCAGTGGATGTCGAGAACACAAAAAAGTGGGCTGGAAGCTCGGTTGTTGTTCTTGTTATGTTGTAGGACCACCTTAAAGAAAGGCATAAAATTCATGTATATCCATTCATCAGGTGAGCAACACTCAAATTATAAATGACCAATAACTTACTCAATATACTAGTGTGGCCCACCTGATGAATGGATTGCTTTGATTTGGTGCCTCGAGGATGGATGTCATATAAATTGTCACTTTGGCTGAATAAATTCTTAAATGGAAGGAAACAACCTATTGAAAGTGCTCTGAAAATGCCCATGATTGCAAATGGCTAAGCCCACACACCTGCGCAATAAGCTCACGTACAGCTACACATGTTGCCAACATCGAATATAGTTGGGAGATCCAATTCATGCATTAGGTTGGTCTAACCTTTTATATGTTTTACCAAAAATAAAATCTGGTCCACTAAGCAAGTGGCCCCAAGATTCCAAATTGGCAGAGGGGTTAAGAAACTTCAGCCAAGTTTTTTAGATCCATAAATTGTGGATCACCTTAGAAGTAGATAAATATTTAATTTTTTTAAGCAGGAGAAGCTTGTACATCCATTCGGGTGGGCACTAAAATAATCGGGCTGCACCTATCATATAGACCACTATACACCATCAACAAATTGCAAAAATGGTCTCAAAGCAGCCTACAAAACAGAGACAGGTCAAGCCCATATCTAACACCACCAACTCCCAGCCCTCTGGGCATCAGCCCTGCCCACCACGAAACGTGGATCAACCTTATTCTTTCTTGGCTAGGGAATGAATGTGGTGGTGTCTTTCTGGTTGATGGATTGGATCTGGATTCATCATTCCATGCTGGCACGTGTCACATGTATATAGCTTTATTGCAGACACGTATGGACTTAGCAAAGCTCTAAAAAGTTAATGTAAGTATGTCACTACCTAAAGGGTATAGCAAAAGCATGACAAATATGTAACCCACTAAAAACTATTTAAGTACATATTTGATACATCAATCAACACTCTTCCTTTTCTCTTATGTTGAGCTAACTCTAACTGTCTATAGACTTAGGCATTTAGACACAAGCATCCAGTATGACAAATAAGTTATAGATCTGATCTCTCTGGCAGTTCGGCCACTTTTTTGTTTTTGTTTTTTTTTTTTTTTTTTTTTTCCTTTTTACCTCTCCCCGGGCCCACAGAAAGGTGGGAGCACACCACCTGTAATTTTATTAATATGGAAAATAACCTTGTACATTCATGGTAAGTGACAACCATTCACCCCAACACAACACAACAAACCAAAACAAAAAAAAATAAAAATAAATAAAATAAAAAAAAAAAAAATTCCAAACAAAGATAAGACTAAGCCAAACTAATCTAAACACCACAATCTAACAACCTATATACTCAGAACATTTCTCAGGCAAGCCAGGAGCCATGAACCACCATAACTTAAATGCACTTATCGACGACGACGCTTTAGAGCAAATATTGTAGAGGGAAGAATCAATGAAAGCATCTTATCTATAAATTTGTTGTATGCAATCCCTCCCTTTGTCCATAATGTTAGAGTCCAGAAAAGAACTCCCATGCCTACTCCATGTCCGACTCCAAAACCTATCCACATGAATTTCCAATCCAATTCTGAAGTTGCATCTTCAAAGATCGGCAGTACTGATGGTGGTGCAATACATTTTCTCGATAGTGGAGGTCCACATAATTCAGAATTTCCTTGGAATGATTCATTTGTGAATGTAAGAAATTGATTAATTTGTGGTATGTTTCCCACAAGTTGGTTTGTGACAAATTTAACACCGAGAGGAATGTGAGCTTTGTGAGCTGCCAAGGAATCTCTCCCGAAATGTGATTTTGTGAGAGATCTAATGACTCGAGCACTATTAAATTCTCAAGTGATGTTGGAATTTGGCTTGTGAAACTGTTGTGCGACATATTAAGCAAACGGAGCGACTTGAGAAGCCCAATAGATTCTGGAATATCCCCTTGAAAATAGTTGTTTGAGAGATCAACTGCTGTGAAGATGGTTAGGATCTTCGTCAATTCCCTTTCTCGTCCTTTGATCATTAATGCCACTGATTCTTGATAGTATACCAAGTTCCCTGGTCCAACTAGGGATCTACTAAGCAACTTAGATTCAGATTTGTCGTCCTCCATCATTGTCTTCCAGCTTTGAAACATATTTGATGGCAAACCACCCATAAAACTATTAGAAGAGAGGTCAATGATCTGCAACATTGGGAAGCTCTGATTTGTTTGTGGAAGTATAATAGGACCAGAAAATTTATTCAATTTCAAGATAAGAATGCGCAGCTGGGGCAAAGCTTCTACCCACAAAGGGAATGTGTCATTTATTTGATTATTTCCAAGGTTTAATACCTCCAACATTTTGCAATTGGCCAAAGACCTTGGCACTCGGCCCTCCAATTGATTCCCACTGAGATCAAGTGTTTGTATGTTACATCCCTCTTTAAATGTCTGAAGTAAGGTGCCATTGAAAGCATTTCCTTGAAGATTCAACACAGACAGGGCATCACTAATCTCACCCAAACATGGTGGAATCTGACCAATGAAGTGATTGTAAGATAAATCAAGGACTGATACGAACGTTTCATTGCAAATTAATCGAGGGATTTCTCCACTGAGGCTATTGTTCGAAACTGAAAAGAAAAAGATGGTGAGTGATGGGATTGGAAGTGGGCCTTCTAGCTTGTTGGAGCTAAGGTCAAGAACACTCATCGAAAGAAGGGAAGATGGTGGTTCAACAACCTGGAGAACATTGTGAGAAAGATTTAAAAAGTCTAATGTCCCATACCCAATCTCCCATATCCAATTGGGTATTTCACCACTAATTTTATTGCTGGAAAGGTCCAAATGACACAACAACTCTTGATTTGTCAAGAAATTTGGAAATGCACTAATGTTGCAAGAACGCAATGACAAAAATTGAAACTGGGGAAAGGAGAGAAAGGTGGAATTACCAGTACCATCTTGGATTGACAAGTTATTATCTGAAAGATCGAGAGCATTAAGGTTTGTGAGGCCTTGAAATAATCCTAGATCCACAACACCATTAAGTTGGTTACCTGAGAGATCAAGCGTCTGCAATGATGGGAGCAAAAACAATGATGACGGAATGGTCCCATTAAGCAAATTATATGATAAGATGATCTCTTCGAGTTTCAAAAACTCTTGTCCATAGGAAGAAGGAATTGTGCCACTCAATCTATTGGATGAAAGATGCAAGTGTTGCAGTTTGGTAAGGTTTGAAAGTGAGGATGGCAATGATCCAGAAAAGTTGCATTTCCTGAGGTCTAATCGAGTCAAGAATTTGAGATTACTGACCGAATCTGGCAACTTTCCTGAAAATCCTGTTCTTGACAAGATCAATTGCTGTAGAGCATTGTTTCGAGGGAATTCAGGCAAATTGCCGGTCATGAGTGGATTGCCCGAAACATCAAGGATTTGTAGGTTCGGCAGATGGAAAATACTCTTGGGGAATTTTCCAATCAATCCACAGTCTTCAAGGTTCAATGATGTCAAGGAAGACAAGTTCCCTATGAAATTGGGTACTTCAGATGAGAGATTGTTATCGCTGAGGTCGAGTTCTGATAGGAAATGGAGTTGGGAAATTGAAGAATGGATGGGGCCTGAAAGATTACATTCATGTAAACTCAATTTGCGGAGATTCCCTGTGAAGCTGGGGACTACAGTAGAGAGATTGTTTCTACTGAGGTCAAGTTCAGATAGGAAACGGAGTTGGGAAATGGAAGAATGGATGGGGCCCAAAAGACCACAATATTGTAAGCTCAACTTGCGAAGACGAGGGAGTGACATGAATAAGGCCCGGCCCCACTCACTGCCCCGTGCTGAAATGTTTACATGATCGAGATGCAGCTCTCTCAGACTCGACAGGTTTTGGACTAGTGCTCCAATGCTTGAGTTTTCGAGTTTCAGGAATTGATGTTTAGTCTGAATGTAATGATCATTGAAAGAAAGATCGAGAGAAACCAAACTGGTCAAGCAGGAGATTTCAAGCGGGATTTGCCCATAAAATCTCAAGGCAGAGAGGTTGAGATGGGTTAAACTGGAGAGCTTGTCAAACCCAGAAGGGATTGGAGAGGGATCAAACTCATTGTAAGCAAGGTTCAGACTCTGCAGGCTCTGAAGACGAAAGAGGCTTTTCGAATCAATCCGACCCGAGATTTGGCGGCTACTGAGATCAAGACTGATCACGTGACCAGTGACTCTATTGCATGTGATTCCTTCCCAAGAGCAGCAATCGGTATTGCTTGAATTCCATGAGGAGAGGGTAGTGAGGCTATCAGGAGAGAAGTGAAATGCATTCTTGAGGTGGAGTAAGGCAGAGAAATGATTATGGATGCATTGTTGTGTTGCAAAGACAAAAGATGGGAGAAGGAAGAAGATTAGAAATGATGTGTTTTTGTAAGAAAGGAAAGCCATTAGTAAACGGGAGTTGGGATGCGTAGGAAGAGAAACCGTTGTGGGTATTTATATACGCAAGGGAAGAGCTTTCCACTCGATTTCCATCCATTCGAGTCTTACACTAGTGGTACGGTCGACACTTTGTAGATGCCGTGTCTCACAATTCCGGTGGATGATAGAATTGACTGACGATCAGCACATTCTATGTGCATGTGTGCCCCATCTTTATATTAGATTAAGATGGGGTTCGATTCTTTTAGGTGACGCATCTCTGCTATCATGATTGTCTGATGAGCGGCTCTGATCAGCCTAAGAAAGATGAGAGCCTGACATATACTTTGATGTGATTGATTGATACAAGTAAGTTATGGTCACCATTCTGTATGGATATGTGGCCCAGATTTTTTTAGATAAATCATCTTCACAATGAGGATGGCTTAATAAGTGGATCTGATCTCGCATGCGTGACTTTTTTCCGGTGTGTCTTGAGTGCCAAAAAAACAAAAGGTGTACTCGGGCAGCAATGATCTTTTACTATCCATTGGTCTTCGTGCACTGTGACCCACCTGATAAACTGACGGAAACGGATTGGCTACTCCTCCTGCCACCAGTCGGTGCTTGTGGGCCCCACCATGATGTATGTGTTTCATCCATTCCGTTCATCTATTTTTAGAGATCATTTTAGGGCTTGACCCAAAAAAGAGAGGGATAATCTCAGGTCCAACACACCACAATAGTGATTGGATATCCACCGTTAAAATCATTCTAAGGCACACTGTACTGTTTATTTGACATCCAATCCGTTGATTAGGTCATACAGACCTAGTTGAAGAGAAAGAACAAAGATCAGCTTGATCCAAAACTTTTATGGCTCCTAAAAAGTTTTTAATGGTCAGACATTAATTCAACACTGTTTCGTGTGACGGAGTCCACTTGAGATTGAGATGTCCACTTGAGATTGAGATATACCGTATTTTTGGTCTCATTAGATAAAACGATCTATAAAATTGATGGACGGCATGAATGAAACACATACATCATGGTGGGGCCCATAGAGCACCGACTATCAGCCATTGGCTGGTGGCAGGGGAGTAGCCAATCCGTTTCCTAAATTGACTGACCTGCATGCATGTAGTGGGGCCATCGCTAGATCCCACATGTATGATTATGTGAAGGCACTGGATAAACAAAGGGGCCAACTTTTCATTTATCCGTCATGTAATGTGGAAGTTCGGTTAGGATTTTGACCATAATGATATCGAAGTTTGGTTAAATTACTTTGAGAGCTATAGTGTTCCGGATATCCTAAGAGTGGTCTTCCGACAACTTTTGGATATTGTTTCGGATGAAAATGTCTTTGTCCTTTATTCAAAAGTCATACGGTCCTGGAGTGAATAAAAAGTTACCTTCTGTTTCAACTCTCGAGAAAGTGATGGATTGGCTACTCCCCCTACCACTAGCCAATGGCTAATGCTCGATGGTCTGTGAGCCCCACCACCATGTATGTGTTTCATCCATGTTACCGATCCTTCTTACCATGTCATTTTAGGGCTAGGGCCCAAATATCAGCTCGATTCAATGCTCGTAGTTCACATGCACATTGGATCGTGATTGTCATCCAACGTTGGATCGTGGATCAGGGGAAAACGGATTGGCTACTCCCCCGTCACCAGCCATGGGCTCAACCATGATATATGTGTTTCATCCATTCCGTTCATTTGTTTTTTATAGATCATTTTAGGGCTTGATCCCAAAAATGAGACGGATATAAATATAAGGTTATGAGCCAAATGAGTTGGGCCTTACACAGGGCGGTGAAAGGCACAATCTTTATAAAATAACTACCACGACCCATCTAGCATGACGACCACGACCCATCTGGTATGACAACCACGACCCTTACCTCATGGGTCGTGGGCGTCATGTTATATGAGTCGTAGTTGTCATATTATATGGGTCGTGGTTCTCATTTTAGGGCCAATGCCTATAAAATGAAGACTATGACCCTTATAACACTACAACCATGACCCTTACTGCATTACAGCCACCTGATGCGACCTATGCTACTATACAGATATTATTTGCATGACTATAAGGTGACTTGTACTAATTTGATGACTACATGGGATAAACATATATAAGATCTTTACCGTCTATCAGATGAAACAATCTATTTACACCATGTATACGAAATTTCGTTCAAATATAAATCTTAAATGAACCATAACGTAGAGATGACTATTAATAGACCGCATGAACAAGAAATGCAAGCTATATGGGTCTCGGTTGTCATATCATATGGGTCATGGTTCTCATGTGATATGGGTCGTGGTTGTAATGTAGTAAAGGTCTGTAGTTGACATGGGTCGTGGTTGTCATGCTATATGGGTCGTGGTTCCCATGTTAAATGGGTCGTGGTTATCATTTGATATGGGTCATGTTGTAATGTGGTAAAGGATAGCCATTGGTATAATAGCCTAAGGCCCACAATAGGTTGATCTGTTCCGTCCACCTTGTCAATCAGCTCATCGTGGGCTTCAAAAGTCCTAACTTGGGCAGTGTTTAAGTTAGCACATGAGATCTGGATCAAGCTGATATTTGGGCCCTAACCCTAAATGACACGGTATAAAGGATGGGCGGCATGGATTAGACACATACATCAATGTGGGCCCCATGAGTTTGGTCCTTGCCCACAAGCAAAAAAGGGTTTCGTACACATCACTTTCTTGGCATTAAATATGACGTAACTTCTTATTCCCTAGAAAACAATACAACTACTGAAACAAGGACGAGGGCATTTTAGTCTAAGTAATTTTTGAAAGCTTGTCAGAAGGCCACCCTTGGAATATTTGAAAGGTTGAATCTTTTTATATAATTTGACCAAACTTCGAAGTCAATACGGTCAAAATCCCTTAAACATACGTCCTAGCTTATATGCATGACTTTGGTCTCTGGCAGCTGCTGCCAGTAGCGAGGTGGCTACAGGCCCGTGCTATGTGGGTGCCACCACGATGTATAAGTTTTATCGTTACTGCCCTTTCATTTCTCCATATCATTTTAGTGCATGAGCCCAAAAATAATGTAGATCTAAATCTGAAGTGGACCACACCACAGGAAACGGTAGTGATTGAATGCCCACCATTAAAAACTTCCGAATGGGCCATAAGTTTTGGATGAAGCTAATATCTGTGTTTCATTTCATCCAGGTCCTATTTGACCTAAACAACAAGTTGGATGGCAAAATGGATAGACAACCTAGATAAAACATACATCATAATAGGGCTCACAACACCCTCCAGTAACTATTAGCTAATGACAACGCTAGCAAGCAATCGGGCTCCCAGAGGCTAGATGGGAGGTCCTATAGGCTATAGTTTTCAACAGCTCCCTAAATTCCAAGGACAATAATTTCACCATCATACTTAGAATTAAGCTATTTTCAAGAAATAGAAATTTTAGATACTTTTGCTTTACGTACAAGCCTTTCATATGTTGGCTTTTGATGGCCAAGATTGGTTGGTTGTACCTGTATCAATTAATGGACGGGATACGATATGCCAAAGTTGGTTGGTGGTAGCTGTATTTACTGGACGGACAAGAAAGAATGAGAATCATCCCCACTTAAAATCGATTAATTCCACTCTTTAGAATTACTTACCTCACACGGTCAAGCAAGCAAGGCCCATCAATGGGTCAAGCACTTATACCGGGTCAAGCACTTATACCACTTTTCATACAAAAGGGTACTATGAACTTTTCTTTTCATTTTTTCCTTCTTTCTTCTTTAGCAGTTGATTATCATCATTTCTCCTTTTCACACTGGGTTCATGAACCATGGTTACAAATACAAACATTAGAGTTGGTCATGAGCTAAGTCGGGTCTAAAAACTTGCTTGACTCGACTCGACTCGAAAAAATTTTAAATTTAAGAAATTTTCATAGTTAATCTTGCTTGAATGAAAGGTGCGTAGACCCCACTTGTTGGAATAATTTTTTTGAATTAGGATATGTTAAATCATCTTGATAGAGATTTGAAGCATAATTTTACAAAGCGATTGATTGATTAAAAAATTCAACCCTATGGCAAATATCCGATTGAATCCCAATGTATCTCATATCTACATGATTAAGATAAATGATTTGACCCTACTTTATAATATGTTATAGAAGAAGGCTCTGATGAATGCTAAACATGCACATATATCAATTATTGATATCGTGAATATATGTTTCCTTTCAGAGATATATGTATCTAGTTGACTGTATATATTAATGCATAGACATTGACCATACATTATATGCATCCATTGAGAGTGCATGCACACCTTGTGCATGGGTTCCTAGGGGATATCTAAATGGTTCAACTTCACTCGCCTCAGCTAAGTGGTACGAGGGAAGGCGAGTCAGATTTAGGAGTTTGAGTCAGAAAATGACTCGAAGTCAAGTACTGGGTCACTTGACTCGGCTCGACCTCAACTCATCTCGCTGTTATAAAGAGTTGTCATAAAAAAATAAAAATATCCAACCTAACTTACCCAAACCCCCCCCCCCCCCCCCCCCCCCCCCCCCCCCCCCCCTGATTCTGTCCAAAATCCTAACCCTTCCCAATCCTCATTCATCGTCCATTTCCTTCCCCTTTCTTCCCAAAGCAAAAACCCTAACCTCTCTCTCTCTCTCTCTCTCTCTCTCTCTCTCTCTCTCTCTCTACCATCCCGACCGGTGACTGAAAGCTATGAGCGATAGAGAAGTTGAGAACTCCAGCGAGTGTGGGTTTCTTCTCCCAATCCCTCTCATTCTTTTTCTTCCTTTTCTTCTTCATCTTTATTTTTTTCCCTTTTTCAACATTTTGATTGCCAACAAGCAACATAGCAAGTTTGCAAGACTACTGAGGATAGCTATGTGAAAATTGTAAAAAAATATAATAAATTAAGGTAGGAGCAGACTCGCCTCGACTCGACTCAATACACTAGCTCGCCTCAAAAGGTTTGGCAAACAAGGAAAGCTTTAATAGTAAGCTCAAGGATGAGCTCGAGCACAAGGAGAGCACAGACAGGTCAAGGCATGCTTGGCCCATTTCGAATCGACTCAGCTCTACTCGGATTGATGTATAGCCCTAACAAACGATTTAAGCTATAAGATACATTGGCAAAGTTTCACGATTAACTCATTTCGTACAGCAATGAAATGCAAAATTTTGAGGCTATATAAATTTTTTTTTCCCACAATGTGCAGCTAAAAAAGAAAATTTACACAAAAAAAGAAAAGAAAAAAATTACCCAACCATGTGAATGAGTGGCTGAAAGAGCTTGATTATAGGATGCTATTAACTGTTTAGATAACTAGCTTACCCTCCTGTAAGGAAAAAAGACAATTATAACAGTGCAAAAGCTACTTGATCATTGAAAGGTATTTTAACAGTTCAGGTGAGTGAAATGATTGTCAATAGTTTAGCAAGTGACCCAAACACCAGCCAACTGGCGGGTGTCAAATTTATCTGGGCCCCACCATAATGTATGTATTTTATCTATACCATCCATCCATCCATTTTGCAATCACATTTGTGGCATGAGCACAATAATGAGGCAGATCCAGATCACAGGTGGACCACACCACCAGAAACAGTGGGGATTGAATAGTACTTACTGTTGAAAACTTTTTTTAGGGGCGACCGAAGTTTTGGACTAAGATTATTTTTTTTCCCTTCATCTAGGTCTATGTGACCTTAATGAACCCTAGGAAGTTTTTAATGGTAGAATTTTAATCAACGCTATTTTCTTGTGGTGTGGTCCACCTTAGGTTTGGATCTGCATTATTTTTAAGCACATGACATAAAAATAAGATGGAAAAATGGATTAATGGTGTGGATAAAACACACACATCATGGTGGGCCTGGAGAGCTTTGACACCAATTTGATGGCGGGTGTACAGGTAACTAGCCAAACTGCGTTCACAATTAAGAGAATTGACTAACGGTCACCACATTCTATAGTATGCAGATTGCGTCCTACCCCCGCCCGGACAGTAATCCGTCCGGGCAGGGCTCTGTGTGCCCGAGCGTGATGTAAGTGTTTTATCCACGCCATTTATCACTTTTATCATATCATTTTAAGTCATGATCTTAAAAATGAAGCAGGTCCACAACTCCAGTGGGCCACACCAAAGGAAGCTGTAGTGATAATGACAACCACCGTTGGAACCTTTCTAAGAGTCAACGTGATGTTTTTTTACCATCCAACCTATTCATAAGGTCATGTAAACGTGGATGAACTGAAAAAAACAAAATATTAGCTTCATCCGAAACTTCTCTAGCTCCCTAGAAGTTTTTAGTGGTGGACGTTCAATCCCCAATTTGTGGTCTACTTAAGCCCTGTACCTGCCTCATTTTTTTGGCTCATACATTAAAATGATCTGATAAAACCGATGAACGGCGTGAAGAACACTTACATCACAGTGGGCCCCGCTACCATCCGGTCAGGTGTAGGACGCAATCCGCGTCCCATTCTATATGCATGTGTGACCCTCTGAATATCAGATTCAGATGGGCCTGATTCTTTTACGCAACGAATCTCTGCCATCATGCTCTTCTAATGGGCGGCTCTGATTAGCCTAACAAATATGAGGGCTACTTTTCAGGCAGCATCACTTTATCCATGTCCCTGTCTTACCACTTATTTTATGCTCGTCTTACAAGGAATCTTCACGATGAAGATGGCTTAATGGATCTGACTTCACATCTGTGACTCTTTTTTTTTTTTTTTTACGTGTGGCTCGACTGGCAAAGAAAGTGCGCTCGCACAGTGATGATCTTTTACCAACCATTTGTTTTGTGCAGTCGGTACATTCCACATGTACGATTACATGGAGGCATATATGGTGTCACAGTAGAGTGGGACCCACTTCTCCTTATATCGATGATGTAATGTGGAAGTTCATCTTAAACTTTTTGGATGGATGCGATCGATGAACGTTGTCCTATTTACAAGCACTGATCATCGTTTTTTTTTTTTTTCAAAAGGTGGCGTTGACGGTGACCATACAAAATAGGTGGCATCAAGTAGCCCACTTCGCATTTCAATCTTACAAATACCTTCCTTCTAATTTTCTTAAAGTGAGTCACTTTCAAGTAAAACACACGTCACAGCACTATTTTGTCAATGGCCATGTGGGCCCAACACGCTTTAATTTTGGACGTGACTGCGACGTCACCCTCGGAGATCGGATGTGGGTGGGATTGTGACCATTGAGGCCACCTTAATGGATGCACTGTATATCTATGCCATCCATCTCTTTTTCCCGATCATCTTAATGCATCGGACGAAAAATCAAGCAGATCCAAATCTCAAAGGAACCACACCACATGAAAGAGGACCGAGTAACCATTAAAAAACTTTTGTGGGCCACAAAAGTTTTGGATGTAACTGATATTTATATTTACTCTTCGTCTAGGTCCGTGCCACCTTATCAACAGGTTGGATGGCAAATAATATTATGATGGATCATAGGAAGTTTTTAACGGTGGCGTTCAACTAGCAATGTTTCTAGCAGTGGTGTGGTCCATGTGAGATTTGGATTTGGTTAGCCCATGCCATAAAATGATCTACCAAATTGGATGGATGGCATAGATATACAACGCATATAAAAAGGTGGGCCCTAAAGTCAGAGTCTCACCCACATCACCAGTTCTGATGTTACACTTAAGTCACGTCCTTTAATTTCTAATTGGCATCTAAATCAGAGCACAACAATCTTAACGGTGCTATCACTTGGGTGAGCCACACCGTAACCATATACAACAGTTGAGAGGGCTTACTCTCTCCTTAAAATATTCATAATCATTTATTGGGCCCACCAAGATGTGGTTCACAAATCCAAACCATCTATTGTGTCCCACTTGGATGAGGGATCAGACCAAGTTAAAGATGCATACAAAACTCTAGTGGCCCCACCAAGTACTTTTACATGTTTTAGGCATGTCTTCACATGGTTTTTAATGGTATGGCCCACCTGAGTTCAATATATAACTGGATTTTATGATATTCCATAGCCTAAAGGGGACCCATCAAATGCACAGTGTTGATGTTTGACACATATTAGGGTGGGGCCACACAGCTCAACCTCATGGGAAGTTCCCATGAGGTCAACCTCATAGTATCATTCCCATACACACACGAGCAGCCATGCTCACCCTTACACATGTATCATGGGTACAAAATTTGAACCGTACACGTGATGTGGCACTCCGTTAAACCCCACAAGCTCAACTTTCATCTTGATAAAAAACTCTAGTCGACCAAGACAAAAGGCAACAGTATCATCCCTTAATTTACATTTCTTTTTGCTATGGCATAATAGAGTTTTGGATCGGGGTGAAAATTGAGCTTGTGAGATTTCAAGGGGTGCCGAATCACATGGACCATTAAGATTCTCTGCCCATGACATGTGTGCAAAGGTGCGCATTGGTGCTCACATAAGGTGTGCAGGTGTGCATTCCTTTCTCATATGACCGTTATCATATGACCCATAAAATACACCCACTATTTAAAAAACATACTTTAGTACACCTTCACTTGTGGTACCAGGGATTTATAGATTTTAAGATGAAAATGCTTATGCCATCAAGAATAGAACATGTTTTAAAAGCTAATAATCATTTTACACGTTTAAAATTACTCTTCATTTTTTATGCTCTCCAACAAATTTTCATACTTTCAGTTATTCTCTGACAATCTTTTATGCTTTTCTGAATATCTTTTATGACAAATTTTCATGTTTTCACCGGAAAAAGAACTTCTATCGAAAAGCTCTTCGATGGTTGATGTTACGATAGGTACACGTTAGGTTAGAAGATGATAGACCAAATATTGGTTCCCGATCGAGGCAATTTATGCTCATTGGAAAGCTAATTTAATTACATTTCCAACAAGCCAATGATCACTCAAGTCTGAAGTGCAACATGGGAGATCTACTTCATTTACTAAAGTCGCATGATGCTGACTATGCAAACAACATGAATTACTTCATGAATGACTTTAGGCTCACATTTAAAGGTCAAATAGTCTCCGAATATGATAATTTTAGTTTTATTTGAAAGCTCATTGAATTATCTTTTCAATGAGCCTAAGTTCAACTAAATCCGACCGGTAATAAGGGGAATTATGACCATTTTTATAAGATCGCGTGACGTTGGAAATTAGTTCACAATCACAATTTTTTTCTCATTGCACCTTAGAACTAAGTGGTCTTATGTTTGTTGAAAAGTTAAATCGATAAGCTTTTCGATGAGCCATAAACTACCTCGATTTTGAAGCTCATTGTTTTATCATCTTTTGCTTTGAAGTATATTTTCTTTAGCATCAACCATCTATTGAAGCTCTTCTAAGAGGTTCTTTCTTAGATGAAAACACAAAAAATTAACAAAGAGAGTAGTGAAAAAGTATGAAAGGTTGTTGAAGAGTCATCAAAAGGTGGGTCCCATGATGTATGTGTTTTATCCATGTTGTCCATCCATTTTGCAAGCTCATTTTAGGGCATGAGCCCGAAAATGAGACATATCCAAATCTCAAGTGGACCACACCACACACAACAGTGGAGATTGAACACTTACCGTTGAAAGCTTTTTAGGGGCCACAGAGGTTGTAGATTAAGATGATTTTTTCCCTTCATCTAGGTCTATGTGGCCTTATCAATAAGTTGGATCTGTTAGCAAATAAACGTTACAGCAGGCCTTAGGAAGTTTTTAATGGTGGACATGGTGGCCGTTCAATCAACACTATTTTCTTGTGGTGTGGTCCACCTTAGATTTGGATCTGAGTCATTTTTAAGCTATGCTATAAAAATAATATAGAAAAATAGACTAATGGCCTGTATCAAACACAAACACGATGGTGGGACTTAGAGAGCTTTGACACCAGTTAGAATTGACCAACGATCACCATATTCTATATGCATGTGTGCCGCTTAGAATATCAGATTCAGATGGGCCTGATTTTGCTATGCAACCAATCTCTGCTATCATGATTGTCTGATGAGCGGCTCTGATCAGCCTAACAAAGATAATGGCCACTCATCAGGCAGGCACCGCTTTATCTGTATGCCTTTTTCTCTCACCACATTCCGTATGCATGTGTAGGCCTAGTTCTCTAAGACGATGAATCTTCACAATGAGGATGGCTTAATACTAGGATCTGACTTCACATGTGTGACTTTTTCCACGTGTGGCTTAAGTTCCAAAGAAAGTGCTTTTACACGGTGATGATCTTTTGCCATCCATTTGTTCCGTGCCCTGTGACCCACCTAATAATATGTTGACTAACCAGATAATTTTTGGGCCCGGGCATATATACGGTGGGGCCATCGATGTACAGTCGGTACATCACACATGTACAATCATGTGAAGGCATGTATGGTGCACGACAAAGTGGGGCCCACTTCCCCTTGCATTCATGATGTAATGTGGAACTTGGCCTCCAATCACTATCAATGATCAACTGATGAACGTCCAAAGAGGTGTGGCATCAAGAAGCCCACTTTACATCTCTATCTTACAAATACCATCAATCCAATTTTCTTTAAGTGGCGCACTTCCAAGTCAAACACGCGTCACAGCACACCTTTGTCATGGGCCATGTGGGACCAACGCGCTTTAATTTCGATGTGACTTTGCTGTGATCGTCGGAGCCAACGAGGTGGGTGGGTGGGACCCTGACCCTTGGGGCGACGTCAATGGATGAGTTGGGTCCCTTTTGCCGTATCATTTTAAGGCATTGACCCAGAAATCAAGCAAATCCAAGTATGAAGTAACCACACCGCAAGAAAGAGTGTTGAATGATCATTAAAAACCTTCTGGGGTCTGCAAAAGTTTTGGATCCAGCTGATATTAGTATTTTCTCTTCATCTAGGTCTGCATGACCTTATCAACTGGTTGGATGATAAATTACATTATGGTGGATCCTAGGGAGTTTTTATTGGTAGGTATTCAATTAGCAATGTTTCTAGTGGTGTGGTCCATTTTAGATTTAGATGTGGTTCATTTTTGGACAAATGTCATCAAATAATTTGGCAAAAATGGAAGGATGGCATAGATATATAATGCATACATCAAGGTGGGCCTTACAGTTAGGGTCTCACCCACGTCACCAGTTTTAAAGTTGCAGCAAAGTTCTCTCCTTTGATTTCCTAATGCTCTCGAAATTCCAAGCATAACAATCGTAAGAATGCATTGAGAATTAAGATATTTTTAAGAAAATAGAAGAGATATTTTCTACGTAGACCCACTTATCATGTGGCCCCTAAAATACACCATCTATTTAAAAGCACACTTTTCTACACCGTCACTGGTGGCACCAGGGAATTATATTTTTAAGGATGAAAAAGCTCATGCCATCAAAAATTTAAAAAAAAAACGTTTTGAATGCTGATCAACATTTCATGTGTTTAAAATTACTATTCATCTTTTATGTTCTCCAGCAAACTTTAGGGCATGCTTTCCGACGTAGGGATGAACATGGTGAGGTTGATCACCGTCTTCCTCAAGGATAACTACTCTGAATCTAATTTTTTGGACTCCTCACAGAGATTTCTAGAATCCACGAGAAAAAAGAAAGAAAATTAGAAATAAATTCTATAAAATTTGTAATTTGATTGATGAATGAAATAAACGAATTCACAACCCTTTAAATAAGGATACTACGTCATAGGAGAGGTTTCAGAATCAAACTCCAACTAAAACTCCTAGTATTCACATCTTACTATAAATTGTAAACGTACTATTTATTGATTGTCGCGGCCAAAAATAGTAAGTGTCCTATTCGACCGAACCACAACATTTTCGTTATTATTCTAAGCACATTTCATATTGGGTGCAACTCCTAAAGCCCAACGGATGAAGAGTTATACTGAAACTAAAACTTAAGATAAATAGTAAAAATGAAAATAAAATGGGAATTCGACCATCGATCTAGTAGTATTTCATAAATACGGCATGTGCAACCCGGCTTAAACACACACTCACACACCAAAACACCACAATGGTTTTTTTTTGTTTTTTTTTTGGTTTTTTTTTTTAAATTCATGACCTCTATGGTCAAACTCTGGTGAGTATACCACTAAGCCAGGAGTTAAGACCATGTAGATGACCTAGCTCAGGCATCAGGCCAATGTGATGATTCGTGTGCCAGTCTTGTACAGGAAAATGAATAATTAATAGAAATGGCTGACAATCACAATATTTTATATGCTGGTACGCCCATCTGAATATCAGATGGGCCTGATTTTTTTAGGCAACACATATTTAGTATGGTTATTGTCTGATGAGTGGCTCAGATCAGCCGAACAAAGATGAGGGTCACTCATCAGGGGGTCACCACTTTGTCCATGCCTTCTTCTCACAAGTCAGAACCAGATGTATAGCAAGATGTAGATGATTAATCGAAGTAAGTTACGGGTGCCACTTTGTGTATACATATGTATGCTCGGTTATTTGAGTCAAGACATCTTGGCAATGAGGATGCGAAGGCAGCTTCAGTGGATACATGATCGTGGGGCCTACCGTGATATGTGTGCCTTACATCTACACGTTCATTTGTTTTGACAGCTCAATATTTTAGGGTATGATTCCAAACGTAAGACAGATTTAAATGTAAGGAGGACTACACAGGAAATAGTAGTGATTGAATACCCACAATTAAAAACGTCCTAGGCGCCACCACCAGAATGTTTATAATTTTCCATCTAATGTGTTCATAAGGTGACAAAGATCTAGATGAAGGGACTACACAAATATCAGCTATTTCCAAAACTTTTGTGGCCCACGAGAAATTTTTAATGGTCTACTTGAGATTTAGATCTGCTTTTTTTTTTTTTCCTGGGATCATGCTCTTAAATTATCTGTCAAAACAGATGGACGGCATGGATGTAAGGCACATACATCACAGTGGGCCCCACAGTTTGGGATGCTACCAAAGACGCTTTGGAGAACGCCCTTATGAGTGGCTCCGATCTCACATGTGAGACTTTTTTCACCGTGTTAGTTGAGGACTTAGAGAAGATGCACTGGCTGTAACAAATTAATGCACATGATGATCTTTTGCTGTCCATTTGTTTTGTGAACTTTGACCCATCCGAAAAGTTGACTGACCTGATATTTCGCTAGAGTGAGGTTAGGTTTGTTGGATTATACATCCACTAGAATACATGAAACTTTTGATCATTTGACTATTTTGTCTTAGAAGATTGGACTGTCATGTTCTAGTTGAACAATTATTTTTTTTAATAGCGCAATCAATGGTAAAGCCATTAATTAATTCAAAAGAATTGGATGATTTAAAAAAGACTCAGATGCCATATCTAATGTTTGGGTAATATAATAATACATTGGTATGTACTCGGCAACAAAAGTATCAAGGAAAACCCCGAAAATGATCTGACAAACTGCACTTCCAAGGCAGAAGAACCAACGAAACTGGAGTAAGGGCAGAAAAAATCTACGTTGATATATGGTTGTTGAATATATGTTAGATTGCTCAAAAGGACAAAACAGGAGTGTAGAAAGCTGAGAAGCTGATTTCTTGGGTAGTTTGGTCGTGATCATGAATCTTCACGAAGGACGTGGAGCTCGGGAATACATGATACAGCTATATCTTACGGTCCATGTGGCAGTTCATGTTTCAATTGGGTCATCCATCTATGGGTCCATTCCATGGCCTATGTTTCAAAAATCAAAGCTATTACCTAAGCCTACCAATCATTAATTTCTTTCAATTACCTGCACTTTGACTGTTAATTATTTTCATTTCTTATATACTCTTTGAGGGCAGCATATCCTATTGATAGGATCCTTAGACGTATGTTTATTTTGGACCTACTATGTGAGGAACTAGATAACTGGACCTTATTTTGTTTCCTCCTATCTTCCCTGACAATAGAGTAAAAGATCATTACGTGGATTGGATGACCCCAAACTGGTGATGCGGGTACATGGCAGGATATGATGTGGGACTAAAACTATATACGGAATGGGCCCACGGATCTGTCTGTGCATGGGACATGGCGATCAGGGGTCCGGATAGCTTACCTAGCTGAGACGCCGCCATGGAAGCCGGATAAGAATACCAGAATTCCTATAGAGCTTAAGATCTTCCTCTCATTCACACCCTTTCTGCAAATCAGTAGATGTGACTCGAATTTTTGCTGTTGGTGTAGGATCGGGGACCCAGCTCTCTTTTATAGAGATTGTGGAGGAGGAGTTTGAAACCCATCAAAACTCCCTCTCCCACGCTCCACATTGTTGTGTTCTAGTTCGACTCAAACTGTTGTCTGCATAGACAACCATAACATTCCAGCCCTAATACGCACTGCTATGCAATTAGAATTGTGTAGCAAATCACATGAAGTAGGCCCACTGGTCTACTCAATCATCCAGTCTAACTGAATGACAATCCAGACCGTTGATTAGTAAGGCCCACTAAATCGAGTTCTTACATTCTCCCACTTGGGCCTCATTGAGCAACGTAAATGACAGTCATATAGAATAATTTTGAAAAACAAGTTTTGATTTTTTAAGAAAATATCCAAATGGTTAACCAATGAAATAGTTGGACAATATGAGTAATACTATTCAATCTGGTCCATTAAGACTGTTAGTATCGAAACGCGGTAGTTGTCACAACATTTAATTTAGGCGAAGTGAGACTAATCGCAATACAAGTACTTTCAATCTTAATGACATAGATCATGAACTAGGAAATGTAGTATAAGGATTACACACTTTAGTGTGATGATATGTGCCTATCCTTAAGAGATCCTGAAGCTTTTACATGTCTCCAACGAGACACGACTGTAGTTCTACTTACTCAAAATTTACGCATATATATAGAGAAATTGAAATAAATCTTTATATCAAAATCATCCAAACAAACTGTATAAAACGAGATCTCTAAGTGTTTGTGAAAATCAAAATACGCTCAACTCCCACTAACTAAAAACATCTGTGAGATCAATGACTCTCATGGATGTTACATGCTCCTGAAATGGAGTGATAGGGAGCCCTTTAGTGAACGGATCTGCAATCATCTGCTTAGTGCCGATGAATTCCACGAACACTAGATGATTCTGAACTCTTTCCTTTACAACAAGGTACTTGATGTCGATATGCCTTGACCTTGACGAATGCTTGTTGTTGCTAGAGAAGAAAATAACAGCCGAATTATCGCAAAATATTCTCAATGGTTTCGGGATATGCTCTAGTACCCGCAAACTTGAGAAGAAACTTTATAACCATAGTGCCTGATTAGATGCCTCATGACAGGCAATAAATTCAGCTTCCATAGTGGATGATGCTGTGGTAGACTATTTCACGCTTTTCCATGGCACAGCTCCTCCCACCATTATGAAGATGTTTCCTGAAGTAGACTTCTTAGTATCAACGCAACCTGTGAAGTCTGCGTCTGAATATCCGATCAACTCCAACTGATCAGATCTTTTGTATGTGAGTCCGAAGTTTTTCATTCTCTAAAGATACTGTAACACTTTCTTTGCAGCTATCTAATGTTGCATTCCTGGATTAGATAAATATCTTCCCAATATTCTAGTGACAAAGGCAATGTCTGGTCGCGTATAAACTTGAGCATACATGATGCTCCCTACTATTGATGCGTACAGAAATTCCTTCATTCGATTCTTTTCTAAATCATTCTTTGGACACTGAAATAGACCAAATTTTTCGCCCTTCACAATGGGCAACTTTCCTAAATCACAATTTTGTATGTCATACCTTTCAAGTACCCTAGTAATATAGGCCCTCTATAACAAGCTGAGTAGTCTAAGTGTTCTATCACGGCAAATCTCAATGCCAATGACGTAAGAAGCTTCACCAAGATCTTTCATTTCAAATCTTTGAGATAAGAATTTCTTGGTGTCACTCAATATCCTGGTATCACTGCTAGCCAACAAAATGTCATCAACATACAAAATCATCATAACGAACTTACTCCCACTAGTTTTAATGTAGATGCATTCATTTGCAGTGTTTTCTACAAAACCATTTGAGGAAATTACTTCATGAACTTAACGTACCACTATCGCGATACCTGTTTCAACCCATAGATGGATTTCTTAAGTTTGCAAACTAAATGTTCTGAGCCAGTAGCTATAGAACCTTCGGGCTGCATCATGTACACATTCTCATTCAAATCTCTATTGAAAAATGCAGTCTTTACATCCATCTGATGTAACTCTAAATCCATATGAGCTACAAGAGCCATTATGATCCTGAATGAGTCTTTCTTAGATACTGGTGAGAAAGTCTCGTTAAAGTCAATGCCCTCACGTTGGTTAAAACCCTTGGCAACAAGTCGGGCTTTATACCTTTCGACATTATCCTTAGAGTCCCTTTTGATTTTAAATATCCATTTAGAACCAATCGGCCTTATTCGAGTAGGTAACTCTATAAGATCTCATACTTTATTATCCTGCATGGATTTCAACTCATCTTTCATGGCATCAAACCAACGAGAAGTATCAGCACTTTGTTTGACTTGTGTAAAGGATTCAAGATCCTTGTCCAGCCCCATGTCAAAGTCGTGCTCCTGTAAGTATACGATGTAATCGTCTCGATTTACAGGCCTTCTCGCTCTTTCAGATCTTCTCAATGGTTCAACTTGTTGGGTCTGTTCTTGATTTTTCTCATTAGTGGTTTGTATATAAGGTTCTACGTGGTGCTCTGCAGTGACTGCAGAATCGACTGTATCATTAATGTCCACGTGATCTGGGTTGACTATGACAGGAGTCACAGTCCTTTGTTCCTCAAATACAAAATTTCTTATGTTTGTGCTCCCACTGTTTTCAGTGTCCTCAATGAATCTGGCATTCCCAGTCTCAACAATCCTAATAGAGTGGGAAGGACAGTAGAATCGATAGCCTTTTGATCTTTCTAGATATCCAATGAAGAAACAACTTACGGTTCTAAGATCAAGCTTCTTTTCATGCGCGTTATAAACTTTGGCCTCAGCAGGACAACCCCGAACATATAGATATCGGAGACTTGATTTTCTCCCATTCCACAACTCAAAAGGAGTTTTATTAATTGCTTTGCTAGGAACCCTGTTTAGTATATGAACTGCGATTTTAATCGCATCACCCCACAGAGATTCTGGCAATGTCGAATTGCAGACCATGCTTCGCACCATATCTATAAGGGTGCGATTGCGTCTCTCAGCCACTCTATTCTGCTTTGGAGTACCAGGCATAGTATACTGAGCGACAATGCCACAATCTTACAAGTATTTAGTGAATGGTCCTGGATTGCGTCCTGATTCATCATATCTGCCATGATATTCACAACTATAGTCAGATTTGACAACTTTAATTCTCTTATCGAGTTGATTTTCAACTTCGGGCTTATAGATTTTAAAAGCATCCAGGGCGTCTGATTTCTCATTAATAAGGTATAGGTACCCGAAGCGAGAGTAGTCATGTATAAAGGTAATGAAATATTTTTGGCCACTCCATGAGGCTGTAGGGAGTGGTCCACAGATATCTGTATGTATAATGTATGTACAACCTCTAATAGACCTATACTCCTGGTTGCACCTTATGCAATCAATGCATACTTTATAGTTAGAGAAGTCTAGAGAATGTAAAATTCCTTCTCGCACAAGCCTGTTTAATCTCTCACGAGATATATGGCATAGCCGCTTGTGCCACAACTTGGAGGAATTCTCATAGTCTAGTCTTCGCTTGGATCCCATTATATTTCCATGCAATGAATTAATATTATAGACGTGAGAGACAATCAAGTCTAACTGGTATAAGTTGTTTACTATAGAGCCAGTTCTAACTTTAATCGAATTAAAGAAAATACTAAAAATTTTATTTCCAAAGTGGAATGAATATCCCAACTTATTCAAACAGAAAATTGAAACTAAATTGCGCTTTATAGACGGCACACAAAATGTATCTACTAAATTCAAAAATTGACCAGACTTCAACTTAAGCCTATAGACTCCTATTGCCTCCACGTCAACCTTAACACCATTACCTACGTATACTGAGTGCTTCGCATCAGTTGGTGGCCTAACCTGTAGTAATTCCTACATAGAAGTGCATATGTGAATAGTAGTTCCTGAATCTATCCACCAGGAATCCGCTGACACATCAGTTAGATTAGATTCAAAACAGACAAGAACATAATTATTACCTTTCTTTATGAGCAAATTCTGAAGACCTTCACAGTATTTCTTTAGATGACCCATCTTTTTGCAAAAGAAGCACAGTTTACCTTTAACTTGTTTGCGTTTAGATCCATTTCTAGATTGATTCTCATGGTTTCCAGATAGAGGACCAGAGAATCCATTATTAGAATTTTGTTTCCTCTTCCTATTATCTTTATTCCCTTGCCCATGCCCATGACCTGAGGTCACCATATTAACATTTTGAACTTTAACCACATGTCTGATCCTGTCTTCTTCTTGGACACACTGAGTGATAAGTTCATCCAATGTCCACATGTCCTTCAGAGTGTTATAGTTTACTAGGAACGTGCCGAATTGGAGAGGTAGGTTATTCATGATGAAATTAACTAGTTGATCATTAGTGAGTACAAGCCCTAGAGCACAGATCTTAGAAACAATCTCGATCTGCTCTACAATGTATTCACGGATGTTGCCTTTTCCATCGTAGGACGAGCGAGTCAATTTATTTAGAAGGATGCCTATTTCAGATTTATCAGATTTCTTGAACCTTTTTCCTATTTCAGCGAGGAAAGTTTTGGCTTTGTCTGTTTCAGGCATGGCGCCCTTCATAGATTTAGAAATAAAATACTTGATAACTTTCAAGCATGTATCATTTGATCTAAACCATGCAACCCATCAATTATATTCAGCTTCAGTCGTATCATCAGATGGTTCTGGTAGTTCTGGTGTTATCAGGGCAAGATCTAATTATAGACACCCTAGTACAACTTCAATGGTGTTCTTCCATTGAGCATAGTTAGACCCATTTAGGGCAGGGACTTGATGTGTATTAGTTGGAATTGAGACTGAAAGAAAAGAGATACACATATGCTCACATTAGTTCATTATTTCACAAATTAATTTCGTGAATGTAAATAAAATATCAGGCAAAATGAATTAATTCAGTTGCTAAGGGAGGCATCAACTGAATCATCCAAGAAGAAGATGGGCCCAACCATCTCATCCTGGTGAGAATTTGTTACATCATTATCATTCCTCCTATGGGCGGTAATAATAACATGTTAGTGATCTTCCTGAACATGAAGCTAAGTGATGTCAGTCATGTTAATCTGAGACAGTCAACACCTGTGTGTTAGATGAGTCTTTCAGCTTTACATTACCAGCACCATTTAGTTCACCCGTTCACATGACCGCCAAACGGTAATCGTCTGTGTTTTCGTTACCGCATGTATGAAAAATGTGAACGCAACTGTATGCAATCCTCTTATCCCTATTTGTAGAATTTTCATCGATTGAGGTTACTATGGTGGCTAACACAACCGAATCCAACACTACAAATATATACTTAGGATTGCAATTACAATCCTGCCTCTCAATGGATTATAACTTTATTAGTCCGATGCGATCCATAAGTTAGTTGATACTGACCTTTTTGGAAATCCTTAAAGTGAAACATATAAATAGGTTTTGCACCTTATATTCCAATGGTCCATATCAACACTTAAAGATGGGTGATGGGCCAATAATAGGGCCGAATCAGGACTCCCTATCGTAGAAACCTTATATGTGGGCAATCGGCCTGCTAACGTGAGATATAAATCAAATGGCCCAGATGTGCAATGGGCCTGTTGCCAGTGCAGGTCCGCAGGATATAACATTGAGACCATACGCGGGTCCACAAGGTGGATCCGAATGTATGTAATTGGGTCCACTGACCCGACTATATATAAGGTTAGTTTCGACCAAGCAGCGATCGAACAAGGGTAAGTGAAGCAGCAAAAAAAAAATTAAAAAAAAATCCCTTTCGTGAGATGTATCCTAAGTTTGTGGAAGATCTCGTCACCCCATCGTCCACGACGCTGATTCGAGAAGAAATCAAGCTGTTTTCGACCTACTGAGGGTGGCTACTAAAGGGAGAGGGAGTTTCTCCTTCTCTGCAGATGGATTCGCAGCCGGTTGGACGTTTGGTCTTCCCTGATGGTGGGTTACATGGCCGACAGTGGTGCTGAAATCCATGACCGCCTCTATTAAAGACACAGGTGGGTATATAAAATCCCCAATTTTGGGATTATCGGTTTTGAATCTAGGCTTTGAAATCAGGAATCTGGAATCCCTAATTGAATGTTTGCATTTAGGGGTTCGAATCCCAAATCCCTAATTAAACTGGATTTAGGGATTTTGAATCCGAAATTCCTAATTAATCAGGATTTGGGGATCTGGATTCCAAAAAAAAAAACTCTAATTTCTGATTTCTAAAGTCGGGGATTCGAAAATCCCTGATTGACTCGATTGATTTAGGGTTTCGAATAATCCCAAATTTCCGATTTTGGAGATTTTGAATCCGAAAATCCCTGATTTCACAATTTGGGGATTTCGAACTGAAAATCCCCAATCGACATATGGATTTGGGGATTCGAATTCGAAATCCCTAATTTTGGATGTTCGATTGAAATTCACAATTTGAATAACTATTTTTTAGGGTTTTTGAAATTCAAATGAATTAACAGTGTGGACAAGACACATACATCGAGGTGGGGCCCATAGAGCTTTCACACCAGCTAGCTGGGTGGCGCTAGGTCACCAGCCAAACCACGTCTTGGTTTTTGGTGGTGCAAGGACTAGGTGGGACCCAATGAGGTGTTAAGGACTTTGTGTTTCCCCACCAAGGTGTAACGACTTTGTGGTGAGCAGGTGGTGTAAGGACTTGTGAGGTGTTTGTATTTTATCCACACTATCTGTTTTGCCAACTCATTTTAGAGCATGATCCCAAAATTGAAGGATATCCAAAGCTCAGGTGGACCACATTACAGAAATCAGTGAGAATTGAATGCATACCATTGAAAACTTCTTCGAGCATAGAAGTTTTGGTTCAAATTGATATTAGTGTTTTACCTAATTCATTCAGGTCTCTATTGACTTATGAACAGGTTGGATGGATAATAAACATCACGGTGAGCCTAGGAAGATTTCAATGGTAGGTATCATTGTCCCCACTACTTTTCGTGATGTGGTCCACTTGAACTTCAAATTTTCCTCATTTTTAGACTCAATCCTTAAAATCATATTTCAAAATATATGAATGATATATATATATATATATATATATATATATATATATATATATATATATATATATATATATGGGAAAAGGTACAATGAGCTCGAGCGTATTACGGTCGTCCATGAGGTCAAGCTGTGTGGGCCCCACCGTGATGTCTTTCGAACATCAACACCGTCCACCAGATGCACCATTCCATCGTGGGCCTAGACGACCCAAAATCAGCCATATACGGAACTCAGGTGGGCCATACCATCTAAAATCATGTGAATACATGCCAAAAACATATAAAAGCACTTGGTGGGGCCTACCTGAGTTTTCCATGCACCTGAAACTTGGTCTAAACCCTCATTCAAGTGGGACACACATAATGGATGGGCTGGATTTGCAAACCACATCTCAGTGGCCCCTCAAAAATGGTTATGAATGTTTTAATGGTGCACCGCCCCTTTGCACTTTTGTATGTGGTGTGGCCCACAAAAGTCACGGATTGACTTGATTTTGGGCCGTTCAGGCCCACGATGGAATGGTGCATCTGGTGGACGGTGTTGATGTTCGAAAGGCATCACGGTGGGGCCCACACAACTCGACCTCATGGCGACCGTAATACACTCGAGCTCATTGTACCTTTTCCATATATATATATATATATATATATATATATATATATATATATATATATATATATTATATATATATATATATGGGAAAAGGTACTATGCGCTCGAGCGTAAAGCGGTCGTCCGTGAGGTCGAGCTGGGGTGGGCCCCACCGTGATTCCTTTCGAAGATCCACACCGTCCACCAGATGCACCGCTCCAGCTGGGACCCACACGGCTAGAAATCGACCGTCCACGGAACTCAGGTGGGCTATACCTTCTGAAAACATAAGTATACACGCGAAAACATGTAAAATCACTTGGTGGGGCCCACCTAAGATGTGGATACCACCTGAAAAGTGGTCTAAAATTACATCTAAGTGGGACACACATGATGGACGGTGTTGATCATCAAAAAACGTCTCAAAAGGGGGCCACGAGTGGTTTTGAATGTTTGAATGGTGCACGGCCCCTCTCCACTTCTGGACATGGTGTGGCCCACAAAAGTCTCGGATGGACTTGATTTTTAGCCGTGTGGGCCCGTCCAGGGATGGTGCATCTGACTGAGGGGGTAGATGTTCGAACGGCATCACGGTGGGGCCCACCCCAGCTCGACCTCATGGAGACCGCTTTACGCTCAAGCGCATAGTACCTTTTCCCTATATATATATATATATATATATATATATATATATATATATATATATATATATATATAACATATGTCATAGTGGGGCCCACAGAAGTTTGCCACTGCAGCATTTCTGCTGCTACCTTCTATACTAGGCAATCCGAATCCAGGGTGAGAAGCGGGGTAATGAATGTGAAAATATGTATATGACCAAAGTTTAAATACATATGTATTTTGATTTTTGATTTTTATTTTTTAAATTTTCTGCTGACGTCATGACCACCAGTAGGTTCACTTTCAAAACAGAAGATGTGTAAAGGTGTTTGGGAATATTTCTATCCATCTGTATGTTCAAATCCAATACATCCATCAAGTCTGTCCGACCTACATGTTTTGGGGAAAGCAAATCTGGTCCACTCAGCACGTAGCCCCAATGTTAGAAACTGGATTAGAGAACTTCAGCTAAGTTTTTCAGAACCGTTCATTTGTTTTGCAAACTGCTGCCCACCTGACCAATGGAGTAACCTAAATCTTGGGCCAGGGCATCTGTATAGTGCTTCCTTTCTGATAGGACGGACTGGATCTCATACCTATCATGCCACGCGGGCACGTGTGGTGCTTATACAAGCTTCTTTACGCACGCGCGTGCGTTTAGCAAAGGTCTACGATAAAACACGGTAAAAACTATTACGGTGCAAATAAATGCATAAAAACTAAAGCATGTGCGTATGCAAATGCTGTGAATACCAACTGGGGCTCTCAATAAGCTGGGCTCGGGCAGGGCAAAAATCAAAATTTTGAATGGGCCCGGCCCACTGGCCCGTCGACTGCTATAACGAAAACAGGTTCTCTCCAATCGGACTATTGTGATTATTGGGCCCAACTCATTCTCAATAAAGTCCAATGGATGGATGGGATGTATGTAATACATGCGCGCCCGCGCACTACGGATGAGGGTGCCTCGTAATCAAGGGGAGCTAAATTAGGTACGGCCCTCACCGTCGGGCCCACCTTGATGTTGTATTATATATCCATGCCGTCCATCCATTTTTTTATATCATTCTGGGGCATGATAAAAAAAAAGGAAGCAGATCCAATTCTTCTTGAACACGCCAGGAGCATGAGGCTACATGAAGGATTGCCTAAGATATTTTGGATAGATATTGTAAATACTGCCGCATATCTCATCAATAGAAGTCCCTCAGTACCATTGGATGGTGAGCCTACCAGAAGAAACGTGGACTGAGAAAGAAGTGAACCTTGCACATCTCAAAGTGTTCGGTTGCACTTCATATGTTCACATTGATGTAGAGCACAGAAACAACTTGGATGCGAAGTTCAAGAGGTGCACGTTTATAGGCTACGGGCAACATGATTTTAGCTACCATTTTTGGAATACAGAAAACAGGAAAATCATCAGAAGCAAAGACGTAATCTTCAATGAAAAGGTGATGTATAAGGATAATGTGCAGCAAAATAAGGCCGATGAGAAAGAATTTGTAGAGTTGGAAGAGTTACCAGATACAGGTGTTACAGTACCACAAGATAAGCATGCATGGGAGCATTATGAGGCAGAACCATAGACACCGGTTGTGAGGAGGTCTACTCGGGAGAGGAGACCCATGGTCTGATACTTAGCCTCCTTACATTATCTACTGCTGACAGATAATGGTGAACCAGAATGTTTTGAAGAGGCATTACAGTCAGATACATGGGTTAAGTGGGAGCAGGCCATGGATGATAAGATGGACTCTCTTGAGTCTAATCGTACATAGGAGCTGGTCACTCTACCTAAGGGTAAGAAAGCTCTTCATAATAAGTGAGTTTACAGACTGAAGGAGGAGCACGATGGTTCGAAATGATACAAGGCTAGATTGGTTGTGAAAGAGTTTCAACAAAAGGCAGGTATCGATTTTACTGAAATATTTTCACCGGTAGTGAAAATGTCTATGATTCGCATGGTTTTGAGTATAGTGGCTACAGAGGACTTATATCTAGAGCAGCTAGATGTTAAGACAACCTTTCTTCATATGGACCTTGAAGAAGAGATATATATGCATCAGCCGATAGGATACGTGACACCAGGAAAGGAGGACAAGATGTGTAGACTGAAGAAGAGTCTATATGTCCCGAAGCAGGCCCTGAGGCAGTGGTGTAAGAAGTTCGACAGTTTCATGTCGGGAAACGGTTATAGGAGATGTCATGCAAACCACTGTTGCTATTTGAAGAAGTTTGATACGTCATACATCATCGTTCTTTTGTACGTTGATGATATGCTTGTGGCTGGATCATGCATGAAGGACATCTTAGATCTCAAAAGACAACTGTCGAGAGAATTTGCCATGAAGGATTTAGGAGTTGTAAAACAAATCCTACGCATAAGGATAAAGTGTGACAGGAAAAACAAGAAACTAGTTTTGTCATAGGCAGAGTACATAGCCAAGGTACTTGATCAATTCAATATGAGACATGCTATGCCGGTTAGCACTCCATTAGCCAATCACTTTAAGTTTTCTAAGGAGCAAGGTGTGAAGTCATGGGAGGAACTGGACTACATGGCTAAAGTCCCATACGCGTCAGTTATTGGGAGTCTCATGTATGCTATGGTGAGCACGAAGCCAAACATTGCTCAAGCAGTTGGAGTTGTTAGTAGGTTCATGAACAACCCCAGGAAGGAACAATGGGAAGCTGTGAAGTGGATCCTCAGATACTTGGTAGGTACTGTGGATGTAGGGCTGTGTTATAGAGGATCAGAAATCAAGCTACAAGGCTACGTAGATTCAGATTTGGCAGGAGATATCAACAGCAGAAAAAGCACAATAGGTTATGTCTTTACTCTGGGTAGTGCTGTAGTCAGTTGGGTCTCTCAGTTACAAAAGATAGTATTTATCAGTACAACGGAAGCAGAATATGTTGCAGCTATAGAAGCATACAAGGTTTCATGGAAGAGTTGGGTAAGAAACAAGCAGATTGCAAGCTGTATAGTGACAGTCAGAGTGCAATACACTTGGCTAAGAATTCAGCCTTTCATTCAAGGACTAAGCATATTGACATCAGATATCACTTCATACATTCATTACTGGAAGATGGATCGATTACTCTGGAGAAGATTCATACAAGTGAGAATCCTACGGATATGCTGACCAAGGCGGTCACACGAGAGAAGCTAAAGCTCTGTTCAGCTTTGATTAGTTTTCAGGCTTAAGGACGGGGAGGTGGTGCATTTCGGATATATAAGACGAAGGTTTATAGTGATGTGTTTCCAAGTGGGAGATTGTTGAGATGTTGAACCACATTCAGATAGGGCCGCTCGATCAGTCGAGTGGTCTGTTCGACCGGTCGAGTGACCCACTTGACCAGTCAAGAGCTGGCTTGACTCAAAGTCCAGCAAGTTATGATTTTCTAGGTCCGTGGTGCTCGACCGGTCGAGGCCAATGATCGACCAGTCAAGCAGCCTGCTCGACTAGTCAAGGTTACACAGATTCATTTTGTGAATTTGATACGGACTGTGAAAATTTGAGGCGGTTTCGCAAGGGTGCGAAAGGGAAGTTGCTTAAACTATAAATACGGGTCCGTAGGGCTATTCTATGGTTATGGGAGTTATTCATAAGTGCGGGCAAAGGATATTCCCTCTACATCTAAAGGGAAAAGGTTAGTACATTGCTTGTAATTTGGTTCTCTTCATAGTGGAAGTTTTGCACCGTGGTTTTTTACCATTGTTTGGGGTTTTTCCACATATATCTTGTCTTGTGGTTTGTTTGGTATGCTTTTATTCTACTTCTAAATTATATTTTTTTCTGTTTATCATTTGTGGGTGAGACCGGAGATTGGATCTCGGTTCACTACGTTGTTGGCGTGCTGCGTAACACTCTTAAGGGTGTAGAGACACCCTTTCAAAAAAGTTGTGGCTATTGGGTTTAAACCCAATTGGTGTAACCCTTAGGTTTTAAAAGACACAACTTTTCAAAACAAAAATTGAAACGATGCAACCTTTTAGACTTAAGTGAAAAGACACATCCGTAAGGGCCCGTCTGAACGGATATTTTGAAACACTAAATTATTTTTAAATAATTTAAAATACATCAATCCCCCACATGTTTTAAAGTTTTTGATATTTCGGGTTAATATGGAAGAGTTGTATAATGGTGCCTGTGTCACCATAGACTTGAAACGACATTAGGTAAGCATGACAGGTCTACATGATTCAGGTGACACCATAGTCTTGAACCTGATTCCTTTTGATGTAGATCATAAGTATATGACACTCACACAACTTTTTAGCTATAAGCGATTCTGCTGTTCGGTACGTTTCGGTCATGCATCATTACCTGGATTTCATGAGTGCTCTAGAGAATTTGCCTACATTCTCATAGGAAGCAGCCTCCACCTCCACACCCATATAGGTGAATTTCATCAAGTGTACGCAGCAATTGGGTACATCACCAAATATATGGATATGGATTCGTTAAGAGTTCAAAAAATCATTATTCTTTATTGTTGCTCACACTTTACACCATAGAAGGGGCTTATTTATATCAGTGTAATCATCTACCTCGCGTCATGTTGTTTACCCATTAAACTCATCTAATAAAATCTCTACTCGTATAGGTTGGGTTGTCAACACTGGTAGCTCATATATTAGGTACAGCCCTATTCCATTCTATGTATCATTGACTAATCTTTTATATAGTCATTTGGTCAGAGGATTTATGACTCGTAGGCCTTTTACTCCTACCCTTCATTGATCCATTAGGCTTTCGCCTATTATGAAAAATTAACCATTGTTACCTCCCATAGGAGTTTGGCCATATCTTAGTCCCAATGTGGCTAATCATCCTTTCAGACCAGCTAGAGATCATCATATTGGCAAGTTATTGCCTCACCAACTAGCTACTAAAAAATGAGCGTTTGTTTAGGCGGATTCCACCTTTTGCTCATCAGTCAAGTCTTTGGTCGTCAGTTGCAACCTCTTTTACTATTCATATCTCGAACCAAAGCATACCAAACTCATTTCTAATCTCATAGATTCAATAATTACGACTCCATTAAACAAAAGATACTGAGCATCATTTTTATTATGATAGTTGTCGTATCATCGGCTCTAAATACAACCAACTTTCTTAACCTTTAATATACTCTTACCATTCAAACAACTTCACTAGCCCACCATTCAACTAACTGGTGGTAAACTTAATCGAATTTATTGTATCTGCAGTATAAAGCGGCTGAAGTAATCTGTCATGCATAGACATATGACAAATAAAATAAAGTATAACCTTCATGTAATTATATTGCAACATTATCATGTTATCACATGTTAATGGTTGACCAAATTATCAATTAGTGATTAGAATTTAATACAATCGATGGATATTTACCAACTGAATATAGAGGAGAAATATCTAAGTTTATTATCAAGTATCTTGATTGACGGATTGAACAATGGGCTCCATAAGTGTATAGATTTGGACATTAGATACATTTGTTGATGGTAAAATAACATATGAACTTATAGTCTCATATGAATACCAATCCCAAATGTCCAAATCTAGTATCCAATATTGAAAATAAAATATAGCCTAAAAATCTCATTGACTCAACAATCATCTTTTGAATTCAAACCTTCTTTCTAACTATTTATTCGTTGACTACCAATTAGATCATTAAAGCATATAATCAGTTTTATTCCAGATATCTCGTCTCCAAGACCCACATAATACCAATGTAACACATATGCATATTGATCCATAACATTCATCATATACCTTTCTTGGTACAAAACTTTCATATCAACCCATTTATCAAATATTTATTGACTAAACTTATACTCCATGGGTTAAGTGGTTTATCTAAATGCATTCAAATGCACCCACACAATTTCAGATTTAGCCTAAATAGATATATCTACGGCATACCTGACAAACCTATTAACCAAAATTTGAGTTGAGGTTTCATAGGAACTATCATATGAATTGACCAAATCTAACACATGTCCTAGATTGGCATATGATTAGATGAAAATAATATTTTCTTAAACAATTATAACAACAATTATGGAGATATTGCTTTTAAAGGGATTTGCTCCTTTTGCCCACCAAAAGATGATCATGACCACTTATTTGGAAATTTTAAAGTTTTATAATACATTGAGTGGATTTGGACTATCTAATAGCTAGTTTTGCAAAATTGCGCCAATGATCCTAACCATCCAATTAATAAATTTTGTGCCTAATATACGATTTCAGCAAGAATCGACACCTAATCGAGACGGTATTTCATTGTAAAGATGGAGCATCACCCTAGTGATCCAAATGGTTCATCTAGTGTACGCTTATGTGTGGACAGTAGAGAATAATCTCAACCATCGATTGATTGATAAACCTTTATATATATATATATATATATATTAATGTGAACCGTTTCTTATTATATAGTAACCAGAGATCTAAACATGATATTTTGGCCTCATGCCATGACATCAAAGGACACACCTTATGTATGTAACGAATATCAAGCATCGAGAATTTTGTTGCATGTAAAAGGTCAACAATAGACAACCAGAGGATAGACATTAAAATAATCCTAACCGTACAGAACCTCAAAGATGAAAACAGAAACGAGGAAATCCTTTATTTTCTCTTTAAAATTTTAGGGCCTTGTAGCCATTAGATCCCCCCACATCCACAACCATCATCCATTCTCGCAACGTTTCAAATCCGGAATCCAGGTCGGAATTTACACATATAAACAATAACAACAACAACAACGAGCCCCTTGTCGTTGCCATTGGAACCATCACATAACCAATCATTTCCTGTTATCAAGGTTTCGAATGGTTGACAAAGAAAAAGTTTTCCTTTTTCAATCAAGATTTGTAATCATTTAGGTTTTGGAAGAGATGAGAATTTATATGTCAGGGCTGGAATACAATGGTTTTGGTTTTCAGGCAATTATCATTAGGAATGCAACAATGTTCCATAATTAACTTGGAAAAGTCTAAAGATTATACTGATAAGATCATTTTGAATGGAAGATTTTTATGGTACTATCCATCTACGGTGTAGCCATCCGAACAATAGTCCGGATCACCGAACCACGAGCCATTTTGATCAAAACCAAAGGCCAAATGAACACTAGAGTAAGAGAATGATTGACTATAAAAAACAAAAAATAAAAATCTTTTGCATGAAAAGAATTAGAGAAAATGTGAATGAAATTTCCTCTATCTAACAATCATTTCTCCCTCCCTTTGATTAATTGATTTATTTATTATTATTAGTATTATTATTATTTTAATATCCATGGAATTGGACATTGATCTCCATGTCATGTTGATGTCCATTTCTCATCCCAACCTCCTATCCACTAAAAAGATGTTATGTAATAATTCAAGAAGAAGCAACTGATGATGGGTTTTCATATTATCATTTACCTTCTTCACATTGGTCAAGATTCATGTTTATAAGGATGATTAATGAAATATAAGATGTATTCCTTTTGAATTACCACTAAATAACCATTTAATAACTTTGCCACAAATAGTTTTCTAAAACAAATTCAATTTTAAGATTGTTAGATATTGAATTTTGGAGAACTATTTAAATTATATAAAATTAAAATAAGAAAGTTAGAAAACTTATCAATTTGTATAAGTCGAGGCATGACGTGAGTCATTCGGCTTGAAATCGAATTTTCTCCCCTTGGACAACATCCCAAGTGCAACAGGTTTCCAGAGTAATCGACCTCCATGGGATACAATGACTATGACCCGGTCCCAGCGGTGCACTCACTATACATGGGCTCAAACCATTTGTAGTCTTAACCCGAACCAGAAATACTTAAACATAATTTAAAAAAAAAAAACCTGATTTTTTTAATCCATTCCAAAACTTAAAAGTAAAAGTATATTTATAAACTCTGTGAAGACACCCTTTCAAAAATATTGTGACTATTGGGTTTAAACCCAATTGGCGCGACCCTTAGGTTTCAAAAGACACAACTTTTCAAAATAAAAATTGAAAGGATGCAACTTTTCAAACTTAAGTGAAAAGACACATCTGTTGGGGCCCATCTCAACGGATATTTTGAAACACTAAATTATTTTAAAATAATTTAAAATACAACAAGATCTCCTGCCATGCATTTGTTTTGCGCGTGCACCGTGACTCGCCTGGTAAATTGACTGAACTGAATTTCTTGGTCCAAACTTGCATGCAGCGGGGCCATCGATATACAGTTAGAAGAATTCATATGTACGATCATGTAGAGGTATGTACAATACACGTTGTATCAATGATGCATGTATTGTTGAAGTTCGACTTATACATCTTAAATGGGTGGGATGAATTTCTAAACACTGATCAATCCCAAATCGGATTGCGTACTGAGTTAAACTCAGTTGAGCCCCACCGTGAATGCATGTAACTTATCCAATCCATTCATCTGCTTTTTCAGCTAATTTTAAGCATTGAGACAAAATTAGAAGCATATCCAAAGCTCAAGTGGACCATACCATAGTAAATAGTGGGAATAATGATTTTGACCGTTGAAACCTTTCTATTACCCGCAGTGATCTTTAGTTGTCATCCAACCTGTTCATAAGATCACAAAGACCTGGATGAAGGGAAAAGAAAAATATGAGCTTAATCCAAAACTTGTGTGGCCCCAAGAAATTTTCAACGGTAGACACTCAGTTCACACTATTTATTGTGGTGTGTTCCACTTGATATTTGGATATACTTCATGTTTTTGGATCAAGACCTCAAAATGACTATTAAAATGGATGGACAGGGTGGATAAAATATATAAGTCACCGTAGATCCCACAGAGTTTACTCATGAATCTTAGGGTAATGAATTACTCATTACGCAATCCGCTTCCAATCAATCCAACTTTCTCAAAGAGGAACACTTCTATGGCATGCATACGTCACATCACATATTACTTTGATAGTGGCTAGGGCGCGGATTACCTAATGACACAACCACTAGCGAGGTGGCTACAACACTTTGTTATGTGGTCCCACCATAATGTATTTCTTTTATCTATGTTTTTCATCTATTTTTCTAAATCATTTTAGTACATGAGCTTAGGGGTGTACATTGAGTCAAATCGAGTCGAGCTGGCCTTAGCTCGACTCGGCTCGAACACTGGCTAACGTTAGCTCGAACTCGGCTCGGCTTGGTCCTCGAGCTTGAATGGCCAGCTCGGTTCGATTTGGTCAACAACTCGAGCTGAGTTCGAGCCAAGATCGAGCCGAGTTCATCATTGAGACATTTCCATAAACACCTGAACTACAACTTCACAATCCCATTGTTTGTAAAATAAAGGCAATGGTTTTACAGGTGTTTTATTAAACACCTTCTAAGTAACATAAAAACCAAAAAGAAAAAAAGGTATTTGTTTAATGTACATACCTTGCTTGCCACCGGCCAAACCTTCCTTGCTACTAGCCAAACCTTCCTTGCCACCAGCCACATTCGGTTGAGTCATTTTATCAAACAGTTGGTGAGCAACATCAATGACAAAGTAATCGAGTCACCAAACTGGTTCGATCCAAGTTCGATTCGAGCTGGATTCGATCTGAGTCAAGTCGAGCTGGGGCCCGCTCGTACTTGGCTCAATCTCATTTTCGAGCTAAAAAAATCAGCTCGACTCGGCTCGAACTCATCTTCGAATAGAGTCAAATCGAGCTTTTTCGAGTTGAGTCGAGTGAGCTAACTGAGATAGCTTGGTTCTTGTACACCCCCACATGAGCTCAAAAATAAGACACCCAAATATGAAGTGGACCATACCACCACCATTAAAAACTTCTCGGGAAGCCACAAAAGTTTTGGATGAAGTTGTTATTTTTGTTTTCTCCTATTTCAGGTCTCTGTGAACTAATCAATGAGTTGGGTCCCACCATGATAAGGTCAGCAGGTAATCTCCATCCCAATGGCTATGTGAGGTCCTACACACTTTAATTTTCAAAAGCTTGTTAAATTCTAAACACAACAATCTCAACATGACACTTAGAATTAAGTTACTTTGAAAATAAAAAGTCAGATAGTTTTGCTTTACAAGCCGTCCACAAGTTGGCTATCAATTTGCAAAGTTGGTTAGTTATAGTTGAATCATTAATGGATGGGACTCGATTGCTAAAGTTGGTTGGCTATAACCATATTGATTAATGGATGGTCATGAGAAACCGAAAATCATTTACCCTCAATATCTGTTGCTTCCACAATTTAGAATTGTTGGGATATGGAGTTTGAAAAGCTATTTAAATAAAATAAATTTAAATTGAGAAAAAGAGAAAACTAATCAGTTTATAGAAGTCGAGGCGTGACGTGAGTCACTCGGCTTGAAATCGAATTTTCTCCCCTTCGCCAGTGTCCCAAGTGCAACAAGTTTCCAGAGCAATCGACTTCCAGGATACAACGACTATGACCTAGTCCCAGCGGTGCACTCACAATACACAGGCTTGAACCACTTGTAGTCTTAACCCGAACTAGAAAATAATTTAACACATTTTTAAGAGACCTGATTTTCTAATCTATTCCAAAACTTAAAATCAGAAGTCTATTTATAGACTTTGTGAAGACACCTTTAAGGGTGTAGAGACACCCTTTCACAAAGGGTTGTGACTATTGGGTTTAAACCCAATTGGTGCAACCCTTAGACTTCAAAAGACACAACTTTTCAAAATAAAAATTGAAAGGATGCGACCTTTCAGACTTAGGTGAAAAGACACATCCATAGGGCACCTATGGCCACAACCATAGTCCGTCCCAATGGATATTTTGAAACACTAAATTATTTTAAAATAATTTAAAATACAACAATCCCACACATGTTTCAAAATTTTTGACATTTTAGGTTCAGATGGAAGAGTTGTACATTGGTGCCGGTGTCACTATAGACTTGAACCAACATTAGAGTAAGTATAACAGGTCTACAGGAATCGTGTGATACCAAAGTCTTGAACCTGATTCCTTTTGATGTAGATCGCAAGTACATGTCACTCCTACAACTTTTCCTTTACAAGTGATTCTGCGGTTCGGTGCGTTTCGGTCATATACCATTATATGGATTTCATGACTGATCTAAAGAATTCGCCTAGATTCTCATAGGAAGTGGCCACCACCTCCACACCCATATAAGTGAATTCCATCAAGTGTACGCAACAATTGAGTACACCACCAAATATATGGCTATGGATTCATTAAGAGTTCAAAAACTCATCACTTTTCATTGTTGCTCGCACTGTACACCATAAAAGGGGCTCATTTATATCAGTGCAATAGTCTACCTTATGTTTTGTTGTTTACCCATTGAACCTATCGCATAAAAATTCTACTTGTATAGGTTGGGTTGCCAATACTGGTAATTCATATATTAGGCTCAACCACATTCCCTTCGATGTATCATTGACTAATATTTTAAATAGTCATTCGGTCCGAGTATTTATGACCCGTAGGCCTTTTACCTCCACTCGTCATTGTTCCGTCAAGCTTTCGCCTATTATGGAAAATTCACCATTGTTACCTCCCATACGAGCTTGGTCATGTGTTAGTTTCATTGTGGCTAATCATCCTTTCAGATTAGCTAGAGATCATCATATTGACATGTTATTGCCTTACCAACTAGTTACTTAGAAACGAGTCTCTGCTTATGCGGATTGCTCATCTTGCTCAGTCAAGTCTTTAGCAGTCAGCCGCATCCTCTTTAACTATTCATATCTCAAGCCAGCGCATACCAAACTCATTTTTAACCTCACAGAGAATTACGATTCCATCAAGTAACAGATACCAGCTCTGAATACAACCAACTTTCTTAGCCTTAAATATGCTCTTACTATTCAACCAACTTCACTAGACCACCATTCAACCAACTGGTGGTAAAGTCAATCGAAGTTATTATATCGGCAGTACAAAGAGGCTGGAGTAATCTATTATGCATAGACATATGACAACTAAAATACAGTATAACTTTCATGTAATCATTTTGCAACATTATCATGTTATCACATGTTCCCTAACACATGAAATGTTGGTCAATTTATCAATTAGTGGTTAGAATTCAATACAGTCAATGGATATTTGGTAACTGAATATAGAGGATAAATGTCCAAGTTCATTAGCAAGTATCTTAATCGACGGATTGAACAATGGACTTTATATGTGTATAAGTTTAGCTATTAGATACATTTGTTGATGGTAAAATAACATAGTTCATTAAATGAACTTATATTCTCATATGAATACCAATCTCAAATGTCCAAATCTAGCCTTCAATGAGAATAGAATATAGCCTAAGTGTCAACCTAAAACATGTGCATATTGATCCATGTCAATATAAAACATGTGCATATTGATCTATATCATTTAACATATAGTTTTCTAAGTGCAAATTTTTAATTTTACGTCAACCATTTATCAATTACTTATTGATTAAACTTATACTCCATGGGTTAAGTGGTTTATCTAAATACATCCAAGTGCACCTCCACAATTTCATATTTAGTCTCGATAGAGATATATATGGCCCACCTGATAAACCCATTAAACAAGAGTTAAGAGGAATATAACGTAAGAACTATCATATGAATTGACTAAGACGTGTCCTAGGTTGGCACATGATCGGATGGAATTAACCTTTCCTCTACTTTTCTAAGTAATATTGTATAAAGTATGGTGAACGATGCCAAAAGTGAATGTAACTTGTCTTATAAATTAGGCATGTACACTCGTCACCCTATCAACAACTTTATATATAAGAGCAATAATATGAATCGTTTATAGAAAAGCAGCGATAAGTGTGTTAAACTGTCGATGGTCCGTCTGTTATTAGACCCAATATTCTATAATATCACTTTCTATATAATACAATGTAAGTCAAAACTAACATCGAATTAAGACTCACTACTAGTCCACTTAAGAAACTCAAGTCATCATTTACTTCATGGTAAATGAAACTCTAGAGAGACAAGCATTCATTTAATATGAGTTATCAAATACTTAATATTCAGAAAAGTATTACACATGCAAGATATAGACCTTTCATATATTAGGCCCACAAAATGTAATATTTAAAAAATACACTAGCCCAATCATCCCACGTGGGCCAATATAATATTTATATGGATCTATAACTTTGAAATATTGTAGTGCATCTAAGTACATAACTCCCATAATTTAAAATCTTTAAAACTGAGATCTTTTCTGCATATGTACAATTCCTAAGTGTCTACGTATCAAGTATCATACATTGTCTAATGTTTCATATTATAATAGGAATACTATATTTTGTACATGTGACACATGGATACAAGATTCAAATTTATCAATCATAAATCAACATAGGATGGGTCAAAGGCCATAAGATACATGCAATGGTACAAAAAGAATAATGTGTGTTATCTATAGATACACAGTGATAAGTGAGCATATGGTTTGATAGACTTGGCCATTGATTTGATCAAGTTCAATATTGCATATTCATTTATTCATTGTGTGCACTCATTATCATAAAGGTCATTCATACAATAGTTAGTCTACATTACAACTTAAATTTTAAGTCACTATAAATACAAAGAATAACCCACTAATGAACTATTCATGTTACAAACATGTGTGTAGTGACGTCTTAGTGTGAAATCGTGCATTCTACTGCAATTCTAAAGATCAACATCAATATAGATATTCATTCTATGCGCATCAATCACACAAAAATCAACTCCTTAATATACACTTGATCAAAACGATATGTTATATTTGTTCTAGCACCAACAATATAGTAGGCACCATTTTTTCACGATTCAGACCATGACTTTTGTGCCACCCATCATCAGTAGCCATTAAATATATTCTCCAAATCTTCTATCATAAAGTAAACAATAAACCATCCACTTGCAGTCCATAAGTTGGACATGTAAGATTGTCCAATGGGAGAATAATTTGGTGATACACATTATACATGGTCCGGCATATTAGTTGAATAGTCTTGATACTCTGTTAAATAATTAAAGGTTGTCTAGGAGAGCAAATTCACAAGAGAATAAACCCACGAGTGTAAAGACCCCATCCATTCCGTACCATTTTCCATGCATATTGGCATGGCGAATGATGCCCTTAGTTAGACCTGGATTGTCTGTTCATAGTGCATACGCGATTGACCAGAACCCCAAGACCTCGAAACGTATCTCATATCGACTGCTCCGTTGCTGCGATCGTGGAGGTACCACCCGTGCGTCGGTATGATACTCTGTTAATGAGATACGCCGTGAAGAATAATAAGTGTATAATGTGCACATGGCGCAATGTATTTCATTATACACATGTGCACAACACATGTGATACACATATGTACATGCCACACATGGGTGAGAGAATCTCTACCCATGTGTGTGATGTCACACACCCATACCCCTCCCTCTCTCATGCACACCTCAAGTCAACTCTCCTCCATGCCACATCTCATGTATGACATCATTACACCATGCCATCTCATGTCCCTTTAATCCACCATTAATTACAAAGCATATATTAATTACCATAATCCAAGCCTAAGCTAACTTAACCAAAAATTTATCCATTTCTTTATAAATACCCCTCTATCCCTTAGCATTTCACCATTTTTCATGGAGAGAGAGAGAGGGGAGTGATTTTGGTGGGCCATCAATACCATCAATTCCATCCCTTCCATCCATCTCAATAATCCATGTAATTCATAAAGATGAGTATACGCACTCCACTATTGGTTTTTTTTTTATTATTATTATTTGTATCATTATTAGTGGTGACGATTTTATGTGATCAATGGTGTGGATACATAGGAGAATGATGTGTTTAATGGTGTGGATTCATGAGAGGATGGTGATGATACATATAATGGTGATGATAATGTGATAATGATGTGTTTAATGGTGTGGATTCATGGGAGAATGCAAATATTTTTTTTTAATAATAATTTTTTATAGACTTTATGTGGGACCCATTGTTTGTGGGCCCCACTAGAATTTTGTAGACCATCCAAACCATCCCAAGAGAGGCCATTGTGCTATCCAAACACACGTGCACACACACACACACACACAAAAAAGAGAGACGAAGGTAGGACGCTGCATCCTGCAGCGTCCAGACGCCCTTGCCCGCTTGAAAGAAAGAGAAGGGAAGAGGTGCGGGTTCACAACGGGCCCCACCCATGATGTATATATTTGATCCATACCGTCCATCCGATTCCCTAGCTCATTTTATCGATTGATCCAAATAAATGAAGCCAATACAAATCTCTGGCGGGCCACATCATAAAAAATAGTGATATTAACTGTTAAAATCTATTAGGGCCCACTGAAATGTTTCTGAATGTCAAATATTGGTGTCGCATGGTCTGTCACGAGACAAGAAATGCAATAGACAAGTTGGATTGTCTTTATGTGGGCCCCACTTATGAAAAACCTCAACAAAACACAAAAAAATAATTAAAAAAATATAAATATGCAAGGGGCATCAGCCCCTTGCTGCTGACGTACGAGCGTCCAGGGATGCTGCAGCGGCTGCTGCATGTTGGAACGGGAAGGGGCAGTGGGTCCCACCACTAGTCCCACCATGATGCATGTCGAGCATCTACACCGTGCATTTGATGGGTCCCCTTTAAAAATGGGTCACCCCCACATTTCAACCGTACACAGAACTCAGGTGGTCTACACCATCAAAAATCATGTGAATACATGCTAAAACATATAAAAGTACTTGCTGGGACCCACCTGAAATTTTTATGCATCTGAAACTTGGACTGACCCCTCCACCAAGTGGGACACACACAATGGATGGACTGGATCTCTTAAGTGGCCCACCTTGATGAGAAATATACAAATACTAATACTACTACTAATAATAATAATAATAATATTATTATTATTATTATTATTATTATTATTATTATAAAATAATGGGCGTGAAGGTGGTGACGTCCTCACTGGACGTCCACATTTGGGGTAAAATTTTGTGGGCAGATCATGGCGACACCATGATGTATGTGCTAAATCCACACCATTCATCCATCTTACTAGCCCCATTTATTGTATGGTCCCAAAAATCAGGCCGATTAGAAATTCATGTAGGCCATGCCACTTGGAAAGTGGAAATTGTACTCAAAATACTTAGATTTTTTTGGTGCCCACCTTGATGATGAAAAGTATATCTGGGCCATTCATCCACTCCTTCTGACCATTTTAAGTCATGAGTAAAAGAATGAGGTAGATCCACACCATAGGTGGACCACACTATAAGAGACAGTGGGATTAAAATTCCCTACTATTAAATCCTTTGAGTTCTACTGTGATGTGTGATTGCCACAAAAGTTGGGTCAGCCAATAGATCGTTGAGCCAACTCGTTACATGTATTTTACATCCCAGTCGTCCATCATTTAGACCATCCATGTGTTCTAAGTCCCACCTGACGTATGTACCTTATATCCATGTCATTCATCTAGTGGGTGGTATCAGCTATGATGTTGTTTGTTATATGAATTGTTCATGGGGTGAACCCCACCATGTCAATGGGACCCACAATAATACAAATAATAATAATAATAATAATAATAATAATAATAATAATAATAATAATAAGGAAAGGGAATTGCATGCTTACCAATAAAAGCTTCCCTGGATATAATGCTATGCATATGAAGCCCACCTAGGTGCATGTGTTGTATACCTACACTGCCTATATATTTTTCAGTCACTTGGGAAGTGACCCACCTCCTGCCCATGGACATAAGATGAAGTAGAACTCAATTTTAGGTGGGCCATGCTATAAGTAGAAACAGTGGTGACAACCATTGAAAATTCTTAGGCTTTAGTGTGCCCCCTGTATGCTGGAATGCTTCCTTGACCATGGATTCCACCTTGTAGTATGATGTAGATCCATGTCATTCATCGGTTTATTCTTATCATTTTAGGGTATAGTCCCATAAACTAATCAGATCCAAATCTCATTCCATGGGCGCAATATTGATCACTTGTTCACCGTTAAATATTTTCTAGAGCTGCAGTAATACTTATGAGAAATCTATCCATCTATCCTTTTTAAACCGATCATGGGACACTTAACATACATGTTTTATCAGCCATCCATCTATTTTGATTTGATCATTTTAGAGTGTGGGGCTGCCTATATAGTTACTGCAATCTAAGTCGTTTTCATGGTACCCATTGTAATAGTTATTCCTCATTTAGACTGTCAGCTGGTAGGAATCATGTGGATCACTACACTATTGGAATTCGGTATCTTGGGTGGCCCAACTAGTAGTGTGGATTGGTGGAAGTTGTGTGGACCACCACATGTGAGTGCTTGATTTTTATAGCCCACTTAACTGTATGAAAATTGGGGCAATCGTGTGATGACTTGTCTAAGTAGATTTATGATTTTTGTGGCCCTTAACCATGCGAGACCGAATATGAGCCATTAATTATGTGACGTGTGAAGTGGTTGTAGTATAAGACTTATCCTAATTGGCGCAACCATGTATTCATGGCCTATGGGCAAGGCCCATTGAGATATATTTTCGGCCCATATGATGAGGCTCATTATAATGTATTTTTGGCCCATGTGATGTGGCCCATAGTGACGTGTATTTGGCCCAGGTATGTGGCCTACCCGTGAAATAGATTTGAGGCCACTTGAAATGTATTCGAGGCCCATGAGCGAGGCCCAATGTGATGTATTTAAGACCCATGGGCGTGGCTCATTGAGATGTATTTTAGGCCCGTGGGTTGTGGTTAATTGTGATGTACTTGAGGCCCATGTGTAGGGCCCACATATTGTGTATTTGAATCCCATGGGTCATGAAGCCTGATGTGGTGTATTCATGGCCCATGAGCCAAGGCTCATTGCGATGTGTAGTGCACATATGATACGACTCAATGTGATGTATATGCGGCCCATGAGTGAGGCCCAATGCGATGAATATGCGGCCCTTGTGTGAGACCCAAAGCGATGTATCTGAGAACCGATGTGATGTGTGATTTCGCCATGGTGTATGTATTGATGTTTATGTGGGTCATTCCTTAGGGGCAATGTTGGTTAAATGTCCACATTGTCGAAGCCGATTGTTGAGGCTGGTTATGGATACTGATTATGAGTATGTGACACATTAGCATCATCATACATGCCCATATGCATCAGCTGCATGTTTGTTATGAGATGTGGTTGACCATTGCATATGTCATTGGGAAGATTATTATGAGACTCCTTAATAGGCGAAGTTATCTCACATGAGCGCATGGTATGTGCATGATTGATGCATGACTGGATTGTATGACTCATGCATCTTGTATTGTGTGCCCTAGCGACATCGGGGACGTAGCCACCACAGGCATATCATGGATGGCTAGACGAGACACCAAAAATTTGTTCTAGCATCAGGCTGCCATAGATGGCCCTGGGTGAAAATCCCTAAACCCACTTGGTACCAGATGATGCCCCAACGTCGAGACCAAGTGGATGTATACTAGTAGTCGTGTCTCCCGCTATGTCGTGGTCGGTCGGGAGGGGATGTGACCTTATCCGCCTGAGTGAGTGGCAATATCTGGGTTGAGTTTGACCAGCTTAAGGAATGGGTCTGCTATCGACAAGCTGGGCCCGATATTGGTAGGCGGATAGTGAGGTCTCTTTCACTTACCCAGTTGTGTTCTCGGATAGGGACGACAAGCTGGTGTAGAGTGTAATAGACCCCAGTGATGATCCTAGAGATGAATTGTAATGATATGTGGACTTACTGAGCATGAGTTACATATTCATTCATTCACTATCCACTTGGGCTGGTGGTGCACAACTATTTGTTACGTGTACCTTCACAATGGACAGGATTTCGGTTGGGGTGCGTGACTAACTTGAGATCAAGAGTTTACTATATTGAGTCTGACTATCCAAATTTAGGTACGAGACTGGTTTGGATAGAAGTCCCTTGTGATGGACCCCATAGCCTGTGATACTATGTACTATCATCCCGACTTCATACTCCTGCATAGTCATTCCATTCACACCGCATATTACATTACATCCACAACATATGGTATTTTGGGTTACTGTGTTTCTGTATTTAGATATGACTGACGGTATTCGTGAACTCATCAGTAATTTTATATTGCATTGCATCCTCGATATATGATATTTGTCTCTTTATGACTCCTCATTTGAATAGCTGATCTGTATTGCGTACTCTGATATTGTATGGCTAATGGACTTATCAGTATTTCTGCTTACTATGATATTATATGATCATGATCTTACCAGTATTTCTGATATTGTATGATTATGATATGACAATACGATGATGATGATGTGATTATGGATGCATGTAATACGATTATGATTGTGGCATAGGAGAAATAAAAATATAACTTGATGATGCAGGTAGCATTGACTCGGAGTATTACTATGATGCATGTGTATTGCATTGACATTGGCATTAACATCATACCTTACGTACTATATGCCTTTCACCATACATGATTTCTTCGTAGCATATTCATCTTGCTTGCATGTACGACACACTACACACACGTGTGTACTCACTAGGCTTTTTGCCTAAGCTTCCTATTTCCCATTTTTTTCAGGGCAGGAGTAGCTTGGAAGACTTAGCTTTCTCAATGCATTATATCTATTTTTCGATTTGGCAATCTTGACGTCGTGTACCCTTGGAAAGCATTGTAGTTGTAACCATCAGGATTTATAATGGAGATTTTTGCTTGGTATTTTGATGATGGATCTTCATGCTCAGGTATTATAAATATATATATATATATATATATATATATATATATATATATATATAAAACTTCCTTGTGGTGCGCCGAACTCGGGACTTGGTGTATGGAAGTCAAGTACCGGATTTGGGGTATCACGGAAGCTGTCCGTCCCCAAGCTTGGGGCGTGACAGAAGATGGTATTAGAGCATAAGATTTGGGATCACTTCCGTGCAGTGTCAGTAACTTGAAAACATAGAAGAACTTAAACTAGGTCTCCCACCGTCGTTGATCGAGAACCTACATGATATTAGTACCTCTGATTTGTATGAATCTAGAGACATAAATCTAGGATTCCTAGTTTGAGAACCTAGTCAAAACAGGATCCTCTATTTGAGAACGTAGAGACTATACCTAGCACCCAGGCACGAGAGAATAACTGTGAGCAATACTCTTTAGTGTTTGATGGATGACTGTTTGATATATATGGTGATATATGTTTGGATTCTATGTTGTGAGTTTGATACTATGCTTGGAACTAGAAATTTCGAGGATGAAATATTTATAATAAGGGGGGTAGATTGTAAAGACCCCATCCATTCCGTACCATTTTTCATGCATATGTACATGGTGATCGATGCCCTTAGCTAGACCTGGATTGGCCATTCATAGTACATACCCGACTGACCGGAACCCCAAGACCTCGAAACCTATCTCATATCGAATACCCCGTAGCCGCGATCGTGGAGGTATCACCCGTGCGTCGGTATGATACTTCGTTAGTGAGATACGCCGTGAAGAATAATAAGTGTATCATATGCGCATGGCGCAATGTATTTCATTCTACACATGTGCACAACACATGTGATACACACATGTACATGCCACATATGGGTGAGAGAATATCTACCCATGTGTGTGATGTCACACACCCATACCCCTCCCTCTCTCATGCACACCTCAAGTCAACTCTCCTCCCATGCCACACCTCATGTATGACATCATCACACCATGCCATCTCATGTCCCTTTAATCAACCATTAATTACAAAGCATATATTAATTACCATAATCTTAGCCTAAGCTAACTTAACAAAAAAAATTATCCATTTCTTTATAAATACCCCTCTATCCCTTAACATTTCACCATTTTTCATGGAGAGAGAGAGGAGTGATTTTGGTGAGCCGTTAACACCATCAATTCCATCCCTTCCATCCATCTCAACAATCCATGTAATTCATCAAGGTGAGTACACCCACTCCACTATTGGTTTGTTTTCTTTTTGATTATTTGTATCATTATTAGTGGTGACGATTTTATGTGATCAATGGTGTGGATACATAGGAGAATGATTTGTTTAATGGTGTGGATTCATGGGAGAATGGTGATGATACATATAATGGTGATGATAATGTGATAATGATGTGTTTAATGGTGTGGATTCATGGGAGAATGCAAATAATTTTTTTTTTAATAATAATTTTTTATAGACTTTATGTTGGACCCATTGATTGTGGGCCCCACTAGAATTTTGTAGACCATCCAAACCATCCCAAGTGAGGCCATTGTGCTGCCCAAACACACATGCACACACACCAAAAAAAAAAAAAAAAAAAGAGACGAAGGCTGGACGCTGCTTGCTGTAGCGTCCAGACGCCCCTACCTGCTTGAAAGAAAAAGAAGGGAAGAGGTGTGGATCCACAACGCGCCCCACCCAGGATGTATATATTTGATCCATGCCATCCATTCGATTCCCCAACTCATTTTATCCATTGATCCAAATAAATGAAGCCAATACAAATCTCTAGCAGGCCACATCATAGGAAATAGTGATATTAACTGTTAAAATCTGTTAGGGCCCACTGAAATGTTTCTGAATGTCAAATATTGGTGTCGCTTGGTCTGTCACGAGCTAGGAAATGCAACAGACAGGTTGGATTGTCCTTATGTGGGCCCCACCTATGAAAAACCATAACAAAACACAAAAAATATAATTGAAAAAAAATACAAATATGCAAGGGGCGTCAGCCCCTTGCGACTGACGTACGAACGTCCAGGGACACTGCAGTGGTTGCTGCATGTTGGAACGGGCAGGGACAGTGGGTCCCACCATTGGTCCCACCATGATGCATGTCGAGCATCTACACCGTGTATTTGATGGGTCCCCTTTAAAAATGGGTCACCCCCAAATTTCAGCCATCCACGGAACTCAGGTGGTCCACACCATAAAAAATTATGTGAATATATGCTAAAACATATAAAAGTACTTGCTGGGGCCCACCTGAAATTTTTATGCATCTGAAACTTGGATTGACCCCTCCACCAGGTGGGACACACACAATGGATGGATTGGATCTCTCAAGTGGCCCACCTTGATGAGAAATATACAAATACTAATAATAATAATAATAATAATAATAATAATAATAATAATAATAGTAATAATAATAATAATAATAATAATAATAATAATAATAATAATAATAATAATAATATTATTATTATTATTATTATTATTATTATTAAAATAAAAGAATGGGCGTGAAGGTGGTGATGTCCTCCCTGGACGTCCACATTTGGGGTAAAATTTTGTGGGCCGATCATGGCCACACCATGATGTATGTGCTAAATCCACACCATTCATCCATCTTACTAGCCCCATTTATTGTATGGTCCCAAAAATCAGGCCGATTAGAAATTCATGTAGGCCATGCCACTTGGAAAGTGGAAATTGTACTCAAAATACTTAGATTTTTCTGGTGCCCACCTTGATGATGAAAAGTATATCTGGGCCATTCATCCACTCCTTCTGACCATTTTAAGTCATGAGTAAAAGAATGAGGTAGATCCACACCTTAGGTGGACCACACTATAAGAGGCAGTAGGATTAAAATTCCCTACTATTAAATCCTTTGAGTTCTACTATGATGTGTGACTGCCACAAAAGTTGGGTCAGCTAATAGATCGTGGACCAACTCGTTACATGTATTTTACATCCCAGTCGTACATCATTTAGACCATCCATGTGTTCTAAGTCCCACCTGACGTATGTACCTTATATCCATGTCATTCATCTAGTGGGTGGTATCAGCTATGATGTTGTTTGTTATATGAATTGTTCATGGGGTGAACCCCACCATGTCAATGGGACCCACAATTATACAAATAATAATAATAATAATAATAATAAGGAAAGGGAATTGCATGCTTAGCAATGAAAGCTTCCCTGGACATAATGTGATGCATATGAAGCCCACCTAGGTGCATGTGTTGTATACCCACACTGCCTATATATTTTTCAGTCACTTGGGAAGTGAGCCCACCTCCTACCCATGGACACAAGATGAAGTATAACTCAATTTTAGGTGGGCCACGCTGTAAGTAAAAACAGTGGTGAAAACCATTAGAAATTCTTAGGCTTTATTGTGCCCCCTATATGCTGGAACGCTTCCTTGACCATGGATTCTACCTTGTAGCATGATGCAGATCCATGTCATTCATCGGTTTATTCTTATCATTTTAGGGTATAGTCCCATAAACTAATCAGATCCAAATCTCATTCTATGGGAGCAATATTGATCACTTGTCCACTGTTAAATATTTTCTAGAACTGCAGTAATACTTATGAGAAATCTATCCATCTATCCTTTTTAAACCGATCATAGGACACCTAACATACATGTTTTATCAGCCATTCATCTATTTTGAGTAGATCATTTTAGAGTGTGGGCTGCCTATATACTTACTGTAATCCAAGTCATTTTCATGGTAGCCATTGTAATGGTTATTCCTCATTTAGACCATCAACTGGTAAAAATCATGTGGATCACTATACTATAGGAATTTGGTATCTTGGGTGGCCTAACTAGTAGTGTGGATTGGTGGAAGTTGTGTGGACCACCACATGTGAGTGCTTGATTTTTATAGCCTACCTAACTGTATGGAAATTGGGGCAATCGTGTGACTACTTGTCTAAGTAGATTTATGATTATTGTGGCCCTTAACCATGCGACACCGAATATGAGCCATTAACTATGTGATGTATGAAGTGGTTGTAGTATAAGACTTATCATAATTGGTGTAGCCATGTATTCGTGGCCTATGGGCAAGGCCCATTGAGATATATTTCCGGCCCATATGATGAGGCTCATTGTGATGTATTTTCGGCCCACGTGATGTGGCCCATAGTGACATGTATTAGTCCCAAGTATGTGGCCTACCCGTGAAATAGATTTAAGGCCACTTGTAATGTATTCGAGGCCCATGAGCGAGGCCCAATGTGATGTATTTGAGACCCATGGGCGTGGCTCAATGAGATGTATTTCAGGCCCATGGGTTGTGGCTAATTGTGATGTACTTGAGGCCCATGTGTAGGGCCCACCTATTGTGTATTTGAAGTCCATGGGTCGTGAAGCCTGATGTGGTGTATTCATGGCCTATGAGCTGAGGCCCATTACGATGTGTAGTGTACATATGATATGACCCAATGTGATGTATATGCGGCCCATGAGTGAGGCCCAATGCGATGAATTTGCGGTCCTTATGTGAGACCCAAAGCGATGTATCTGAAGACCGATGTGATGTGTGATTTCACCATGATGTATGTATTGATGTTTATGTGGGCCATTCCTTGGGGGTAATGTTGGTTAAACGTCCATATTGTCAAAGCCGATTGTTGAGGCCGATTATTGATACCGATTATGAGTATGTGACACATTAACATCATCATACATGCCCATACGCATCATCTGCATGTTTGTTATGAGATGTGGTCGACCATTGCATATGTCATTGGGTAGATTGTTATGAGACTCTCAGATAAGCGAAGGTTATCTCACATGAGCGCACGGTATGCACAGGATTGATGCATGACTGGATTATATGGCTCATGCATCTTGTATTGTGTGCCCTAACGACATCAGGGACGTAGCCTCCACAGGCATATCATGGATGACCAGACGGGACACCAAAAATTTATTCTAGCATCGGGCTGCCATAGATGACCCTGGGTGAAAATCTTTAAACCCTCTTAGTACCAGAGGACGCCCCGATGTCGAGACCGAGTGCATGTATATGAGCGCATGAGGGCCGTATACCAGTAGGTCACGTCTCCCACTGTGTCGTGGTCAGTTGGGAGGGATGTGACCTTACCCGCTTGAGTGAGGGGGCAATATCTGGGTTGAGTTTAAGCAGCTTGAGGAATAGGTCCGCTATCGATGAGTTGGGCCCGATATTGGCAAGAGGATAGTGAGGTCTCTTTCACTTACCCAGTTGTGCACTCGGATAGGGGCGACAAGCAGACATAGAGTGTAATAGACCCCGGTGAGAATTCCAGAGATGAACTGTACTGATATGTGGACTTACTGAGCATGAGTTACATATTCATTCATTCATTCACTATTTACTCAGGCTGGTGGTGCACAACTATTTGTTACGTGTACCTTCGCAATGGCTAGGATTTCGGTTGGGGCGCGCGACTAACCTGAGATCAGGAATTTACTACATTGAGTCTGACTATCCAAATTTTGGTATGGGACTGGTTTAGATAGAAGTCCCTTGTGATGGATCCCATAGCCTGTGATACTATGTGCTATCATCCCGACTTCACACTCCAGCATAGTCATTCCATTCGCACTGCATATTACATTACATCCACAACATATGACGTTTTGGGTTACTGTGTTTCTGTATTTAGATACGGCTGACGGTATTCGTGAAGTCATCAGGAATTTTATATTACATTACATCCTCGATATCTGTTATTTGGCTCTTCATGACTCCTCATTTGAATAACTGATCTGTATTGTGTACTCTGATATTGTATGACTAATGGACTTATCAGTATTTCTGCTTACTATGTTATTGTATGATCATGATCTTACCAGTATTTTCGATATTGTATGATTATGACATGACAATACAATGATGATGATGTGATTACGGATGCATGTAATACGGTTATGGTTGTGATATAGGAGAAAAGAAAATATGACTTGATGATGCTGGTAGCATTGACTCGGAGTATTACTATGATGCATATGTGTTGCATTGGCATTGACATTAACATCATACCTTACGTACTATATGTCTTTCACCATACATGATTTCTTCGTGGCATATCCATCTTGCTTGCATGTACGACACACTGCACACATGTGTGTACTCACTAGGCTTTTTGCCTAAGCTTCCTATTTCCTATTTTTTTCAGGGCAGGAGTAACTTGGAAGACTTAGCTTTCTCAATGCATTGTATCTATTTTTTGATTTGGCAATGTTGATGTCGTATACCCTTGGAAAGCATTGTACTTGTAACCATAAAGATTTATAATGGAGAGTTTTGCTTAGTATTTTGATCTTGGATCTTCATGCTCAGGTATTATATATAAATATATATTCATAAAAAAAATAGTAAAAAATCTTCCTTGTGGTGCGCCGAACTCGGGACTTGGTGTATGGAAGTCGAGTGCTGGATTCGGGGCATCACGGAAGCTGTCCGTCCCCGGGCTTGGGGTGTGACAACAAACAATTAAGATAGATGATTCTAACTGTCCACTTCATTCCCACTGAACAAGTAATTAGAATATTGGTTCATTATTACTTTTTTTTTTGAAACACCCCTTTGGATTTGAGTCATTTTCACCTATTTATTTATTTATTTACTGAGATTGCCCAAGAAATCTCATTATTGGGACATTCAAGTCTTTCCATATTTGGCGATTTTGTTCTTATGTGAGGTCCATCAGATTAGTGGACTAGATTAAGGGTCATCGGAATGCGGTTTGTTCTCATGTAATATGTCAAGTTCAGATAAAATGGTTATAACCACTAGATGCTGCTTGTTAGAACCCTTCTTAAGGGTTGCACCTACTTGAAAATGATGGGAATGCACATAATTAACAATTACATTTCCCAATACCAAGAATTCTATTTCTGGTATGTACGTGATGGATTTAGATCCTTAATCCGGTTGACTGTACAATGAATATGGCCATCCGCATGTGAGAAACTAGCAGACTTATGGGATAGTGACCACACCATCGACCTATCAAGCCCATTTTAGAAGATACTTTGAAAGATTGCATTTTTTAAGTTTCTTTCATATTTTTCTTTCCAAAGTTTTCTTTTTAACCATGCATGGTCGTCTACAAAGAAAGAATTCCTAATATGATGTGAATCCAACACAAAATCCCATTTTGAAATGCATTTTAAATTGATCTTCATTATATATAGATATTGAGATTAGTGTATATCATACTCAGTATGGTTCAAAAGTTTGATTTATTTTCATGTGAAAGTTACATTTGACTTAAGATATGAGAAAATAAATTACAAATTTTGAGATCTAAAAAAAATTCTCCTTAATGTCATATCATGATTTTGAGAAAATCTACTAAATGTTAGCTTTCTTACAAGTGAATAGGGCTTCATATTATCTAAGAGGTAGGCATTGTAGATTTCTTAAATTTTACATGTGTGTGATAGAATGACATGTGTTTGGGACACAAAGATCATATGTATGTCATAGCTCTAGTACCCAAGATGGCCTTAGTCCAACCCATCTGACAACTTGAGGATCATACTCTGTGCTAACGGGGGTTACAATGAACCCGTCCAATTGTTCAAGAATCTAGGCCTCTTATATGTTTGATCATAGTCTAACCATTCTCATTTATAGATATCAAGATCTAAAGTACTTTAACTATTCTCAGTCGGTGCATATGTTCACTTTTGTACATGTGGTCCAAAGAACTTACATAACAAGTATCTATAAGATTTTGACCATTAGGTGAGATATGACAACTCTAGATTATATGGGTCATGACTCACAAATCGGGTTGACATGGTTTCATTTTGGGCTATTCCAACCAGATTGATGCAACCGTAATTTTTAAATAGTTTTTTCAAACATATTCGATTTCAAGATTGTTGGGATATGGAGTTTGAAAAACTATTTAAATAAAATAAATTTAAATTGAGAAAAAGAGAAAACTTATCGGTTTATAGAAGTCGAGGCGTGACGTGAGTCACTCGGCTTGAAATCGAATTTGATCCCCTTGGACAGTGTCCCAAGTGCAACAGGTTTCCAGAGCAATCGACCTCCAGGATACAACGACTATGACCTGGTCCCAGCGGTGCACCACTGTACACAGGCTCGAACCACTTGTAGTCTTAACCCGAACTAGAAAATACTTGAACACATTTTTAAGAGAAAACCTGATTTTCTAATCCATTTCAAAACTTAAAATTAGAAGTCTATTTATAGACTTTGTGAAGACAACCTTAAGGGTGTAGAGACACCCTTTCACAAAGGGTTGTGACTATTGGGTTAAAACCCAATTGGTGCGACCCTTAGACTTCAAAAGAGCCAACTTTTCAAAACAAAAATTGAAAAGATGCAACTTTTCAGACTTAAGTGAAAAGACACATCCATAGGGCACCTATGGCCACAGCCATAGTCCGTCCCAATGGATATTTTAAAACATTAAATTATTTTAAAATAATTTAAAATACAACAAGAATTACTATCTCATAAGATAATGCAAGCAACTACCATCAACGGGTCAAGCACTTGTATCACTTAATCATGCCAAATGCTCCCATTCACTTTTCTTTTTCATTTATTTATTTATTAATATTTTTTTTCCTTTCTTGGCCATTGACTGCATTTATTTCTCGTTCTCAGACTGAGTTCATGAATTATGGATAACAAACAGTTCCAGCTATATGGTACATTGGTAGATTTTCATGAATACGTCACCTTGTACGGCGTTGAATTGTAAGATAGGTGGGTCATGTTGTCTCGAAGAACCAGAAAAAAAATTGTGGCCATTTTTTAAAAACTTTTTCCACGGTGTGCTAAGAAAAAAGAAAAATGGTTTGGCAAAGTAGCTAGTGGCGTCTATTGAATTGCCAAATGCTCCCATTCACTTTTCTTTTTCATTTATTTATTTATTAATATTTTTTTCCTTTCTTGGCCATTGACTGCATTTATTTCTCGTTCTCAGACTGAGTTCATGAATTATGGATAACAAACAGTTCCAGCTATATGGTACATTGGTAGATTTTCATGAATACGTCACCTTGTACGGCGTTGAATTGTAAGATAGGTGGGTCATGTTGTCTCGAAGAACCAGAAAAAAAATTGTGGCCATTTTTTAAAAACTTTTTCCACGATGTGCTAAGAAAAAAGAAAAATGGTTTGGCAAAGTAGCTAGTGGCATCTATTGAACTATACACAACCGTACGAATGAAAGGCAAAAGGAGCTTGATTATATAATAATATTAACTCTTTAAATAACTACTTTGTGCTCTTGTAAAGGAAAGAATCAATGTGCAAAAGCTATTTAAGCTGGGATCATTGAAAGGTAGCTAACGATTTAGGTGGGTGAGATGATTCCGGGGTCAGTTGTGTAGAAGAAAATGGATGATGGATGGATGTGGTTTGGCTAATGAACAGAGCACCAGCCAACTAGCTGGTGTCAAAGTTTTGTGGGCCCCACCATGATGTATGTATTTTATACACACCATCCATTCATTTTTCAAGTTCATTTTAGGGCATGAGCCCAAACATGAGGCAGATCAAAATCTCAAGTGGACCACATCATAGGAAACAATGGGGATTGAACACTTATCATTGAAAACTTTGTGAGAGCCACAGAAGCTATAAATCAAGCTTATTTTTTCCCTTCATATAGATCTATGTGACCTTATCAACAAGTTTTTAATAGCGAAAATTCAATCAATATTATTTTCCAGTGGTGAGGTCAACCTTATATTTGGATTTGCATCATTTTTAAGGCTCATGCCATAAAGATAAGATGAAAAAATGGATGGATGGTGTGGATAAAACACATACATCATAGTGGGTCCTAGAGAGCTTTGACACTAGCTAGTCGGCTAGTGTTCGGGTCACTAGCCAAACAACCTCCATAATTGATTGAATTGACTACCAATCACCACATTCTATATGAATGTGAGCCCCAATGAATATCAGAATCAGATGGGCTGGATTCTTTTAGGCAACCAATCTCTACTATCGTGATTGTCTAATGAGAAGCTCTCTTATCAATGATTACAACCCTAAGTGTAGGGTCGCGATGTAGTAATAATCTCGGTGAGATCGAGGTCGAATCCATAAGGACTAATCTTGTGTCTATCCTGAAAGTAACTAGAATTAGAACTAGAAGAAGATGTGAATCTAAATATGAATTAATTGAGAGAGTAATTGTGATTAAAGTGATTAAAACTAACAAATTCAAATGTGGTAACTAGAGTTTCCAAGGATTCACTTGTAGAGATTAGGGAGATCTATGCTCGATTCAAAGACACAATTGGAATCAGAGTCTCATCTTATCCAATTGGAAGATATCTCAGTAAAACCAAATTTGAACTTCCTTTGACCTAATTTTCACTGGATGAGAGGTATGAGAACTAGAAGTAATTCCATCACAAAACCATGCCCAGGAGACAAGGCAAACAATAGGAATTACCAATCCCATAACTAACATGGGAGAAGTGTGAAAGTTAGGAAGGATTCCATCATCTAACCATGCTTAGGGGACGATGGTGAACAACACGATTTCCTAATTTCACAATCTCGATACATGAAAAGAACATACTCAAAGCTATTACAAATCTATTGTAATTTGAGTCACAACAAATCATTAAAAACTGAAAGTATTTCTTAAATATCAAACTAGAATCAAAGAGAGTTTAACTTAAACATGAGTCGAAGCAATAGAAAACATCCCATCACACAACAAGCTTCACCTCTTAGCCCTAGCTAAGAGGTTTAACGAACCATAGACATGATTGAACTAAAATCTCTCAAGAAAAATATAAAAACCATTGAGGAAAAGGAAGAAAAAATCTTGGCGACTGTTTCTCTACACTTTTGTTCTAGTCCTCAAATCCTAGAAGATGCCTAGGAATATACTAAGGACCCCTATTTATCACACAAAGTTGGAAAATCCAGAAACCGTCTCAAATTTCCGCACTAGGTGTGCTGTCTACGTAATCTTAGACTGGTCAAGGACAACCTTCGACTGGTCGAGGGTTACCTTCGAATGTTCGAGGGTTTCCTTCGACTGGTCGAGGATGACGAGAATTTAGAGAATTTTTTTGCTAGAGTTCAAGTTAAGGAATCTTCGACTGGTCGAGTAGGATCCTTTGACTGGTCGAGGATGGGCTTAGACTAGTTGAGGGATGCCAATTTTTAGGGTCCCTTTTCTTCACTTCAAGTCCTCAGTTCCCTTTATTCCTCACTTAGTTTTCTTAGATATTTGGCATGTGAATTTTTCATTCTTGGTCTCATAAGATCCATCCTTGGCTTTGGTGATTCTTGAGCGTTAAATCTATGTGTTTAGCATCCTTTTCAATCCAAGCTTTTAAATTCACCTTGCAACACAAACATGATTAAAATAGAATATTAAGCATTATCATATTTATAAAACCAAGTAATAAATAGGGTCCAATATGCAATATTTGACCCTCAACACAATCCCCAACCAAAATTTTGCTAGTCCCAAGCAAAGTATGCAAAAAATGAACTTTAATGCGCAATGTTCAAACCTTTTTTAGAAAATAATCTTTTATATAATCAAGCATGAATAAGTAGACTCAATGATGAGAAAGTGGGATTTTAAAAAACTAGAGCCGAATCACATAAGCAATTAATCAGATAAGTCCTTTATTCATTAAGTTTTTTCAATGTGCTCAGTGAAAATACAATCTTTTCATAATGTTAGCCATACTCATCACTTTAAGATTAGTTGAAAACTCAAGTACTGATTCCGAACTTATTCCATTTTCCTTCTTTTTCCAGTTTTTGATTTTATATCAATGGTCATTTGTATTCATCCATTCTTTTCATCTTTTCTTTCAGATTCTTCATTCTTTTTCATACTTTTTTAATCTTTTCACCATACATGACCCTTTTTTTTTATCGATCTCCTATTTTTTAACTGGTTCTTTTCTTCTTTTAAGCTGGATAAAATTCTCCGAACTCCGTTCTTAATATCTTTCAATAATCATCATACTAACAATCAGAAAATCTAAAACTATTTACAGAAAAAAATTTGAATATGTCTTGTGATTTAGATTAATATACTATTCAAACTTCCTCTTAATCAATTGAGCGCAAGGACTGTAAATGATAGGCTACTTAGTTGATCACACTCCAATACTTTAAAATTCACTTCCTATCTTATCTTCATACTTAAAATAGTCTTAAATACACAACTTATCGCTTTCCAAATAGATGAACATTGAAATTTTTTTCAAAAATTTTGCAAATTTTGCTCAAAACTGAGAAAACGCTGATTAGTTTACCTAATATCCCATCCCCAATGTAAAATCTACATTGTTCTTAATTTAAAAGAAATACGCATGATTTGTAAAAGAGACAATGTAATTGAAGGAGAAGTGATGGAAAGATAATGCCTGATGAAGGAATTTTGAGGCTTTTTCCTAAGGATTTCTGCGTGAAGGTGGGTTAGCACAAAAATTAAACAGCCGAAAAACAAACTATCCTAAACAAACGAAAAGCAAACTATCTTAAAACAGCGGAAAGCAAACTATCCTAAACAGCGGAAAGCAGTAAACCTAATTACACTTCTGTCAGACTAGGAGGTCAATCCTAGTAAACAGGATCAATCAGAGGTATGGACATGTCCCCTGAATCAAATTTCTCAACAAATGGCTTCAACCAATGTCCATTTACTTTGAAAGCATTGCTATTGTTCGAATTCTTTATCTTGACGGCTCCATGAGGATAGACATTAGTAATAATGAAAGGATCGGTCCAATGAGATCGGAGTTTTCCCGGAAAGAGATATAACCGAGAATTATACAAGAGGACTTTCTGACCTGGTGTGAATGATATCCGAAGAATGTGTTGGTCATGAAACACCTTCATCCTGGCCTGGTAAATTCTCGAGTTCTCATATGCATCATTCCGTATCTCCTTGAGTTCATTTAATTGTATTTTGCGCAGCGAACTAACGTTGTTTAAATTAAAGTTCAGATTTTTAATCACCTAGTAGGCCCTATGTTCCAACTCCATAAGTGGCAAGCCTTCCCATAGATAAGTCTAAAGGGAGACATTCCAATAAGGGTTTTAAATACAGTACGATAAGCCCATAAAGCATTGGTCAATCGGATTAACCAATCCTTTCGATCAGGGTTAACCGTTTTCTCCAAAATGTGTTTGATCTTCCTATTGAAAATCTTAGCTTGCTCACTTGTTTGTGGGTGGTATGGAGTGCTCACCTTGTGAGAGATACCATATTTCTTTATTAAGTTCACGAATGACCTATTACAAAAATGTGAGCCCCCATCATTAATGATGACTCGAGGCATTCCAAATCGGGAAAGGATGTTCTCTTTTAAGAATTTAATGAACATTTGATGGTCATTGTTCCGGCACGGAATCACTTCGACCCATTTAGTGACTTAATCTACAATGAGCAAAATATATAAATTTTCAAAAGATTGGGGGAATAGTCTCATGAAATTAATGCCTCAGCAATCAAATGCTTCAATGATCAGAATGGGGTTCAGAGACATCATATTTCGACGGGATAATGCTCCCAACTTCTGACAACGCTCACAAGCTTTGCAAAACTCACAAGTGTCCCTGAATATAGTGGGCCAGTAAAAGCCACACTGCAGAATCTTGCCTAGGTCTTTTTAGCAAAAAAGTGACCACCATAGGCCTGAGAGTGACAGAAGGAGATGACACTTTGGTGTTCATTGTCTGGCACACATCTTCTTAAGATTTGGTCTGGATAATATTTAAATAAATACAGATAATCTCAGAAGAACTTAAGAACCTTGACGAAGAATTTTTCTTATCTTGCACAATCCAATGTGTCTGCGTGAAACCCGTGGTAAAATAATTAGCAATATCAGTAAACTAAGGTGAATGAGAGACTTTGAACAATTGTTCGTCAGGAAACATGTCATTTATATGTGTCATCTCAAAAGAAACAGAGAGATCAAGGCGGGAAAGATGGTTAGCCACTACGTTCTCTACTCTCTTTTCATCTTTTATTTCTAAATCAAATTCTTGGAGTAGGAAGATCCATCTTATCAGGTGGGGCTTGAGATCATTCTTAGAAAGAAGATACTTGAATGTCGCATTATTTGTATAAATGACGATCTTGGATCCGATCAAGTAAGACCTAAATTTGTCCAAAGCGAACACTACGGTTAAAAGTTCATTTTCCATGGTTGAGTAGTTTACTTGGGCAGGATTTAGAGTTCTACTTACGTAATGAATAACGTATGGCTTTTTCTATTTTCTCTGGCCTAAAACCGCCCCAAGAGCTAGCATAGTCAAACGCGTTGCACATAAGTTCAAAAGGAAGACTCCAGTCGGGTGGCAGCATGATAGGTGTAGTGGTCAACATGCTCTTGAGCTTAGTAAAAGCTTCCTAGCATTGCTCAGTCTACTCATATGGTACATCCTTTTGAAGTAGATTGCATAAAGGACAAGAGAGGTGACTAAAGTCCGTTATGAATCTCCTGTAAAAAACATCGTGTCCTAAGAAGGATCGCACGTCTTGTATGTTCTTTGGTGGATGTAAGTTAGAGATAAGATCAATTTTAGCCTTATTTACCTCAATTCCCTTAGACGAGATAATGTGTCCAAGGACAATTCCCTTACGAACCATGAAGAGACACTTTTTCCAATTTAATACCAAGTTCTTTTTCTCGCATCGCTTCAGCACATTTTTCAAAATTTTTAAACATTCACTGAAAGATGGACCAAAGACCGAGAAGTCATCCATAAAGACCTCTGAATATTGCCCTACCATGTCATAAAAAATACTCAACATGCATCACTGAAAAGTGGCAAGGGCATTACATAGACCGAATGACATCCTTCGGTAAGCAAAGGTGTCGTAAGGACATGTAAATGTGGTCTTTTCCTGATCTTCAAGGGCTATCTTGATCTGATTGTAGCCCAAATATCCGTCAAGTAAACAATAGTATGAGTGACTAGCTAGCCGTTCGAAATTTTAATTAATGAAGGGCAAAGGAAAGTGGTCATTCCTTGTGACAGTATTCAATTTCCTGTAGTCAATGCACTTTCTCCAACCAGTAGTAACTCTAGTTGACACTAGTTTATTATTGGCATTGGCTACGATGGTGATTCCAGACTTCTTGGGAACCACTTGAGTTGGACTCACCCATTGGCTATCGGATATTGGGTATATGATACTTACATCCAATAACTTAAAAACCTCGACCTTAACCACTTCCTTCATGTTTGGATTTAATCTACATTGTAGTTGTGGTGAGGTCTTTGCGTTATCCTCAAGATGAATACGGTGAGTACAAATCAAAGGATCAATTCCCTTGAGGTGCACAATCGACCATCCAAGGGCTCCCTTATGCTCAATGAGAGTAGAAATAAGCATACTCTCTTGTTCTTGCTCAAGGTGGGAAGAAATCACTACCGGGTATGCCTCATCTTGACCTAAATGGGCATATTTCAAATCAGAAGGCAAATGTTTTAGGTCAAACTTCGGTGCCTTGAGGTTAGATGGTAAAGGCACCACATCAATTTGGGGCAATTCTTCAAAATGTGGCCTCCATCGGTTAATTTCAAGTATCGGCACATTATCAAGCATGACACCCATCTCCCTTATCATATCATCATAAAAATCATTAGAGTGGGTCAGACACGTCGCTAGAGGGTCAGAGGATAAGGTCAAAAGTGTTTTATCTTCCCCGAAAGAGTCCTCATGTTAATGTCGTGGAAATCGTTATCATCCTATAATTGTTTGCCCGTGTTAAAAAAGATATTCAACTCTAATGGCATATTTCTGAAAGACATACTCATAACTCCATTCCTATAATTAATTATTGCATTTGATGTGGCAAGGAATGGATGACCAAGAATGTCTAGAATTTGAGTGCTCATGCCATTGATGGGTTGGGTATCTGGGACGATAAAATCTATTAGGTAGTAGAATTTGTCAATCTGGACCAACACATCCTTAATTATCCCTCTCGGTACACAAATTGAGCGATCAACAAGTTATAACGTAGTTCGAGTGGGTTTTAATTCACCCAGCCCTAGTTGTTCGCAGACCGAGTAAGGAATTAGATTTACGCTTGCTCCTAAATCAAGAAGTGTGTGCTCAATGTGGTAATTTCCAATTACACAAGCAATGGTTGGGCTACCGAGATCTTTGTATTTCTGTGACATATTTTGCTTTAGGATGGCACTTACTTTTTCAGTTAAAAAGATCTTCTTTTGAATATTTTGCCGTCTTTTGGTCATACACAAGTCTTTCAGAAATTTGGCATATGAAGGTATTTATTTTATGGCATCAAGTATAGGAATATTGACCTTCACTTGTTTCAACACCTCTAGAATGTCTGTTCACTCCCCAAGTGTAGGGTTGTGATGTAGTAATAAAACTCGGTAAGACCGAGGTCGAATCCACAGGGACTGAAACCTGTACGTTATCTGAAACTAAGTAGAACTAGAACTAGAATAAGATGAAATATAAACCGAGTGAATAAGTGGGAATAATGATGAAATATTAATCTAAACTGAGAAGAAAATTCAGAGAAGGGAAACTAGGGATTCAGAGGATCCACTTGTAGAGATCAGGGAGATCTTATGCCTGCTTCACGAATCATAGAAATTAACTGAACTGACATTGATATAATTTTCAAGAGATTAAAGGTGTATGAATTAGAATGGATCCCATCACCAAACCATGCCCAGGAGACAAAGCAAACAATAGAATTAAACTAATTACCAACCAAACAATGTATGAAAGTTAGGAAGAGTACCGACATCCAACCATGCCCAGGAGACGATGGTGAACAACAGGGCTTCCTGACGTCATAACCATAAAAAGGAAACAGAAATATTTAAAGCCATCGCAGACCCATTGTAATTTTAGTCACAACAGCTCATTAACAACTAAAAAATATTCCCATAAATCAAACCATAATCAAGGTAGTTCAAGTATCAAAAATTGATTAACGGCATAAAAGAACATCTCTCATCCTGCTACAAGCTTCATCCCTTAGCCCTAGCTAAGGGGTTTTAGCCTGACATGATGAGGCCAGAACACATAAAAATTAAATAAATAAAAAAATAATTCTAAAACCACTTTCCCTGTTCCACGTCCAGCCTCCAGCTCCTACCTCAAGTGATGCTCAACTGCTGCCTCCACTGATGATCTTCTCTCCTTTTCCCTTTTCCTTTTTATAACAGCAGCCAGGATCCTTCAGTGCACGAGGTCGACTCCGTAACAGAGTCGGAACCTTCTGTTTACGCAAATACAAATTTTTCGCCATCTACGTTGATCTGTGGGCCCACAAATGATGTCAAATAAGAAATCCACTCCATTCATTATACTTGTGGCGGAAAATAACTGAGAAATGGTATTTTTTTCTTGAGTTTAATGCGGCCCACTTGATTTCTCACTCTGCCGTCCGAATTGCTTTTAACGGTGGAGATCTGATATCTGATGTCTTTCGTAATTTCTCCACCTAGGTGAAGGTCTTGGCCACCTTCAAGAGCAGATGAACGGCTTGGATCATTGAAAAGAGTAAAGATGGTGGCCCACTGAGTTTCGTCCGCAACTCTGTTCTGGCGTAAACAGAGAAAAGTAATTTCCCTCCGCTGAGCTGCTGGCGGGGCCCACAATTCAAACCAGATGAGAAATCTACACCGAACATCGAATTCCTGGCGAAAAACCGTTAGGAAAAAGTGAAATTTTAGTAATTTTCGGTGTGGCCCATTGAATTTTAACCCAGCCATTCATCCGGCGTTTGACGGTGGAGATTTCCTGAGTGCATGCATGGAACCAGAAGGGAACCTAGGTGAGGTTAATATCCACCTCCTGAGGCCAATGAACGGTTCAGATCATCGCGGAGGAGAGTGTGTGGGGCCCACAATGCAGAACCGGCGAACGCTGTCCGTTCGCTGTCTCCATGTGGGAGACGGATCGGGTCAGCGGCGCTGACCGATTCCAGCGGATGCGGTGCACCGCGGGAGTGCACCGCCTATACACTCTCACGCCCTCCTTGTGGGGTCCACCATGATGTATTTATGAAATCTGCTCCGTCCACCCATTCTGTCATATCATTTAAACCGTGGAGACCAGAGATGAAGCATATCCAGACAGCAGGTGGGCCCAGAATCATGATTATGAGGGATGATCTATCCATTAGGCCACTTCTACCAGGATCCAACGGCCGAAATTTTGCATGTACGGTTAATTTATATTCTTCACGCCGTGTATGAAGTTTTGGGACAAACGGCTGGTGGGAACCCTGTGATCTTGTATTCTGGACGTCCTACGGCCCACTTGAGCTTCAGTTTCTTGATTTTCCTTGGCTCTCGAGCGTTGATCTTGGTTCACTGGGGTCCGTCCCTTGCCTTGGTGCATTCAAAGTGTCAAATCTATGCTTTTAGCGTTCTTTTACAATCAACGCTCCTAAAGTCACCTTGCAACACAACTACCAGTAAATCAGGCTGTTAAATCGCCTCTTGTTCGTAAATCCCGGCAATAACTGGGTCTGATATGCAATATTTGACCCTCAACAATGTCCTGAGAGTTAGAGAGGAATTTTGGTGCAATCAACCGTTAATGGTGCAATTGGCTTCCTTTATAGTTCTAGTTCTTACTCTTGTGGAGTATTGCTAGGTCTATCAATTTCATCTACTTCTGGGTCCTTAGACTTTTTATCCCTTACTGGAATAGATTTGTCAATTATCTTCCCACTCCTAAGAGTGGTGATAGACTTAGCTTGCTTCAATTGATTTGAAGAGTTTGGATCACTTATTTCGTATTACGATTTAGGATTTGGGAAAGGTTGGGCTGGAAGAATCCATTTTTTCCCAATTGAATTTTTTGTCTCATGCCCATGTATGGCCTTTAAAAGCTCTTGAAGGGTTTGCAATATACTCTGAGTGATAAGCTCTGGTTTTGAATATTTTTCCAGACTGGATCCTCTTGAGGATTTCCTTGATTCAAGAATTGGTTAGGGATTCCTTGAGGAGTAGCAATTTGTCCATTCCTCTAACTAAAGTTCAGATGATTTCTCCAATTAGGATTGTATGTGTTAGAGATGGGTCTACTGAAAGGTCTTTGATAGTTGTTCATGACATTCAATTGCTTGTTCAATGCTTTTTGAAAAGCAGGTAACGTTGGGCAATTTTCAGTTATATGTATGTTGCAAACACATGCAGATACCACAAACAACTTCCTTAGCCTTGTCCTTCTTAAGTTCCATTTTCTTGACCTTCCTTGTAAGACTGGCCACTTTAACATTCATATCATCATCCTCTTTCAGCAAGTATATCCCACCTCTCTCCCTTGCTTGAGTAAGCTTAGATGTGGTGCTAGGTTTTGGGGTGATGTCCCATGATTGTATGGTTTTAGCGAGTTTGTTAAAGTAATCCTACACCGCATCGACATTCTTGTTCATGAATTCCCCATTGCACATCGTCTCGACGAATTGGCGCATGAAAGATGTCAGTCCATTGTGGAAGAAAGTTGTTATGCATCACGTTTCGAAACTGTGTTGTGGGCATGAACTGACGAGTTCCTTGAACCGCTCCCAACATTGGAAGAATGTTTCATCTTCCTTTTGGGCGAAGTTCATAATCGACTTCCTAATGTTGTTCATCTTATGGTTTGGAAAGAATTTTTTTTTATGAACTCCATCATGTCAGTCCATGTGCCAATAGATCGTGGACGTTGTGAGTGCAACCACTTCTTAACTTTCTCTTTCAAGGAGAAAGGAAAGAGTTTCAGCCTGACCGTGTCCTCGAACATGTTAGGAAAGTACAAAGTGGCTATTACCTCGTCAAATTCTTGTAAATGTACTTATGGACTTTCAGATTCAAGTCCAAGGAACTTTGGAAGGAGTTGGATCACTCCGGGCTTGATATTCATGTTTCCTTTGTTTCTTGAAAAAATCATACAGGAAGGTGTACTCACCCCCATCGGTTGTAGATAATCCCATAAAGTATAAGGCGAGGGGTACTTGATGCACCTCATTCTCATCTTGGACTTACTCAACCTTAGGTCGAGGTTGTCTTCCCAGTTGATTAACCGGTTGATTGGCAGCCATAACCTCAATTAACTCTAAGGATCTTGAGTGGTGCCTAATCTTATGATGGATAGATAATCTCTCAACCAACCCTCTTTCACTCAAAAGGCGTTGAGTGTTGTCATGGACCCACTTGGCATGAAACACTCTCAGCTCTCAATTTTAGATTCTAACCTAAACCTAAAAGAAAGAAGGGAATAGATAGCAAGAGAGAGAGAGAGAGAGAGAGAGAATTAAAAAGAAGTTACTAAATTAGAAGTTCCTAAATTAAGATCCTCCAAAACAAAACAAAACGAGTTAGTTTCTAAAACAAAAATTCTGAAATTAGAAAGTTTCTAAAAGCAAAATTAGAAAGATGAGTTAGTTTCGAAAAAGGCAATCCTAGAATTAGAAAGTTTCTAAACTAAAATTAGAAAGTAGATTTAAGAAAAATAGAAAAGGAAAGTTTCTTAAAAAAAAAAAAGTTTCTAAACTAAAATTAGAAAGTAGATCTAAGAAAAACAGAAAAGGAAAGTTTGTAAAAAAAAAACAAAAAGTTTCTAAAAAGAGGAAAAGTTAGTTTCTAAAATCAAATTAGGAAAGTTTCAAAACCTAGAAATAGAACGCTAAGTTAGTTTCTAAATCTCTAACTTAAAAATAGAAAGTAGAAAAACCCTAATCCTAACCTAATTCCAAAACTAGCTAATCTCAGAAAAATGCAAACTTTTAGTCCCCGATAACGGCACCAAAAACTTGTTCATAACCCCAAATGTAGGGTCGCGATGTAGTAATAATCTTAGTGAGACTGAGGTCGAATCTACAGGGACTAATCTCCTGTGTATCCTAAAAGTAACTAGAACTAGAACTAGAAGAAGATGTAAATCTAAATATGAATTAATTGAGAGAGTAATTGTGATTAAAGTGATTAAAACTAACAAATTCAAAAGTGGTAACTAGGGTTTCCAAGGATCCACTTGTAGAGATTAGGGAAATCTATGCTCGATTCAAGGACACAATTGGAATAGAGTCTCATCTTATCCAATTGGAAAATATCTTAGTAAAACCAAATCTAAACTTCGTTTGACCTAATTCTCAATGGATGAGAGGTGTGAGAACTAGAAGTGTTTCCATCACAAAACCACGCCCAAGAGACAAGACAAACAACAAGATTTACCAATCTCACAACTAACATGGGAGAAGTGTGAAAGTTAGGAAGGATTCCATCATCCAACCATGCATAAGGGATGATGGTGAACAACAGGATTTCATAATTTTATAGTCTCAATTGATATAAACCCTCATAGTCCGTAGCTAAATAGCTATGGATTTAATCCGTAGCTAAAAGTTACCCACTGCAATGTATATATTTTATCTAAGCTGTCCATCCATTTTGAATGATCAAATTTGGACATGATCCCAAAAAAGGAGGCAGAAGAAAGCTCGAGTGGACCACATCGTAGGAAATAGTGGAGATTTAAGTACCTACCGTTGATTTGGTGTGGTCCACTTAAGCCTTCAATCTGCTGTATTTTTTAGATCTTGCCCTAAAGCTAACTTTCAAAATGAATGGATCAAGTGGTAAACCACATACATCACGGTGGGCCCTACAGAGCATCTCACATGACTGTCCATTTTGTGTAGCTCTGTGTGGGGGTAATACGCAATCTACACCCAAAAAAGGAGCCCGCGGGAGTGTTTTTTTTTTTTTTTTTTTAATTCTTCCAGGCTCAAGGGTTTCACTATCTACCTTTCTTGCGGCTGCAGGGCAAAACCTACTTTCCCTCCCATCTCTGTTTCCCTCTCTCTCTCTTTGTTTGTATTTTATCATCCGATCGGCTGCTTATCTCCAAATGCTTAAGGTTGGGAAGGATGGGTATGGGTAAGGTTCCAGTTGATGAAATTCCAACATCTCATGAGGAGAAGGTTGCAGGGTGACGCCTTCAGATTTCATCAGGAACACAGGTCGAGTTTTAGTTTTCTCTTTGATTCATTTGATGGTTTTTTTTTTCCTTGATTAGAATTGGGGTTTTATAGGTAGACATTCACGAATTGCATCTTGGATCCGTTAGTGAGCTTTCTAGTTTCCTTATTGCATCTTGAATGAGAAAATATGATCTCCACGACAAAGATGTTGGGATTTATGAAAGTGTCTTATTAGGGTCATTGAACCCTAATAAGATGTTGGGATTTGTCCCTGTCTAACACACTAGATAAGTGTTGGTCAACCTATGCCATCTTATTGCATCGTTTCATACAGGGTTGGACAGTAAAGTGGTGATATGGGATTTGTTTCAGCACTTCAAGTTGGTTCATTGATTACCATTGAATATATTGTATTGTTTAGTATTACACAAGTACTGTTTTGTTTTTTCCATTATTTTATTGAATACTGTAAGGGCCTGTTTGGATGGTTGTAACTTTTCTAAAATGAAACAAAGTTACAGGTGACTTTGTTACGGTTGGTGTTTAGGGGAGGAAAGTCACAGGTAACTTTCTTTCAACCTGTGACTTTCTTATAGGAGAAAGAGGCGAAAATCTTACAAGCGCTTGAGTCATTTTTCAAGTTACCTGTATCTTTAATACAGGTAATGGTTGAAAATTTTGAAATGAAAATCGTTGGGAAGAATCGCACCTGCATTTCCCTCTCTCAGCCTCCGTTTCCCTCACTCAGTCTACTTCTCCCTCTCCCATCGAGCTTCCGCAAGGTAGGAAACCCCTTTTCTCTCTTTCTATTGCCGTTTTTTTTTTTTTTTTTTTTTTTTTTTGCTTCTACGTTTACGGACGCAGCTTGGTGAGGTGGCGTGGATAATGCAGATGATCTGTGGGGCCCACCATATTGTATTTGTTTTATCCATGCCATCCATCCATTCTTTTGGATCATTTTAGGGCTTGATTCCAAAAATGAGGGATATCTAAATCTCAGGTGGACCACACTACCGAAAACAATAATGATTGAAAGTCCACCATTAAAAAGCTACTAGGGCCCACTGTAATGTTTGTTTCACATCCAAGCTGTTGATTAGGTCATAAAGACTTGGATGAAGGGAACAAAACAAATATATGTTTGATCGAAAACATTGGTGGCCCACCAAAAGTTTTTAATGGTGGGTGTTCAATCAACCTTGTTTCCAGTGATGTGGTCCGCCCGAAATTTTGATGTACCTTATTTTTGAGCTGATGACATAAAATGATCTGGAATAATGGATAGATGGTGTGGATGAAACAAATACATCATAGTGGGCCCACATAACACGTCACATAGCCTTCATGGCTTACTTAAAACTGTAGAAGGCCAAAGCAATTATCATTGAGGGCTCTTGAATTTGTATTTTGATCCATTTTATAGTGATATCATCATTTAAAGATCTTGGATTAAATTTCTTGGGTCGATTTGTTATCTTCTTTTGTTTCAATAACATGTTTGCAGGTTTAACATATGAATAAGTATTTTGAAAGGCCGTGAAATTTCAACCATATGCTTTATCCTAACGAATGACAGCTAATTTACAACAAAAAAAAAAAAAGTGCTTGACAGTAACTGAAAAACATTAACTCAGTTTTCAAGAAATGATGAAGGCATTTAGGGTATGTTTGCAGGTGGGGACAGCTTCACTGAATTGGACATGATTTCCCTGTCCATTTTGATTTGAGCAGGATATGAAAAAAAAAAAAAAAAAGATTTTAAAAAGTCACTTTTTACAATCAAGGCAGCTCTTAATTTCCCGTGACTGTACATACCACACATCCTAATTCCTCTTTTATCTTTTAGGATAAGAATTCCATAGTAGGAGTTCACCCCAAATCAAGGTGGGACCTTAGTTTCATAGAAGGGTGATATGATTATTTCCACAAGAATTGTTCTTCAAATAACTCCTCAAATACAAAAGATATTGTGATACATTGAAAAGCAACAACAGTAGCAGTAGAGAAGAAGTTTCTTTTAATTAAATGAAGGAAAAAGGTTCCATGGTCTTGTATGGAAAAGGTCAATGATCATAAAACTAGCTAGTTTTTCTTTATTCATGGCAGTTGCCAAAATAATTTGGGGTTAACAATGGAAGGGTAGGTATACAACTTTTCCAGTGTAACTGGGTCTTTGCTCATGCCTATCAGCTTAGAATCATGTATCAGTTCTCAAAATTTTTTACATGACCGTAATTTACTGTTAACGGGAATGGAAAGGAAAGATAGATGCAGAAGGTGTACTTGCATCATCTCCCAGCAATTACTAACTACCAGGTAATGGAAATTCAGAAAATACTTTTAAGGTTGAAACATGGTTCAAGCGGGCATATAGAAAGAAATTTACAAGCTAACACCGACTCTGTACCTTAAAAAAGAGATTCCAATCGTCTCCTTGGGCCAATGTTCTCAAGTTACAAACCACCCCTTTGTTCCAAGTAGATGCCAAAAATTCCAATCCATCCAACAGCACTGTTTTCGAGACTTCAAAATAACTACAGGGCATCTTCTCGATAACAAAACCGAACCTATTCAAAAAGTTCACAGTCAATATCCCCAAGTCATGGATACAAACAAGAGGACTAAATACCAAGATGATAACATATTAAATTGGGGCCTACGGCTCTTGAGAAGTATATCTCCATGACTAAAGACCCACAGAGTAAACTGCAGAGGATTTTTCACTTGGAAATTTCTCTCAACTCGTTGCTCACTTGCTCATCAGTGATAGGTTGGTCATACATTTTCTTTTCATTTATTCATTGCTCCAATTTAAAGTAGTTGTTGATGAACAACAATGGATAAGGAAAATGTAATTAGTTTGAAATTCAATAATATAGCTCATTGATTGTAATCACCCGATGTAATAAAGTATTAGAGAGCGCTTGATTGAAAACAACCTATGTAATAGTCTACTACATTATGCCTGTCGGATTTTTGTGCTCTCATTGCTGGTCCAGCCTAGATAAATAAGGGATGCATCAGGTTGATTGCCAGCGGCAAACTTATATCATAAATTTCATCATGAAATTGAATAATATGACATTCAATTGGGATAAGGTTTACATAACAATGATTAATGTAGTCAACCTCAGTTAATTGGGATAAGGTTTACATAACAATGATTAATGTAGTCAACCTCAGTTAATTGGGATAAGGTTTACATAACAATGATGACTCCTATAATCTCTAGTTTTTGTTGAAGGGCTACCTCCAACTTTTGTTGATTTTTTCTAATATTATTGCTACCCCAATTCTACGTAAACCAAATAATCTCAGTTGCAAATCTTAATTTAGCGATGGACATGCATTCTGTTGCTAAATCCTCATCAAAACCACGAAATTTTTTCATCCCAAAGATTTACTATCGACAGGCTTATTCCGTTAGTACGGATGAAGTATATCGTTAAACCAAGCCTTTGTAAAATTCCAATTTTGGCATAGCGTCCAATTTCATGCACTGTGACCCACCTAATAAGTTTACCGACCTAATGATTTAGGATAAGCACTAGTCAATTATATGAGACAACTGGAACACCCCACACACACACACACAAATGTTTAGCAGGGTTGTATCCTGGCATTGGGTGTGCGGTGGAAAAGAGGAAAAAAACATCATCTACCTCCTATAAATAAAAAAGAAAAAAGAAAAATCTTAATATAACTCCGTTATGATGGCTGAACTCCATTAAAAAAGTTTATTATGATGGGTGAACTCTGTTAATAATGCTCTTAATATAACTTATAAGAGTAATGATCTAGGGAGCTAAGTGCATGAAACCACTCATCCGGTTGGAGTCTGCTCATCGGCCAAGCAAACCAGCGCTTTATTGATGCTGTATCTCACACCTCGGGCCAATGTGATAATTAAGTGGGTCAGTCGTGTACAGGAAAATGGTTAATTGATAGATATGACTGACAATCACCACATTTATATGTTCGTGTGCTCATCTGAATATCAGATGGGCTGTTTCTTTTAGGCGACACATCCACGCTATCATGATTGTCTGATGAATGGCTCCGATCAGCCAAACAAAGATAAGGGCCATTCATCAGGTGGTCACCACTTTTTTTATGCCCTTGTCTCACAAATCAGGGGGAGATGTGTACCAAGATGTAGATGAATGATAGGAGTGAGTTACGGTCGCCACTTTATGTATACATGGGCCCCGTTATTTGAGTCCAGCCATTTTCACAACGAGGACGCTTTGGTGGATCCATGCGGTTCATATGTTTTGACAGCTCATTTTAGACCATGATTCCAGAAGTGAAGTAGATCCAAATCTCAGGTGGACCACACCATAGTAAACAGTTGTAATTGAAAACCCACCATTAAAAACCTCCTGGGCGCCACAGGAATGTTTATTTGCCATTTAATCTGTCGATACGGTTACAAAGACCTGGATGAAGGGACCAGACAAATATCAGCTTGATCCAAGACTTTTGTGGTCCCCAAGAAGTTTTTAATGGTCAAGCACCACCGTTTTCTATGGTACGGCCCACCTGAAATTTGGATCTACTTCATTTTTGGATTCATCCATAAAATGGTATGTCAAAACAGATGGACGGCATTGATGTGAGGCACATACATCACGGGGCTTCCCACGGTCAGGGATTGACGCAGGGATGAACGTGATGAGGAGCACCATCTTGATCACGAGGATAACTATTCCAAATCCACGGAACTCCTCTAGTTTCCTCAGCCTCTCTCGAATCAATGAGGACAAAAAGCAAGAAACTAAAAATAAATTCTAATAAATTTGAAATTAATTGGTGACAGAATAAAAATGAGTTGACAACCCTTTAAATACGGTACAAACAATGAGAAAGAAATCAGAATCAAACTATAGCTAAAACTCTCAGAATTTGCAACTTACTGTAAATAGTAAATTTACTATTTATAGACCGTCATGATGTCTACTAGTGCGCAAGGTTTTCAGCCAAAAATAATAAGTATTCTATTTGGCTTCACAAAGCTGTTCTCCTAATTTTTCTAAGCTCTTTTCACATTGGACGCAACTCCTAAAGCCCAACGGATGAAGAATTATAATCAAACTAAAACTTATTATTTATAGTAAAAACAGAATTAAAATAGGGAAACGACCATCAATCTGGTGATATTTCGCAAATCCGGCTTGAGTAACCCGGCATAGTGGGGTTGGTTGGCTAAAGTAGCTCATTCTACCCCCAAAATCATATATTTCACATCTGATAACTCATTCTAGATTGCGAGATACGCCTGTTTTAAGGTCTGACGGTCCGGATCACTTTTATCGTCGATTGGGCCTTTTTTATCCATCTTGGTCATGTAATTATCCGCGACCCTCTCTACATCAGGGATCCACCGAAGCCACTTCTCATAATTAATGCCTTATTTTCGAAATGAGGATGCACTAATGAGTAGCTCCGATCTCAGATGTGAGAACTTTTTCACGCGTGAGTCAAGTGCCAAAAGAAAGTACACTGGCTGTAACAAATTCATGCAATTAGTTATGATCTTCGGCTGTTCATTTGTTTCCTCCACTGTGACCCACCTGACAGGTTTACTGATCTGATATTCCGCTAGAGTAATTAGAGGTCCGCTGGATTATGCGTCCACTGCAATACTTTAAACTTTTGATCCTTTGAATATTTTCTTCTAATAAAGAGAAAATAAATAAGAACAGTACATGTTTTCACTGAACAATTGTTTTTTATTTTTATAATAACCCCATTAATAGTAAAGTCATTAATTCAAAAGACTTGGATGATTAAAAAAAAGACACAGATCCAATTGCTAATGTTTGGGTAATATAATAATGCATTAGTATGTAGTAGTAAAGTCATTAATTCAAAAGACTTGGATGATTGAAAAAGACCAAGATCCAATTGCTAATGTTTGGGTAATATAATAATAGATTAGTAGGTACTCGCAGACAAAAGAATCGAAAGAAAACCGGGAAAAACCCGGGGTAAGGGCAGAAAATAGATACGTTGAAATATGGTCATTGAATATACGATACATGGCTGAAAAGGACAAAACGGGAGTGCGTGGAAGTTGAGCTGCTGGGAAGCGTATTGCGTACGCTAAGCGTACTGATTAAACTGTGGGTCCACTGTGATCTATGTATGTGAATTGAATGTGATTAAACTGTGGGATCCACTGTGATTTATGTATGTGAATTGTATGTCTACTGCTGAAAAATTCTTAAGGGCCACATAAGTTTTTAATTCAGCCGATATTTGCGTTTTCCCTTCATCCTTTTCCTCACCTTTCGGAACGGGGGATCCCCGTAAGCTGGCCCCCTTAAATTACCATTAATTTTCTGTGTCATCCTGCGAGTAAGTCGGATGACAAATAAACATTACTGTGAGTCCTAACATAGTCTCAATGGTTGAAATCATTATTCCCGTTATTTCTTATAGTATGGTCCACTTGAACTTTGGATATGCTTAAATTTTAAGCTCAACTTATAAAATGAGCAAAAAAAAAAGGATGGACGGTCTGGATAAACCAGATACATTCATTGGTAAGTCTTAGAGAATTTGGGTCCTTGCTCTTGCTTGGGTGGTAGACTCTCGGGAGTTTCAACTCCCGGTCAAGGGTTCGAGTACCTATAGGTGGTGAAATTCCACTAGCGTGAGTGTGTGGGGGTGTGTGTGTGCATGTAAAAAAAAAAAAAAAAAAAAAAAAAAAAAGTCTTAGAGAATTTACTTAGTAAGATGAATCCTACCTTACTCTGTGGGCAATCCGACTTTGAGCTGATGATTACTTTCTTGGAAGCGGATTGTCGTAATGAGTAATGAGTAAACTCTATAGGCCCTATCCACTACGTTCATATCTTTTACCACATACTTTTAGGGCTTTGAAAATTTCTTGGAGGTAACCAAAGTTTTAGATCAAGTTGATATTCGTGTTTTCCTTTTATCCATGTCTTTCTGATCTTATGAAGAGGTTGGATGACAAATAAACATCATTGGGGTCGGTCTCAATGGTGGAAATCAATATTCTTACTTTTTCCTATGGTATGGTCCATTTGAGCTTTGTATATGCGTCAATTTTGGGTTTAACCCCTAAAATAATCTGAAAAAATGAATGGACGACATGGATAAATCACATGCATTCACAGTGGGTCCAACAGAGTTTACTCGGTACCATAAGAGAGTATTGAGTAACTTAGTACGCAATCCATTTTCTTTCATGGGTAATTGGGTAGCGATAAGGAATCTTTGGACCACAAGTTGAACCGTGGAGCCATTGAATACATACTACCATTAGAGCTATACATGAGTCAAGCCAAGCCGAGCTGAGTATTGCCCAGCTCGTGCTCGGCTCACACTGCTCGAGTCCCAGCTCGTACTCTGCTCGACTCGGCCTTCGAGCTCGGATGCCCAGCTCATGCTCGACTCGTCCGAGTTTGAGCCGAGTTCGAGCAGATATCGAACCGAGTTCGAGCAAAGTTTTCGAGTTCGAGCAGAGTTTTCGACCGAAACGACCGGCACCGGATGGGAGATTAAGGCGGAGGAGAAGGAGATGGTGAGGAAAAGGATACGCTAGAGGAGGAGACGACGCTCGGCTCGAGTCTGACGATGGATACGCCAGAGGAGGAGACGATCTCTCCTTCCCCTCCCCTTCGATTCCTATTGACAAATCTTAAGCTGCTGTTCCCACTGGATATTAATGTTGGTTTGATCTTTTTCTCTTTAGAAATCATTGCACAAGCTGTCTTTCCGTCGGACACCTGATCTTTGTGAAAAATGAGCCACGCCGTGAGGATTAGTTGCTGCAAAAATCAGGCTGATCCGCTCATTGGGTGGGGGTGCTGCACATTGATTGGGTACATATACCCTTGGTCGAGTACCGAGTCGAGTCGATTTCGAGTACTATTTGAGTTGAGTCGAGTTGAGCAGGGTCAAGCTCATGCTCGGCTCGAACTCAATTTGAGCACCAAAAATTAGCTCATGCTCGGCTGCACGAACTCATTTCAAGCTGAGTCGAGTCAAGTATTTCCGAGTCGAGTCGAGCGAGTTACCGAGCTAACTCAGCTCGTGTACACCCCTAACTACCGTCATCTCTATGCAGTCCACGTGGCAGCTGATGTATCAATCGGGTCCATCCATCTGCAAGATCTATCATGTTATGGCCTATGTTTTAAAAATCAAAGCTATTATCCAAATTTATCAGTCATTTTCCTTCAATTTCCTACGATGAATATTTGACCGTTAATTATTATAGTTTATTACAGATTATTTAAAGGCTGCAGATCTGATTGGCAGGATCCTTAGATGGATGTTTATTTTGGACTATTTGAACCTACTATGTGAGGAACTACATGAACGGTCCTTACTTGGTTTCCTCCCGAGGTGGATTGCGTAGTAAGTGACTCACTATTGTTAGCGTACTGAGTAAACTCTGTAAGGTCTACCATTATTTATTTATTTTATCCGCTCTGTCCATCCATTTTCTAAATAATTTTAGAACTTGAACTTAAAAAAGAAGGCATAATGTTCAAATGGACCACACAATAAGAAACACTTGAATTGAACTTCTTTTGTTGAAAATTTCTCAGGGTCACAGAAGTTTTGGATCAAGCTTAATATTTGTGTTTTCCCTTCATCCATGTCTGTATGATCTTATGAATAGGTTTGGATGACAAATAAACATCACTGTGGGGCATAACAAGGTTTCAACTATGGAAATCATTATCCCCAATGTTTTCTGTGGTATGATTCACTTGATCTTTGGATATGCTTCAATTTTGGTTTCACCAGCTTAAATTAGGTGGAAAAACGGGTGGACGGTGTGGATAGACCACATACATTCAAAGTGGGTCCAACTGAGTTTACTCAGCACGATAAGAGCGCAATGAGCAACTCAGTACCCCCATCTGATTTCGTTTCCTCCTACCTTTCATACGAGAACCGAGTAAAAGATCATCCGGCGGATTGAATTGCGTGATCCCGAACTGGTATTGCTGGCGGAAGGCTGTATTCCTTTGAGAATTAATTGACATAACTTTCAAAGGTGCTTGGCAGATACTCATTTCTGACATAAGCACATGGCCCATCAAATCCGACTAGAAATTGCCAATTGTAATGGATAGCTTAGCACACAGGTGACATTGAAAAAGCTTTGTGGCCCATATTTTATCCATGCCATTCATTCATTTTATTAGCTCATTTCCAAGCATAGCCATAAAATGAGGCAGACCAACTCTCAGATGGAAAACACCATATGAAACCCTAGTGATTGGACGCCCAATATTAAAAACTTTATAGGACTCACTGTAATGCTTGAACCAAAACTTTCTAACCTGCAAGTTTTTAATGATGAGTGTTCAATCGTCATGGTTACCTATGGTGTGGTCCACCTGAGATTTGGATATGCTTAATTTTTTATATCATGCCCGAAAGTGGGCTAGCAAAATGGATGGACAGTGTGAATGAAACATATACATCATGGTGGGGCACATAGCCTTTACAGTGCCAACAATGCCAATGTTGGTGATATGGGTGTTGTGTGCTTCCCTACGTAATCTAGTCCAATCAAATTCTGCCATATATGACACAACACCACCATGCCACGTGATGCTAGTAGGGGTGCACACAGGTTGGTTCAGTCTGATTTTGGGGTGAAATCGGAACTGAACCGTTCCTAATGGTTCTAGGAGAATCAGAACCGGAACCGGATCATTAGCACCCTAGAACCGAACCAGAACCGAATTGTTAGCACCCTAGAAGTGAACCGGAACCAGAATGTTAAAACCGGTTTGGTTCCATGGTTCTGGGCTTTTTATAATCCAACCCAATTGCAAGAGAGAGATAACCAAAGAGGGAGAGAACAACGAGAGAGAGAGAGAGAGAGAGGATCGTCGGTCGGTGGCCGGTGGGTAGAGGGTGGGTGGAAGGTGGTTGTCTGATGTGTGTGTGTGTGTGTGTGTGTGTGTGTGTGTATGTGTGAGTGAGAGAGAGAGAGGGGGGGGGGGGGGGGGGGGGGGGGGGGGTAGCCGCACCAGGGGTGGCATGAAGTGTGAAGTGAAGGGAATGAACTTAACTTTTTTTTTTTCTTTTTTAAATATATGGTTTGATTCTTGTTTCGGTTCTATGGATTGATTTATGCTTCGGTTTGGTTCTACATACCCCCAAACCGAGAACCGAACTAAACTAATCTGTTCTTTAATTTTTGGAACTGGAACCAGTGCACTTTAGAACCGGACCAAACTGTATGGTTTGGTTGGTTAGGGTTCGGTTCCACAGTTCTACCCGTTTGATGTGCATCCCTAGATGCTAGGGTCATACATAACATGCTTGGAGCGACTTAGCTCTGACCCAAAACCAGCGATGTGGGTGAGACCTGATTGTAGTGCACACACCATCCACTATATATCCATGTTGTCCATATGTTTTTCCAACTTACTTTAGGACATGTTCCCAAAAATGAAGCAAGTACAAATTGTAGGTGCACCACATCACCAGAAATAACATCATTGAACACCCACCATTAAAAACTTCTGAAGTTCCATTGTAATGTTCATTGACCATCCTTCCTAGTCTCACGGGCGTGCATGAAAGGACTATGTGATTGGAATTGAGAAAATTTTATTCTTATTGTTACAAGTATACGATTTAAGCAAGCAGGTTCACTTTCATCTAGGAAGAAATGTAATTGGGGGCACCCATGAAGTAAATTCTCTCACGTACAATCCAACTAATTAGGAGAGGTATGGGATGAATAGACAATAGGTCCCCATATTATACACGGGTAAGACCTACTGTAACATCCCAAATTTTCTTAGCCCAAGTATATACTCGTGCCTGTGAATTCTGAGTGTTAATAATGTAAAAATTAGATACTTCAAAATCGCACATTGTTTTTTTTTTTTTTTTTTTTTAATAGATAAATCACATCCAATTACATTTAGGAAAGTAATTGTTCATGAGAATAAAATCGACTTTATTTATTGTTCAATTAGAGTAAAAAGTGTACAAATAACTTTTTAATGCCCTCTCAATGGGAGCTTATTACATTATCAAAGTTTGCAACGGAAAATAATTATTCCATGGTGGGCCACAGGCTTAAAAATCAAGTTAATCCATGATTTTTGTGGGCCACACCACATACAAAGGTTTAGAGGGGTTACCCTTCCATTAAAACATTCGTAATCATTCATTGGGTCCATCGAGATGTGGTTCACAAATCTAGCCCATCCATTACGTGTGTCCCACTAGGATAAGGGTTTAGACCAAGTTTCGGATGCATCCAAATTTTAGGTGGCCCCACCAAGTGCTTTTATATGTTTTAGGCATGTCTTCACATGATTTTTGATGGTATGGCCCACCTGAGTTTTATATACACCTGAGCCCAAAAATGAGACAGATCCAAATCTCGGGTGGACCACACCACATAAAACGGTGGGGATTGAACACTTACCGTTGAAACCTTTTTAGGGGCCACAAAAGTTGTAGATTAAGATTATTTATTTTTTCCCCTTCATCTAAGTCTATGTGTGACCTTATTGACAGGTTGGATCTATTAGCAACTAAACGTTAGGCGGGCCTTAGGAAGTTTTTAATGGTAGACGTTCAATCAATACTATTTTCCGGTGGTGTGATCCACCTTAGATTTGGATCCGAGTCATTTTTAGGCTCATGCTATAAAAATAATATAGAAAAATTGACTGATGGCCTGTAGAGAACGCATACATGTTGGTGGGGCTTAAAGAGCTTTGACACCAGTTAGAGTTGATTGATGATCACTCATATTCTATATTCATGTGTGCCCCTCTGAATATCACATTCATGGGCCTGATTTTGCTACGCAACCAATCTCTGCTATCATGATTGTCTGATGAGTGGATCTGATCAGCCTAACAAAGACATGGGCCACTCATCAGGTAGTCACCGCTTTATATATGCCTTTTTCTCACCACATTCTATATGCATATGTAGATAAGGGTGTACATCGAGTCGAACTGAGTTGAGCTGGCCTCAGCTCAACTCAGCTTGGCCACTAGCTGACCTCAGCTCGAACTTGGCTCGGCTCGGTTCGGTCAGCAGCTTGAGCCAACTCGGGCCGAGTTCGAGCCAAGATCGAGCCGAGTTCGCCATTGAGGCATTTCCACAATTACCTGGATTGCACCTTCAAAATCCCTCTGTATGTGAAATAGAAGCAATGGTTTTATAGGTATTTTATCAAATACCTTCTAAGCAACATAAAAACTAAGAAAAACCAAGAAAAAAAAGGGTATTTGTTTTATGTGCATACCTTCCTTGCCACCCGCCGCACTTTATTGAGTCATTTTATCAAACACTTGATGAGCAACATCAATGGCAAAGTAACCGAGTCACTGAACTGGTTCGATCCGAGTTCGATTCGAGCTGGATTCGATCTGAGTCGAGTCGAGTCGAGCTGGGGCCTGCTCGAACTCATTTTCGAGCTCAAAAAATCAGCTCGACTCGGCTCAAACTCAGCTTCAAACCAAGCCGAATCGAGCTTTTGTGAGTCGAGTCGAGCAAGCTAACCGATCTAGCTCGGTTGGTGTACACCCCTATATGTAGGCCTAGTTCTCTAAGATGATGAATCTTCATAATGAGGATGGCTTAAAAATAGGATCTGACTTCACATGTGTGACCTTTTTCACGTGTGGCTTGAGTGCCAAAGAAAGTGCTTTTAAACGGTGATGATCTTTTGCCATCCATTTGTTTCGTGCACTGTGACCCACCTAATACGTTGACTGACCAGATAATTTTTGGGCCAGGGCATATATACGGTGGGCCATCGATGTGCAGTCGGTGCGTACATTACAAATGTACAATCATGTGGAGGCATGTATGGTGCACGATAAAGTGTGGCACACTTCCCCTTGCATATATTCATGGTGTAATATTGAACTTGGCCCTGTTTCCAATCACTAATGATCAACTGATGAAAGTTCAAAGAGGTGGCATCAAGAAGCCCACTTTACATCTCTTTCTTACAAATACCATCAATCCAATTTTCTTAAAGTGGCGCACTTCCAAGTCAAACACGCGTTGTAGCACAACTTTGTCATTGGTCATGTGGCCCAACACGCTTTTATTTGGACATTTCGGTTCGATCCTCGGAGCCAACGATGTGGGTGGGACCCTGAACATTGGTGCGGCTTCAATAGATGAGTTGACTCCTTTTGCCATGTCATTTTAAGGCGTTGACCCAAAAATGAAGCAAATCCAACTCTCAAGTGAACGGGCCACAAAAGTTTTGGATCCAGCTGATATTTGTATTTTATCTTCATCCAGGTGTGGTGACCTTATCAACAGGTTGGATATATGACAAATAACATTATGGTGGATCCTACGAAGTTTTTAATAGTAGCCATTCAATGAGCAATATTTATAGTGGTGTGGTTCATCTTAGATTTAGATCTGGTTCATTTTTGGGCACATGTCGTAAAATAATTTGGCAAAAATGGATGGATGGCGTAGATATGCAATGCATACATCAAGGTGTCCTTTAATTTCCAAATGCTCTCTAAATTCCAAGCATAATAATCTTAACAATGCATCAAGAAATAAGATATTTTTAAGAAAAGCACAATTTTCTACACCTTCACTTGTGGTACAGGGGAATTATATTTTTAAGGGTGAAAAAGCTCATGCCATCAAAAATAAAATAAAAAACGTTTTGAATGCTGATCAACATTTCATGTGTTTAAAATTACTATTCATCTTTTATGTTCTCCAACAAACTTTCATACTTTCTAACCATTCTCCGATGATCTTTCATGCTTTCCAACCACCTTCTATGGAAAATTTTCATACTTTCACCTATAAAAGAACGTCTCTCGGAAAAGCTTCATTTGATGGTTGATGCTACAAAAGGTGCACATCAAGTCAGAAAATGGTAGGCCAAATGGTTCCAATTGAGGTAACTATGCTCATTGGAAGGCTAATCAAATTAGCTTTCCAATAAGCCTAAGATCACTCAGATTTGAGGCGCAGTAAGGAAAATTCACTCAATTTACTAAAGTTGCACGGTTCTAACTATGCAAATAACTTGAATTAAACTACCTAAGACTTTAGGCCTACATTTAAAAGGTTAAACAATCTCCAAATGAAATAATTCTAGTCTATGTGAAAGCTCATTGAATTATCTTTCAATAAGCCCAAGTTCACTGATGTAGAGCGGGTCGCGGACAGTTTCATGGCTAAGATGGATTAGAAAAGGCCCGGTCGACGACAGAAGTGATCTGGACTGTCGGACCTCAGATCGGGCGTATCTCGCACTTCGGAATAAGTTACCTGATGTAAAATATATGATTTTGGAGTAGAATGAGCTACTTTAGCCAACCAACCCGGCTATGCTGGGTTGCGCAGCTCGGAATTGCAAAAATTAGATCGATGGTCGTTTCCCTATTTTAATTTCATTTTTACTATAAATAGTAAGTTTTAGTTTGATTATAACTCTTCATCCGTCGCGCTTTAGGAGTTGCGTGCAACGTGAAAAGAGCTTAGAATAATTAGGGGAACAGTTTGGTGAAGACAAATAGGACACTTACTATTTTTGGCTGAAAACCTTGCGCACTAGTAGACATCACGACCGTCTATAAATAGTAAGTTTACTATTTATAGTAAGTCGCGAATTCTAGGAGTTTTAGTTGTAGTTTAATTCTGATTTCTTTCCGATTGCTTGGTACCCCTATTTAAAGGGTTGTGAACTCGTTTTTAGGCATCAATTAATCAATTTTGAATTTCTTAGAATTTATTTCTATTTTCTGCTTTCTTTCCTCATGGATTCAAGAAGTCTCTATGAGGAGTCCAAAGAAGCTTTGTGGATTCGGAGTAGTTATTCTCATCACATTCATCCCCGCGTCATTCACCCAAATCTGACCTATAAGGAGGGAGTTATGACCATTTTCATGGGATCGCATGATGTTGAAAATCATATTAACTTGTGATTGCATTTTTTTTTTCTTATGAAACCTTATATTTGAGTGGTCTTATGCTTATTGGAAAGTTAATTCGATAAGCTTTTCAATGAGCCATAAATTGCATCGATCAAGAACCATTTGGTCTATCATCTTCTGACTTAAAGTGTCTCTTCTGTAGCGTCAACCACCTAATGAAGCTCTTCTGAAATGTTCTTTCACAAATGAAAACAAAAAAGATTGACCAAGAGTACTCAGAAAGCATTAAAGAGTTTCACAGAGTAGTCATTGTGGAAGAGTGTAACCATATGGCTCGTGGCGGCCTCTGGAGACATTTCCATTGCCTAGGCAAACTCAAAATCGGGCACATGCAAATGATCCAGGGCATGAGGCTCTTCGTCACAATGATGGCTGACTTCCAAGAGGGCTAAGTTCCACCACATGGATGTCCAGCCGAACCAGTCAACTGAGATAGAGGCGGAGCCTCGCAACTTAGGAGGATGAACCTCGACTGATGGAGCTTTTCCCACACCGGCCTCTTTGCCTCCATAGACCTCGGCCTGCTCTAGAGGAGCGACAACAACAGTGGAGACAGGCTCGCCTACCTTCTTCTTTGAGGCATGCCTCGACTTCTCTGGGCCAGCTCGGTCGCAGATGGAGCCTTCTGCTTGTTTCGACTCTACTCAGGCATCTCTATACGATAGAAAACAGAGGTTAGTAAGCACATAAGAAAAGGGATCCCTGAAAGAATGTACCTGCCAAGGAGTCAAGACCTGAATTGAGCAACAATCGAGGTCTTATCAAATTCTTCCAACTCCTTAGCTTGGCATCTAACGACCTCTCCCCAGCAATTTGAGCTCGCTCCTCTTCACCCACACCAACAGGGTACTTTGGTAGAACTACCAAAGATGGTCATAATTAGAAATGAATAGAAGAAAGTAAACTAAGGAGCAGCAGTTCGAATATACTGACCTAGGGTGGTGAAGGAGGTCGAAACCCAAGAGTTCAGCCCGGATATCCCTGGTGTCTCCCAGTCCCTCGGCGCCTAGAACCACTTATCCTTTCAGTTCTTATTCGAGGTCGGGATACCTGTGACTATTGCCACTACAAGAAATATGGTTTTTACCTACGAAACTTTTACCTACGAAACTTTTTTTCGTAGGTAAAGATGACTTTTACCGACGAAACTTAATTTCGTAGGTAAAAGGCATCTTTACCTACGAAAATTTTCGTAGGTAAAGGGTCCTTTTACTTTTTTGGATAGAAAACCCAACTTTTCCCTACAAAATAAAATTTCAAAGTAAAACACATATTTACCTACGAACATATTCGTAGCTAAATGGTCTTTTCAATTTTTCAACCAATAATAAATTCCCAAAGTTTACTTTTACACCTGCCAAATTAAATTTTGTAGCTAAAACCTAGTGTTAGCTACGAAAATATTCGTAGTTAAAGGGTCATTTGAATTTTTCACCTCGTAGCTAAAAGCCATCTTTACCTACGAATATTTTCGTAGCTAAAGGGTGTTTTTAATTTTTAAAAAAACAAAAAAATGGAAAACGCTCCCTTTTACCTACGAACTCTAATTTCGTAGCTAAAAGCCATATTTACCATGTTTTGAATTTACTTTTACCTACGAAATCTAATTTCGTAGCTAAAAGCCATCCTTGTTTTGAATTTACTTTTACTTACGAAATTATCCTTGTTTT
>JAJHSJ010000015.1:21708186-21767191 GCA_021015155.1 Magnolia officinalis
TTGTTTGCATCCTATCCAACCCACTCATCATATGAGCCCCACCATGATTACCGAATGCACCCAAAAATCAGGTCTACCCATTCATCAGTTGGTCCAATGCATGGAAGGCAATGGACAACCACCCAAAAACCTCTAAATTAAAATGGCGGGCCACATGATTCGTTATGGTGGGCCCCTAACATTGATTGTCATGTTGTATTAAGAGGTTTGCAAGAATTTTGTGGAGTTTACTTTTGATTGAGATAGTAAAAAAGATGACTAGCTTGGTTAAAAGTATAATCACTAAAGTCAATAAATGAAATTGCTGGTCTCTAGTGTCAACGCCCAACAGCTACCCACATCAGGTATACAGTAGTACCATGTGGTACACCAGCCAATCCCACCTATGAGTATTCTAAACCCTTATACCCTTGACCTGTTGTTGAAACTCTTGTGAGTCTACCATGGAAGTTGATTGGCTAGTGTACCACACACCAGCTATATATATAGCCAGTGTAGGTTCGTTTAGTGCTAAGAAGAGCACCGACTCTTCTCGAGCTTTGGTTCAAATGAAATTAAAGTTATATGCCCCACAATTATGCATTTCCTATATCCACGTTATTCATCCATTTTTTTTTTTTGAGATCATTTTAGACTATTACGCCAAAAACGAATCATATACAAAGGTTTGACCTCGATAAAAATAGCAGCAAGGATAAGGATTTTCACCATTAAAAAATTTATAGGGGCCCACCATAACATTTTTGAGGATGCGGCGGTTGATCTCGAAATCCATGGAGAATTCGGCGACGGATTCAAAATCGGCGATCGACCCATCACAAGTGGTCTTTTGTGGGACCCAGCCCAATTGGTGGTCACCTGCATTAACGGTGCATTGAAATTATGATCTATACCATCCAAACAGAATGTGTATATACCATCCAACATTTTAACGGCTACCAATGATCTATACCATCCAAACCATTGCTATTAGGATCCAGATAATCCAAGCTGTTGATATTATGATGTAGACCATCCGAACCATTGAAATTTTGATCTAGACAATCTAGACCATCAGCATTATGATACAAACTATTAATATTATTTATATCGTGACCTATACTATTTTGACTGTTAATATTATGATCTAAACCATTCGAGCTGCTGCAATTATGATCAAGAATATCCAAACCATTGCTTTTAATGATTTATACCATCTAGATCATCGATACTATGATCCAGACCAACTAGACCATTGATATTATAATCTAGACCATTTAGACTGTCAATACTAATTGTTTAGACCATTAAAACCCTCCTAAGGCCCACTGTATTTTTTATTTGACATCCAATCTGTTGATTATGTCATACAGGCCCAGATGAAGGGAAAAAAATATCAGATTGATCCAAAACTTTATATGGACCTCAAAAGGTTTTTAATGGTGGATGCTCATTCAACACTGTTTCTTATAATGTGGTCCAGTTGAGATTGGGATATACATCATTTTTTGTCTCATACCATAAAATGAAAAGAAAAAATAGATGGACGACAGGGATGAAACACATACATCATGGTGGGGCCCACGGAGCACGCATGTGACTGGGGGCGCTCGCGCGCGAGAGAGACTTAGGCCTCGTTTGTTAAATCTGAAGTCTAAAGCCCGAATCTGAAATCTGAAGCCCGAATCTGAAATCTGAAGTCTGAATCTGAAATCTGAAGTCAAAAAACTTGTTTGGTAACCATGGCTGAAGTCTGAAAATTAAGTACAGAATTTGAAACAATCTGTTTGTTAACAAACATCTGAAATGTCTGAAATATGTTAATTTGACACATTTGCCCCTATCTATTTCCTGTTTGGAAATGCTTTACATTATAAAGAAATTATTTCTTATTAAATGAAAATAAATTATTTTATTTAATTCAAATAAACTATAAAGTACTTAATAGAAAATTAAAATATCATTATTCATAAAAACAGATAAAAATTTAATGATTTGCATGTATAAGTGTGGCGGCAATTTCTTCTCGCATATTAGACATAATAGTTTGTTCAAAGTTTCCAAATACTCCTTCCACTTCAGGCATATCATTCTCTGATTCGATATTTATCTCTGAAAGAACATTTTCATCATTGTATTGTTGGAAGCGTGGATCGGAGATGGATTCCTTTCTGATGTAGTTGTGTAGTGTCATGCATGTAATAACTATGTCTCTTTGCGTCGGGAAGGAATATGGTGTCATCCGCTTCAAAATTGCAAAACGCGCCTTCAACACGCCAAAAGACCTTTCGATTACATTCCGTAACTTTGCATGCATATGATTAAAAACCTCCTCTTTACTAGTAGGCCGCCCACCACTACGAAAGTCACCCAACCAATACCGAATATTACGGTATGGTGCCATAAATCCTCTTGTGTGAGTGTAAGCAGCATCAACAAGATAATATTTATCTACATAAAAACAAATGACATTTTAGCAAAATTTCAAGTTATAATTTCACTAAGCTATATGAAAAAATATATTAAATATTACCAGGAGGGGGCAACGGAAATTTCTTATTTGGATCAAGTACAGCATCCATAAGTACCCTTGAATCATGTGCCACCCCTTCCCATCCAGCTATAACATATGTAAAAATCATATTAAAGTCACAGATGGCCATAACGTTCTGAGCACATTCACCCCTTCCTCTTCCTCTGTAAGGTATTTGTTTATCTGTCGGGATACATGCAGGAATGAGGGTTCCATCTAACACACCAATACCAAAGTCACAGATGGCCATAACGTTCTGAGCACATTCACGCACACCTGGTAGAAGAGAAAAAAATATAAGCTTAATTTAAAACTTTTGTGGCCTTTAAGAAGTTTTTAATGGTAAGTGTTCAATCACCAATCTTTCCTGTGGTGTGGTCCATATGAGATTTTGATCCATATAATTTATGGTCTTATGCAATAAAATAGTCTGAAAAAATAGATGAATGGAATGGATAGGATACATACATCATTATGGACCCCACATAGCACTACCAGTAGCCACCTCGCTACTGACGCTGTCTGAACGCAATCCGCGTCTTGTCCCAGGAGAACCGCGTACAGTGCGGAAATGGATTGGCTACTCCCCAGCCACCGTGGTCGGTGCTCTGTTAGCCCCTCCATGATGTATGTATTTCATCCATTCTATTCATCCATTTTTACATATCATTTTAATGCTTCACCCAAAAAATTAGAGGGATATAAATCTCAGGTGGATCACACCATATGAAAACAATAATGATTGGATATGCATCATTAAAATCCTCCTACGGCCTAGTGTACTGTTTATTTGACATCCAATCTTTTTATTAGTTCATACAGGCCTAGATGAAGGGAAAAAAACAAAGATAAGCTTGATCCAAAACTTTTATGTTCCCCAAAAAGTTTTTAATGGTCGACGCTATTCAACACTGTTTCCTGTAATGTGGCCCACTTGAGATTTTTAAATATCTAATTTTTGTCCCAAACCATGAAATAATCTAAGAAAATAGATAGATGGCATGGATGAAACAAATACATCATGGTAGGGCCCACAGAGCACCAACCATCAGCCACAGGCTGGTGGCAGTGGGAGTAGCAGGTCCGTCCCGGCTTCCATCCAAGGGACGCGGATTTCCTGCGAAAGCCTTTAGCAGGAAGTTCCTGCACAAGGATACTGGGTGGAGCCCACCTACATGTTTTTGATAAATCCAATCCGTCCATCCGTTTTTCAAGATCATTTAAGGACTTGAGATAAAAAATTAGGTGTATATAGAACTACGGTGGGACACACGAGATGAAACAGTGATCATTCAGTGAGCACTGTTGAAGCATTCTTATGCCCAAAAAATTATTGTATCAGTCTATACTTTTAGTTTTTTCACTTAATCCCCATTGACAATGACCTTATAAATGGTTTAGATAACATATAAACATCAAGGTGGAGCCTGGGAAGATTTCAACAGTAGAAATTTCTTTCCTTAATTTTCTCTCTCGTGTGACCCACTTAAGATTTTTATCCCCCTCATTTTTTGTCCCACGCCCTAAAATGAGATCTCAAAACGGACGGACGGAATGGATTTCTCACATACAGTGTGGTGGGCCCCACCAGATCCTTGCGCAGGAACTCCTTCCGCAGGAAATCCACGTCCGTATCCAGGCGGGAAACGGATTGGCTACTCCCCCTGACACCAGCCCCGGGGCTGGTGGTCGGTGCTCTGTGGGCCCCACAATGATGTATGTGTTTCATCCATTCCATTCATACATTTTTAAAGATCATTTTATGTCTTGGTCCCAAAAATGATAGCTATATAAATCTCAGGTGGACCACACCACATGAAAGCAATAGTGGTTGGATATCTATCATTAAAATCCTCCTAAGGCCCACTGTACTATTTATTTCACATCTAATATGTTGATTAGGTCATAGAGGTCCAGATGAAGGAAAAAAACAAAAATCATCTTGATCTGAAACTTTTATGGCCACATAATATTTTTTAATGGTCGACGCTCATTCAACACTGTTTCATGTAATGTGGTCCACTTAAGATTGGGATATAACTCATTTTTTGTTTCATACTGTAAAATGATCCTTAATAATAGATGGACGGCATGGATGAAACACATACGTCATGGTGGGTCCCACCGAGCACCGACCACCAGCCATTGGCTGGTGTCAGGGGGAGTAGCCAATCTGCGTCCATCCAGGCGGCGTCTTTGAAGAGGACGCAGACTGCGTACTACCCTCGCCCGTCCCTGGCTCCGAACGGGCTGATCTGTGGGTGGGCCCACTGTGATGTATATGTACATCCAAACCCTCAATCCATTTTCTCAGATTATTTTAAGGCATGAACATAAAAATGGGGCAGATCCAACGCTCAAGTAGACGACACCAAATAATAATCTTGGTTGCATTAAAATGCACCAGTTGCATTAAATGGAAGAGTCATCTGTGATGTGGTCCATTTAATCGTTGGATATGACTCATTTTTGTTTCGATGCCTTAAAATAACATGAGAAAAGGGATAGAGGGTTTGGATGCCCACAGAGCTAGGGACGGGGGTAGTACGCAATCCGCGTCCGTTGTACAAACGTTTCAAAGAGATCAAAGTTACATGGGCCACTGTGATGTTTTTTTTTTTTTTTTTTTTTCTTACCATCCAACTTATTCATTAGGTCATATAGACGTGGATGAAGTGAAAATACAAATATCAGCTTGATCTGAAACTTCTCCAACTCTCAAGAAGTTTTTAACAGTGGACATTCAATCCTCACCTTATGGTCTAATTAATTATTAGTCTTGCTTCTTTGATTGGATTATACCTTGAATTAGCTAAAAAAGTTGATGAACGGTGTGGATCAAACACATAAATTATGGTAGGGCATAAAAAAGTTTCATAATTTAAAGGTTGATTTTGTATTGTGCGGATTCCGTATAACTTGAAAAGGGGTATTTTTGGAATCAAAAAATTTTTGTTTAATGAAAAATCATAGAGCGCATTCCGTGTTCACCATTAAGCCAGACTCCTATCACGGAAAGAATTCAGTGAAAAACCACTTACTGCTTTCCGTCTTCCGCGTTAACAACGCATTAACAAACACCACTAAACACGGAAAATTTTCCCCATTCCGCGTTAAGTGCAAAAATTCAGCGTTAACAAACAGACCCTTAGTCTCTCTCGCTCTCTGACCTCTCTCACTCTCTCACGCTCTCTGCCCTCTCTCTCTTTCTCTGTCCTCTCTCTCTCTGGTCCGAACCTCCATCGCGCCCTCTCCCTCTCTCTCTCGGTGCTCTCTCTCTCGCTCTCTGTCCTCTCTCTCTCTCGCTCTCTCTGTCCTCTCTCACCCTCACTCTCACTCTCCGCTCTCTATCGTCTCTCTCTCTCTCTCTCTCTCTCTCTCTCTCTCTCTCGGGCGTCTCTCCACAGCGCCATCTCTCTCTCTGTCTCACTGTGGTGCTCTCTCTCTCTCTCTCTCTCCACCGTGCCCTCTCTCCACCACCCTCTCTCCATCGCGCCCTCTCTCCAACGCCCTCTCTCTACCACGCCCTCTCTCCACCTCCCTCTCTCCACCACGCCGTTGACCGTGATCGGGGCTCCAACTCAAACAGTTATCTCTCTCTCTCTCTCTCTCTCAATCTCTCTCAATCTCAATACTGATTGAAACGATTTGGGGATTTAGGTATTTGGGATTTAGGGATTTTTAGGGGTTTTCTCTTCCTTTTGGTTGAAATTGGGTTTATGATAATTGATATCTTGTATTTCTGGATATGGGTTTTGCAATTTGGGAGCAGATTCATAACTCTGGGTAGGAATCTACTCTGCATTTTCTGTCGGTAGCTTGCTTGTAATTTCATCTTTTGATGAATGTTGAAAATGTGGATTGATTTTATCAATTGATGAGATGGGTGATGATTTCTTATTTTGTGGATGTTTCTAAGCTCTGATTTGGCGATCCAACCCTTTTCAACAACAATGAATTAAAACTTATGAGAATGTGAGAGTACTGAGGAGTGAAATGGCCCAATTAAAGGATATGATAGTGCATACCATCTGATGAACAGTCTAGGTCTGGCCATTGACACATGTTGCCGATGTGCTAGGTAGGCAGTCTTTTTGTTCATGTGAATGCTTCACCATGGTTATGCAGTTAGGGCTATGAACGAGTCGGGCTTAGGTAGGTCTTGCACCTGATTAATGACTTGATATTTCACACGTGTGTCACATAGGCATGTGTGACTGTGGGTGCTTCACAAAATTTTTCAATCGAACAACACTTTCGTTTTTTTACTTTTACATGCCAGTAGAACTGTACAAGAACTGAGTTCTCGTTCGACCTGACTCGAAAAAGTTGGATTAGACTAACTTTGAAATTGAGTTCCAGCCAGCCGGGCTGATTTTTGGAGCTGGAAAAAATTTTGAGCTTGAAAGATCAAATCTACGTGAATCGAACCCGGACTCGGATTAAACCAATTTGATGACTTAGTTATTTTAATATTGATGTTGATCACCGAGCATTTGATCAAATGACTCAACGAAGTGTCGGATGGTGGCGAGAAAGGTATGTATATGAAACAAATACCTTTATATCTTAATTTTGATATTGTCTACTGAATGTTCGATGAAATACCTGTAAACTGATTTTGGTGTTTTACACACTGTGAGAAATAAAGGTGCACTCCATGTGCTTGAGAAAATGCCGCACACACTTGATCTTGACTTGAAACTGACCCGAGATGCTGACTAAACTGAGTCGAGCTAGCCAGTTAAGCTCGAAAACTGCACCGAGCTGAGTTTAAGCTAAGGTCAGCTAGTGGCCAAGCCAAGCCAAGTTGAGCTAAGCTCAATTCGGTTCAACTCATGTACAGCTCTACATCCAGGTAGAGGAAGTGGATGGAGGTGGATTTTATGTGAAAGGTTTTCACAAAAGTTCCCGAGCTGAGAAGCTACGTGGCCTACAGTGATGTTTGTGAGAAATCAATAATGTCCATCTGCTTTGCAAGCTCATTTAAGGACATGGGACTAAAAATGAAAAAAGATCCAAGACTTGAGTGGGACATATGAGAAGAAATAGTGGGGGTTGAATGACCACCGTTGAAACATCCAAATAGCCACAAAAGTTTTGTATCCTGCTAAGTATTTTATGCTTGGAGTTCATCCCATTGGGAATGATGTTATAAACGGTTTGGATGGAATATAAACATCAAGGTGTGGCCCAAGAAAGTTTTAACAATATTTCTTTCTCTAATTTTTCCTCTTGTATGACTCGTTTAAGTAGTATATCTGCTTATAAATGGATTGATTTCTCACAAATGTTATAATATGCTTTGCTTGGCTTCCCATTGTAAGAAGTTGCAAACTCTTTAGCAAGAAATTAGAGTCCAAAATAAATTGCCAGTCGCAAAATTGCAGTCAGAAAACTTTACGCGGCTCATCATGTATGTCTCTCTATGCTGTCCATCCAATTTTTCATCTCATTTTAGAGCATGAACCTAAAATTGAAGTATGTCTAAACCTCAAGTGGACCACACCTTAGGAGACAATATGAACATTGACATCCACCGTTGAAACCTTCCTATGGGTCATAGACGTTTATTTCGTCATCCAATTTGTTCATAAAGCCATACAAACCCACATAAAGGTAAAAATACAAATATCAACTTAATCTAAAACTTATGTGGCCCATTAATAATTAATCACCACTTTTACTTGGACGAAGTGAAAGCACAAATATCAGCTTGTTCCAAAACTTATATGGCACATTCATAGTTAGTGGTGATTAAGCATTGGATTTACTTTATTTTATTGATCACCGATTGAAACCTTTTCCTATGATACGGTTTGATTAAGCATTGGATTTACTTTATTTTATGGATCATGCCTTAGAATGATCTCAAAACATGGATGGATGATGTTAATAAGATGTATATGGCACGTTCATAGTTAGTCACCACCTTTTCCTATGATACGGTTTGCTTAAGCATTGAATTTACTTTATTTTATGGATCATGCCCTAGAATGATCTCAAAAAAATGGATGGATGATGTTAATAAGATGCATACGTCACTATTTACCTTCTTTTTTTGTTAGCTTGTTAGTACACCCACTGTTAAATCACACTTCACTGTTAGCCACCCTCGCTTGGGAATCAATGCCAAGACCTCGGTATTAAAAGAAAGTATCTTTCAGTTGGTCTACCACTTCAGTTATGGATATGGGTGTATCACTATTTACCCTTATGGAGATTACTTAATACGTTTTCACACCATCCCATTTAAGTATTAAAATCTCTCATCAAATGATTCTACTTTGATTTCTGATGATATAAAATGATATATTACTCTAGAGATGATAGAATATTTCATTGTACCCATATACAAACGCCAAAGGATTATCCAATTGGATATAAACAACTTTTATCCACGGCTTCGACCCATAACTGAAATGCCATGTCAGGCTACCATTGAAGAGTCTTGATCATGTGGCTATGTTCTGGCTTACGGAATCAAAAGATTTGGATCTCACCAAAAATGAAAATATTTCTCATTGTTATAAAGTCAAAGACATAAAAGAATTATTTTATGTGATCCACGATGGTGTCCTGACAGGAGTTATATATATATATATATATATATATATATATATATGAGAAATGGTACTACGGGTCAACCTCATGGGAACTTCCCATGAGGTCGAGTTGTGTGAGCTATCATTCCATGTTAGGCCATGGACTTAAAAATCAAGTGAATTCATAACTTAAATGGCCACACCACATACAACAGTTGAGAGGGGTTACCCTCCTATTAAAACATTCATAATCATTTAATGGGCCCACAGAGATGTGGTTCACAAATCCGCCAATTGAGCCATAGTCCTCTGGAGAAAGACTTGAGTGGACCACTAAACAGGCCCATTTTTGACTCCCATGTTCTGTTGGCCCAACCTTTCTATTCATGAAACACTTCCCATGTATTTTCGCCAAATTGCAGCCACGAGTTCCTTTTGTATGCTTTCAGCCTCCAGTCTTAATTGTCAAAGTGTGGGCCATATGTATTAATGTAAATGTCCATGGCCATGCTCGATTGTTGATTTCTTTTTTTTTTTTCTTTAACACACGCGCACACACACTCCCACACTCACGCCGTAGTGGGATTTCACATGACCATACCATCTAGTCTACTTTTCCTCATCTTATTACCTATTGGTGCCACTCCCAATTCTCTCTGATGCTTTAATTTCTAACTAAATCCTTGTCTTGCAACTCATCTATCTCAACATCCTCATTTTAGCTACGCTCATCCTGTGAATATGACATTTCTTGACCATGGAGTTCCTAGCATGGGTATGATGAAGACAATTAACAATATACACATGTCGTACCTTAGTACTCAATCCATTTGACACTTTTTTGTTTCTGCCTAAGAGGCAGTAAGAAGGTTTGACTGTATTCCATTTTCTTAGCATCATCATATTGCTTTTTGTTAGCATCATTTGTTTATGTTTAATGAAACTGTGTTGAAATTATGAAGAAACATCATGCATATTGCATTTCATACATTTCTTTTACTTGCTAACTATCATCGCCCTAAATTAATCTCAGAGGGTGACCTTTCTAATTGCTCCACTTTTTAACAGCAGACAGATGTGAAAATTTTCAGTTTTTTTATTTTAAGTTTCTGAGTTATTCGTAATTGTAAAAAGATGCTGCAATTGTTGGTGCAAATGCCGAACTGTTGCAATAACTACTGAAACCTGTTCAAAATTTCAGAACGGCAATGTCTTAATAGCTGCAAAGGTAGTTTTATCCAATACCATTTTTGTAACCTAAAATTGTAACCGAGTAGAAATAGTAAACTTTTAACTCAAAACCCAAACTTAACCCCCAAAATGAACTATTTTTGGAAAACCATTCAGGGGCCAACCTCTGGTGACCAGCATGTAGAGCTCATCATAGCTTTACAACAATGTATTATTCCCACAAAGTTACGTCCGTTGGAATATATAGCACGAGCTAGACCCTTGGATTGAATTTTCTAGCCCAATTTCTATCGATCCTGGCCATCCATGAGATTTTCCTTGACTTGTCATACACATAGAATCCATCTATCCTGTTTGGGTTCATTGAGTCAGGCATTCCTTATTGGATTCCTACACTTGTACATGTATCTGTGCAACTTAGCAGAGTAACATTGGTTATAAACTCAATATGGTACGGTTCTTTACATTTCCTGAAACAGGTTTGTTTTTAACTTTACATGTACAGAGGCCTGTTATTCTGAGACTGTTGAGTTCAGTTTGTGGGAGAACATGTTTGTAAATGTCATATTCCGTCGTGTTTCTCAAGTGATCTTCTTCACCGCTAAAAATATGCAGAATCTGAGCTCAATCTGAAACTTTTGGGGTCTTCAAAGGTCTTCATACAGGACAATGTGCTACTTCCAATCCAGTAATGAGGCTTCTAAAAATATCTTCTTATAGATTTTCAATACCCCACAGTTAATAAAATTTTCTAAATGGAAAGGCTGAAGCCTGAAAGGGAGTACAGCTTCAGCATTGTCGAGCATTGCCATTCTCATGTATTTGCTATTGATGGAGAATTTCAAATTCCTGGGACAACCTTTCATGGAATAACAATCATCAACCAACCTATAGATATTCACCAACAAAAACTATGATTGCTTGGAACTGTAGCTAGAAGTATGTTTTTGCTGTGTTTGACTATTTAACATCCGTTTGGTTGATGCACAGCCCTGCCTTTATTTTCATAGATCCTATTTGCATCTACTCTCATCCCCAACTTGAGCAAATATGATTTTTCGGAGCTTTTGAAGAAGTCCTATAGTGTCACAATTCATTTTCAAGAAACTAGAGCTACAAGAGCCCTTTAAAACCTGATTGAGATGACATCCTTTATGAGATGTCTCTAACATGAAGTGGTTCTATTTAAAAACAGACGATGAGAACCTATGAATTATGATGAACCCTACATGGCTACCTTTTTTTTATTTTTTTTTATTTTTTATTTTAACACACTTACCCACACCACACACACTCACTGCTTTAAAAGCTTGAACTGATAGAGCATGGCGAATTAATCCCTTTATCTCATAGCTCAGGCCCCACATCTATGGGTTAAGTCCTCGGCCAAACCCTCCCCATGGGCCCCACTTCACATGGGTTCTGCTTCACACATTGATTTTTATTGCCGTTCAAAACCTGTTCAAATTTTTTAATATGGCTCAATAAAAAGGCTGTAACTGTCTACACATAATGTGGCTCAATAAAAAGGCTGCAACTGTCTACACATTGATTTTCCTACTATGTCCCATTCACAATTTAAAGCATGGAATGGATGGTTTTTATCCGTCCATGTGTGCCACGAAATTCGGAATGACGTGGAGGCATGGAAAATGCCATGCCTCCATGGCAAGGAAAAGCCCAACTTCACTGAATCAGCCCGATTTTCATAATAAGTAATCTTGATGGTGTGTCCCACCTCTTGAATGGATCAGATATCAATACTTGAAAAACCTTGTTTAGGAAGGAAAGGGTTGTATGTGATAGTGTATGTTGAATATGAGCCTTTTTTTCTTTTTTTTTTTTACACACCCACGCCACATGAGCACTCGATCCCATGACCTCAAATGAGTGACCAGTAGGGCAGATACTTTTATCTCTGAATCATTTACAAATATAGTGATCTATATTTGTAACAGTCTCCTACCACACACATGCCAAAACCATTACACGTTGGCTGAAACAGTCTCCTACCCAACACATGCCAAAACCATTACACATTGGCTGAAACAGTCTGCTACCCCACACATGCCATTTAAAAAAGTTCTGGGAGTAGGTACAGAAGATGGGGATCCTACCAAGATTTTTCTCGCTTGTAGCGTTTTCAATAGAAATCAGTCAACAAGCTAATTAATTATAAAATTATACATAACAAAAATATACAACTCCTATACAGTATGGAAGAATTTATCAGAAATTCCTTAGTAACCTTTGTCAATTTGTAGAAAAAAGGGGTTTGCTAGTCCCACTTGCATCGTTGCACCTCTACAGACAGTAACATGTGCAGAGCCTGGCACGTGCAGGACATCTGAACCATGTATCAGATGGGTCCCACTGTAAATGTGTGAGACCCATCTGAGACATGGCCTACCCGATGGGTAAGCAGCAGAGGCTCTCAGAAGCCCTACACAGGTGCCAGGCCAGCACATTTAGCTGCCTAGAGTTGCATGGAGAGAGGTATTGGTGGGGCTAGCAAGCCTCTGCAAAAGAAAATATTAACAATGTCCACCTCAAAGTGGGAATCAGGTGGATGCTACGTCATTTTCAATGAAAAAGCACGCTAAATCCTCTGGAAGCACAGAAGTGCAGCGCTTTGCTCCACTGATTCTCCCACACAATTAGGTGAATAATCACGTGAACTTGATCCATCCTTCCATAAGTAGGTTTTATACTTAACCTTCAACTGTGTTAGATCAGTGTTTCAGTTCACTAGTGATGTAGTTTGTCAGCCAAATGGAAAGCTACATACTCTGTGGAACAAAACAATCCCACACCACAAAAATAAACGTGAACAAGCTCAGTTTAGCAAATAGCCAGCACCCAAAATAGAATGATGGGAGACTGTGGAAATGGATTTTGGTGGGAGTGAAGAAGTACCTGTCCTCAAAAGAGTCAAGAAGTGGAGGCATCTGAGAAGTATTAGTATAAAACAAATAGGAACTTACAATATGTAAATTAAGACGTTGAGACTGTTGGCTATATTAGCAGTTTACTTGGCTTTACAAAGCCTTGGGTTTGAGCTCACTGGACACGTAGAAGAGAAGAGAAGATTTGTATTTTTAATTTAGCTTTCAAGCTTGCTGTCTTGACTTGTTTCAAACGGATTACATGAGCTCCCTTATATAGACTTTTCCATCAATGTGAAAAGACACAAATGCCCATTTAAAATACACTACAGGGGTATAGTATTTACTACAGTAACAAAAACCAAAATAAAATATTAAATAGCTTGCATCTGGAACCGAACAGTCGCATGGAGGAAGACGCCTGTTGCTGGAAGCTTCTTCCATCATTTACTGACCTTGAGAATAGCAATAGGTTTGGTTTGGACTTCCAACACTCCCCTTCAAACCAAAACCGGCTTCATTCCGAGCATCGTTCTCAGTCGTTTGAATGCATCTGTCGGTAATGCCTTTGTGAAAATATCTGCCACCTGTTCCGTAGTATGACAATATTCTAATTTCATTGTTTTCTCCTTCACATGATTTCTCAGAAAATGGTAACGGGTATCAATGTGTTTGCTTCTTCCATGCTGCACTGGATTTTTGGCTAGATCGATTGCCGACTTGTTATCCACATATATGACTGTGGATCCTTCCTGCGGATGCTTCAGCTCCTTTAGTAGGTTTCTCAACCAAATTCCTTCACAAACAGTGGACGATGCTGCTACGTACTCTGCTTCACATGTGGACAGGGCGACCACACTCTGCTTCTTCGAATTCCATGTGAAAGCAGTTGTTCCGAGATAGAATACATAGCCAGTGGTGCTTTTTCTTTCATCTTGGTCACCTCCCCAATCACTGTCTGAGTATCCATATAGCATTGCTTCATCATTGTATGGATAGAAAAGACCGAATTCCATTGTTCCTTTGACGTACTTAAGGATTCTTTTTGCGGCTAGCCAATGTGATTCTTTTGGTGCTTCCATGTACCTACTTAGAAGCCCAACACTGTAGACGATATCCGGCCTTGTGATTGTGAGGTACCTTAGGCTTCCCATCAGACTCTTGAACATAGTCGAGTCGACGCTTCTTCCTTCTCCGTCCTTTGTTAGTTTTAAGCCCGTTGCTACAGGCGTGTTTACAGCATTGCAATTGGCCATCTTGAACTTTTCAAGCAATTCCTTGGCATACTTCTTCTGAGATATATAGATGCCACCATGTTGTTGCTTCACTTCAATGCCCAGAAAAAAGGACATGAGACCTCCGTCGGTCATCTCGAACTCCTTACACATAGCCTTCTTGAATTCATCAAACATCGGTCGACTGTTTCCTGTAAACAACAAATCATCAACATACAGGCATGCTATAAGCATATCGCCATGAGCATTCTTCTTGATGTAAACTGCATGCTCATATGGACATTGGGCGAAGCCGTTCTCTTGAAGATAGTTGTCGATCGCGCATTCCAAGCACGTGGAGCTTGCTTCAACCCATAGAGGGCTTTCTTCAGTCGATACACCTTGCGTTCCTCCCCTTGCATAACAAAGCCTTCAGGTTGGTCAACATAGACCTCTTCTTCAAGAATTCCATTCAGGAATGCAGATTTCACATCCAGTTGGTAGATCATCCAACTGTGATGGGCTGCAAGGGAGATAATCATCCTCACAGTGTCAAGGCGAGCAACAGGAGCGAAGACTTCTTCATAGTCCACCCCGTACTTCTGTTTATAGCCCTTTGCTACGAGCCTTGCCTTGTAGCGATCGATCTCACCATCAGCATTTCTCTTGATCTTGTAGACCCATTTGACACCAATAGTTTTCTGGCCATTAGGAAGCGTAGTCAGCTCCCATGTGTCATTTTCTCAATGGCATGAATTTCTTCTTTCATAGCAATTCTCCAACATTCTTCTTTTATGGCCTCCTGAAATGTTAGAGGCTCATGGTCTGCATACAGGCAGAAAAGATTGACTTCTTCAGTTTGCTCATAGATATCGCTCAAGCTTTTCATTTTTATAGGTGCCATGGGTGAGGACGAGCTGGCCGAATTTTGACTTGATGGAGTGCTTTCAGGAGCGATGGAATGTACTCCTGGACTTCTGTGAACTGATGATGCGGCCGAAGAAGGTGTTACGGGCGTTTGCTCTTGACGGTCATGTCTTTCTTCATGTTCTTCTGTTTCGACTAGAATATCTTTGGTTGATTCTTTATCGTTCCATTTCCAAGCTTCTTCTTCACTAAAGACCACGTCTCTACTCACCACTACTTTGTTGGTTAGTGGATTGTAGAGTTTGTAGGCTTTAGATGCTTCACTGTAGCCGATGAAGATGCATTTTTCGCCACGATCATCAAGTTTCCTTCTTCTTGCTTCTGGAACTTGAGCGTAGGCGACACACCCAAAGATCCTTAGGTGCGCCACGCTCGGTTTGCAGCCGCTCCATGCTTCCTGTGGTGTCAAGTTTCTGACGCTCTTGGTTGGACACCGATTGAGCAGGTAGGCAGTACATGCAACTGCCTCTGCCCAGAAGCTCTTTGGCAGGCCTTTCTCCTTCAGCATGGTCCTCGTCATGTCGAGGATGGTGCGGTTCTTTCGTTCTGCAATGCCATTCTGCTGTGGCGTGTAGGCTGCAGTGTGTTGTTGCTTAATGCCATGTTCCCTGCAAAAATCTCGGAATGCATTTGAGGTGTACTCTCCACCTCTGTCAGATCTGAGTACTTTAATTTTGTGACCACTTTCAACTTCAACACGAGCTTTGAATATTTTAAAGATAGTGAAAGCGGAAGATTTTTCTTTGATGCAATACACCCAAATTCTTCTGCTGTAATCATCAATGAAGGTAATAAAATATTTATTACCTCCAAGAGAGGGTGTTTCAAGTGGTCCGCAAATATCAGTGTGAACCAACTGAAGTGGTTCCTTTGCTCTTCTGGACACTCCACTTGGGAAAGAGTTCCTTTGTTGCTTGCCGAGTGTGCACGCCTCACACACACGTTCTGGAGCTTCAATAGCCGGCAAGCCATGCACCATTCTTGATGAGGATAAAAGTTTCAGGCCACTGAAATGGAGATGCCCAAAGCGAAGATGCCATCTCCATGAATCATTCTTCACGAGTCCATAAAAACACTTCTCAGCCTTTGTGTTAATATGGAGTGGAAACATGCGATTCTTCGCCATTTGGACTTGAGCCACAAGTCTCTTGTGAGTATCTCTTATAGAGAGTGAGCAGTTTTCCATGTGTATGACATACCCCTTCTCAAGGAGTTGGCCGATACTGAGGATGTTATTTTTCATGTTTGGTACGTAATACACATTAGAGATGTAATTTGGCTCACCATTCTTCTGATAGATTTTAATTTTTCCTTTGCCTATCACGGGTACCTTTGATGAGTCGCCAAAACTCACGTCGCCACGAACTCCTTCTGTGAGTTCCACGAACAGTTCTTTGTTACCACTCATGTGATTGCTTGCACCCGTGTCGAGATACCACACATTTGGCCGTTCACATGCCTTTTCTTGTGCGAGGAGGAGTGTAGAGACTTCTTGTTCATGGTGTGATGTTTCAGCAAAGTTGGATCGTTCATCTTGATCCACTTTGCTCCAACACTCAGAGGCATAATGGCCGAATTTCTTACAATTGTGGCATTGAACATTCTTTGTGTTTTCACGACCACGTGTGAGTCGGCCTCTACCATTTCCTCTTCCACGAAAATTGGTAAACTTTTGTTGATTTTGTTGATGGCTTGGATGATATCCACGTCCTCTGCCTCTTGTACGATTGCTAGTGCCACGACCGCCTCGTTGTGTATGGCCATTCTTTTGTTCATTTAGAGTCAACTTAGACTCTAAAGCATGTTCAAGCGTTGAACCAGCATTCTTTTGCATTCGTTGCTCATGCACTTGCAACGATCCCATCAATTCTTCAATGGACAGTTTTTCAAGGTCCTTTGATTCTTCGATCGCCACAACCACATGCTCAAACTTGGTTGTGAGAGATCGCAGTGCCTTTTCAATGACACGTATGTCTTCAACTTTTTCACCATTTCTTTTTAAATTGTTAATAATAACAATTAGACGTGAGAAGTAGTCAGAGATACTCTCACCTTCCTTCATGTGCGCTGCTTCAAACTCGGCTCTTAGTGTTTGAAGGCGAACCCGCTTCACTCGATCAACACCCTTGAAGATGGTGCCAAGAGTATCCCAAGCTTGCTTGCTTGATGTTGCTTCGGCAATCTTTTCAAAGGTTGATTCATCCAACCCTTGATAGAGGAAGAACAACGCCTTGTTATCTTTCTTCCTTTGATTTTTTAGAGTCGTCTTTTCTTCATTGGTGAAGGCAGCTTCTTCCTCCATAGTGGGTTCCACATACCCATCAGTGACGATCTCCCACAATTCTTGCGACCCGAACAACGCCTTCATTTGGATACACCACCTTTCATAATTGTCCTTAGACAATGTAGGAACCTGTGGCTGGATTTTGCTGGCCATTTTTATTTTTAAGGAGGGATGAACTGATTTTTTAATGAAGGGAGAGAAGGATGGAATAGAAGATCTAGTTTTTTTTTTTTTTTTTTTTTTTTTTTTTTTTTTTTTTTTTTTTTTACTGAAATCTGATTTTTCTTGGCTGAAAAAATTCGGAAATCTGATTTTTTTTTTAAACAGATTTTTGGCTGAAAAACAAAATAGCTGAAATTTGATTTTTTATTTTATTTTTCTCGGCTGACAAAAAAACTGCTGAAATAGCTTTTTTTTTTTTGGCTGGAAAAAAATAAAAAACCGCTGGCAACTTCAACAGGGAACTCAAAACACTTGGCTTTGCAATAGATTTTTTTTTTTTCAGAAAAATCTGGACTTGGCTGAAAAATGCTGGAAACTCTTGTAAAAAAAAACTGAACTCTGTAATGTGAATTTTTTTTAAATAGATTTTTCTTCAGCCAGAATTTTTTTCAAACAGATTTTTCAGATTTTGGCTTGGAAGAAAACAGATTTTTTAATGGATTTTTTTCGCTGGGAACAATTTGCTGGCAGCTTCAAACAGCAAAAGCTTCGGCCCTCCAATCTGAATTTTTTTTCTTGAAAAAAAAAAAAAAAACTGCTGACAATCTCCAAGAAACAGAAACTTTTCTTAAACAGATTGTTTTTTCAGAAAATCTGTACTTCCCTGAAAAACTGCTGGAAAAACTTCCCCATAGGAGAAAAACCTGAGCTCTGATACCAGTTTGTTGGCTATATTAGCCAGAGTTTACTTGGCTTTACAAAGCCTTGGGTTTGAGCTCACTGGACACGTAGAAGAGAAGAGAAGATTTGTATTTTTAATTTAGCTTTCAAGCTTGCTGTCTTGACTTGTTTCAAACGGATTACATGAGCTCCCTTATATAGACTTTTCCATCAATGTGAAAAGACACAAATGCCCATTTAAAATACACTACAAGGGTATAGTATTTACTACAGTAACAAAAACCAAAATAAAATATTAAATAGCTTGCATCTGGAACCGAACAGTCGCATGGAGGAAGACGCCTGTTGCTGGAAGCTTCTTCCATCATTTACTGACCTTGAGAATAGCAATAGGTTTTGTTTGGACTTCCAACAGAGACAAACTCTTTTTTGTAGAAAAATATATTCTTAAATCATTTAGATTCAGAAAAGACAAAAACTACCAATACATAGTTAACTAAGTAAATGATGTTCATGGAATCATGGCAGAAGTGGTTGGTGGTGGGACCAAGATGAGGTTAGTGTGGGAAACAAGATTCTGGAGTGATAACAACACCTTAAGGAAGAACCCTGCAGAGATCACCTCCATTTTAGTATTTTATGTTTAATTGTCATGATTCGCAGATTGAATGGGAATAATAATTCCTCATCTTTTGCTTAAAAGGCCTTTGGAACTGATTGTTATCTTTTGTAATTACGACTTTCTAAGCGATGCCAATGGTGCCCATTTTTGTTTGTACATCACCTCCAGCAAACATATAAGGTGACTCAACTTTGAGAATCTAGTTGAAGAGTCGTTTCCATGGAGGAATTTAAATTTCACAGCTTGCAAAACACAATAATCACCTAACAACAACAACAACAACAAGAAACAAAACAAAACAAAACAAAACAAAACAAAAAAAACCTTTAGCAATAGGATGGATGTACCATCATGCCATATGCCTGTGCCTTCACCATTCCTGCACCCAGGAGGCATAAAAGGTTCAAACCTATAGACCTGATGCCTATTTTGGGTATATTTTATGGACCACAAAAAGATGTCTATGTATGAGCTTTTTTGGCCTTATATTCTACACTAGCAGGTTTTAATGGGTTATGGCTATTACAGACATGTATGAACTTTTCAGTTCCCTACAGCTATTAACCTAAAACCTAAAGCTAAAGCCTAAATGTGTTCTCAAATCCCTAAACCTAAACCTACACCTAATGCTAATCTCAACTCCCTAACCTAAACCTAAACCTAAACTTGAAAACTCAAAGCAAAACCCGATCCCGAACCCAAACCCAATTTCCTAAACCTAAACTATAATCGATTCTCAATTCCCTATAGCTATAACCTACCTATAACCTAAACCTTAGACCTAAATGTGTTCTCAAATCCCTCAACCTGAACCTACACCTAATCCTATTCTCATCACCCTAATCTAAACCTAAACCTAAACTTGAAAACCCAAAGCAAAACCTGATCCCAAACCCGAACCCGTTCTTAAACTTAAACCTTAGCCTATTCTCAGTTCCCTACAGCTATTAACCTATAACCTAGACCTAAAACCTAAACCTAAACCTAAACCTAAGACCTAAATGTGTTCTCAAATCCCTAAACCTAAACCTACACCTAATCCTAATCTCAACTCCCTAACCTAAACCTAAACCTAAACTTGAAAACCCAAAGCAAAACCCGATCCCGAACCCAAACGTAAACCCTTCCTAAACCTAAACCTTAACCTATTCTCAGTTCCCTACAGCTATAACCTATAACCTATACCTAAAACCTAAACCTAAACCTAAACCTAAAACCTAAATGTGTTCCCAAATCCCTAAACCTAAACCTACACCTAATCCTAATCTCAACTCCCTAACCTAAACCTAAGCCTAAACATGGAAACCCAAACCTAAACCCGATCCTGAACCCGAACATGATTTCGCTAACCTAAACCTTAACCTATTCTCAATTCTCCAAAGCTATATAGCCTATAACCTACCTATAACTTATACCTTAACATTAACCTAAACCTAAACCTTAACCTTTTAATCTTAACCTTAACCTAAACCTAAACTGATACTTTTAAATCTTAATTTATTTGATAAAAGTTCATTTACGGTTAAGTTATTTTCTTTATAAGTTTATTGCCTTAATCTATTATTTACGAAATTGCAGGATAAATTTGAATTGAATTTGAGTGTTCCGCACGTTTCCTTTGCCGTTGACGATATGATCAAGGAGCGGTTCTAGGAGTACCGCTCCTTGTTACATAAGCGGTACAAGCAGTGCGTGAGCAATGAGGAGGGCGCACTGTCCGCACCGCCGCACGTGACCCGTGATGACTGGCAGATACTCTGCGATAGATTTTTGTCTGATTCTTTTCAGGTAATATTTACATATTTAAGATATCTTTAAGGTAACAATTAAATTCACAATTAATAACAATGTATTATGAATAATGTGTTCAGAAGAGGAGCAAAATAAATTCTAACAACAGGAGAAAGTTAGCAGTGAACCACGTAGCTGGTTCAAAGTCATTTGTACAAATTCGTCACGACATGGTAAGAAATTACTAGTAATTATTAGATTGATATATTCTAGAAATGCATTTTATATTAACTTTATTATCCTTTCGATTGCGCAGCGAGATTCCGTCACTGGTCAGGAGCCCGGACCAATAGACCTCTACAAAGGGACTCACTGTCGGCAGGCGACGGGATCTTGGGTACATCCTAGTGCCGGCGAGATTTGGGTAAAAATTCTTACATTGTCAAATTTAATTGCATTAAATTATAATAATGTCAATTTTTTGAAAAAATTCATATGTTTTCATTACAGGCGGCGATGGACACCTTACGCAGTCAGCCCACTCCCGATGGTACTCAGCGGAGAGAGCCAGAGATCCTGAGTGAGGTGCTTAACACCTGTTCTGGATACGTGCGTGGGCTTGGCCATGGTGCCAAGCTCATGGCACCGCTAGAGTTGCCTCCACCCGATCCAGCGTCGTTGGCGAGAGTGCCACCCACAGAGCTGATATCGCAGAGAGAGAGGTTCAGCAACTACAGGTCATCGTCAATGTCATCAGAGAGCAGCTGGAGAGGAAGAGTGAGCAGCTGGAGAGACAGATGGAGGAGCAGCAGAGGAGGATGGAGGAGCTGACGAGGGAGAGAGAGGAGCAGGAGAGGAGGAGGATGGAGGAGCAGACGAGGCTGAGGGAGGAGCAAGAGAGGAGGATGAAGGAGTTGACGAGGCAGAGGGAGGAGCAGGATAGGATGAGGATAGAGGACCATGCGAGGTTGAGGGAGGAGCAGGAGAGGAGGATGGAGGAGATGCGGGTGGAGCATGAGCGACGGATAGCGGATATGTTTCAGGCTCTCGCCGCACGCTTACCCATCGATGCCCCACCACCTCCGTCTCCATCTTTATGATTTTTTGTATTTTATTTATGATATTAAACTTATATGTATTTATGCATGATGTAATTTATGTTTGGATGGATTTATTTATGTACTTTGGAGTTAAATGGATGTGAATGTGTGGAATATGATGAAATATATTACATAACAGGTCTATATTGTAACAGGTGTATATCAGGTGTATATCAAGAATTTTGTGCTGGAATTTGCAAAAAAAAAAAAAAAAAAACACTTTTACCTACGAACATTTTCGTAGGTAAAAGCTCTTTGAAATTTTTTACCTACGAAAATTTTCGTAGGCAAAAGTCTTATCCACGGAGGTAAAGTTTTGTAAATATTTTTAGCTACGAAATTATTGGTAGGTAAAAAGTGTTTTAAATAGTTTTAGCTACAAAATTGTTGGTAGGTAAAAATCTTGTAAATATCGAAGTTTTTGGTAGGTAAAAAGGGTTTTAATTACTTTTAGCTACCAGAATATTTGTAGATAAAAAGTGTTTAAATATTTTTGGCTACGAAATTGTTGGTAGCTAAAAAGTGTTGTAAATAATTTTACCTACAAAAGTAGTTGTAGTTAAAAAGTTTTATCAATATTTTTTCCAACGAAAATTAGCGTTGGTAAAACGTTTTTCCTATGAAAAATTTCGTCGGCAAAAGTCTTATCTTTACCAACGATTTTTTTTTTTTCGTGGGTAAAAGCTTTTCCCCTCGGACTTTTAGCAAGAAATTTGCCAACGAAAATTTTCGCGGGCAAAACCCTTTGCCTACGAAAATCAGACTTTTGCCTACGAAAATTTTCGTTGGTAAAAGTGGCTTTTCTTGTAGTGTGCTCTACCAGTCTCCTTCCAAGAAATGAAGTAATACCATCCCTCATGTAAAGGGTTTGACTTCACTTGGTACAAATAAATGAATTCATTCACTGTTAGCTTGGGATGATCAAGCTTGGACCAGAGAATGAATGTCCCCACCAATACTCTCCATGCATTGGGAATTAGCTACCCAAGAGCTAATCCTAAGTACGTGAGGACTCGCCTCACTATCCTTTGAAGGGTGAGCCTCAACTGACATTGGAGGGCGACCTGGTAGATGGCTACCTTGCCCTCCGGAGGTATAGTTGGAAGCTCACCTGGTGCGAGGGCTCGAAGTATAACGGAGTCGGAAACGCGATACCTCGACCTGATCCGCACCAGGTCGGCCTCCATCATCAAAGACTCTACTGGCCCTTTCTCCTCTCCCTCTGACAAGGACCCACTGTTCTCTTTCTCCACTGGAGCATCTCCCTCCACGTTGACCTCCAGTTGTTTGGATGAGGATCACTTGACATTCGCAACTCATGGGACACACGAAAGTCCCTGTCGCTCATCATCATCATGATGGATTCAACATAGGGCGACGGGTTTCTGCCCCACCATCACAACCAGGGGTCCCCTCCCTTGGATTCAAGGTTTCTGACACGGTAGTTGGCCTAAATCACACCGGAAAACCAAAAGAAGGAAATGGAAAGAAAATGGAAAGGAGAGGAATAAGGGGGTGGAAGCAGGGCTCACCAAGGGAAACAATTCATCTTAGAAAGATGCCGGAAGGACACTCGCCAAAAATCACTTGATGCCAAGGAAGGAGAAACATGAGAGAGTATGAAGGGGCAAGTAACGCCGCTCGACATTAGGCCACCCACTACAAGAAACACCACTTTTAGCGACAAAATTTTTTGCCACTAAAAGTCAAATTTTCACAGCTAAAAGCTTTTAGCGACAAAAATTTTCGTCACTAAATTCGTCGCTAAAAGACCGATGTACAAGGCTTTTATCAGCGAAATATTCAAATCGTCGCTAAATGCAAGCTTTTTAGCAACGAATATTTTCGTTGCTAAAAAATTTTTCCAAGACCTTTAGCAGCGAAAATTTTCGCTGCTAACAAAATTTTCAAGACTTTTAGCAATGAAATGTTTCGCCGCCAAAAAAACTTCCAAGACTTTTAGCAACAAAAATTTTCGCCGCCAAAAAAATAACCAGGACTTTTTAGCAGTGAAAAGTTTCGCTGCAAAATAAAATTTACAAGACTTTTTAGCAAAAATAGTTTTCAAGCGTACCAAAAAATTCCAAGACTTTTTAGCAGAAAAACTTTTCGCCGCTAAAAATAATTCCCATGACTTTAGCAGCAAAAATATTCGCCGTAAAAATTTTTTTCCAAGACTTTTGGCTGCGAAAATTTTCGCTGCAGAAAAATTACAAGACTTTTGGCAGCGAAATATTTCGTCGCCAAAAAACATCTAAGACTTTTTAGCAGCGAAAAATTTCGCATCCAAAATATATCTAAGACTTTAGCAGTGAAAACTTTCGCTGTAAAAAAAATATCCAAGATTTTAGCAGCGAAAACTTTCTCTGCAAAAAAAAATTTCCAGGACTTTTAGCAGAGAAAATTTTCGCCGCTAAAAAAAATTTCCAACAATTTTTACCAGCGAAAATTTTCGCTGCTACAAAAAATCATTCCACTTTTAGTGATGAAAAATATACAGCTCAAAATTCTGCACAAAATTCCTGATATACACCTGTTAACAATATATTTCATCATATTCATCCTAATATACACCTGTTATATAATATATTTCATCATATTCACATTCACATCCAGCTAAACCCAAATCTAAACATAAACTACATTCATTCAAACACAAACAATCTTATCTGCATCACATTCATTCACGTATTAATACATATAAACTTAACATAATAAATAAATATACAAAAAATCACAAAGATGAAGGCGGAGGTGGTAGGGCATCGGTAGGTAAGCGTGTAGTGAAAGCCTCTAACATTCGCATAATCTGTCGCTCATGCTCCACCCGCATCTCCTCCATCCTTCTCTCCTGCTCCTCCCTTTGCCTCGCCAGATGATCCTCCATCCTCCTCTCCTGCTCCTCCCACTGCTTCGCCAGATGAACCTCCATCTTCCTCTCCTGCTCCTCCCTCTGCTTATCCAGCTGATCTTTGATGTCATCGACGATGACCCGTAGCTGCTAAACCTCTCTCTCTGCAGTATCAGCTCGGCGTACGACACTCTCGCCAATGACAATGGATCGGCTGGAGGCAGCTCTAGCGGGTGCCATGAGCTTGGCACCATGGCTAAACCCATGCACATATCCAGAACGGGTGCCAAACACCTGACTCAGGATCTCTGGCTCACTCCATTGAGTACCATCGGGAGTGGGCTGACTGCGTAAGGTGTTCATCTCCTCCTGTAATGAAAACATATGAATTTTCATAATAAATGACATTATTATAATTTAATGCAATTAAATTTTACAATGTAAGGATTTTTACTCAAATCTCGCTGGCTCTAGGATGTACCCAAGATCCCGTCGTCTGCCGACAGTGAGTCCCTTTGTAGAAGTCTACTGGTCCGGGCTCCTGGCCAGTGACGGAATCTCGCTGCACAATCGAAAGGACAATAAAGTTAATATAAATGCTTGGAAAGAATATATAAACATAATAATTACCAGTACTTTCTTACCATGTCGTGACGAAGTCGTATAAATGACTTTGAACCAGCTACATGGTTCACTTCTAACTTTCCTCTATTGTCAGAATTTATTTTGCTCCTTTTCTGAACACATTATTCATAATACATTGTTATGAATTTAATTATTACGTTAAGTTATCGTAAATATATATATATATATTACATGAAATAATCAGACGAAAACCTATCACAGAGTATCCGCCAGTCCCCATCGGTCACGTGCAGCGGTGCGGACTGTACGGCCTCCTCGTGGCTCACGCACCACTTGTACTGTCGGTGTAACCTAGTGCGGTAATCCTTGAATCGCTCCTACATCATGTCGTCAACGGCATGGGAGATGTACGGAACACTCAAATCAAAGTCAAATTTATCCTGCAGTTTTGTAAATAATAGATTAAGGTAATAAACTTATTAAGAAAATAATTTAACCGTAAATGAACATTTATAAAATAAATTTTAATTTACTAAAATTTACCTGAAGGCGCTGACGGATGAGCTGTCGAACATCATCTGTCACGTCTCTCTAATGGGGGATGGTGGGGGGAATCAGAGATCGGCGTAAGACACCGACCTCCGACGTAAACAACATGGCATTGTTCCCAACAGGTCTAATGCAGTCCTTTGGGAACTCTACCATCCCTACCCTCACGTGTAAGTCGCTCTAAAAGTAACCCACACGTGGGTCCACGTCCTCGCCGGCTGGTCGACGACGCTGTTGCAACAGAATTATGTAAGTCTAAACATAAACAGAAATCATAAAAAGAAATATACGTCTAAACTTACATGCAGTACCTGGTGTATGCGTGACTGAGGGATCAGACGCCTGCGATGCAATATGCGATGACGATGCTGGCTCCGTCGCATCATGAGTAGAAGGGGTAGATCCAGTGCACGAACGATGTACTCTCCCACCTGGTGCCATCACTGAATATGTGCGAGCTATGAAGTTATAAATTTAAACAATGTCAATATAAGTGGAATATACTAAAACATTATACAAGTAGTGTTGATGGTACAATGCATTTGTGCTTATGCTTAGAGAGATGATTAAAATATGATTAGACCATTACACTATAATGCAAGCATAATATAATAAAACTGTAAACTTTAATTTATAACCATTAAAAATTCCATTACACATTGTCATTGTATATTTAATACGCATATTTGTTGTAATACGAAACAACTTTGAGGTAAACTATCAGAAGTACTCCCTGTGTAAGTTATCGTATGCTTCAGAAGTGTATGTTATCCTGTGTGAAGCATTGGACATTTTTATAGCCAACATGACAATCACAATAGGAAAAATCTAATCTCTCGGGACTCCACTTAGATGTGCAAGTGACAAAGTCGCATCTTCCATATCTCGTTTCCCACAGTTATATATCTCCATCAGCTCCGAAAATTTTTTAAGACAGTATAATCTTTCATCCGAGTCGTCGTCGATATATTTCACTCTACACTCATCGTCCAGACCGGGTATCTCTATGACCCTACCAGAAGAAGATAGGACCGAAACGTCCATCTGCAACAACTGATGAAATATGTTGCGTGCTTCTCCTATACTCCGGTTTGAGGATGACATGATCAGAAATTGACTCAACTGTAAATGTGGATTATAAACAAGTCAATAAAAGGAATTAATCATGAGTTATAATTTTCACATATACATGGAATACATAAATTAGGTTTAGGCTTGGGTTTTTATGTTTATGTTTAGGTTTAGGTTAGGGAGTTGAGATTGGGATTAGGTGTAGGTTTAGGTTTAGGGATTTGAGAATAGGCTAATGTTTAGGTATAGGTTTAGGCTTAGGTTTTTGGTTTAGGTTAAGGTTATAAGTTTAGGTTATATGTTATAGGTTTAGGTTATAGGATTAGGTAAGGTTTAGGTTTAGGTTATAGGTTATGGGTTATAGCTTTGGGAATTGAGAATAGGTTAAGGTTTAAGCTTAGGAAATTGGGTTCGGGTTGGGGATCGGGTTTAGGCTTGGGTTTTCAAGTTCAGGTTTAGGTTTAGGTTAGGGAGTTGAGATTGGGATTTAGTGTAGGTTTAGGTTTAGGGATTTGAGAATAAGTTAAGGCTTAGGTTATAAGGTATAGGTTCATGCTCGGGATGGGGTTTAGAAAATTAGGTTAAGGTTAGGTTTAGGTATAGGTTATAAGTTATAGCTTTGGGAATTGAGAATAGGTTGTGGTTAGGTTTAGGAAACTGGGTTCAGGTTTGAGATCGGGTTTAGGTTTGGGTTTTCAAGTTCACGTTTAGGTTTAGGTTAGGGAGTTGAGATTAGGATATGGTGTAGGTTTAGATTTAGGGATTTGAGAATAGGTTAAGGTTTAAGTTTAGGAAATCGGGTTCGGGTTCGGGATCGAGTTTAGTCTTGGGTTTTCATATTTAGGTTTAGGTTTAGGTTAGGGAGTTGAGATTGGGATTTGGTGTAGGTTTAGGTTTAGGGATTTGAGAATAGGTTAATGTTTAGGTATAGGTTTAGGTTTAGGTTATAGGTTTAGGTTTTGGTTTTAGGTTTAGGTTAAGGTTATAAGTTTAGGTTATAGGTTAAGGTTATAGGTTTAGGTTATAGGTTATAGGTTATAGCTTTGGGAATTGAGAATAGGTTAAGGTTTAGGCTTAGGAAATTGGGTTCGGGTTGGGGATCGGGTTTAGGCTTGGGTTTTCAAGTTCAGGTTTAGGTTTAGGTTAGGGAGTTGAGATTGGGATTTGGTGTAGGTTTAGGATTAGGGATTTGAGAATAGGTTAAGGATTAGGTTATAAGGTATAGGTTCATGTTCGGGATCTGTTTTAAAAGATTAGGTTAAGGTTAGGTTTAGGTATAGGTTATAGGTTATAGCTTTGGGAATTGAGAATAGGTTAAGGTTTAGGTTTAGGAAACTGGGTTCAGGTTCGGGATAGAGTTTAGGTTTGGGTTTTCAAGTTTAGGTTTAGGTTTAGGTTAGGGAGTTGAGATTAGGATTTGGTGTAGGTTTAGGTTTAGGGATTTGAGAATAGGTTAAGGTTTAAGTTTAAGAAATCGGGTTCGGGTTCAGGAACGGGTTTAGACTTGGGTTTTCATGTTTAGGTTTAGGTTTAGGTTAGGGAGTTGAGATTAGGATTTGGTGTAGGTTTAGGTTTAGGGATTTGAGAATAGGTTAACGTTTAGGTATAGGTATAGGTATAGGTTTTGGTTTGTTAAGGTTATTAGTTTAGGTTGTAGGTTATAGGTTAAGGTTATAGGTTTAGGTTATGGGTTTAAGTTGGGTTTAGGTTTAGGTTATAGGTTATAGGTTATAGCTTTGGAAATTGAGAATAGGTTAAGGTTTAGGCTTAAGAAATTGGGCTCGGGTTGGGGATCGGGTTTAGGCTTGGGTTTTCAAGTTCAGGTTTAGGTATAGGTTAAGGAGTTGAGATTGGGATTTGATATAGGTTTAGGTTTAGGGATTTGAGAATAGGTTAAGGATTAGGTTATAAGTTATAGGTTCGTGTTCGGGATCGGGTTTAGAAGATTTGGTTAAGGTTAGAGGTTAAGGTTAGGTATAGGTATAGGTTATAGGTTATAGCTTTGGGAATTGAGAATAGGTTAAGGTTTAGGTTTAGGAAACTGGATTCGGTTTCGGGTTCGGGATCGGGTTTAGGTTTTGGGTTTCAGGTTTAGGTTTAGGTTTAGGTTAGGGAGTTGAGATTAGGATTTAGTGTAGGGTTAGGTTTAGGGATTTGAGAATAGGTTAAGGTTTAGGTTTAGGAAATCGGGTTCGGGTTCGGGATTGGGTTTAGTCTTGGGTTTTCATGTTTAGGTTTAGGTTTAGGTTAGGGAGTTGAGAATGGGATTTGGTGTAGGTTTAGGTTTAGGGATTTGAGAATAGGTTATTAATGTTTAGGTATAGGTTTAGGTTTAGATTATAGGTTTAGGTTTTGGTTTTAGGTTTAGGTTAAGGTTATAAGTTTAGGTTATAGGTTATAGGTTAAGGTTATAGGTTTAGGTTAGGCTTATGTTTAGGTTATAGGTTATAGGTTATAGCTTTGGGAATTGAGAATAGGTTAAGGTTTAGGCTTAAGAAATTGGGTTCGGGTTGGGGATCGGTTTAGGCTTGGGTTTTCAAGTTCACGTTTAGGTTTAAGTAAGGGGTTGAGATTGGGATTTGGTGTAGGTTTAGGATTAGGGATTTGAGAATTGGTTAAGGATTAGGTTATAAGGTATAGGTTCATGTTCGGGATTTCGTTTAAAAGATTAGGTTAAGGTTAGAGGTTAAGGTTAGGTTTAGGTATAGGTTATAAGTTATAGCTTTGGGAATTGAGAATAGGTTAAGGTTTAGGTTTAGGAAACTGGGTTCGGGTTCGGGATCTGGTTTAGGTTTGGGTTTTCAAGTTTATGTTTAGGTTTAGGTTAGGGAGTTGAGATTAGGATTTGGTGTATGTTTAGGTTTAGGGATTTGAGAATAGGTTAAGGTTTAAGTTTAAGAAATCGGGTTCGGGTTCAGGATCGGGTTTAGTCTTGGGTTTTCATGTTTAGGTTTAGGTTTAGGTTAGGGAGTTGAGATTGGGATTTGGTGTAGGTTTAGGCTTAGGGATTTGAGAATAGGTTAATGTTTAGGTACTGGTTTAGGTTTAGGTTATAGGTTTAGGTTTTGGTTTTAGGTTTAGGTTAAGGTTATAAGTTTAAGTTATAGGTTATGGGTTTAGGTTATAGGTTTACGTTAGGTTTAGGTTTAGCTTATAGGTTATAGGTTATAGCTTTGGGAATTGAGAATAGGTTAAGGTTTAGGCTTAGGAAATTGGGTTCGGGTTGGGGATCGGGTTTAAGCTTGGGTTTTCAAGTTCAGGTGTAGGTATAGGTTAGGGAGTTGATCTTGGGATTTGGTATAGGTTTAGGTTTAGGGATTTGAGAATAGGTTAAGGATTAGGTTATATGGTATAGGTTCGTGTTCAGGATCGGGTTTAGAAGATTTGGTTAAGGTTAGAGGTTAGGGTTAAGTTTAGGTATAGGTTATAGGTTATAGCTTTGGGAATTGAGAATAGGTTAAGGTTTAGGTTTAGGAAACTTGGTTCGGTTTCGGGTTCGGGATCAGGTTTAGGTTTTGGGTTTCAAGTTTAGGTTTAGGTTTAGGTTAGGGAGATGAGATTAGGATTTGGTGTAGGTTTAGGTTCAGGGATTTGAGAATAGGTTAAGGTTTAGGTTTAGGAAATCGGGTTCGGGTTCGGGATCGGGTTTAGTCTTGGGTTTTCATGTTTAGGTTTAGGTTTAGGTTAGGGAGTTGGGATTGGGATTTGGTGTAGGTTTAGGTTTAGGGATTTGAGAATAGGTTAATGTTTAGGTATAGGTTTAGGTTTTGGTTTTGGTTTTAGGTTTAGGTTAAGGTTATAAGTTTAGGTTATTGGTTATAGGTTTAGGTTATAGGTTTAGGTTTAGGTTATAGGTTATAGCTTTGGGAATTGATAATAGGTTAAGGTTTAGGCTTAGGAAATTGGGTTCGGTTTGGGGATCGGATTTAGGCTTGGGTTTTCAAGTTCATTTTTAGGTTTAGGTTAGGGAGTTGAGATTGGGATTTGGTGTAGGTTTAGGTTTAGGGATCTGAGAATAGGTTAAGGATTAGGTTATATGGTATAGGTTCATGTTCGGGATCGGGTTAAGAAGATTAGGTTAAGGTTAGGTTTAGGTATAGGTTATAGGTTATAGCTTTGGGAATTGAGAATAGGTTGAGGTTTAGGTTTAGGAAACTATGTTCGGGTTCGGGATCGGGTTTAGGTTTGGGTTTTCAAGTTCAGGTTTATGTTTAGGTTAGTGAGTTGAGATTAGGATTTGGTGTAGGTTTAGGTTTTGGAAATCTGGTTGGGGTTCGGGATTGGGTTTAGGCTTGGGTTTTCTTGTTTAGGCTTAGGTTTAGGTTAGGGAGTTGAGATTTGGATTTGGTGTAGGTTTAGGTTTAAGGATTTGAGAATAGGTTAAGGATTAGGTTATAAGGTCTAGGTTCGTGTTCGGGATCGGGTTTAGAAGATTAGGTTAAGGTTATAGGATAAGGTTAGGTTTAGGTTTGGGTTATAGGTTATAGCTTTTGGAATTGAGAATAGGTTAAGGTTTAGGTTTAGGTTTAGGAAACAGGGTTGGGGTTCGGGATCGGGATCGGGTTTAGGTTTGGGTTTAGGGAATAGGTTTAGGTTTAGGTTAGGGAGTTGTGATTAGGATTTGGTGTAGGTTTAGGATTAGGGATTTGAGAAAAGGTTAAGGTTTAGGTTTAGGAAATCGGGTTTGGGTTCGGGATCGGGTTTAGTCTTCGATTTTCATGTTTAGGTTTAGGTTTTGGTTAGGGAGTTGGGATTGGGATTTGCTGTAGGTTTAGGTTTAGGGATTTGGGAATAGGTTAATGTTTAGGTATAGGTTTAGGTTTAGGTTATAGGTTTAGGTTTTGGTTTTGGGTTTAGGTTAAGGTTATAAGTTTAGGTTATAGGTTATAGGTTAAGGTTATAGGTTTAGGTTATAGGTTTAGGTTAGGTTTAGGGGTAGGTTATAGGTTATAGCTTCGTGAATTGAGAATAGGTTAAGGTTTAGGCTTAGGAAATTGGGTTCGGGTTGGGGATCGGTTTTAGGCTTGGGTTTTCAAGTTCAGGTTTAGGTTTAGGTTAGGGAGTTGAGATTGGGATTTGGTGTAGGTTTAGGTTTAGGGATTTGAGAATAGGTTAAGGATTAGGTTTTAAGGTATAGGTTCCTGTTCGGGATCGGGTTAAGAAGATTAGGTTAAGGTTAGAGGTTAAGGTTAGGTTTAGGTATAGGTTATAGGTTGTAGCTTTGGGAATTGAGATTAGGTTAAGGTTTAGGTTTAGGAAAATGTGTTCGGGTTCGGGATCAGGTTTAGGTTTGGGTTTTCAAGTTCAGGTTTAGGTTTAGGGTTAGGTTAGGGAGTTGAGATTAGGATTTGGTGTAGGTTTAGGTTTAGGGATTTGAGAATAGGTTAAGGATTAGATTTAGGAAACCGGGTTGGGGTTCGGGATCGGGTTTAGGCTTGGGTTTTCATGTTTAGGCTTAGGTTTAGGTTAGGGAGTTGAGATTGGGATTTGGTGTAGGTTTAGGTTTAGGGATTTGAGAATAGGTTAAGGATTAGGCTATAAGGTATAGGTTCGAGTTCGGGATCGGGATCGGGTTTAGAAGATTAGGTTAAGGTTATAGGTTAAGGTTAGGTTTATGTTTAGGTTATAGGTTATAGCTTTGGGAATTGAGAGTAGGTTAAGGTTTAGGTTTAGGAAACTGGGTTTGGGTTCGGGATTGGGATCGGGTTTAAGTTTGGGTATAGGGAATAGGTTTATGTTTAGGTTTAGGGAGTTGTGATTAGGATTTGGTGTAGGTATAGGTTTAGGGATTTGAGAAAAGGTTAAGGTTTAGGATTAGGAAATCGAGTTTGGGATCGGTATTAGTCTTGGGTTTTCATGTTTAGTTTTAGGTTTAGGTTAGGGAGTTGGGATTGGGATTTGGTGTAGGTTTAGGTTTAGGGATTTGCGAATTGGTTAATGTTTAGGTTAGGTTTAGGTTTAAGTTATAGGTATAGGTTTTGGTTTTAGGTTTAGGTTAAGGTTATAAGTTTAGGTTATAGGTTATAGGTTAAGGTTATAGGTTTAGGTTAGGTTTTGGTTTAGGTTATAGGTTATAGGTTATATCTTTGGGAATTGAGAATAGGTTAAGGTTTAGGCTTAGGAAATTGGGTTCGGGTTGGGATCGGGTTTAGGCTTGGGTTTTCAAGTTCAGGTTTAGGTTTAGGTTAGGGAGTTGAGATTAGGATTTGGTGTAGGTTTAGGTTTAGGGATTTTTGAATAAGTTAAGGATTTGGTTTAGGAAATCGGGTTGGGTTTCAGGATCGTGTTTAGGCTTGGGTTTTCATGGTTTGGCTTAGGTTTAAGTTAGGGAGTTGAGATTGGGATTTGGTGTAGGTTTAGGGATTTGAGAATAGGTTAAGGATTAGGTTATAAGGTATATGTTCGTGTTCGGGATCAGGTTTAGAAGATTAGGTTAAGGTTATAGGTTAAGGTTAGGTTTAGGTTTAGGTTTAGGTTATAGGTTATAGCTTTGGGAATTGAGAATAGGTTAAGGTTTAGGTTTAAGAAACTGGGTTCGGTTTCGGGATCGGGATCAGGTTTAGGTTTTGGTTTAGGGAATAGGTTTAAGTTTAGGTTTAGGTTAGGGAGTTGTGATTAGGATTTGGTGTAGGTTTAGGTTTAGGGATTTGAGAAAAGGTTAAGGTTTTAGTTTAGGAAATCGGGTTCGGGATTGGGTTTAGTCCTGGGTTTTCATGTTTAGGTTTAGGTTTAGGTTAGGGAGTTGGGATTGGGATTTGGTGTAGGTTTAGGTTTAGGGATTTGGGAATAGGTTAATGTTTAGGTATAGGTTTAGGTTTAGGTTATAGGTTTAGGTTTTGGTTTTAAGTTTAGGTTAAGGTTATAAGTTTAGGTTATAGGTTATAGGTTAAGGTTATCGGTTTAGGTTAGGTTTAGGTTTAGGTTATAGGTTATAGGTTGTAGATTTGGGAATTGAGAATAGGTTAAGGTTTAGGCTTAGGAAATTGGGTTCGGGTTGGGATCAGATTTAGGCTTGGGTTTTCAAGTTCAAGTTTATGTTTAGGTTAGGAAGTTGAGATTGGGATTTGGTGTAGTTTTAGGTTTAGGGATTTGAAAATAGGTTAAGGATTAGGTTATAAGGTATAGGTTCGTGTTCGGGATCGGGTTTAGAAGATTAGGTTAATGTTAGAGGTTAAGGTTAGGTTTAGGTATAGGTTATAGGTTATAGCTTTTGGAATTGAGAATAGGTTAAGGTTTAGGTTTAGGAAACTGTGTTCGGGTTCGGGATTGGGTTTAGGTTTGGGTTTTCAAGTTCAGGTTTAGGTTTAGGTTAGGCCAAGAGTTGAGATTAGGATTTGGTGTAGGTTTAGGTTTAGGGATTTGAGAGTAGGTTAAGGATTTGGTTTAGGAAATCGGGTTGGGGTACGAGATCGGGTTTAGGCTTGGGTTTTCATGTTTAGACTTAGGTTTAGGTTAGGGAGTTGAGATTGGGATTTGGTGTAGGCTTACGATTTCTATGCCACTAAAAACTTACCATATCTACGTATGACCCCATAGAAATCCTCATACGAGTAACTAATTATCTAACTTACAAATCTATAAATTACAATGTAGGCACCATACACCCATGCTCAAGTGAACCAAGTCAAGCATTATTCACACATGTTCAAGTGAACCAAGTCAAGTATCATTCACACATTTTGTACACAACCAAGTTGAGCATCATTTACACATGTTCAAGTGAACTAAGTCAAGCATCATTCATACATGTTCAAGTGGATTGATTTAAGCATCATAAGAAAATGTTCTAGGGGGCTGATCTTAGCATCATTACCACATATCCAGGTCGATTTATTTAAGCATCATAAACACATGTTGTTGCAAAATATCTTGGCTTCATTACTACACATCCGAGTTGATTGATTTAAGCATCATAAACACATGTTCCAGTGGAGTGATTTAATCATCATAAACACATGTCCAAGTGGACTGATTCAAGCATTGTAAACACATGTCTAAGTGGACTGATTTAAGCATTATAAGCATTATTCAAACAATTGAAACTATGTCTGTCAAACACAACATCATTGTGGTATTACTTTAGAAAGAATTGGATTTGCATTTTCATGTTCTTAAATACTGAGGTTTACGCTTGTTTTCATGTTGTTGTTGTCATGTTTAAAAGAGAATATGGTCACTGGCCCATATTCCATGTCTGCTTCTAGCTGATGCGTATGAGTTATTGTAACCCCGAGCTCTATAATGTAAACGGTCTTCCACAGAAATCATGCCGATTCAACCATCATTGTGGGCATCACTTGAATTTCAACAATTTTGGCTGGCTGTCTAACTTTTTCTGTCATGTGGCCTACATTATGATTGGATCGACATGATTTTTGGGCCATTTTATTTCCATAATGGGACAACCTTGTTGGATGGATTGACTCACACATAGTCAAGTGGGCTCCACATGCATTTCATATGCAACTAGTTGCCGTGTAAGTGCTTCCCATATTTTAAAATGGATATCTTTTGATTTTGCATTAGTAGGCGAGCCTACTCAACGGATGTGAACTGAGTCCGACTCCTCATAGAGTTTCATAGAGACTTGGATGTAGTAGCCCAACCTGAGCTCCAAGGCAGGGACCTTCATTGTGGGCCCCACCTTTCCTTGTGGATGATTTGTCCTCTATGTAAAGATATGGTTCCAGGTGATTTATCTCCCCACTCATCTGGATTTTGGAAGATATATTGTCCAAACCATAGTCAGCAAATCACCACATGGAAAAAAAATGGTGAAGAGAAATGAAAAGAAAGCAAATCCATTGTTTTCTATGGTGTGGCCCACCTATAATGACTAGATAACCTAATTTTTGGAGCAGCCATATAACAATGGTATTGGAGTTTTGACGTGAAAAACTAATGTAATCTTGTCCATTGATGACAGTGATATGATACTGATCATCTTGAGAATAGATTATGATGGTCATAAGTCCTAGATAGACAGATTGCAATGCCATAATTTAATACATGGAGTAAAGGAGATGGATTTCTCTCTTTATAAATAATTATGTGGCCATAAATCTCAATTCTCAGTCATTCCATAACCCCTTAGCACGTTGTAGGATAGACCTGAATTTAATAAAATGAGTCAAGATGGAAAGTCTCCATCATCAACTATGACAACGAGTAGGTGTGCTTTTACCCAACTCCACATATAAATGTGTGCGTGCCATGAAAATAAGCTTCTAATATTAGATCTATTATACACTTGCATTTGTAGATCGATCGAGTTTAAGTTTTTAGGATAAGAGGCCTAACATATATGTATAGTCAATTTAAGAATATTCTATCTTTACATGGATGCGTTTTAAGTGAATGAGTTCCAAGCATGTTAATAACCTTTTTACACACAAGTAAATAAGAGTTGGAAAAGCATTTTCTACAAACATTTGTATAGGATAACTCTTTATTTAGTGGATTATTTAAAGGAAAAGATAATAAAGATATGGTTCAAAAGAAAATAGAAGAAAAAGCTGACACTATTCATTACAGCTGACACTATCCATGTATTTTGTGAATTTTGTGAACTATGGCCTTTCCAAGAAAAAAAATCTGAATATACATGGGAGTTTCTATTGCATGATATCTTTAAAAGCATGAATATGCTTAGCTTCCTAATATACATGGAAGGCTCCCTGGACATAAATATCAATCCAAGTCAAGACACTCAATTATCAAGAAACAGATTGGTGAACTATAATATACCTATTGAAAGCATGGAGTAAATGTTGGTGCATGCTAACTTGGTAAATGCTAAAAGCTAAAAGAAAATTGCAAATATCGCTTCCAACCTGAGAAGTTTTTAACTACTTTTGTGCCTTGTAAATTATTATTATTATTATTTTTTGGATAAAAGCTTGACATTTAGGCAAGTTGAAGTCACCACTAATTGGTCTCACCAACATTTTTTTTTTTTTTTTTAAATGAAGCTCCATAACAAATGATCATGAAAAAACATGGAGAATATGAGCCAACAAGAGATATAAACCGCAAGTAGAGACTTGTAATAAGAAAGCATATGCAGTTCATGTAACACAGTCTAGTATTAAAGTAATTACTTGAAATATCTTAAAATGCTTGACAGCTCTAAGAATTGACTCATGTAATATTTAGCTCAGAAATTAGTGTTAGTTATCATTTATTGCTAATTCATTTTAAAAAACAAATCCAGAATGTACAAGCAATAGCAACTTCCAACTTCATGGCATTCATGATGCATCACATTCCCCAATAAAGGTTGCCTATACTAGCTAACAAATCAAATATTTAAAAATGATTGCTTCTGGATGAATAATTGCCTGTGGAATCATGAAAGATTTGAAAATATTTAAACATATAAGAGAACTATTCTTCTATTTTTTAAGTAGCATTTAGAGTTTACTGGAAAATCATGGATGACAGTTGGTAGGGCTTTCAGCTACCTGCCCACCTTCCAAGCTGAGAATGTGTCCCAGTGTGGCATGTGAGTGTGGATCCAGACCACTCATTTGGTTGGGGTCACCATGAATATGCCCTGACCCAACAATCCATGCAATAAGTGGGCAACACATACACATTGGAATAGATAGTATCTTTTTTTTTTTCCTTTCTAACAGTCTATCTTTCTCATAGATGTATGGCCCGCTTGATGAGTGGACTGACCTGTTTTTATGGTCAGGCATGTCAAGCCCATCCCCACCTGATGACTATTCACCCATATGTCACAGATATCGGTGAAATATGGGGATGCGTTTGCAAAATAACTCTTCAGCCTCACCTCGAGCAAATTGCTGCAACACTAATGAGATTCTAGAGCATGATTGGCACTTCATGACTGGGAGTTTTGAAAGATACATAAAAAATGTCGCATAAACCCCCAAATGAAATACCCAAATCGTCATCTTAGACCGCACCCAAATCCCTAAAGTCCCCAAATCCCTAAATCGGTATTGAGATTGAGAGAGATTGAGAGAGAGAGAAAGAAATACCTCACGGACGTCAATGAACTAGCCTTCAACCGAGCTTCAGAGAGAGAGAGAAGGTGTGCGTGGGTAGGGCGTTCGGCGACGGTATGGTGGAGAGATCAGAGAGAGAGGAAGAGAGAGACAGAGAGAGAGGGAGAGGGTGCGAGAGAGAGAGAGAGGAGACAGAGGAGAGGGTGCGAGAGAGACAGAGAGAGAGAGAGAGAGAGAGAGAGAGAGAGAGAGAGAGAGAGAGAGAGAGAGAGAGAGAGAGAGAGACAGAGAGAGTTTTAGGTTTTGGGTTTTAGGGAGATGGGCGCACGCAGGAGGATTATTTTGGGAATTGGTTTTGGGGCGGGCGACGGGAGAGTTGTGTGGGACCCACCATAATGCGTATTAAACATCTAGCCCATCAGTCAGATGCACCATTCCATGGTCGGCGAAAGGTTAAAAATCAAGTCAATCTGTGACTTGTGTGGGGCCACACCAGATACAAAAGTTGAGAGGGGTTACCACTACGCTAAAACAATGAAAAAAGGATGGTCCAAAACCGTCTCAAATGACCAAAAAGGATGGTCATGGACCGTCGCATAGGCAGTCAAATTTTGACGTGTCCTATTACTTAAAGGACGGTTGAAAACCGTCATTCTTATTGACGAAAAAAAGACGGTCATGGACCGTCCTAAAAAAGGACGGTCATGGACTGTCCTTAAAACGGACTGTCATAGACCATCTCTTATGGGCCCAAAAAGGACGGCCACAGACCGTCCTTTAAAAGGACTGTCATGGACCGTCCTTAAAAAAGACTGTCATGAATGGTCTCTTATGGGCCTTCAAAGGACGGCGATAGACCGTCCTTTAAAATGACTGTCATGGACCATCTCGTATGAGCCTTCAAAGGACGGTTATAGACCGTCCTTTAAAAGGACGGTCATGGACCATCCTTTAAAAGGACTGTTATGCGCCGTCTCTTATGACCCTTAAAGGACTCTTCAAATTTGACCTATTACAGTCTTCTTCCTGATATACACCTATTATACAATATATTTTATCACATTCACATTCACATCCATCTAAACCAAAACTACATAAATCCATCCAAACACAATCTTCCTGATATACACCTGTTATACAATATATTTCATCACATTCACATTCGCATCCATCTAAACCCAAACTACGTAAATCCATCCAAACACACAATCTTCCTGATATACACCTGTTATACAATATATTTCATCACATTCACATTCACATCCATCTAAACCAAAACTACATAAATCCATCCAAACACACAATCTTCCTGATATACACCTGTTATACAATATATTTCATCACATTCACATTCACATCCATCTAAACCCAAACTACGTAAATCCATCCAAACACACAATCTTCCTGATATACACCTGTTATACAATATATTTCATCACATTCACATTCACATCTATCTAAACCCAAACTACGTAAATCCATCCAAATACAATCTTATCCACATTACATTCATCCACGCATAATACATATAAGTTTAACTTCACAAGTAAAAATACAATCTTATACACATTTTATCACATTCACATCCATCTAAACCCAAACAATCTTATTCACATTACATTCATCAACGCATAATATATATAAATAAGTTTAGGTTTAGGTTAGGTTATAAGCTATGGGTTTAGGGAATTGAGAATAGGTTAAGGTTTAGGTTTAGGAAATCAGGTTTGGGTTCGGGATCGGGTTCAGGTTTGGGTTTTCAAGTTTAGGTTTAGGTTTAGGTTAGGGAGTTGAGATTAAGATTAGGTGTAGGTGTAGGTTTAGGGATTTGAGAATAGGTTAAGGTTTAGGTTTAAGAATTTGGGTTCGGGTTCGAGATCGGGTTTAGGTTTGGGTTTTCAAGTTAAGGTTTAGGTTTAGGTTTAGGTTAGGGAGTTTAGATTAGGATTAGGTTTAGGTTTAGAGATTTGAGAATTGGTTAAGGTTTAGGTTTAGGAAATCGGGTTTGGGTTCAGGTTCGGGATCAGGTTTAGGTTTAGATTTTCATGTTTAGGTTTAGGTTTAGGTTAGGGAGTTGATATTATGATTAGGTGTAGGTATAGGTTTAGGGATTTGAGAATATATTTAGGTATTAGGTTTATTTTTAGGTTTTAGGTTATTGGTTAAGGTTTAGGTTTTAGGTTTAGGTTAAGGTTAGGTTATAGGTTATAAGTTTAGGTTTTAGGACATAGGTTTTGGTTTTAAGGTTATAGGTTTAGGTTAAGGTTAAGGTTTTCAAGTTTAGGTTTAGGTTTAGGTTAGGGAGTTTAGATTAAGAATAGGTGTAGGTTTAAGTTTAGGGATTTGAGAATAGGTTAAGGTTTAGGTTTAGGAAATCGGGTTCGGGTTCGGGATCGGGTTTTAGGTTTGGGTTTTCAAGTTTAGGTTTAGGTTTAGGTAAGGGAGTTGAGATTAGGATTAGGTGTAGGTTTAAGTTTAGAGATTTGAGAATACATTTAGGTTTTAGGTCATAAGTTTTGGTTTAGGTTAAGGTTTAGGTTTAGGTTGAGGTTTAGGTTTAGGTTTAGGTTACAAGCTATAGGTTTAGGGAATTGAGAATAGGTTAAGGTTTAGGTTTAGGGAATCGTGTACGGGTTCGGGATCGGGTTTAGGTTTGGGTTTTCAAGTTTAGGTTTAGGTTTAGTTAGGGAGTTGAGATTAGGATTAGGTGTAGGTTTAGGTTTAGGGATTTAAGAATACATTTAGGTTTTAGGTTTAGGTTTTAGGTTATTGGTTAAGGTTTAGGTTTTAGGATTATGTGAAGCTTATGTTATAGGTTATAAGTTTAGGTTATAGGTTATAGGTTAAGGTTTTAGGTCATAGGTTTTGGTTTTAAGGTTATAGGTTTAGGTTAAGGTTAAGGTTTTAGGACTTATAAGCTATAGGTTTAGGGAATTGAGAATATGTTAGGGTTTAGGTTTAGGAAATCGGGTTCGGGTTCGAGATCAGGTTTAGGTTTAGGTTTTCAAGTTTAGGTTTAGGTTAGGGAGTTGAGATTAGGATTAGGTGTAGGTTTAGGTTTAGGGATTTGAAAATAGGTTAAGGTTTAGGTTTAGGAATTCGAGTTTGGGTTCAGGATTGGGTTTAGGTTTGGGTTTTCAAGTTTAGGTTTAGGTTTAGGTTAGGGAGTTTAGAGTAGGATTTGGTGTATGTTTAAGTTTAGGGATTTGAGAATAGGTTAAGGTTTAGGTTTAGGAAATCGGGTTTGGGTTCGGGATCGGGTTTTAGGTTTGGGTTTTCAAGTTTAGGTTTAGGTTTAGGTTAGGGCGTTGAGATTAGGATTAGGTGTAGGTTAAGGTTTAGAGATTTGAGAATACATTTAGGTTTTAGGTCATAAGTTTTGGTTTAGGTTAAGATTATAGGTTTAGGTTTAGGTTATAAGCTATAGGTTTAGGGAATTGAGAATATGTTAAGGTTTAGCTTTAGGGAATCGAGTTCGGGTTCGGGATCGGGTTTAGGTTTGTGTTTTCAAGTTTAGGTTTAGGTTTAGGTTAGGGAGTTGAGATTAAGATTAGGTGTAGGTTTAAGTTTAGGGATTTGAGAATACATTTAGGTTTTAGGTTTAGGTTTAGGTTGTAGGTTATTGGTTAAGGTTTAGGTTTAGGTTTAGGTTAAGGTTAGGTTATAGGTTAAGGTTTTAGGTCATAGGTTTTGGTTTTAAGGTTATAGGTTTAGGTTAAGGTTAAGGTTTTAGGTCTTATAAGCTATAGGTTTAGGGAATTGAGAATATGTTAAGGTTTAGGTTTAGGAAATCGGGTTCGGGTTCAGGATCGGGTTTAGGTTTGGGTTTTCAAGTTTAGGTTTAGGTTTAGGTTAGGGAGTTGAGATTAGGATTAGGTGTAGGTTTAGGTTTAGGGATTTGAAAATAGGTTAAGGTTTAGGTTTAGGAATTCGGGTTCGGGTTCGGGATTGGGTTTAGGTTTTGGTTTTCAAGTTTAGGTTTCGGTTTTGGTTAGGGAGTTTAGATTAGGAATAGGTGTAGGTTTAAGTTTAGGGATTTGAGAATAGGTTAAGGTTTAGGTTTAAGAAATCGGGTTCTGGTTCGGGATTGGGTTTTAGGTTTGGGTTTTCAAGTTTAGGTTTAGGTTTAGGTTAGGGAGTTGAGATTAGGATTAGGTGTAAGTTTAGGTTTAGAGATTCGAGAATACATGTAGGTTTTAGGTCATAGGTTTTGGTTTAGGTTAAGGTTATAGGTTTAGGTTAAGGTTTAGGTTATAAGCTATAGGTTTAGGGAATTGAGAAAAGGTTAAGGTTTAGGTTTAGGGAATCAGGTTTGGGTTCGGGTTCGGGATCAGGTTTAGGTTTGGGTTTTCAAGTTTAGGTTTAGGTTTAGGTTAGGGAGTTGAGATTATGATTAGGTGTAGGTTTAAGTTTAGAGATTTGAGAATACATTTAGGTTTTAGGTTTAGGTTTAGGTTGTAGGTTATTGGTTAAGGTTTAGGTTTTAGGTTTAGGTTAAGGTTAGGTTATAGGTTATAAGTTTAGGTTATAGGTTATAGGTTAAGGTTTTTGGTCATAGGTTTTAATTTTAAGGTTATAGGTTTAGGTTAAGGTTAAGGTTTTAGGTCTTATAAGCTATCGGTTTAGGGAATTGAGAATATGTTAAGGTTTCGGTTTACGAAATCGGGTTTGGGTTCGGCATCGGGATCGGGTTTAGGTCTAGGTTAGGGAGTTGAGATTAGGATTGGGTGTAGGTTTAGGTTTAGGGATTTGAAAATAGGTTAAGGTTTAAGTTTAGGAATTCGGGTTCGGGTTCGGGATTGGGTTTAGGTTTGGGTTTTCAAGTTTAGGTTTAGGTTTAGGTTAGAGAGTTTAGATTAGGATTAGGTGTAGGTTTAAGTTTAGGGATTTGAGAATAGGTTAAGGTTTAGGTTTAGGAAATCGGTTTCGGGATCAGGATCGGGTTTAGGTTTGGGTTTTCAATTTTAGGTTTAGGTTTAGGTTAGGGAGTTGAGATTAGGATTCGGTTTAGGTTTAGGTTTAGGGATTTGAAAATAGGTTAAGGTTTAGGTTTAGGAATTCGGGTTCGGGTTCGAGATTGGGTTTAGGTTTGGGTTTTCAAGTTTACGTTTAGGTTTAGGTTAGGGAGTTTAGATTAGGATTATGTGTAGGTTTAAGTTTAGGGATTTGAGAATACGTTAAGGTTTAGGTATAGGAAATCAGGTTCGGGTTCAAGTTCGGGTTTTAGGTTTGGTTTTTCAAGTTTACGTTTAGGTTTAGGTTAGGGAGTTGAGATTAGGATTAGGTGTAGGTTTAGGGATTTGAAAGTAGGTTAAGGTTTAGGTTTACGAATTCAGGTTCAGGTTCGGGATTGGGTTTAGGTTTGGATTTTCAAGTTTAGGTTTAGGTTTAGGTTAGGGAGTTTAGATTAGGATTAGGTGTAGGTTTAAGTTTAGGGATTTGATAATAGGTTAAGGTTTAGGTTTAGGTTTTGGTTTATGTTTTAGGTTTAGGTATAAGTTTAGGTTTAGGTTATAGGTTTTGGGATTTGATAATAGGTTTAGGTTATAAGAGTAGGTTTAGGTTTAGGTTTAGGTTTTATGTTTAGATTAAGGTTATAGGTTTAGGTTTAGGAAATCGGGTTCGGGTTCGGGATCGGGTTTAGGTTTGGGTTTACAAGTTTAGGTTTAAGTTAAGGTTAGGGAGTTGAGATTGAGATTAGGTTTAGGTTTTAAGGATTTGAGAATACATTTCGGTTTTAGGTTTAGGTTTAGGTTATAGGCTTAGGTTTAGGTTATAGGTTTAGGTTATAAGTGCAGGTCATAAGTTTAGGTTTAGGTTAGGTTATAGGTTAAGGTTTAGGGAATTGAGAATAGGTTAAGGTTTAGGTTTAGGAAATCAGGTTCGGATTCAGATTTAGGTTTGGGTTTTCAAGTTTAGGTTTAGGTTTAGGTTAGGGAGTTGATATTAAGATTAGGTGTAGGTTTAGGGGTAGGGATTTGACAATACATTTAGGTTTTATGTTTATGTTTAGGTTTTAGGTTATATGTTAAGGTTTAGGTTAAGGTTTAGGTTTTAGGCATAGGTTTAGGTTTAGGTTTAAGTTAGGTTATAGGTTAAGGTGTAGGGAATTGAGAAAAGGTTAAGGTTTAGGTTTAGGAAATCAGGTTCGGGTTCAGGTTCGGGATTGGATTTAGGTTTAGGTTTTCAAGTTAGGTTTAGGTTTAGGTTAGGGAGTTGAGATTAGGATTAGGTGAAGGTTTAGGTTTAGGGATTTGAGAATAGGTTAAGGTTTAGTTTAGGAATTCAGGTTCGGTTTCGGGATCGGGTTTAGGGTTTGGGTTTTCAAGTTTAGGTTTAGATTTAGGTTAAGGAGTTTAGATTAGGATAGGTGTAGGTTTAGGTTTAAAGATTTGAGAATAGGTTAAGGTTTAGGTTTAGGAAATCAAGTTCGGGTTCGGGATCGGGTTTTAGGTTTGGGTTTTCAAGTTTAGATTTAGGTTTAGGTTAGGGAGTTGAGATTAGGATTAGGTGTAGGTTTAGGTTTAGAGATTTAAGAATACATTTAGGTTTTCGGCCATAGGTTTTGGTTTAGGTTAATGTTATAGGTTTAGGTTTAGGTTATAAGCTATAGGTTTAGGGAATTGAGAATATGTTAAGGTTTAGGTTTAGGAAATCAGGTTCGGATTCAGATTTAGGTTTGGGTTTTCAAGTTTAGGTTAGGTTTAGGTTAGGGAGTTGATATAAGATTAGGTGTAGGTTAGGGGTAGGGATTTGACAATACATTTAGGTTTTATGTTTATGTTTAGGTTTTAGGTTATATGTTAAGGTTTAGGTTTTAGGCTTAGGTTTAGGTTTAGGTTTAAGTTAGGTTATAGGTTAAGGTGTAGGGAATTGAGAAAAGGTTAAGGTTTAGGTTTAGGAAATCAGGTTCGGGTTCGGGTTCGGGATTGGATTTAGGTTTAGGTTTTCAAGTTAGGTTTAGGTTTAGGTTAGGGAGTTGAGATTAGGATTAGGTGAAGGTTTAGGTTTAGGGATTTGAGAATAGGTTAAGGTTTAGGTTTAGGAATTCAGGTTCGGTTTCGGGATCAGGTTTAGGTTTGGGTTTTCAAGTTTAGGTTTAGAATTAGGTTAAGGAGTTTAGATTAGGATTAGGTGTAGGTTTAGGTTTAAAGATTTGAGAATAGGTTAAGGTTTAGGTTTAGGAAATCAGGTTCGGGTTCGGGATCGGGTTTTAGGTTTGGGTTTTCAAGTTTAGATTTAGGTTTAGGTTAGGGAGTCGAGATTAGGATTAGGTGTAGGTTTAGGTTTAGAGATTTAAGAATACATTTAGGTTTTAGGCCATAGGTTTTGGTTAAGGTTAAGGTTATAGGTTTAGGTTTAGGTTATAAGCTATAGGTTTAGGGAATTGAGAATATGTTAAGGTTTAGGTTTAGGAAATTGGGTTCGGGTTCAGGATCGGGTTTAGGTTTGGGTTTTCAAGTTTAGGTTTAAGTTTAGGTTAGGGAGTTGAGATTAGGATTAGGTGCAGGTTTAGGTTTAGGGATTTGAGAATACATTTAGTTTTTAGGTCATAGGTTTAGGTTTTAGGCTTAGGTTTAGGTTATAGGTTTAGGTTATAAGTGTAGGTTATAGGTTTAGGTTAAGGTTTATGGAATTGAGAATAGGTTAAGGTTTAGGTTTAGGAAATCGGGTTCGGGTTTAGGTTTAGGTTTTCAAGTTTAGGTTTAGGTTTAGGTTAGGGAGTTGAGATTAGAATTAGGTGTAGGTTTAGGTTTAGGGATTTGAGTTTAGTTTATAGGTTTAGGATATAGGTTATAGGTTTAGCTTTAGGTTTAAGTTATAGGCTTAGGTTATAGGTTGTAGGTTATATATTATATGTTTAGGTTAAGGTTGAGAAATTCCGGTTAGGGTTCGGGTTTGGATTCGGGTTAGGTTATAGGCTTTGGGATTTAAGAATAGTTTTAGGTTATAAGTATAGGTTTAGGTTAGGTTATAGGTTAAGGTTTAAGGATTTGAGAATAGTTTTAGGTTATAAGTAAGGTTTTTGGTTTAGGTATAGGCTTAAGTTATAGGTTATAGGTTTACGTTAAGGTTTAGTTATTCGGGTTCAGGTTTGGGTTTGGATTCAGGTTTAGGTTATAGGTTTTGGGATTTGAGAATAGTTTTAGGTTATAAATATAGGTTTAGGTTAGGTTATAGGTTAAGGTTTAAGGATTTGAGAATAGTTTTAGGTTATAAGTATGGTTTTAGGTTTAGGTATAGGCTTAAGTTATAGGTTATAAGTTTAGGTTAAGGTTTAGTAATTCGGGTTCAGGTTCGGGTTTGGATTCGGGTTTAGGTTATAGGTTTTGGGATTTGAGAATAATTTTAGGTTATAACTATAGGTTTAGGTTAGGTTATAGGTTAAGGTTTAAGGATTTGAGAATAGTTTTAGGTTATAAGTAAGGTTTTAGGCTTAGGTATAGGCTTAAGTTATATGTTATAAGTTATATGTTTAAGTTAAGGTTTAGGAATTCGGGTTCGGGTTTGGGTTTGGGTTCGGGTTTAGGTTATAGGTTTTGGTTTTGGTTTTGGTTTTGGTTTTGATTTAGGTTATAGGTTTTGATTTAGGTTTAGGTTATAGGTTATGGGATTTGAGAATGGGTTCGGGTTTAGGTTGTAGGTTTTGGTTTTGGTTATAGGTTTTGGTTTAGGTTATAGGTTATAGGTTTAGGTTTAGGTTACGGGTTTTAGGATTTGAGAATAGGTTTAGGTTAAGGTCTTAAGTTTAGGTTTAGGAAATCAGGAGCGGGTTCGGGTTTAGGTTTAGTTTTGGGTTTTCAAGTTTAGGTTTAGGTTAGGTCAGGGAGTTGAGATTAGGATTAGGTGTAGGTTTAGGTTTAGGTTTAGGTTAGGGAGTTGAGATTAGGATTAGGTGCAGGTTTAGGTTTAGGGATTTGACAATATGTTAAGGTTTAGGTATAGGAAATTGGGTTCGGGTTCGAGGTCGGGTTTATGTTTGGGTTTTAGGTTTAGGCTAAGCATTTAGGGATTCAGATTCGGGTTCGGGATCGGGTTTAGGTTTGGGTTTTCAAGTTTAGGTCTAGATTTAAGTTAGGGAGTTGAGATTAGGATTAGGCGTAGGTTTAAGTTTAGGGATTTGAGAATACGTTAATGTTTAGGTATAGGAAATCAGGTTCGGGTTCGAGATCGGGTTTACGTTTGGGTTTTAGGTTAAGGGTTTAAGGATTCAGATTTGGGTTCGGGATCGGGTTTGGGTTTAGGTTTAGGTTTTACGTTTAGGTTAAGGTTACTGGTTTAGGTTATAGGTTATAAGTGTAGGTTATAGGTTACAGTTTAGGGAATTGAGAATAGGTTAAGGTTTAGGTTCAGGAAATCGGGTTCGGGTTTGGGTTTGTGTATGGATTTAGGTTTGGGTTTTCAAGTTTAGGTTTAGGTTAAGGAGTAGATTAGGATTAGGTGTAGGTTTAGGTTTAGGGATTCTCTAGTATTATCTACTATTGAACGTAGTATTATCTACTACATACTAGTAACATACAACCAATATTGGGGCACCTTACCATAAGCATCCTCCATTGATAACATATATATATATATATATATATATATATATATATATATATATATATATATATATATATATATATATATATATATATATAAGTTTTTTAATTTTCATTTACATTTCCAAATACATTCATCATCCATCCAAGAAAATTGAAACAAGTACTGTCAATCTATCTTATCTTACTGATCGCCTTATGTTTCTTTTCACCTTTGTAGCTCTTATATTTGTTGCAGCTGCTAGTTTACCATCAGTAGTCTCCCTAACCAAATCTTTGTGCAGTCCTTCCATTTGAAGCAGTGGTTGAAGTTACAAGAAGTAGGACTGATTAGTCTTTCCATGTTTTGAAAAAAATTAAATTCTTTATTTTTGGCTGCAAGTCTACTTATAATTATCATTGGCTCTTAATCTATTTATAATGAAAATCTTAAATATCACCTGATAGTGCTCCTTTGATAAATGTCCTGTTTGGAACAAATAATTTATTTTATCATAAATGTCCTATTTGGAACAAATAATTTGTTTTGTACATACATGTGTTTTTATCATAAAACCATGCATGATGCATCCATACAAAAAAAATCAAATGGAAATTTTTTTTTATATAAATAAATTTTTTTAATATTATTATAAACAAAAACTGATTTCCCACCAACAAATGCATCCTAGTGATCATAATCATAGACCATAAATAAGAAAACATTGAAATAAATAGATATCTATAAAATAAAAAAATAAAAAAAAAAAGGTTGCAATCATTCTTATTCTTATTAAACAGATTTTTTAGAAAAAAAATACAAATAGTTAAAATTTTTAAAAAAATTGAGAGATGAACATGCTTCATCATCATATTAAAAAAGTGGGGCCCCAAATACTTACTTTAGAAAAGAAAATTTCCCCTACACAAAGATGAAATGGGTTATACTGAAATTGCTATTAAATAGAAATAAATATATTATAACATAAACAATCAGAAACCAAAAATCAGTAAAGTGGAATGGAACTCCCAATACACAAAGATGATCATACATAACATGAGCATGAACAAAAGAAACCTAGGGTGTGTTTGGATGTACAACTTAGCAACCTAGACGGAAACTAGATAAATGACCAAATTGTAATCAATTTTTTTAGCTAGCTTCACGTCGCATGCATTGGAATTCCAATTTGGAAAGAACAAGTCTCTTGGCCATCATTTTTTATTAGACAAATTGTTGAAGTGCATGTATGAATGGATGTTCCATTTGAAATGGATTGCAAGAATTGAAGATAAAGAGTTGCAATTTGAGCATCCAAAGGACAGGCCATGTAGAAAATTATTCAACCATGCATGTATGAATGGATGATCTGAATTGCAATAGTTATTCTGGTAAAGTGAAAATTACCAACTTGTAATTATAGTATGGCTGGTATGGGTTTGGAACTTTGGCTCTTAAGTACAATCGTTATACTTTGAAGATGGACCTGAAATAACTAGAGTTGAAATTTGAGGGTGAGTTACTCACTAGTGAATGCTAGGAAATGTAACCAGGATTTGGTTGTTTCATCTTTCTTAAACTAAATATTTTCAATTCAATTTAGTTGCTCATCCAAATACAACCCAAAATGTATTATGTTATTTTTGTAAAAACTAACATGTAGATGAATGAATTGGCTAATGGAAATAACTGGAAAAGGATGACAATTGCAACTAACATTTGGCTATTTGTGACTGATTTGAAACTCAGTATGAATCAGGGTGACTGATTTGAAACTCAGTATTTCAGGTATACAAAGATCCTGGTATCCATTGACACCCCCAATCATGAGCATAAAAGAAGCATGCAGAACTTGAGGGGGAAACTGGCTTATGACATAATAAAACGGAGTTCCATCATACCCATAGATCTGCACACAAACTAGTTGCAGACTTTGGAACAATTACTGCGACGTTTGACATGCGCTTGGCAGCCGGCAGAACATCACTACTCCATCCAACAACAACCTACACATCTCCTACTCCAAATGCCTTTAGGTAGTGCACACTGTCAAATAGTCGAACCTATAAACACCAGAGGAACATGAATACCTCATTACTGTCAAAAGATTTGTTACAATGAAGCACTGGAGTCAAATATCTTCAACTGTGCATTTTTCTTTGTTCTATGGAACATATTGTACAATACAATTTCTGATCCCCATGTACCCCATACTATGGAATCAGAATCAATAAAGAATTATGAATAGGGGAGTGCATGTACAACTCTTAAACCAAACTCAATCTTAGTAACAGCATGCAAGATGAATTTTTAGTAAAAATGAAAACTTTATAAGAGATCAAAGAGTCAGTCAGGCGAGCATGACAAGCAACAAGCTGAAAAACATTTTCATCTCAGTACCTGTCTTTGAAGCATTGCCAAGTTCTGCATGGTAGCATTCCTTCCACCACCAACTTGTGACTCAACGTCCTTTGTGTTGTATGAGGCCCCCATATACTTTAAAACCACACCAACAACTTCCCTGGGAGCATCAACCATCGAAATTTATCTTTTCTAAATACAATAGTGAAGAATGCCAGGAGAATATGGATACAATGAAAAAATAACCCCAAAATACAATAGTGAGATGTTTTTAGTGAAAATTTTTGCCTTGAAGATATCAATAGAAAAGATAGCTGAATTAGAGAGCCAATATAAAGAGATGCTGAAATGCAGCATATGCTAATTGGATTGCACCTTGGAGCCCACTCAAAGCAACCACAACAGATGACATTACAGATATGCCCGCTGTACTTGATTGATAATTGGCATGTGCTTCATTGTGCAACCCAAATCCCTATATAGACTCTACAGATGCCAACCCAAAGTAAATGAAATAGCTGACATTACACAAAGCCGTGTGTTTGAAATAACCACATCATCACCTAGTGAATCTCAGCAATATGATGACCACCAGTGTCATGAGGCAGATGACGAACAATTTAACTGCCCGGTAGTCAATGTGCTCCTTCGCAGAGTACTTGTCATAAGCATGCATGATTACCAGATAAATAGCAACAGCCACAACCACATAGATCCAAGACAACAAATAGACGACAATAAGATCAAACCTACAATCTTTGCCTTTGTAGTGCCCATGTGGCGCAGGAGTGGTTATGTTTAAAAAAACATAAAAGTTTCACAGGCAGGCATCCTTATTCTACTCTTTGGATTTGTGTTTAAAATGAGCGGGCAAAACGTATAAATGGCAGGGATAAAATGCACAGATCATGGTGGGCCCACAGAGAGCATGGGGCACGTTATCCCTTGCGTCAGTCCAGCAACGTCCACAGATGGACGGCCCTACTGGCCTGGATAAAAAATACATCATGGTGGCCCAGCTGCATACAACAGGTGATCGGTGGGGATAAAACATTTGCATTAGGTGGGGGTCCTCATGGGTTTCTAATCAGATCACAAACAAAATTTGGAATGATATTCTCACAAGCATATCAACATACACCTTACATGCAAAAATCCTCAAAACAACTTTCCATGATCCAGTCATCCAAATAGAGATTCATAACCAAAATGAAGATTAAAAATCAAAATGCAACATCACCTTTTCAGATTGGAAACAGGTGGGAGTTCAACAACTTTCTATTATTGTTGATGACTAGAGATGCGGTAGGTTTTAGCGGCTAGTGGATGTGGGTTAAGGCTTGCAAATCGAGAGTTGGAGAGAGAGAGAGAGAGAGAGAGAGAGAGAGAGAGAGAGAGAGAGAGAGAAGTAGTAGATCGCAAGAGAGAGGGGGAGAGAAGCAGATCACAAGAGAGAGAGAGGGAGAGGCATATTAAGAAAGAGATCAAGAGGGAGAGGGAGAGGGAGAGGGAGAAGGAGAGACAGATCTAGAGAGATCCGAGATTGAGAAGGAGAGATCATGGGAGAGGAAGAGGGTGAGAGAGAGAGCTAGATCATCGCGCACGGAGGGCAGGGGTGAGAGAGAGGGAGAGAGAGGGAGGGCGGCGAGAGAAAATGGGGCTAGGTTTGGGCGCGACTCTGATTTGAGCGCGCGCCCAATTTTGGGCGAGATTGGACGGTGCTCTGTGGGCCCCACCATGATGTATGTGTTTCATCCATGCCGTCCATCCATTTTTACAAATCATATTAGGGCTTTATGCCAAAAATTATAGGGATATGAATCTCAGGTGGTCCACACCACATGAGAACAATAGTGATTGGATATCCACCATTAAAATCCTCCTAAGGCCCACTGTACTGTTTATTTAACATCCAATCTGTTGATTTGGTCATACAGGACCAGATCAAGGGAAAAAAAAATCAGCTTGATCCAAAACTTTTATGGCTATTGATCATATTTTTAATGGTCGACGCTCATTCAACACTGTTTCCTGTAATGTGGTCCACTTGAGATTTGCATATATCTCATTTTTGGTCTCATATTGTAAAATTATTTGTAAAAATTTATGGACGGCATGGATGAAACACATACATCATGATGGGAGCCATAAAGCACCGACCACCAGTCATTGGCAGGTGTCAGGGGGAGTAGTCAATCCGTTCCCAAGCGTACAAAGTAAATCCTATGGGGCCCACCATTATTTATTCATTTTATCCACTCCATCCATCCATTTTAATATATAATTTTATTACATAAGCTCAAAAATAAAGCTTATAAAAATCTGAAGTGGACCACATCATAGGAAATAGTATAAACTGAATGTCTACCATTAAAAAATTTTGGGAGGCCACTGAAGTTTTAGATCAAGTTAATATTTTAGTTTTCCCTTCATCCATGTATTTGTGATCTATTGAATAGGTTAGATGACAAATAAAAATCACTGTAGGCCATATGAAGATTTCAACGGTGGAAATAATTATTCTCACAGTTTCCTGTGGTATGGTCCACTTCATCCACGTCATCCATCTGAGAGAGAGAGAAAGAGGACAGAGAGCAAGAGAGTGAGAGAGGGCACGAGAGTGAGAGTGAGAGAGGACAGAGATCGAGAGAGACTTCTCACAAGCGATCGTGGGTCACGTGGTCGGTGCTCTGTGGGCCCCACCATGATGTATGTGTATGTTTCATCCTTACCATCCATCTATTTTTCATTTCATTTTATGGTATGAGACAAAAAATGAGGTATATCCCAATCTCAATTGGACCACATTATAGGAAACAGTGTTGAATGAGCGTCGACCATTGAAAACCTTTTGGGGGCCTTATAAAGTTATGGATCAATCTGATATTTTTTTCCCTTCATCTGGGCCTGTATGACCTAATCAACAAATAAGATGTCAAAAAAAAAGTACAGTGGGCCTTGGGAGGGTTTTAATGGTGGATATCCAATCACTATTGTTTTCATGTGGTGTGGTCCACTTGAGATTTATATCCCTCTCATTTTTTGTATTAGGCCCTAATATGATTTGTAAAAATGGATGGACGGCATGGATGAAACACATACATCATGGCAGGACCTATAGAGCACCGACCAACATCCAAAAACGGTTACTCGCCTCGATCATACTACATATGAGAAAGATATTGGGCAAACAAGATTGATCAACAATTTGAGTGAATTTTGATTTAAACATTTGAAGTTATTTACTCTTCAATTTGAACTGATTAGATTGTCCAAAAACGGTTAAAGGTTGTTCATAATATCAAAAATATATGAATGAATGGAAAACACAAACATCAGCTTGATCCAAAACTTCTATGGCCTCCAAGAAATTTTAAATGGAAGAGGTTCAATCACATTATTTCATGTGGTGTGGTCCACTTGAGCTTTGGATATGCTTCCTTTTTGTTCTTTATACCTCAAATTATCTGTTAACATGGATGAATGGAGTGGATAAAATAAATAAATAACGGTGGACCCCATAGAGTTTACTCTGGTAAGGGTAACGAGTAACTCACTTAAATGTAATGGAGAAGGGTTTCCTTAAAACATCCATAGTCATATATTGGGCCCCACTATGATGTATGTGTTGTATCCACACCGTCCATCCATTTTGAGATATTATTTTAGGGTGTGACCCAAAGAGTGAGGCAGATAAAAACATGTAGTGGACCTCACCACAGAAAACAGTGGAGAGAGTGATTCCCACCATTGAAACTATCCTAAGGCCTACCATAATTTTTATTTGAAATCCAACCTGTTCAAAAGTTAAAAAAGACATGAAATAAAGTAAAACACAAATATCAGCTTGATCTAAAACTTTCGTGGCCTTTAGAAGTTTTTAATGGTGGGTGTCACTGTCCCCACTGTTTTCTGTGCTGGGGTCCACTAGAGCTTTGGATTTATCTTTTTTCACCATTTTATTTATTTTTAAAATTTTTCTTTTTCAAAATATCATTTTTTATTGAATTTTTTTTTTCAAAATTATCAACATTATTCAAAGTTCTTGATTTTTTTTTCAAAATCTAGATTTTTATAAAATCATAGTTTTTTTTTTTTTCAAAATCTAAATCTTTCTTAAACATTGTTAATTATTTTTTCTAAGCGTCTCAACTATTTTTTTTCTTAAACATTGTTAATTATTTTTTTAACTAGTTACCCTCAATTTGACTAGTTACTCACTTCAATCATGCTACATATGAGAAAGATATTGGGCAAACAAGATTGATCAACAATTTGAGTGAATTTTGATTTAAACATCTGAAGTTATTTACTCTTCAATCTGGACTGATCAGATTGTCCAAAAATGGTTAATGGTTGTTCATAATATCAAAAATATATGAATGAAAAGAAAACACAAACATCAGCTTGATCCAAAACTTTTATAGTCTCCAAGAAGTTTTAAATGGTAGAGGTTCAATCACATTATTTCCTATGGTGTGGTCCACTTGAGCTTTGGATATGTTTCCTTTTTGTTCTTTAGACCTCAAATTATCTGTTAACATGGATGAATGGAGTGGATAAAATAAATAAATAACCGTGGACTCCACAGAGTTTACTCTGGTAAGGATAACGAGTAACTCACCTAAATGTAGTAGAGAAGGGTATCCTTAAAACATTCATAATCATATATTGGGCCTGCTTAAATGTGATTCACATATCCAACCCACTTATTATGTGTGTCCCACTTGGATGAGGGGTCAGACCAAGTTTCAACCGCATCCATGTCTGTATTAATTTTTAAACAGGTTGGATCTCAAATAAACATCGCGGCGGGCCCTAAGAAGGTTTCAATAGTGGGTGTCACTATCCCACTCTTTTCTATGGTGTGGGTCCACTTGAACTCTGGATTTGCCCCATCAGTCAAATGCACCATTCCCACGAGCTTAAAAATAAAGTCAATCCATGACTTTGGTGGGCCACACAGTTTTAGATGCTATGGCCCACCTGAGTTTCGTATATGACTGATTTTTGGACTTAAAAGGGGACACATCAAATGCATGGTGTTGATGTTCTACACACATCATGGTGAGGCGCACATAAATTAACCTCATGGGAAGTTCCCATGAGGTGACCTTATAATACCATTTCACTATTTTAGGTAACTCCTTCATGGGTGTTACTCTAACCGTGTAGGGCCCACCTTGATATATTTTATGTATATCGACACCGTCCATATATTTTTCCATCGTATTTTAGGATGTGATTTCAAATCATAAGAGGTGGGCCATACCAATCAAAACAATGATGAATAACCATTAAAAACCTTTTGAAGGCCACAAAAGTTTAGGATCAATTTGATCTTTGTAGTTTACCTTCATCTAGATCTCCTTTACATTATTAACAAGTTGGATTGCAAATAAACATTACTAAAACTTTACGATGGGCTCTTCATAATTTTTAATGGCAAGGTACTATATTATCATTCTTTCCAATGGTGTGGTCCACTTGAGATTTAAATCTACACAATTTTTTATACCCGGCCAAAAAATGGGTTAGAGAAACTTATGGGCGGCAATGATATACAATACATCATCAAAATCTCACTTTTGTTATCTAACTTTTCAATTTTTCTTGTCAAAATACAAAATCTAGTTTTCTTTTTTAAATATGTATATGTTTTTTTACAATTTGTCAATTTTTTCACAATTATGTTTAATTTCTTAAATTTTCTTTTTCAAAATATCATTTTTTTAATCTCACTTTTGTTATATAACTTTTCAATTTTTGTTGTTAAAATACAAAATCTAGTTTTCTTTTTTTTTTTTTTTAAATATATTTTTTTATGTTTTTCAATTTTTTCACAATTTTGTTTAATTTTTTAAATTTTCTTTTCCAAAATATCATATGTTCATCGATTTTTTTTCAAAATTATCAACATTATTCGAAGTTCTTAATTTTTTTTCAAAATCTAGATTTTTATAAAATTAGTTTTTTTTTTTTTAATTTAAATTTTTCTTAAACATTGTTAATTATTTTTCTAAGTTTCTCAACTAATTTTTTTTTAGAAATTCATAAATTTTTTGTGCTTTTTCATTTTTGACTTGAGTATCTAATAGTCTAATAGAGACAGTCCTTGACAGGGCTAAGACGGTTTAGGACTATCTCTAATAGAGACGGTCCTTGATAGTCTCTAATATAGATGGACCTTGACTGTCTCTCATAGAGACGGTCTTTGACAGGGCTGTAAGATGGTTAAGGACCGTCTTTAATAGAGACGGTCTTTAGCAGTCTTAAATTGCAAGTAAAAGATGGTCAATGACCATCTCTAATGCGGACGACCAATGACCGTCTCAAATGACCGCATATAAGACGGTCAAGGACTGTCTCTAATGCGGACGGCCAATGACCGTCTCAGATGACCCATATAAGACGGTCAATGACCGTCTTAAATGATTTGTGGACATTCAAATTTTTAAGACAATATTAAGGACGGTCAAGGGCCGTCTAAAATTTTAGAGACGGTTTATGGCCGTCTCTAAAGTGTCTTTAAACTAAGTGATTTTAGAGATGGTCTAGAACCGTCTCTAAATCCATCCTTTTTTTCCATTTTTCACGTAGTGTATCCTCCATTAAAACATTCATAATTATTTTTTGGGCCTACCGAGATGTGGTCCACAAATCCAGCCCATCCATTATGTGTGTACCACTTAAATGAGGGGTCATACCAAGTTTCAAATGCATCCAAATTTCAGGTGGGGCCCACCAAGTGCTTTTATATGTTTTAGGCATGTCTTCACATGATTTTAGATGGTATGGCCCACAGGAGTTCCGTATACAGCTGATTTTTGGGATATCCCATAATTTAAAGGGGACCCATCAAATGCATGGTGTTGATTTCAGTGAAGACATGTATTTTATCCATGCCGTTCAATATTTTATAGATCATTTTAGTGCATCATAATTTTTTAGATCATTTTAGTGCATGAGCTCAAAATTAGGGTAGATCCATATCTCTGGGACAACATCATATGACAACAGTGATGATTGAACGTCCACAATTAAAAAATTCCTTAGGCCTATTGTAATGTTTATTTTCCATCCAATCCGTTGATTATGTCATAAAGAAATGTATGAATGAAAAACAAAAATATCAGCTTCATCCTAAACATTTATTGCCCCTAAAAAGTTTTTTTTTTTTTGTGGGCGTTCACTCACCACAGTTTCTTGTAGTGTGGTCCACCTGATATTTAGATCTGTCTCATTTTTGGAATCATGCCTTAAAATGAGCTGAAAAATGAATGGACGGTGTGGATATAACACATATACTGTTAGGCCAAAGATCACTCGTCCGTGAGATCCGGACTGACCTAATTTATTAATTCCAAAGGTCAACACGAGCCCGAACAACTGAGAGACAGCATGATCATGTAGGTGGCCTCCGCTCGGTGCTCAATTAATTGCTAGTCATGCCCCGAAGCCACGTGGCCACGCGATGCTCATCACCAGACATTTCAGTGTTGGTTGCATGCGCGACATGCATATGCGGTTGCTACATAAAATCCGTGAACACCACCACTATAGAATCTTACAATAGGATTAAAGTGACTCAAAAGCATCTCTAGCGAAATAAATATGATTACTTCAATAAGATATTCCTTTCATTTTTTCTTAATTTAATTTATGGTTGTTACTCACCTTTATCTCTATAGAAGTGAGCATGATAGGTGGTTTTTTTTTTTCATCCAACTCGTTGAACCAGACACGAGACTTTCTTCTCATCACGATCAATGCATCGCAAATGGGACGATTAAATAATATTACAGAAGCACATTTATTAGATAGAATATAGGATTTATCAAATTGTGTATATGCCATACTAAGTATATGTAACTTTTAGGAGAGGATGATTCAAAGAGGAGAGTGCGTGGATTAGGCAAGGCAACAACTTAGTGACAATGAGTCAAATATGGGTGGCTTAAATGTATATATTATTTGTCCATGTGGTACATCTGTTTTTCTGGATCATTTAAGCCATAGGCGTGGTGTTCAATAGGCATCACTGTATAGCCATCTAGTCAATCACCTAGGTGCAACAATACAATAAGATTTATACTAACGAAAGAAATAAAAAGCTGATTGTAAAAGTTAAAGATAACCATTTAAACGAGAAAAAGTAATAAGAACATAACATGGACATAATTGCATATGCTAAACCTTTTAAGATAATGTGTAGGATGTTAACCACAAGCTCATGTGATGAGAACCCAAAATGTGATTCAAGATCATGATAGTCTAAGGGACACCTAAGAGCTGATTAGAGGTCACCATTCTCCCGATAACCACAGTATAACACGTGCACAAACTCTATACTCAACTCAAGCATGCCCTTGTTTGGGCCCCACCATGATGTATGTTTTATATCCACACCTTTCGTCCATTTGGAGAGATCATTTTAGGGCAGTATCGCAAGATAAATCCAAAGCTTGAGTGGACCCCTGTACAGAAAACAATATATGGGAACAGTGACACCCACCATTAAAAACTTCTAAAGGACACGAAAGTTTTAGATCAAGCTGATATTCGTGTTTTACCTAATTTCATGTCTTTTTTAGTTTTTGAATAAGCTGGATTTCAAATAAAAATTATGGTGGGCCTTAGAATAGTTTCAATGGTGGGAATCACTCTCCCCACTGTTTTCTGTGGTGAGGTCCACTACATCTTTTTATCTGCCTCATTCTTTAGCTCATGTCCTAAAATAATATCTCAGAGTGGATGTTTCGGTGTGGATACAACACACACATCATAGTGGGGCCCACAAAACTTGGTGACGTCACTTCATTAGCCAACTCGCTACTCAACCTGTAACCTAACCCGCGTCTATAAGAAGAAATTGGATTGTGTACTGAATTACTCAGTAAGCTTTTATCATACTGAGTAAACTCTGCTAGGAGCACCGAGAATGCATGTGGTTTACCCACGCCGTCCATTCGTTATTTCAGATCATTTTAGGGGTTCAACCCAAAATTGATGCATATACAAAGATCAAGTGGATCATACCACAGGAAAAAGTGGAAGTATTGATTTCCACCGTTGAAAACTTTCTAATGCACCCAGTGATGTTTATTTGTCATCCAACCTTTTCATAATATCGAAAGACATGGATGAAGGGAAAAAAAACATCCATCAGCTTGATCTAAAACTTCGGTTTGCCCCAAGATTTTTCAATTGTAGATGTTCAATTCACATTGTTT